>CM035420.1:4873608-5473608 GCA_020310875.1 Ceratopteris richardii
ATGTGTGTGTACATGTGTGTATGTATATGTGTCTATACATGTATGTATGTATGTGACTATGAGAATGAATATGTGTGTGTATGTATATGCATGTGTGTATCTAATATGCATGTGTGTATGTAATATGCATGTTTGTATGTAATATGCATGTATGTATGTATATGTGTGTATGCATGTATGTAATATGTATGTGTATGTATATGCATGTGTGTATGTAATATGTATGTGAGTGTGTATGTAGTATGCATGTGTGTATGTAATATGCATATGTGTATGTAATATGTATGTGAGTATGTGTATGCATATGTGTGTGTATGTATGTATGCATCTCTCTCTCTATCTCATTCTCTTTCTATTTCATCTCTCTCTCTCTCTCTTTCACTCTCTCACTTTCTTTCTCTTTCATCTCTCTCTCTTTCTTTCTCTCTCTCTCTCTCTCTTTATGTTTCTCTAGATCTCTCTCTTTCTTTCATCTCTCTCTCTCTATCTCACTCTATATCAATCAAAAACAAAGCAATCACTTACATCGATGTAATTGTTTGGAGCGTTGTCATCAAGGTCCACTTAATGTTGCCCTTTGTCGAATTCCAAAGATTTGATGCCAAAAAGCTCCTACAAAATGAAAGAGAAGAGAAATTAGAAAAGGGAAAACACAAAGAAAGAAAAAGGGTGCTACAGTATGTGCAATTCTTACCAAAATTTCAGATCTAGAGAAAGAGAGATGTAGAGAAAGAGAGAGAGAGAGAGAAAGAGAGAGATGTGTGTACACAATAGGTTCGGAATGTAGTTCGCGCACGCAAACTCGATAGTAGAAAACTTTGGTTCAAAATGCAAGCAGATGTCGAATTTTTGCTCTCGGGCCCGGTTAAAAGTTGCATCGGTATAAGCATCGGTATGAGCGTCAGTATGAGCATCGGTATAAGCGCCGGTATAAGCGTCGATAACTTACAGTAAAGTATCGACGCCTATACCGATGCTTATACCGATGCCGTGTATACCGACGATTAAATGACCGTCGGTATTGCATCCATGGTTTTTCAAGTATTTTCAACGGTCATACCGATGCCGAGGGGTGACCGTCGGTATGGGCAACGCCGGTATGCCCCTCATATGTTGTAGTGGTTCAGCTTATACTTGGTAGAGACAGAGGATCTTACAATCAACTTGCCACACTGGATCATAAACCAAATCCACCTTGCACATCAACGATGGAATAAGAAACAGAAGAATGTGCTTCATGGGTGTTGTGTGCTGACAAAAATAATTTACAAATGCTTAGCTTATTACGTGCCTATCCAAAGAGCACTAGTATGGTCCAGAGCTCAGGAGTTCCAAAGAAGGCTATCAACGACACGACCTCCATCCAAGAAAATGAGAGGCTCTATCCAGTTACCATGTGGCCAAGCAAGGGGAGCCACCACCACACCAGAGGTGACCCCTCCACAAATGCGACGTATTCGACCATTTACTATTCGCTTACCCAGACCAAGTGCAGAAGGAACCAACTTGGTTTTCCCTCCGATTCCATCGGACTTGGAGTTTCCACAGGGCTACACCCTAGCTGATCTAACTGATGCAGAAATTGCAAGGATGATCAATGAGTCTAACCTAGAAACGGAAGCAGAGCAGACCCAACAACAACAACCTACTACAACTTCTTCAGTTCCGACTCATGCGGAAGTAGTGGATGTAGAAGAGGATGAAGAAGAGACGGAGGAGGAAGCAGACGAGGAATATGATCAAGAATACAAAGAAATTACCCCGGCCTATTCCGCACAAATAAAAAGATTCTATGAAACCATGAAGTGAGTCCAGGAACAGCACAAACTGTCGCTCGAAACAGGAAAGGTGCTAATGAGCTAAATGTTAGGAGAGGAAGGCGTGGATGAAATGTTTATTGAATCTATGAACCTACACGCGGACACGGTGGGCTTGGACGAGGCCATTCATTCAGCTATGGCCTATATTCATCGCTTTGAGAAACAAGTACCTACCCATGACAGGCGCTCCGACAAGGGAATCCACATAGAAGTATCGGCACAAGGAGACACTACACAAATAGAGGAACACCACGAGGCACCACCATCACCACCCTCCCCACACATCACTACACCCTTCACTTCGCCACACGACACTACCACCCCAACTTCAACACTCACCACTTATGTTATGGGGATTCCTATCTCACCAGGCACCCAATTTGGAGGGATCACAATGCCTACATTTACAACCATATTCACGAACATCACATCCAACCCACCCATGGTCCCCATCTACACATTCACACACACTTTTGACACCATGGAAACATCACCAGCCACAGCGCCACTCCCTCCCCCCTCACTACCACCCTCTCCCATACCCCCTCCACCCACGTCACCCCTCGTGTCCACTTCATTCACTATCCCTTTCCCCCTCCCCATTCCCCCTGCATCCTCCACCTTCCCTACATTCATAAATGTAAATAACATGTTTTCTACATTACATCAGTGTGTACATGAGTTGCAAACAGAATATCAAACCTTGGAAGATCCTCATCGCCAAATAACCATGGAAAATGAGGAACTACAGAAGAGGCTTGCAGCTTTGGAAGCACAAAATATTGACCTAAATCAACGATACATAATGCTCGAGCATGCTCACCAGACTCTTTTGGAAAGTCCCTAGCCATCCGATTCCAAGGAAGTTAAAAAGCTAAGAGCTCTACTTGAGCTTTATCAGTCAGAACACACCAAGGGCCGTCGCAACCTGACCTTACTTAGAAAGCACATGGCCGTTGCCCTTGAAGAGAACAAGCGCTTGCAAAGGCAGAACGAAGAAAATTTAGAAGCAGCCATGGAGGGTTCCCCGTGTAAGACAATAGTTATGCAATATAACACAGGAGCAATAGCAGAGAAGATAACAGATATAGGAGAATCTCAACAATTTTCTACTAGCAGCAAGTACAAAGATGATGGCGTTGTCCACCCGTGCGCTCTCAAGGTAGAGCTTAAATGGTGATCTAGACAACTCTAGATAGGGAGATACAAGGTAGAGGTATGCTGGCTCAACTCAATGTCTTAGGTAGTGAAGAAGTCATGTATATATAGGATCATGGGTGGCCTGCCATGGACGGCTATACATGGGCGGTAGAGCGTGGGCGGCCACCGCCCGCGTAATTGCCATACACGGCTTAGACTGGTTGAACCGACCTAACAAATATAAATGATTTCTGACTCCGACAGGGAATATTCCATGGAATATTCCCTTTACCGTCGCGCCGGGGGTGTTGCCCCCGGACCCCCACCAGGGGGCCCGCTGGCCCCCTGGGACCCCCCAGCCAGGGGGCCCGCTGGCCCCCTTGGACCCCCCAGCCGGGGCTGCTCACCGCTGCCCCGGACCCCACAATTGGGGACCCTGGTAACTCCCTTTCCTTATAATATCTTACATGGTCCAATATGACCTTCATCCAACATTCAAGTTGGGATTCCCATCAATTGGGTAATGCACGCTTGGCTTCTCCTCATAAAGGGGGCCTTACAAAATGTGCATACAATCATGAGGGGTAGACATTGATCATACTCTAACACCCCCCCTCAATGTTTACCGATGATAAATCAAGTAGGTCTCGGTCCTATGCCCATCTGTTGAAGATGTTTGTTGAGCTGCTCTCTTCCAAGTGCTTTAGTGAATATGTCAGCACAATTTGCCTTTGTTGGGCAATATTCTAGCTCCACAATTTCATCTTCAATTAGCTCACGAATGTAATGGTACTGTACTTCTATGTGCTTGGTGCGAGCATGAAATACTAGGTTCTTTGCAATAGCCATACAACTTTGATTATCACACTTGAGTACAATTGGCATATTTGATGGAAAGCCTATATCTGCAAGAATTCTCCTTAACCAGACTGCCTCACAAGAAGCAAAACAAGCTGCTTTGTACTCTGCTTCAGTGGAGGAGAGTGCGAGAGTTGGTTGCTTCCTACTTACCCAAGAAAATATTCCTGAACCAAGTGAGAAACAATATCCAGAAACTGATTTTCTAGAATCACAATCTCCAGCCCAATCTGAATCACAATATCCTTGGAGTGTATCACCTGTGGTATACAAAATACCAAAATCCAAGGTTCCTGCAATGTACCTTAGAATTCGCATTCCAGCATTCGAGTGACTCTCCTTAGGTTTGTTGGAAAACCTGCTTAACACTCCAACAGCATAGCAAATGTCTGGTCTAGTGTTGCACAGAAAAATAAGACTTCCAACGAGCTTCCTATACTTCTTAGCATCTACATCAGGCATGTTATCATCCATAGATAGCTTATGATTTACCTCCATAGGTGTGCTAGTTGGTTTGCAGTCCATCATTCCAAATGCCTTGAGAATTTCTTTGGAATATTTTTGTTGTGAGATGAAAATGCCATCCTTCCTTTGCCATACTTCAATTCCCAGACAAAAATGGAGTAGACCTAAGTCTGTCATTTCAAACTCAGTTCCCAAGCTGATCCGAGTTTGATTGATGAGTTCCTGATGATCTCCTGTAATGATCAAATCATCTACATATACAATGACAACAACTAGCTTGCTATCCCTTTTCGTTACATACAAGTTAGCATCAGAAGTACTTCTTTCAAAACCCATATTTTTGAAAAAATGATCAATTCGTTGGTACCAAGCCCGTGGAGCTTGCTTAAGTCCATACAAAGCTTTCTTCAACCTGCAAACTTTATTTTCTGAATTGGGCACCTCAAAACCTGGTGGTTGAGATACATATACCTCCTCCTTGAGGTGACCATTCAAAAATGCAGATTTGACATCCATCTGGAAAATAGGCCAAGACTTTTGTGCAGCTACTGCAAGTACCGTCCGAATAGTTGTCATGCGTGCTGTTGGTGCAAAAGTTTCTTGAACATCAAATCCTTCAATCTGTGAAAAACCCTGTGCAACTAATCGTGCCTTATACTTTTCTAATGTTCCATCAGCTTTATACTTAGCTTTCCAAATCCATTTAGTACCTATTACCTTCTTCTTTGGCGGCAAGTCGACTAGATCCCATGTATCATTTTTGAGTATACTATCATACTCAGACTGCATTGCCGCTCTCCAATCTGGATCATCAATGGCTTCTTCAATGGTGGTAGGTTCCTTTATCGAACCCATGATATCTGCCATTAGAGCCATGTTAACAATGTGTTCTGAGGCTCTTCTTTGCTCCTCTATTCTCTTTGATCTTCGTAATCCATCCGATGATGATTCTGGTGCATCTACATGTGGATTGTGATCATCAAAGAGCTGTTGTGCCCACTTCGGTAGTGGCTTACGCTGTGCAGCTACAATTGGTTGGCTTTTTATTGAGGAAATTTCTCCATCAGATGTTTCCTCCTCCTCAACTTTAACCTGTCTTTTGATAGGCACAAGGTGAGATATTTCTCCGTTTGATGAGATAGTAGATTTACCTTTATCTTCTACTAAGTGTGGTCGTTCATCAAACACCACATCTCGGCTGACAAAAATCTTCCTTGCCTCAGGATCCCATAACCTGTATGCTTTAGACTCTTCACTATATCCTAGGAAGACACACTTTTTGCTTTTTGAATCCAACTTTGATCTTGTTGAATCAGGAATATGTGCATAACAGAAACAACCAAAAATTCTGAAATGCAAAACTGAAGGCTTTTTACCAGAATATGCTTCTTGAGGAGTCATCCCCTTCAGAGCTTTTGTGTAGCTTCGATTGAGGATGTAGACTGCTGTATTGACTGCTTCTGCCCAGAATGAATCAGGCATGTCTTGAGCCTTTAACATACAACGAGCCATTTCAACTACTGTCCTGTTCCTGCGCTCAACAACGCCATTTTGTTGAGGTGTATGAGCTGTGGTAAGTTGCCTTTTCACACCATGCTCCTTACAGTAATTGTTGAATTCTGTTGACAAGAATTCACCTCCTCTATCTGTTCTAAATTTCTTCAGTTTCCTTCCTGATTCACTTTCTACATACTTATGCCACGCTTTAAATTTTTCAAAAGCATCAGCCTTCTCTCGAATGAAATAAACCCACATCTTTCTACTATAATCGTCGACTAACAGCAAGAAGTAGAAAGATCCTCCTAAAGCAGGTGTAGACATTTTACCGCAGAGATCAGCATGTACCAACTCTAGAGGAGCTTGAGATCGATTGCTGGTCTCTCTTGGAAATGCCTTTCGTTGTTGCTTGCCCATCATACAAGCTTCACAAGGTTCCTGCAACTCTGAAAATGCAGGCAAATGAGCAACCATCCCTGTTCGTTGCATCTCCTTCAAAACTGCAAATCCGAGATGCCCAAATCGTTGGTGCCATAACCTGCTTACATCTTTATCTTCTGTAGCAGTTAAAGCACTTAACTCATACAAGTTATCCCGTCGTGTGCCTTTACCTACAACATTACCTGATGAATCCATGATTTCCGCACCACTCTTATTGAAGTGAACTTCGAGTCCACGATCTGTTATTGCAGAAACTGACAACAAATTTCTTTTGAGTGTAGGTACATAGAGAACATCGGATAACTTTTTCTCAACACCTGGAGAAGTGATAAAAGAGATGGTTCCAGTTCCTTCAGCTGGACACTTGGAGTCGTTTCCCACCACTACATTGATGGATTCCCGTAGAGGCACTAGGGAACTATACCAATCCTTTTTACTAGTCATATGGCGAGAAGCTCCACTATCTAAAATCCATGGCTCATCAACACGAGCTTGAGCAGATGAACATACCTCTTCAATAGCTACCCAAAGTTCCAGCTCTGTGTTGTTTGCAGACTCTTTGTTCTTCCATGATGATTTTACAGTCCCATTCCGTTCATCAGCTTGCTTCTTTCTGCAATCCTTGATGGCATGGCCTTTCTTTTCACAATAGAAGCAACTTCCTGTGAACTTTTTCTTCTTTGGCTTCTTCTTTGATCCCTCTGAAGAGCCTTTACCTTTTGCATTTGCTGAGAATGCAGCATCAGTTGTACTTTGCCGATTCTTCAGCCGCATCTCTTCTTCTAAAAGCATGGCACAAAACTCTTCAAATGTAAGAGGAGTTGGCCTTACCTGAGTGTTAAGGGCTGTTACTAATCCATCATACTTTGCTGGAAGAACACGTACAGATCTTCGAGCTAGCTCTTCTGGTGTTATAACAACACCAACTGCAGCCAATTGATCTTGAAGATGCTTTATCCGTTTGATAAAATCTTCAGCCTTTTCAGAATCAGAATGCTTTTCATTTGCCAACTGATTTTCTAAATTCTGTATCCTAGTGTGGTTCTTGGTCTCATATTGTCAAGCCAATATGCCCCAAGCCTCATGTGCTTTAGTAGTATGTTGAACTAAAGTAAGCACAGAATCACTTACACTAGTGACAATCGCACATAATGCATCAGCATTCCGCCTCTTCCAAGCTCGTAGAAGATCTGGATCTGGCTGAATCATCAATCTTGAATTTGCTGGATCTTCAACTGGTATAGGCTCTGGATCCAATCCCATCGGTCCCATGACAGTGTCAAGTAATTCATAGGAGTCCAAAATTGCAGAAATTTTGAACTTCCAGAGTGTATAGTTGGTTCCATCCAGCTTCCCTTCAGTGAATGCAGGTGGACGAATTCGAATAGGTGCAGCATTAACATTAGGTGAAGCACCAAGACTAGTGTTCGACGATGAAGCCATCATGTAATCACTCGAATAATCTACTGATATTCTAGTCTGCTAGTAGGCTAAAATAATGATACTTCTCAAGCTATTCGAACCTTACAGCTCTGATACCATGTAAGACAATAGTTATGCAATATAACACAGGAGCAATAGCAGAGAAGATAACATATATAGGAGAATCTCAACAATTTTCTACTAGCAGCAAGTACAAAGATGATGGCGTTGTCCACCCGTGCGCTCTCAAGGTAGAGCTTAAATGGTGATCTAGACAACTCTAGATAGGGAGATACAAGGTAGAGGTATGCTGGCTCAACTCAATGTCTTAGGTAGTGCAGAAGTCATGTATATATAGGATCATGGGTGGCCTGCCATGGACGGCTATACATGGGCGGTAGAGCGTGGGCGGCCACCGCCCGCGTAATTGCCATACACGGCTTAGACTGGTTGAACCGACCTAACAAATATAAATGATTTCTGACTCCGACAGGGAATATTCCATGGAATATTCCCTTTACCGTCGCGCCGGGGGTGCTGCCCCCGGACCCCCACCAGGGGGCCCGCTGGCCCCCTGGGACCCCCCAGCCAGGGGGCCCGCTGGCCCCCTTGGACCCCCTAGCCGGGGCTGCTCACCGCTGCCCCGGACCCCACAATTGGGGACCCTGGTAACTCCCTTTCCTTATAATATCTTACATGGTCCAATATGACCTTCATCCAACATTCAAGTTGGGATTCCCATCAATTGGGTAATGCACGCTTGGCTTCTCCTCATAAAGGGGGCCTTACAAAATGTGCATACAATCATGAGGGGTAGACATTGATCATACTCTAACACCCCGCAGGATATCGACCCAAAAAGATTTAAAGCCGTTCCCTTTGAGACTATGAAAACAATTCTCGAAAGCTATGCAGATCTACTGGATGCACATGATGAGTTAGGCAAAGAACGTGATACTCTCCATCAACAGCTCACAATGCAGGAAGTCCAACCCAATATCACTGATTCTACCACCACTACAGAAGAGGTCAAGGCATTGAGAGAGTAGATCGCGGAGCTGCAAAGCAAATTACTCCAATATGAAAGACAACCTTCCCTAGTCATCGAGCCAGAACCACAAGAATTAGTACCCATAGAAGTGGATGAGTCATATAAAGAGCCATATGTTCCTATGCCAATGCTGGGTGGTCAACACACCGCTAAGGGATTGGACACACTAGAGGTAGAAGCCCCAGAATGGATGCAGAAACGCAAAAAAATAGCCAATACACATGATGATCGAGTAGCGGTCCAAATTGAGTCCATGTCCAAGATTGAGGACACCATTATCAAGTCAAAATATTTCTGAAGTATGTCTCATCACAAATGGATAGGCACCAACAACGATCAATATGTGTCGTATTGTGTGCTCTTGGCAGATTACAACGCCGAAATTCAATGACGATGTGGCAAGCCTCCCACCTTTGCCACTCAATTCGGCCCTGACGATATCCCTGAGAGTGCTAAACAAGGATCCATTCATCAACCTACCTGGCGGCTACGACTCTTAGAAACTTACCTTGAGATGATTTGAACTTGGAATAACATGCCACTATTCATTAAGTATAATCCCTGTTATGTTCCCATACTCAGAAGACGCACATGGCTGGAGTTTACCATCACTGTGAAGAATGTTAAAGGTTGTGCAAAGTGGCTCAATTACATATAACTGGCACCGCCATGGGGACAAGCTATAGTGGGCTACATGATCTCCACCATCCGCCACTGGGAAGTCACAATGCAAAACATCCCAGATGTAAGGCTTAGATGTGCCTAAAGATATTTGAGTTGATGCTGGTTACCTTCAGAACCTTCAAAAATATTCAAGATCCACATTTCTCAGGTGTCAGATTCACATCAAGTAACCTTGACTTGGTCTACGACATGAGTACAACCCCCTCAATCCAGGTAATATACGCATGGCACGTACCAATTAAATACCTCCCTGCTTGTTACAAGCAAACATTTGAAGAGATGTTCATCACTGGGTTCTGGGAATACCACTCGAAAATCTTTGTTCCCAAACCCTCCCATCTCCTCCACCTCTTTGCAACGGAATGAACATTACATTCAGAACAATTATGTGTGCCACATCCAAACGTTCCAGGTTCAGTGGATTGGGATGCCCTCCTAACTAACTTAGCAAAGGGATTGAGGCTCGAAGAACATCACTTGGCGACCGATGTCGTGAATTACTACATCCAATGATCCACTCAACAAGGGTCTGTCAGAGGCGACAGACGGGAGAGAGGGGAAGGTGTTGGCAGCATTCAAGGCACCCAAGGACTCACAAGACAAGGAAATCAAAGAAGGGAGTCAGAGCGGAGAGAAGGCACAAGCAGACAAAGAAGCAACGAAGATGTGGCAAGTAGGCCATTTAATTTTCCAATGAAGATGTAATAGTGATTTTCATCACGAACAATCATTGTAAATACCATTTCAGATTTTTGTAGCTCCATTTTGTGCAAGCCAAGGAGTCCTTGAGCTTGAGGAGCATTAGAAGTACCTACCTATCAATTTTCATATTTTTTAGACTCCGTTTGAGCCCTCAAATAGGCCCTAGAACCTAATTTTTAACTAGGCCAGACACTAGGTCTGGACAAGGCCAAAACTAGTCAAAAACTATAAAAAGAGCTAGAGAGCTCATTTTTGAGGTTAGCTTCTTGTAGTTGTGAACTTGTATGAGAACTTTCTTATAATAGAAGTGATTCCATTTGTATGAGAACTTGCTTATAATAGAAGTGATTCCATTGTCTTGCTCTCTTTTTTCTTGCGGTGTGTGCGCGTGTGTGTGTATGTGTGTGCATGTTAGTGTGCTTCTCACTCACACATTTGTGCCTTCACTTGCTCGAGGTCTTCATACCATCCTCACATCTTCCCGGATTGACATTAAAGGAGGTGCTACTCATCACTGAGCTACACTCTCTCTAGAACACTTATATCGAATTCTTTTTGCTCTGTGAGTTATTCACTTTTTAGTGAAGTCTAGTTTTCAACTTAATTGAGTGGACATGTATCCTATTTTGAGGTTAAGAGTTGCCACCCCATAACTACTCCAAATTCAGTGTTTGATAGCTCATTTGAAAGCTCTAAGTGTCTTGTTTGAGTGACCAAATTTTCAAGTTCATTTAATATTTCAATTGGTACAAGTTTTCATTTGAAGGTTTAGTTGTTGGCAAAATTCTTGATCCTGAGAAGGTCTTCTACACTTTTCGTTGCATATAGGAGAGGAATTCTCCAAAAATTGGTATCAGAGCATTGGAGTTTGAACAGGAAAATCATTGGAACTAAAGTGAGGCAAAGGAGAACATACAAATCAAGGGGGGGCTTTGTGAAGTCAAGAAAGAGCACCACAACTTACTTTAGGTAAACTTCAATCTTGGAAGTTTTCAATGGCTGATTTAGGACAACAAGTTGAGAAGTTAGACAAAGACAATTTTCAATCTTGGAGGTATATAATGACATATTACCTTAAAGTTACTGGCGATGATCCACAACTAGTGTACCTTCAAGATCCCAACATTACTCTGGCACAAAGGAGACAATTTCTTGATTGGGAAGAGAGGAATCAAAGGGTGATGTTCCTCATCTCACAAGTTATTTCTAACATTATGATTGGTCATGTGCAAAGCTTAGAACCAGCCAAGGAAGTTTGGGAAGCATTGGAGAAGCTGTATGCTACTTCAAAAAGGTCTGAGAGGATGCAACTCAAGAAGGAGCTCAACAACATAAAAAACAGCTGAAACCAAAGAATTAGTGAGTATACATTGAGGATCAAGGAGCTTTGAGATCAACTAGCATCAGTTGGATGCAAAATAGAAGAGGAAAACATCATCCAAACAGCCCTCAATGGCTTGAGGAGTGAAGAAAAGTGCAAGCCCCTCATCACTCTTTATAGAGATCCTCTCCGAACATTCGATGAGATTGTACTAAATCTTGTGGCTGAAGAGGTTGCTCAACAAGGAGAAGGCAACAAAGGTAAGGACATCCATAGTCAAACGTTATATGAAAGATGAGGTAGAGGAAGGAACTCAAGAGGAGGCTCGAGAGGAAGATGAAGAAGCTACAAGAACACAAATTTCAGCCAACACAATTCAGAGGACAACAAGGACAACTCAAATGACAACACACATGGAAGAGGTTGAGGAAGAAATAGAGGAAGAGCTTGAGGTTCATACAATCCATAAAGGTATAACATGTTATCATTGTGGTAAACTAGGACATTATGCAAATGATTGTTGGCAAAAGAATGAAAGGCTGAATGGAGGCAAACAAAGGAGCCAAAATAACTATGTGAGTACATCAAGTGAAGGAGACAAGCAAACCATGCTTGCCATAAAGCATGAGTACAAAAACCTGAGAAGTGATGATAAAAAATGGTTCATAGATTCAGGTTGTAGCAACCATATGACATGCCAAGGACATTTATTCACAAAGCTACAAGCTCCAAGTGGAAAAGGATGTGTGGAGATCGGTGATGAAACTCAACACGCAATTGAGCATGTTGGAGATATCAAGCTTGGAGATAAGAAGGTATTGGCTGATGTTTTTCATGTTCCTACTATTGCAAAGAATTTGATTTTAGTAGGACAAATGGTAGAGAAAGGATATCATGTTATTTTCAGTGAAAAATTTGTCTTTATAAAGAATCCAAAAGAAGGATTCAAGGTCATTGCTCAAGGAAGGAAAGAAGGTAGGATGTTCACTTTGGACATTCAACAACCACATGGAAAGGTGATGTATATTCAGTTTGGAAACAAGAGGATTGTTGAAATTGATTTGTGGCACAAAAGGTTTGGACATATCAACATTCACAAGCTCAAGGACATGAGCAACCATGAAGTGGTAAGAGGTCTTCCAAGATTCAATGATGTTGGACTACATGAGTTTTGTGAAGCATGCCAACTAGAAAGAAAACTCAACAACCATTCAAGAAGAGCAACTATGTGGCAAGGAATGTCCTCAACTTGATACACACAGATGTATGGGGACCATCACAACAACCATTAGTGGCTGGTAATAGATATTTTGTCACTTTTATTGATGATCATTCAAGAAAAGTATGGATGTTCTGCTTAGAACAAAAATCTGATATGTTATCCATGTTCAAGAGATTTAAAGCACAAATAGAAAAGGAAGCAGGACTCTATATAAAGACCTTGAGGTGTGATGGAGGAGGATAATATTTCTCCAAGGAATTTTTAGATTTTCTTCATGAAAATGGCATCATGAGACAATTTACATGTAGGTACACGCCTCAACAAAATGGAATTGCTGAAAGGAAAAATAGACATATCACAGAAGTTGCAAGATGCATGCTCAACGAGATGAAGATGCCACTAAACTATTGGGTTGAAGCAACTAGTACAATTGTTTATTTGATGAACAAGTGCACAAGGGCCGGAGTGCATAATCTAACTCCTGAGGAGGTTTATTCTGGTAAGAAACCTGATCTTACACATCTCAAAGTGTTTGGATGTGTGTGTTATGTTCACATTCCTCAAGAACTAAGGACAAAGATGGAGGCAAAGTCCGAAAAATGTATTTTCATTGGATATTCATTGGAGCAAAAGGGATACAGGTGCTACAATCTGTTGACAAACGAATTACGAGTCTCATGAGATGTGGTATTTGATGAGGTAAGACCATGGTTTGGAGACAAAGGGAAAAAGAAGATTCTTGAAGAAGATTGCGAAGATGATGAAGGTGCTGTCCAAGAAGAATTTCAGCAAACAAGCACTCAAATGTCAAGTCGAGAAGCTTTTACATCACATGAAAAAAGCTCAACATGGAAGGGGAGACTAAGGAGTCATTTCTCATCACCACACCATCAGGTTATGAAGGATTTGAAGCTAAAAGTGCTGCCAAAAATAGTGATTCAAATGCAAGTGAAGAAGAGTATGAAGAGGTGATTACACCAAAGTTAAAGCTAAACTAGTTGAAGAAGAAATATTCAAAAGGAAATGAAAGGAGGTCTTCGAGAGCAAGGTATCCAATTCAAAGGCTGAGCTATGATAGTTTTATTGCAAAGCATTTTGCATATATGTTACAGGTGGTCAAAGACAAAGAACCGGATGCATATGAAGAAGCATGTACACAAAAAGAATGGTAGCAAGCTATGCAAGAAGAGATAAACGATCTCAAGGACAATCACACATGGGAGCTAGTTCCAAAGGCTGAAGGTATGAAAATTGTTCCAAATAAATGGGTGTTTAAAACAAAGAGAAATGGTGATGGTTCTCTAGCAAGGCATAAAGCTAGACTAATAGCAAAAGGATTCAAGCAAACTCACGGCATCGACTATGAAGAGACTTTTAGTCTGGTTGCAAAGATGGGAACAATTAGAATCTTGATTGCAGTGAGTGCAACAAGGAGATAGCCATTGTACCAACTTGACATAAAAAATGCTTTTCTGAATGGTGAACTTCAAGAAGAGGTATACATGAGTCAACCGATTGGATTTGAAGATAGAAAGAATTCGATCTTGTATGTAGATTGAAGAAATCTTTGTATGGGCTGAAGCAAGCAGCACGTTCTTGGAATCAAAGATTGGTCGAGTATCTCACAAGCTGTGGGTATAGTCCAAGTAGTGGAGATCCCTCTCTCTACATGAAGAAAGAAGAAGGCAAGGAGGTATATATTTGCATATACGTTGATGATCTCATCATAATGGGAAGTAATGTTGCAGGAATACAAGAGATAAAAAGAAAACTTATTAAGGAGTTTAAAATTTTAGATCTTGGTGAGCTGAAATTCTTTTTAGGCATTGAAATAGTCTATGGGAAAGATGGCATCTACTTGATGCAAAGAAAGTACCTATTGAATGTTCTTTTCAGATTTGGAATGAGTGAATGCAAACCACTCACTCAACCTATGGACACAAATGTGAAGCTATGCTCAAATGATGGAGAGAAGTTACATGATCTAACTACATACAGGAGTATTATAGGTTCATTGATCTATACTACGATCACAAGACCAGATTTGTGTTATATTGGTGGAGTTCTTTCTCAATTTATGCAAGCTCCAACAAGTGAACAGTTAAATTCAGCCAAATAAGTGCTAAGATATGTGAAGAAAACAGTCAATCATGCCTAGTTTTATAGATATGATGAAGAATTGCAGGTAAAGGGCTTTAGTGATGTTGATTGGGTTGGTTCAAAGGAAGATAGAAGATCCACTTCAGGTTATGTGTTCATGATAGGTAGCAAACCTATCAGATGGAGCTCGAAGAAGCAACCTACTATTACATTATCATCTACAGAAGCTGAATATAGAGGATTAGCCTTTGCAATTTGTGGAGCTGGATTAAGAAGCTCTTGGCTCATCTTGATGTGCACGGGGAGACCATTCCAATTTATGGTGACAACATGTCAAGCATTCACTTGACAAACAATCCAATGTTTCATGCACGAAGTAAGCACGTAGAAGTGCATTATCATTATGTTCGAGAAAATGTTTTGAGCAAGGATGTGGATATAAAGTTAATTGGAACTAATAACCAGGTTGCAAACAGGCTTACAAAGTCCTTAGATGCTTCTAAGCTAAAGAGGTTCAAGGATGAAATCAACTTGTAGGATGTGGCGGAAGGTGCAAGCTCACATGTGAGCTTGAGGGGGAGTGTTAAAAATAAAGAAGTAAGGTCATATATATTTTTGCAAAAAGGATTTTCTTCAAATAGAAGGAAAATACAAAAATGAAAAATGGAAGCATTTACTTCAGAAAGTAGTGGAGGCCAAAAGAGAATCAATCAAACGAGAATCAAATCCAAAAACTAAGCTGTAAGAGGAGTGGCTATCCAAAGTAGTGGAAGAGTTATGGAGAAGAGCTCTCAAAGTCATCGTGAGAGTTTTTGGTCACTTGGCTATAAACGAGGCAAGGGAGGACACTCAAGAACTGAGCAACAAGGCATGAAAGTCCCCTTGCAGTTAGTTCATTTGGTTTGAGTCATTTCGTTCTGTTCACTCCCATAGAGTATGTCCAGTTGCATACCAATTTCTGGGTAGTCTACTTGTGAGAGCCATATCTCTCAATATATGTATCCAATTTTAGAGTTTAGACATTTGTTGGAAATTTTATCTTGATTAATTCCTTTATCTAGAACTTTTTAATCAAATTCTTTATGCTCTGTGAGTTATACGATTTTTAGTGAAGTCTAGTTTTCACCTTGTGGAAGTAGTGGGGAAAACCTGCATTAAGACCAACTAGGATGAAGCTTCAAATGGTTGATGGCCAAATTGAAAGACCTCTAGGATTGCTAGAAGGGATAACTCTAACCACTTGTGGTGTAGAGTTTGAGCACACCTTTGCTATATGTGACTTTGGCAAAAATAATGTGTATGAGATGATCCTAGGAGACCCTTCCTATGACAACTACAAATAGTACAAGATTGGGGAACCAACACCTTGTACTTGCAACACTTAGGGGTCACAACCAAAGTCAATCTAAAAGACTATACATTTGGAGATGTACCAACCCTACAATGGAATCCCATCCACAAAGTGCAAGAAGATTCAATCTCTATGCATTCTAGAAGTTCTTCTCGTCCATCTTGGATGCATGAACATACTCACTTGTGGATGTGCAAAGTCATAGAGGAAGGGGAAAGATGCCTAAAAGCGAGAGAAGAAGGGACTTCTCAAGTAGAGAGACTAGTTAGAGACCTAGCCTACATCCCGATGATCTTTCCAGATGAGGAATTTGAGCCTCATGATTGGGAAGAAATCTTATCCACCATGGGCATTTCCATCAATGAGGAACAATGGACACCTCATTGTGATGAGAAGTGTTATGATATTTTAATGTTCATGTGTCAGCCCTGTTGGAGGAGATGGTGGATAATCACAAGAGATGAGTTGGTGTAGCTAAACCTGCTTCTGCTATAAATGATGGTTGGAGAGTGTTGTGGGTCTTTCTTCGATAATGATGCACAATTGATAGGATCAAAACATATAGATATGCATATGATCCAATGTACAAAACTTGCTATTTTGGTTGAGATACTTACTAGGCGTTTTACACAATTCTCTGAGTACAATAGAAATTAATAAAATTCTTTTCAAGGAACTTCAATTCTCTTAACAAGCTACCAATCATCAGTGGAATCAGCTAAAATGATAAACTATATGCAGAGAAATATGCTTAGCAAGTTAAACACCCATCCCGAATTGAATGGGCCTTGATAGTCACAAATGAGTGATCACGAATAGAACCAATATCAATGAAACCTTGAAGGATTAAAGTAGATAGTATGTTGAAGATGTCATGCTTTAAATCATGAAAAATGATGTAGTATACAATGAGAACCAACACAGACAAGATCATTGTTTTGATAGAGTGTGATAGAGATATGAGAATACGTAGCAATGATCATATATAGATTAAATCAAGTAATGATACAATGTCACTGGCAAAGAGCATTGCTCAATGAGCGTGGAATGAGTGAGCCATGAGATGATCTCCTCTTCTCAATGAAGGTACATGGAAATGATCTCTGAACCTCAAGATACACGTGGGCTCTTCTTCTCATCTTTTATAACTTTTTGTTGGAGTCAAGGATTTGAAGTCAAATTCAAATCTCTACCAATAAAGTGCATCCTAAAGTATAGGATTGATTCCTAAATCCTCATGGGTTTACTTTAATTTTACAATGAGTAATCATAGCTCAAAGTTACAAGAGTTTGTACATATGAAGCTTTCCAAATGATATGCTAATATATCAATCTTATGTGAAGTGATTAAGTGTGCAGGCTTGGGACTTCATTGCACCAATAGCTCCCTCTCAAGCCTAACAGGTTTGATCTTCATTGCTCCTTGATCTCTTGCAGGCCAATTATTAGTTTGAACCTATTCATCTTTGCTCCATCCAATTCTTTGGTAAGTAAATATGCATATTGCAAATGAGTTGATACATAGGATAATTGGATCTCCTTGCTAAGAAATTTCTCCCTTACATAATGATAGTGCACTTCAATGTGCTTAGTCTTGGAATGGTACATAAGATTAGCAGCCAAATGAAGTGAGCTAGTGTTATCTCCAAAACTAATTGGAGTGTAGGAGTATATCTTCAAATCTGCATACAATTGCTTAAGCCACATAGCTTCTTTAGTTGCATCTACCAAACCTCTATATTCTACTTCTGTGGAGGATAAGGCCATAGTGTGTTGCTTCTTGGATGACCATGATATAAGCTTTGAACCTACAAAAGATAAGTACCCTGAAGTGCTCCCCCTATCATCCTTGGAGCTAGCCCAATTTGCATCAGAATATAACTTTATATATATGTCAAAAGTAAAGGGATAGAATAACCCCTCATTCATTTTACTCTTTAGATACTTAAGTACCCTCTTTAGAGCTTGCATGTGTGACTTCCTTGGTACATGCATGAATAGACTCAATGTACTCATAGCATATGCAATATCCACTCTTGTCAAAGTAGCATAATTAAGACTACCCACAAGTTGTTGATACCCTATAATATCTTCAAGTAGTTCAAATTCATGTGAACTTAACTTATGATTAATCTTCATAGGAATACCTGCAAGTTTAGTTTTCTCCATCTTGAACTTTACCAACATATCATCTATGTACCTCCTTTGTCTGATGAATATACCTAAATTTGTATATACAAGTTCTAAGCCAAGCAAATAGGTTAACAACCCTAGATCACTGAGTTTGAATTCCTTCATCAATTGAGCCTCGACCTACTTGATACCATTAGAATCATTACCTATAATAATGATATCATCTACATAAACACACAAGTAGATGATCTCTGATTTTTCTTCACAAATAAACAAGAGACTCCCTTGCTTTCCACAAAGCCTTGATCCTACAAATAGGTACCAAGCCTATGGTTCCAAGCTCTAGGAGCTTGCTTGAGGCCATAGAGTGATTTTCTAAGTTTGCATACATATCTTGATTTTCCTTCATCTTCAAAACCTGGTGGTTGTGCCATATATAATTCTTTTGATATCCAACCATTTAAAAATGAATTCTTGACATCTAACTCATATGAATTCCAATTTTTGGACGTAGCAAGACTTACCAATACCCTGATTGTTGGCATCTTTGCCACAATTGAAAATGTTTCTTCATAATCTACTCCATGTGTTCATGCAAATCCCTTTTGCCACTAGTCTTGCCTTGTACTTGTTTATAGAACCATCAGAGTTCTTTTTGACTTTATATATCCACCTTGAACCAATCACCTTCATATCTAGTTTCATGGGAACTAGGTCCCAAGTGTGATTTTCCTACAATGCTTCCACTTCCTCCTGCATGGCTTCTCTCCACTCTTTCTTCTTATTCTTAGCCTCTTCAAATGAAGAAGGCTCCTCTACCATTGAATCTTTAGTGATTTACACATAGTGCTTTATGACTAAGGATGTATCATATCCATACCGTATGGGATTCTTACTTTCACTTTGTGATCTCCTTAAAGCTTGATTGGAAGACTTGGGTAGATCCTCTAATTGCTTGTATTTGAACTTGCCTCTTGACTTCCAAGCTTTGAGCTCAATATTTAATTGTTGAAGTCCCTTCTTCCTCTAAATCCTCCTTGATAGTTGTTGTTGTAGCCTAGATTGAAGTTATGGTTGTAGTTGCCTCCACCATTGTTGTACCTGCCTCCAGTTTGCATGTAAAGATCCATTGCAGTGGTGAGGGAATCCCACTTGTCATTAGCTTTAATCCCATTGATGATCTACCTCACTATGTGCTCTTCCTCTATCTCTTCTCCAATACTTGCAAGTTGGTATGCAACATCTTTCATTTTGGTCACATAGTCGGCCACTCCTTGCTTTGGTTGCTTTTTGAGAGTTATGAATTCCATGCACAACTGATTCTTCCTTGCTCTTATGTTGGAGAAGTATGATGACAGTACTTCCCAAGTCTCTTGGGAGGTTTTATAGTTTCTAACATGTGGTAACAAGAAATCAGAGATTTAGTTTAGCGAATATGACCTTGCAAGAGCATCCTTTGCACACCATGTGGTTACCATCCCTTGCTCTTCCCTTGTTGGTTGATTCTTGCTCCTGAAGATTGGCATGTCTTCATCTCCTGAGATGTATCCATATAAGCTTCTCCCTTGAAGGTATGCTTGCATTCTTAGGGACCGTGCTGAGTAGTTGTTTCTATCCAATTTGTCAATGAAGGACGGAAAACCATCTCCCATCTTGATTGTGCGTGCTCTGATACCACTGTTGGAGGACATGGTGGATAATTCGAAGAGATGCATTGGTGTAGCTAAACCTGCTTCATACCTACTATAAGTGATGGTTGGAGAGTGTTGTGGGCCTCTTGGGGTAGCTAATACGAATAAATGATCATATGTGTTGCTTGGAGGATGATGCACAAGTGATAGGATCAATATAGATAGATACACATATGATCCAATGTACAAAACGTGTTATTTTGGTTGAGATACCTACTTAGAGTTTTACACAATTCTCTAGGTACAACAACAATTAATAAAATTACTTTTGGGGAACTTCAACTAGCTTCACCTACCAATCATGAGTGCAATCATCTAAAATGATAGACTATATGTAGAGAAATATGTTTATCAAGTTAAGCATCGATTGTGACTTTTATGGGCCTTTACAGTCACAAATGAGTGAGAACTAATTGAATGATATCTAATGACTCTGAGAACCAATATTAATGAAACTTTGTAGGATTAAAGCAGATAGTATGCTGAAGATGTCATGCTTTAAAGCATGCAAAATGATGCAATATACAATGATAACCAGCCTAGACAAAATCATTGTTTTGATAGAGTATGATAGAGATATGAGTAAGTAGTAACGATCATGTATAGATTAAATAAAGTAAGGCTACAATGTCATTGGCAATAGAGCATTGCTCAATGAGTGTGGAATGAGTGAGCTATGAGATGAGCTCCTCTTCTCAATGAAGGTACATGGAAATGATCTCTGAACCTCGAGATACATGTGGGCTTTTCTTCTCATCTTTTATAACTTTTTGTTGGAGCCAAGGATTTGAATTCAAATTTAAATCTCTACCAATAAAGTGCATCCTAAAGTATAGGATTGATTCTATCTTGACTCAACTACCAAAAATTACAAGATTCTATTCCTCCTAACTCCTCATGGGTTTACTTTACTTTTACAATGAGTAATTATAGCTTAAAGTTACAAGAGGTTGTACATATGAAGCTTTCCAAATGATATGCTAATACATCAATCTTATGTGAAGTGATCATCTGTAGGCTTGGGATTTAATTGCACCAATGAGCCCTTGCTAGAAGAATGGGACCCTAGTAATGTCATAGAAGAGGAAGAGGATGATGATGATTTGGACTCCATTGTGATGGATAGTTGTTTTAACTCAGAGAAGCACTATCTACAAGATGTAGGAGTTTTTAACCAAAAAGTAGAAGAAACTCTCATGAGCATTAAAACTATAAATTCAAGGGAGGGAAGTGAAGGTAGTCAAAAGAAAAAGAAAAGAAAAGCATTGAAACAAGAAGAGGAGGAATCATTGTTTGAAGTACAAGAGAATTTCAAGAGATATGAAGTTGAAGATTAGAAAATTTTGGTATGAATGCATAGGAGAGAGGCCATTACAAGAGAAGCATATGATAATAAAGAAAAGACCAGAAAAATTTTTTTAACCATTGAGGAGAATGAAGAGAGATGTCCATACATAGGAGAAGACCTAAGTGCAGAAGAAGAAGCATAGCTTGTAGCTTTATTAAGGGAATATAGGGATGTGCTTGAAGGGAGTAGATCCAAAAATTTTCTCTCATACGATCCCCATGACTGCTAATGCCAAGCTGACCAAACAAAAGCCCTACACATATAATGACACTTTTGTAGCTAAAAAAAAAGAAGAAATTGATAGGTTGATTTAAGATGGATTTATCTATGAGATTGAGAATAGTGAATGGATGTTCCCCATTGTAGTGGTGCCCAAGAATAATGGAAAGTTGTGAGTGTGTATTAACCTTAAAAAAGTTAATGCTGTTACAATTAGAGATAGCTATCCGCTTCCAATCAAGAAACATTTATTGGAGAGAGTTGCAGGCAAGGAAGATTTTAGCTTTCTTGATGGATCTTTAGGATACAACCAAGTAGCCATTGCCCCAAAAGATCAACACAAGACGGCTTTTGCCATAGAGTGGGGAATTTTTGCATTTCTTGTGATGCCATTTAGGCTCGCAAATGCACGTGCAACATTCCAATGGCTCATGTGTCATGTCTTCAAAGAGTTCTTGTGAAAGAGCTTAGAAGTATATGTGGATGATTTATGTGCTCATTCCGAAGAAAGAAGACCACATCCCTAAGCTCAAACCATAATCTTCAACAAGTGTAGAGAATATTGAGTGTTTCTAAACCCAGAGAAATGTGTGTTCATGGTACAACAAGGTAAAATCTTAGGTCATATTCTTTCTAAGAATGGAATATCAACAGATGAAGATAAAGTAAGAGCCATAGCAGAGTTACCGAGGCCAAGAAATGTTAAAGAGATACAAGCCTTTATGGGCCATTGTGGATATTACAGTAGGTTTATTCACATGTATCCAAAATGTAGTATTCAACATCTCCTCGACCTTCCTCTACGTTGATAAAGATTCGACAGATTTGGATCACCAAGGAATACTTAATCAACCGACCCACATCCAAGTAGACATGGGTACCCCAAGTAGTGTATCATAGCCCAACACTCAAGCTTTGTAGCATATACCCCTCAGAAATCTCTTCACCCCTCAACCCCATAGCATCCGATATCACCTTTTGTCCCTCAACAGAATAACTACCCCCATCTCGAATAACCAACCCCCATGTAATAATTCTTTCACAACTAAACTTTGTATAAACTCAACCACACTAACCGAACATCATCTGTAATAACATCTCATCAAGCAATGTATGCACCATCTGAAGCATGTAGGTGT
The DNA here is from genome assembly GCA_020310875.1 of Ceratopteris richardii. Classification (NCBI taxonomy): domain Eukaryota; kingdom Viridiplantae; phylum Streptophyta; class Polypodiopsida; order Polypodiales; family Pteridaceae; genus Ceratopteris; species Ceratopteris richardii. Next base: position 4,896,213 of record CM035420.1, read on the forward strand.
CTAGTGACCTGCATTAGTTTTGCAAACAATCATTCCATAAAACCACCTCACAACACTCAGCTACACGGGTTACACATCGGTTATGGAAAGGGATTGTTGCCTCACCTTATTGGAATCATGATTAATTTCCATACTAATGTGTTAATCGTTTGTAGAAGATCTCTTCCACATTCACATCATTCATCATGCAAGCAGAAGGATCTTCAGCTGTTGGTCCAAGTGCACTGCCAACAGGCAATATTGGCGAATTACTGGCTGAATCATATCCCACCGTAAAACCACCAGATTTTCAGGGCTTTCTAGGACCAATGCCCCTTGATGACCCTCCCAGGGGATATACCAAGAAAGTTCACAATAATTCTCATTGATTCCAAGGATTAGCAAGACCCTTGGTGGATGCAAACTTCATCTTTCATGCCACATTGAGTTTTGATAGTACTCAGTGGGGCAAATTTCAATTCTTCTCTAGAGAATTTGAAGAGCTCCAAAACTTCGAAGAGTTACCACACATTTGGGCTAAAGCCGGCTTTATGGAATATTTTAGTGACCGATTGCCTAAACCAAATTTCTATCGATGATACTATTGTGATGATGCTTCAGCACAAGGATTTGCCGAGTAATTTCATTCTTCCATCTTCGGTAAATGACCCCCCTTACAGGAAGTTTTATCTCTCAAAAGATCTCATTCAGGCAGCGATTAAGATCCATGGGACTCAGATGCCTACAGAGCACGAAAGGAATATCCTAGAGCAGATGAAGCATGGTGATGTTTTGAAATGGGCAGATATTTTGGCAATCACACCGGAACTCTCTAAGCAGCTACGTATATGTCTGCAACATTTTGCATTCCCTGCCTAGGATTGCTTTACTATACCTCACAAGCATATTTGGTTTGGTCTATATTTGGCCACTACTGGACCCCAAACTATCAATTTGGCAAGTTGGATTATTGATCAGTTGTATCTGGCTCAACAACATTGGGAATGCAAACGTGTCCTCCACAGTTGTTGTGCCCTGACTCCTATTGTTTACATGTGTTTAGCATATGACTTGCCTATAGAATGTGCAATAATGAGTGAAGATATGAAGCGATTCAAAGGAATAGCCAAGAAGGCGAGAAAAACTAGCAAGGGATGGGCAAGTAAACACATGCATAGATCTATTCCTTGTTTGAATGTCCCAGAGTCCTCCTCACCTCAACCGTCACCACAACAGTTTCCAACAGAACCCCCCCCCCCCCCACTTGTACAAACCATGTGTATACGCCTTTCAAGACCAGTCATCACAGAGGGAACCACTAGCACTGTTACTTCTCAAATAGCCACAATTCAGGAACCAACCACTATTGCAGGTGAACTTCTAACCACCATCGGTGCCGAAGCCTTTACTTTCTCCATCCCTAACTTGGAGGCAGAACCCACCACCACAACCTTCGATTTTGAAATGCATGCCTTGTCTAGCAAATTTCAATTTTTAGAAGGGAATTTTTTCTCCTAGGAGTATGAACATCCCAATTACTGGCCCACACCCCCCGATCAACCACAAGAACAAGTAGTCTCCAACTCTGAAGAAGAGAGGATAGAAACTGACAATGAAGATGGAGACGATGAAGCCAGTCAAGGCAGCCATGACTCTCAAGAGAATGTGCAGACTGATGAATAGGAATGACAAATTGGCACTCAGGGTGACACAAGCACTCATGAAGACGATACATCTGAAGCAGTTGCATATACATTGGAAATCAAGAAACTATATCGAACCATGCAGGCAGTTTGGGCATGCAAACAAATCTCCGAAGAAGAAAGTTAGGCAATTCTAGAACAGGAACTCACTACTGGAGGGTTCAAAGAAGCCTTCATTCAAGGCTTCCGAGAATTGTTTAAATCAGTTGGCACTAATGAAGCATTATGCTATTTGCAGAGGAAGCCGCTATGGAAGTGTGACCAACGACAAATCCGTTTGCTATCAAAACCAAGTCAATATATTTGTGTACCCCCAGATGCCCAATCCTCACACCAATCCAGGGAAGCACGCCTCATTCTAGAAGATCCTCTTACAGCAGAAACCATCATCATTGACTTGTGGCTCACACTTCTACTGCAACTACCCCAACCCTCATCGAAGTCCTCACCACACCACCTGCTCCCCTTTCACCTTCCAATCCTCCCATCTCTCCGTTCCACCCTACCTCTCCTAGACCACCAGATTCTTTGATAGTGTGATAGCAGAAGCATTTGTTGCCTCAATTCCTCTCACTCTTCCCACACCCACACAATCTAGCCTTCCTCCTAGGACTTCCACCTTTCCATCCAATCCATTTCTCCCTCCATCCTTCCCTTCTTTCCCGTCCATCCAAGACCTGTATTCCCATTTCCCCCTCCACTGCCTTCTCACCCTTTTCACCTCCCCTCCCCACATATTCCCTCTCTCCCCTCTCTACCAAGCTATACATGAAACCCAATCTGTAAATTATTCGTCAAACTTTGTAAATCTGGTATTCACACCCACTCATGCGCGGCTATCATGACACTATTCATAATCAGGCACTCGATGCCACGTCTAGTGACATGGACATCTCAACCCCAATAGCACCATCACTCATCTCACCTCTTTCACCACCATATTTAGGCACATCACATTTCTCCATGGTAACAACTGCATCCACTTTCCCTTCCCAAAATTCTCATTTCCCTGCATTCACAACCCCAACCACAGCATCTTCACTCACTCCATCATTAATATTGTTGCCCACAATTGACACTGCCTTTCGTCAAATGTTTTCTTGCATGATGTTGAGAGCAGTATGGGCACCCAAGGACCGACTAGACAACAAAGCCAGCGGAGAGAGTCAGAACAAGGTGAAGGAGTAAGTAGACAAAGCAGTCGACGCAAATCTAGCAGATAGGCCCTTCAATTTTTCCCAAATCAACATCTTTTAACAGTGATTCTTATCACTAACAATCATTGTAAATACCATTTCATATTTTTGTAGCTCCATTTTGTGCAAGCCAAGGAGTCCTTGAGCTTGAGGAGCCTTAGAAGCACCTACATATCAATTTTCGTATTTTTTAGACTCCGTTTAAGCCCTCAAATTGGCCCTGGAACCTAATTTTTAACTAGGCCGGACACTAGGTCTGGACAGGGCCAAAACCTAGTCAAAAACTATAAAAAGAGCTAGAGAGCTCATTTTTGAGGTTAGATTGTAATAGAAACAAACTTGTAAGAGCTTTTTGAAAAGTAATTGAAGAACTCCATTAATTCTCTCTCTTTGTCTTGCCGTGTGTGCGCGTGTGTGCGTATGTGTGTGCATGCTTGTGTGCTTGTCACTCACGCACTTGTGCCGCCACTTGCTCGAGGTCTTCATACCATCCTCACGTCTTCCCGGATTGACATTAAAGGAGGTGCTACTCATCACTGGGCTACACCAAATTTTGGCGCCGTTGCCGGGGATCGAGCTTTGAGGACGAGCGTGTGATGGTAAGACGTAGATTGTAGACGTTGGCGTTGTAGGTAAATTTTCTACTTTTCCTATTTTTCCTCTTTCTTACTTCACCACCATCATCACCATCATCATCGTCACCATCTTCCACCTCCATTTTCATCATCGCGAAAATTTCAGTTTTTTTACTATATCCCCATCTCCACCTCATTTCCCTCATTTCACTTGTGAGAGAGAGCGAGAGAGCGATATTGCATGTGTGTTTTCTTGCATGTTTCTTGAGCTTTTTGCAGGACCTTGCTGAATCACCATCCCCAGCTTCCTGCGCAGGTACGAAACTCGTCGAAACTGTCTCGCAGTCACCGCCTTCTGTCCATCGCGATTGACAGAAATTTTCACTTGTTGGTAAATCTGAGTGCACCACAGCGGACTAGAGACCCTGCACACCACCTTTCCACCAAAATTTTTGAAAATCTGGCAAAATTTCAGTCCATCGCGATTGACAGCTCTGTCCATCGCGATTGACAGCCTGTCCATCGCGACCGACTGACTGTCCATCACGATTGACTGGACGCCTGTCCATCGCGACCGACTGACTGTCCATCGCGATTGACTGGACCCCTGTCCATCGCGACCGACTGAATGTCCATCGCGATTGACTGGACGCCTGTCCATCGCGACCGACTGACTGTCCATCGTGATTGACTGGACCCCTGTCCATCGCGACCGACTGACTGTCCATCGCGACCGACTGACTGTCCATCGCGATTGACTGGACCTCTGTCCATCGCGACCGATAGCCTGTCCATCGCGATTGACCGAACCCTCTGTCCATCGCGACCGATAGCCTGTCCATCGCGTTTGACTGAATCCTCTGTCCATCGCGATTGATTGAGTGTCCATCGCGATTGACTGAATCCTCTGTCCATCGCGATTGACTGAACTCCTGTCCATCGCGATTGACAGCCCTGTCCATCGCGATTGACAGCCAATTTTTGCCAAATTTTTTAGGGCTTGTTAATTGAAGAGTTGGGCTAATTTTGGGCACAAATATTTTACTCTTGAGCACATGAGGAAGCCTTAGGAAAGCAACTTGGGGAAAACCTGTTGCACAGTGATCCTGTTTGAACCCTGTCGTAACCCTAGAACCCTGAACGGTTACAACTTTTTCATACGAAATCCATTTTTTGAGCTCTAGGGCTTGTTGGAGAGCTTGTGGCATATACTACACGCCCTCAACTGTTTTTTATGAAGATAATGCATTGATTTTCAGATAGGGTATTTTGAAGTTGACCATACCGAGGGGGATCAAAGTCAGGGGTCTTTAGAATTGTTCTCTTAAAAATCACTATGCAAGCTAGTGTGTGTGCTACAGGAATGAAAATCATTGGTTCTGTCTTTGGAATTTAAATCTTTAAGCTAACTTTGGAACTTTTACAGATCCTTTGAGAGCATCGAAAGGCGTTCTAAGCAAGAGTAAGTGCAGGCTTGGGAACACACTTCCTGGGCAGTCAAGGCAACCAAGAAGGAAACAAAAGGTTGGAAATTCTCAACTCCCTTTATCAATTCCTAGCTTAGGCTAAGAACGACGAGAGGTAGGAGTAAGTCAGAGCGACGATAAGCAGGTATCAAGTTGAAGACCACCTAAAAACTCAAGTTCAAGCTAAAAACCTAATCTCTGTACTGTCGGTAACATAAAGGAAAAGAACCTAACGTGGAACGATCAACCTAAAAGCACGAAGAACATTCAAGTATTCCTGACGACGTAATATCAGACAAGACCTTAAACACGAGAAATAACTAAAAAGAATCAAGTGACTAATATAAAGTAACCAGCAACGAGGTTGTACTCTGGGCAAAGAATTGGGCTACTTAGATAGGCATATGAACCTTAGATCAGGACGACATCTTGTAAGGGAGAGACAAAGCCTTAGGTCTTCAGAGGCTAGCGTTAACCACACTGCTAGGTCTTGGGCCCAGCAGTTGAGCCACCACTCGTACTACCCTAGCTCTGAGACCAGTGAGTCAGAGATGTCTCAAGGCATGGACAGACCTACGGGAAGTTCAGGAGTGCCTTACTTGTACAGGGTGGAAGGCCCTTACAAAACAGAGTTGGAGTACCTTAGGACCAACCGATTAGGTGCCAGCATCTATGAGGACGGCTTAGGAAGATCTGTGATACAGATTAAGAATCCTGATCAATCCATTGGACTCGAGCACCCAGCAGTCAAGTTTGAAAACGGTGCATACCTGGGCAAAGAAGGAACCATATACGTAGTCACCAGTCACCCAGACAGGACAGATGAATTTGGGAATGTAATCTCAGAGGCGGATTTAGGTGACTTGGAACAAGGGAACATGGGTGCGGAACCTAGAACCCCTCGAGGTAAATCAATTCTCACTAGGATTATCACACCGGAATGGATTCCCCAGGATAATAAGAGCATAGAGTTGCTCCTCAATCGAGAAACTGAAGAAGCCTTTTGGAGGTATAAAGCTAATCAGCCAACTGATATAGGAACTATCATGATCTATGAGTTTAAGGATCCGGATAGCCCAGGTAGAGTGACCTACTTAGATCACACTTCGGAAAGGATCTTTGTGGTGACAGAAAATGATAGGCATGCTTACACTTGGAAGGGTGAATTCATTTTCCCCCAACCAAGATCGAATGTATCCTATGGTCACCCGGGAGCTGGAACATCCCAAGTTCATGGAACTCAAAGAGACAGAAGTAGAGATAGACCAGAAGTAAGCTTTGCCAACCCAGTGGGCAGAGAAAGAACGAGGACGGAGACGAATAGGGTAGAACCTGAGACGCTTAGAGCTCACAGGAACCAAAGAAATTTGGATGGATTCCCTCTGCCGAGACCTAGAGAGCACACAAGAACTTTGAGACCGACCCAGCTAGTTAAATCCATGAAGAATTACTTTGATGGCACAGGAGATCCCTATGATCATGTGGCGGAGTTCAAGCAAGTCTTGAGAGCTGAACAAGTGGAGGATCTATTCACGCAGTACAATGCCTTCGGTCTAACCCTTAGGAACACAACACTTACATGGTTTCAGCCATTGGATGAGCGACAGTTCAGGAGCATAGACCAACTCCTAGAGGCTTTCATTGTAGAGTTCTCTAAGAGTGGCATAAGACACAATACCTCATCATTGATTCACAGCTTCAAACAGACTCCCCAAGAGACTGTCAGATTGGCAGGAAGAAGATTTAGACAATATCTTGAAAGGTGCCCTGTTTCGGAGCTACCCACACCTGCAAAACAAGTAGCCTTATTCCTTGATGGATTGTTGAGTACGAAATTGAGATCCTACGTGTATCTCAAGGACCCTAGGACTATAGAAGAGTGTGTACGCATGTGCATTGACATTGAAGATAACCTAGGGGAAGAACTAGAGCTTTCCAAAATCTACAAAGATTCAGATAGTTCTTCGAGTCACTCTGCCACGCAATCCACATCAATTGAGGAACTCGCAGAGAAAGTGGCCCAAAAACTAGGCGTCTCTAGCAAACAAATTCCGAGGTTTACCCCAGCGAAGAGGTGCTATACATGCGGTGGTGACCATATGGCAAACGTGTGCCCCATTATGGCTCAGCCCCAAGTAAATCCTAGTAGCCAGTACTGCACCATAGAACGGAGGTACACCAATCACACCGCACAAGATTGCCCCTACAATAAGCAAACAGTTAGGCAAACCTATCCTCAACCCTATCCACCACAGGGAAGATACCAGAACCAGTACCCTCCACAGCCATATGGCAGACCACAACAAAATTATCAACCACAATATCAAAACCAACAAAGACCTCAACCGGTGCTAGCACAACAACCCCCAGCTCCAGCCAATGTGATCCCGGTAAAGTATACTACTGCAGAAGAGAACATGAATAGAGCCTTAGTCCCGGTAACATCCTTGCTTTCTGAAAATGACCTCAGTGACCATAGCTTTGATTCTACACATGTTGATAGTCCCCAGGCGTACTACATGCAGTCCCTAGAACATGGTGAGTCCTATTACAACGAAGAGCCAAATGAACCTAGTTGGGAGTCAGATTATACAAACGTCATGTATGCAAACCCCAACCCTAGGCCTCAACCTAGACAAGTAAGACCTCCATTCCCAAGAGGACCGTGCTACAGATGCCAAGGAGATCACCTCATTCGTGATTGTCCCTTACCTCCACCTACACAACCCCAGTCAGTGACGATCCAAGGCTTTTGCCAAGATTGTGGAAAAGAGCATCTCTTACGAGATTGCCCAAAGAACCCCAATAATATGCCAAAAATCACGCCTATCAACGTTATTGGGTTAGTAGTAGATTCCACAGGAAGTGTCACTTCCACTGCTCCCGTACAGGTAGTCACTAGAGCTCAAGCATTGCAGCAAAACCAAGGGGTAGACCAGGAAAAGAGCCCAACAGCTGGTGAAACTGAGAGCATGACCAAGAAAAGGACTAGAGTTTGGAGAGATAGCCGTGAACGTATGAAAAGGCAATGGGCAAAGAAGATGAGTGAACTTGAGGAAAGTCTACGAGAAACCAAGGCCAAAATCATAGAGATCACATCCCAACAGCACTCTCACACATTCCCACCGCTACCATCCCCATCACCCTCCGTCCCTCCACCCCCTAATACACCTCACGTAACCCACCCACCACCCCGAGTAGGATCAGTATTAGCTGATCCCACTCCCGAGGACCTTAATATGATGCTTAAAGCATATCAGGCCAGAGTCCAAGAAGGGCCAAACGTAACTGATCATGAAAAGTGCTACCCTAGAGCAGAACTAGAGTTAGAACGAACCAAAATTTGTGCCAAAATGGTGGAATTGGCTCAAGCCATGTTCGAAGCTAGCCGCCTCTTTAACATCTCTAGCTCAGCTAAGACGCAGTTACATTTTGATGGACTGCTGGAAAGAATAGAGAGGCTAATTGCACAATCAGAAAAGGAACCTGTCCCTCAAAGAAAGGACAAGGCAAGAGAACGGATAAGCCAGCCTCCTCAGGAAGCCCCTGTGCCTCCTCAAGAAGCTTATCTTTCCCCCCAAAAGGCAGATGAGCCTCCCTCGAAAGCTTACGTACCTCCACAGGTTGCCTACATCCCTTCTCAGGGAGCGTATGAGCCTGCTCGGAAGAGTAATAGAATAAGTAATCCTCACCAGGAAGCTTGTGCTCCAGCCATCTATGAGAACAAGGAGAGAGTCAACGGTAGAATAAGCCCTCCTTCCCAGGTTGCTTATGTGCCTAATTCTACGGAGCCATACACTTCTTCTTCTATGAATCGGTTTGCACCAGACTTCCTACGAGAGATTCAAAAGACAAATGGGATAACGAAAGTGAAGTCGCCCCTCCTTTTGAACTTGTGGATGATGCACACGATCAATTCCCACAAGACATCCCATCTATTTACGGGGAACATGAGAGTACTCAGTCTCACAAGAGATTGGACTTTGAGTCTAAGTCCATACAAGAGCTACCCCACTTCACAGGCCCATGGGAAGCAAAGTCCACGTGTATGAGAGCACCCACAGTCATGGTAAGGAACGACGACTCAGTCATATCAAGGAACACGGAGGTAGTAAAGAACACCAAGGTGCAGCGCGATCTCACTTTGGAAGAACTGCATAAGAATAGACCAAAAGCGCGGAAATGTGTAGCCAGTCAAGTGACTGAAGTTGCAGAACCACGTTCCCGAGGAGGATCCCATAGGACAATGCCAGAAATTCCCTTGGACAAGATAGGAGATATGTGTGAAGGTGAAGAAGGGAACACCTATCTTCCCATCACCTACCAGGAGTACACCACCAAGGCAATTTTGGACTCAGGTGCAGGAGTTGCTATCGCTACCACCTCCCTATGGAAGCGTTGGGGCAAGCCAGCACTCAGGCCAACGAGAATGAAATTGCAGATGGCCGATGGTCATATAGAGAGGCCCTTGGGATTGCTAGAAGGCATAACTCTCACCACTTGTGGTGTTGAGTTTGAGCATAGCTTTGTTATATGTGACTTTAGCAAAAATCATGCCTATGAGATGATTTGGGAAGACCATTTATGCGACAGTTGCAAGTGGTACAGGATTGGGGGACCAATTCCTTGTACCTGCGACACTTAGGTGTTACGACCAAAGTGAATCTCAAAGATTACTCTCATAGAGATGTACCTCCTATCCAGTGGAATCCCATCCATAGAGCCAAAGACGATACGGAATCTGTGCATTCCATAGGGTCAGGGTCCTCATGGATGCATGAAGACACTCACTTATGGATGTGCAAAGTAGCAGTGGAGGAAGAGAAGAGGGAAAAGGCCAGAGAAACAGGTGCAAACGAAACTCATAGACCCATTCAAGACCCAGCCTATGCACCTGTAGTCTTCCTTGACGAGGAATTTGAACCCCATGGCTGGGCAGAAATTTTGGCAACCATGGACGTAGCCATCAATGAAGAACAATGGACCCCTCACTGTGATGAGGATGGCTACGATATTTCAGCCTTCTCCATAGAGCCAATCATGGGAGAGGCAGTTCTAGAAGAATGCGAACCTAGCCCTGACGCATTTGAGGATGCAAGTGACTCCGATCTCGAGTCGATCATTATGGACCCACCATTTGCATCAGATGAAGAATACTTCCATGAAGTAGAATTTCAACCCCAGAGGCATGGAGAGCTTACAAACGATGTAAGATTAGCGACGCATGTAACCCCGAAGGAAGAAGGGAAGAAACGAAAGAAGAGAGAAGTCTCACCAGAAGAGGAAGAATCTTTGTTTGAGGTCCCAGAAAATTTTAAGAAGTATGAGATAGATGACAGGAGAGTCATGATTAGAATGCCTAAACGAGAGGCACAATCAGGAGAGGCCTATGATAACAAAGAAACCACCAAGAAAATAGTAGTGGCCATAGAAGAAGGAGAGGAGAGATGCACGTATATAGGCCATGACCTGACAGAAGAAGAAGAGCACGAATTAATTGCCTTGCTAAGAGAATACAGAGATGTATTCGCTTGGAGTTACAAGGATTTGAAAGGGGTTGACCCGGACATATGCTCGCACACCATCCCCATGACTTCAGATGCCAAACCCTCTAAGCAAAAGCCTTATACATATAACGATAATTACGCTGCTAAGATCAAAGAAGAGATAGATAGACTGGTCGAAGCTAGATTTATCTATGAAATTGAGCACACTGAGTGGGTATCACCCATCGTAGTGGTGCCCAAGAAGAATGGCAAACTGCGCGTGTGCATTAACTTGAAGAAGGTTAATGCAGCCACTATTCGAGATAACTATCCGCTTCCCATCACAGAACATCTCTTAGAAAGACTGGCAGGCAAGGAAGTGTACAGCTTCCTTGATGGATTTTCGGGCTACAATCAAGTAGCCATAGCCCCAGAGGATCAGTAGAAGACAGCCTTTGCCACAGAATGGGGTATTTTTGCTTTTAGAGTAATGCCATTTGGGCTTACCAATGCACCAGCTACCTTCCAGAGGCTGATGTGCCATGTGTTTAAGGAGTTCCTGAGGAAGAGTTTAGAAGTCTATGTTGATGATCTTTGTGCTCATTCCAACATTAGACAAACCCATATTCCTGAACTCAGACAAATCTTTGACAAATGTAGAGAATATCAAGTCTGCCTGAACCCAGAAAAGTGCGTTTTTATGGTCAGGCAAGGCAAGATTCTAGGACACATAGTGTCAAAGAATGGCATATCTACCGACGAAGAAAAAGTGAGAGCCATAGCAGAGCTACCTAGGCCAAAGAATGTCAAGGAAGTACAAGCTTTCATGGGGCACTGTGGTTATTACCGACGATTTATACACATGTATGCTGTCATTGCAAAGCCCATGTACGGACTTCTGACTAACTTTGAGTGGACGGATGAATGTGAGAATTCCTTCCAGGAGCTTAAACGAAGATTGTGTTCAGCACCAATCTTGACCACACCAGATTGGAATAAGCCATTCCATGTTCATGTTGATGCATCCAATTATGCTATTGGATGTGTGCTTGCACAACCTACTGGTGAAGGTAATATGGATCTTCCAATTGCCTATGCCAGTAGACAATTGAATGCGGCTGAACGGAATTACACCACTACAGAGCGAGAAGGATTAGGCATGGTATATGCAGTTAAGAAATTTAGACACTATTTGCTTGCAAATAAGTTTAAATTTTTTACGGATCATCAAGCATTGCTATATCTAGTAAACAAGCCATGCAATACAGGAAGATTAGTAAGATGGTTTCTCTTGCTAATGGAATATGATTTTGAGGTTGTGGTAAGAAAAGGGAGGACCCATTTGAGAGCTGATCATCTTTCTAGGCTCACATCGGGAGAAGCCCCACAAGGAGTATCAGATGACCTTCCTGATGCTTACTTGTTTAATCTGGAAGTGGTGCCGCAGTGGGCTAAGCCATTAGTACCAGTATTGACATACGGGCCTAACCATCCAGTGGTAAACACACGAAATAGAGAGGTTGTAAAAGCCCAAAAGTACCACATCATGGCAGGAAGTATGTACAAGCACACAGATCAAGGGATCTTGGCTTGTTGCGTAGAAGAGGATGAGTACTCTAAATGGTTGCAATTAGCACATGTAGGTGCACTAGAGCAACACCATTCAAAGCAACGAACTTTACAGACCCTAAAGAGACTCGGAGTACATTGGCCAAATATGGAAGCTGATGTCCAAAAGTTGTGCAAGGAATGCCCAATCTGTTGCACTAAGCCACCTGTGGAACACGCCACTCTTTATCAAGTATCCATTGTGCCAGATTGGAGTGAACCACTAATATCCTTCCTAAGGACGAAAGCATTCCCTCCAGACATGACTCTGGCTAGGAAAAGGAGTTTAGCACAAGAAGCCCTGGATTACTCACTCATTGGTGATAATCTATACAAGCGTGGTAAAGATGGTTACCTGAGGCTATGTGTCCATGAAAGTGAATATCTTAAGATCTTAGAAACTGCTCACCAAGGTGTAGCAGGAGGACACTTTGGACCGGATCGGGTGATCAAGGCAATACTATTTGCGGGCTTCTGGTGGCCTACCCTTCACATGGATGCACATACCTATGTGAAATGGTGTGATGTCTGTCAGAGGACTCAGTATCCTATACGCAAAGATGAGATGCCACTGAAACCTATGATGGGTGGACGTGCATTCTCTAAGTGGGGAATAGACTTTGTAGGTCCTATTAATCCCCCAGCTAAAGGTTCTCATGCGGAATACATCATTGTTGCGACAGATTATCTAACTAAGTGGGTAGAGGTAAGGGCTACGACAAAGAACGATGCTCAAACAACTGCTAAATTCTTGTTTGAGAGTGTATTCACGAGATATGGGCTACCTATAGAGCTTGTAAGTGATAGAGGCACTCATTTCTTGAACGAAGTGATTGAAAATCTACTCCAAGAATTCTTGGTAATACACAAGAAGTCTGCCCCCTATCACCCTCAAGCTAATGGACAAGTTGAGAGCACTAATAAAATCTTATGCAATGTACTGACAAAATTAGTGAACACTAAACGCTCTGATTGGGACAAACAGCTACACCATGCTGTTTGGGCATACCGAGTTGCCTACAAAACGGTACTCCAAGCCATCCCCTTTCAGATGGTATTCGGCCAAAACGCTGTGTTACCCTTGGACTTCTTGATCCCTACATTGAGAGTAGCACAAGAGCACGAATGGACAGGCCATGAGCTCTCCTCTAGGATCTTTGACCTTGAACGATTAGGAGAAACAAGACTGAGAGCCGCTGCAAGAATATATGCAGCCAAGAAGAGAGAGAAGGCATACTTTGATGCCCACGTGAAGGATAAGGGTTTGAAAGCAGGAGATCTAGTTTTAGTCTATACACTGAAACAACACGCAAGGAAGCTAGAAAAGAGAGGCTACGGACCTATGATCATCAATAGGATCTCCACGAGCGGAGCAGTACAACTAGCCATGTTAGAGGGTGATGTTCTCCCAAACTATATTAGCGGTTGCAGAGTCAAGTTGTATCAGGAACCCCTCACGGAGGAAATGCTCAGCCGACTCAACACTGCTAAGAAACGCAAAGAGGAAGAAAAGCGAATTCGAGAAGAAGCTCAAGCAGAAGCTTTAGAACGCATCAGAAGGATGAAGTTACGAAGGCAAGGCCGAGATCAGACTAGAACAGATGACTATGCAGATCAAGGATATCCTATGGCCATGTGTGAAGTCGCAGGAACAAGCTCGCATAGGATAATTGATCGACGTCCTTTCATAACCCTAGATATAGGACAAGGAACGAGTGCAAGGACCGTAAGAGCCTTGATTGACTCAGGTGCAGCCACTAGTGCGGTTAAATTGTCTTACTGTCAAGAGTTGCAGTTAACTGTCAATCCTGTGGAAGCGTATCTCATAGGATTGGGAGGCGTGGAAACCCCTTGCGTGGGCGAGGTGGAACTTCCCCTCTACATTCATGATGAGGCAATGACAGTTAAAGTACTAGTGTGTCAGGATGAGGACCTCACGGAACCCCTCGTCTTGGGTCAAGATTGGATCTATGACCAAGCAGTCAACTTGAACCTAAGAAGTGGACTTCTTCAGGTATGGGTCAATCATAGTCGAATTACAGTAGAGTTGGATAATGGAGCACTCAAAGAACTAGGAAAGGCACAGACTCCTGGTCCTTCCAGGAGTACACATGAAGATGACCATGTTGTTCTTGTCCAAAACTATGTGTTGCAGAGGAATGCTATGCACAAAAAAGGAGTCAGGGATGCAACGGAACTCCCTTCTTTTCCAAAAGTCAGAAGGAGGCAACAACCAAAGGTGGCTCAAAGGCAGAAGAAGCAGAGTACTACCTATGCCGGAAATCAAAAGAACCTGCGCAGCAGAATGTCTCAACAAGTGAACCAAGTGTGGGTGCGAAAAGGCGAACACCCGGTTGCACTCACGCCAACCGCACGGGCAAAGCCTCTTATTAGTAACCGACAACACGTCACTAATAAGAGGTCTTTCGGAAATTCTTCTGCTAACGTGAAATCTATTTGGGTGCCCAAAAAGTCGATGAAGGCTAGCCCACAATCAAGACAAATTTGGGTGCCTAAGGCTTGTTTGCGGGCTCAAATAGCTACACCAAGAACACACCCTACACAGCATGATCCATTCACTCGCACAGCCTACATCCACTCATTTTCAACACCAAGGCACATGAGCACGAACAGAATCAGTTGTAAATGGGTACCTAAAAGGCCTCATGTTCAAGCTGACACACCTATAAAGCTCTCGAGAATCTCTACGGAACCACGAGCAAAACCCATCCACTGCATTTGGCAGCCCAAGACTTGTAACAAACCCCCGGACCCCGATTGTAAATCCATGACCACCTACTAACCGCTTCACTCTCACATCACATCATTTCGCTTAGCTCTTAGGTCTACCTAACTCCTAACTACACACACCAGCACCGAGCACTTATTAACCCCTAACCACTCCCGAACTTTAAGTTAATGTTGTAACAAGGGACACCATGTCATTTTTGTGTCCATTGCAATGTTAACGTTTATTCATATATTCTCACAGAATCAACTGCGACATTTTCAACATGGCGGAGGCAGCAGGAACTAGCTCTCACACAGAAACAAGCCCGCAAGTGGTGGACTTGGACAGTTTACCCGTTTTGCCGGAGACAATTGAAAGACCAGAAGATTTGCAGGCCGTCAAAATCATACCTATTGCGGACCCTCCGCGTGGCCACACCATGCCCGTGGGAAAGACTTCCCATTGGTTTACCGAGGTGGCAGGACCCTTGGGTGAAGGAACGTACCTATGGGAATCAGAGTTGGACTTCAATGGGAAGCAAGGCAGATACCATTTCTTTACAAGAGAATTTGAGAAATTACAAAATATAGAAGGTCTACGTCTGATATGGGAAAAGGCAGGATTGAGTGCCTATTTCAGTGCCCGACTCCCAAAACCTGACTTCATGCGATGCTACTATCTCATCAACACCTTGACTCCAAACCAGAACCCAAAAGGTGCAAGCTCATTTGTGATTCCATCTCTGACAAAGGGGAATGAGCTCAAGAGGTTCAGGATATCAAACAATTTGGTGAGAGAAGCTCTAGATATGCGCGGAATGCATATTCCTACAGAAAAGGAAACCCTAGTACCGGATTACATGAAGAATCGAAGTCTCACCAAACTCAAGGACATGGTATCCATGACGCCTAATATTGCAATACACCTTCGCATGTGCATGCAACACTTTGCTTTCCTGGCGTAGGATAGATTCACCATGCCGCCCAAAAAGATTTGGTTTAGCTTGTATCTGGCAGAGACATAGAGCCTCACCATCAACCTACCCCACTGGATAATTGATCAGATACACCTAGCTCACAAACGATGGCCGCGGAAACAGGTTTTATATGGTTGCTGTGCTCTGACAAGAATCATTTATAGGTGTTTGGCTTATGACATTCCGATCCAACGGGCCCTAATGTGGAATCGGGTAGAGCAGTTTAGAGGCAGGACATCCACTGGACCCCCTTCTAAGAAGATGAGAGGCACTGTCCAAGTCCCATGTGCTCAACCACGTGGAGCCACCCTAACACCCGATGTCACCCCGCCACCCCGAAGAGTCCGACCATTCACACTCCGACTTCCAAGACGCAGCACCGATGGTTCCACCTTGATATTCCCTCCCATTCCAACCGATCTTGAATTTCCTAGTGGTGCACCTTTGGAAGAACTCACTAATGAAGATTTCGAGCAATTATTACAAGATGTAGAGTTGGAGGCAGAAGAGGCACAACAAGCGGAAAACGTGCAAACGCAGGCCACAACCTCCCAAGCACCTGTCACACCTGTTGAAGTGGATGCCGAGGATGACGGAGATGAAGAACAGGAGGATGATGAGGAGGAGTATGATCAAGAGCACCAAGAGGAGCAACAAGAAGTGCCAGAACTTGTAGGTGCACCAGCATATACAGCTCAACTACGAAGGCTATACGACACTATCAAAGCAGTACAAGAAAGGCATCAACTCTCTCTGGTATCAGGTCAAGCTTTGATGCAAGAAATGCTATCAGATGAAGGGGTGGACCAACACTTCATTGACACCCTCAAATTAGTGTCAGACTCTTTAGGAGTTCCGGAGGCTGTCCACACCGCAGTCCGCCAGTCCGTAAGGTATGACAAACGCAGAGTGGACACGTTACCACGAGCAGGTAAGACTATCAGGATACCCGTCACAGAACCAGAAGTACCCATTGAGACCACAGCCACCCCCACAACCACCACTGACCTCTCCGCCGAAACCTTCGTTCAGACATCACCCATCTCACCCCAGCATCCTCCATCACCACCTTCTCCAACCCCACCACCACCTCCCACCTTGGAAGAAACGACAGTCATCACCTCTACCTTCACTTATAACCCATCCTCATTCAAATCATTCTCATTTCGAGAACCCACCTCACAAGACACCCTCTTCTCCTTCGTCACCAATCCCTTGTACACTTCGTCCCGTCTATCCTCTGAACCCATAATTGGCCATCCCATAATTCCAAGTGTAGTTGGAAACCCAGCACCCACAGAAGGCACCCTGTGTTTCCCGACCTATCCCCCAGTACGGGTACCTCCATTCCATGACCCCCACTTCCCATCTGGCCCCTACACCTCTTTCAACCTGACCGCGCCACCCCAATACCCGTCCGTTGTGGAGCAGTTCACCCGCTCTCCAATGTTTCCGAGGCACATTTGTCCGATGTTCGCAACGACATCAATTTACACGAACACCACACTCACTTCACCTACCATACCCACCTACATGGTAGCCCCTGTACACACCACCTTGTCTGACCCAATGGACATTTCACCAACCACAGCACCTCTCCCCACAATTCCACCATCTTCCCCCCCCTTGCCCCCCACCTCACCACTCACATCATTGGCACACACAACATTCACTACCCCCCTACCCAATCCCACCTCCCCTGCATTTCAAACGTTTCCCCTTGCATCTCATAATGTAAATAGCACGTTCAACACCTTACTTCAGTGTGCACATCAACTGCAACAAGAGTACCATCAATTGAAAGAACGCACTACGGCACTCCAAGCAGAATCTCAACGTCTACAGGCTAGAGTCACCACTCTTGAAGCTGACTACCAGACGCTCCTAGCCGAGCATACCACCCTACAGCAGGCTCACTCCGAACTGGAATCAAAGACATCAACAGTAGATGACCAAGCAGTCAAAGAACTAGAAACAGTGCTTCAAGCGCAAATGATCTCTAACGCTACACTCAAACGCAACATTGGGCTATTAAGGAAGCATATGGCCGCAGCACTAGAAGAGAACAAACGACTTCAACAACAAAACCAAGACAACTTTGAAGCGGCTATGGAAGGAACCGTAGGAGCAACCGTTAGCCCTACCAGATATAGAGCAGTCGCATCGGAAGACATTCGCATCTTACTTGAGGAGCATGCAAATTTCTTGGAGTCATATGAAAAGCTAGAGACTGAATGTGCAGATCTCAAGAAACAGATAGCCAGTGTCCCCACAGCTCAACAGGAGCCGGCAATCTTGCAACACTCTACAGAAGAAATGGAGACCCTCCGGAAACAGGTGGCAGAACTCCAAGCACACCTCCTCCCATATGAACGGCCACCCTCGCCCATTGAAGAACCAGAACCTGAAACAGTAGTGGAAATCCCCGTCGACGACAGCTATGAAGAGCCATACGAGCCTATGCCGACGCCTGGTGGTCGAACTACGGAAGAAGGACAAGACACGTTAGAAATTCAAGTTCCAGATTGGGTCAAAAGGGTCGAGAAAGTGGGTAAGACACATGATGATCGTGTGGCCGTGCAAATGCAATCTCTCACAAATCTGGAAGAAACTGTCCTTCGGTCTTCCTACTTTCAAAATTTATCCCATCAACGGTTACTCACAACATCAGAGTCGCAATACATGCCTTATTTTGTCTTACTACATGATTATAATGCAGAAGTCAAAAGACATACAGGGAAGGAGCCCACATTCGCCACTCAATTTGAGATAGGGGATTTACCGACCGATGCACGTGCTGGCTCGATCTTCCAACCTAATTGGCGTGCACGTTTACTCACCGATTACCCAGAGATGATGAGTACCTGGGCAACCATGCCACTATATATCAAGTATAATCCATGCTATTGTCCAGTGGTACGTCGCAGATCCTGGCAAGCATTTGCAATCAAGGTACGCAACAATAAAGAGTGCTCGGCTTGGGTTAACTACCCATATTTTGCTCCACCTCGAGGGACCCCAACCGTAGCCTACATGATATCAACAATTCGGCACTGGTCTACACGTCTAAATAATGTACCCGACATAGCAGTGAAAATGTGTATGAAGATATTCGAGCTCATGACCATTGTCTTCAAAACCTTTCGGAATGTCCAAGCTTCATACATCTCTGCCCCTGGATTCTCTCAAGGCAACAAGGATTTAGTCTACGACATGAGCCAAACCCCCTCGGTCACTATCATCTTTGCTTGGCATGCACGAATAAAGTACTTGCCCGCATGCTTCAAGCAAACATTTGAGGAAATGTTCTCTACGGGATTCTGGGAATACAATTCCGAAATTTTCATTCCCGGACCCACACATTTGCTACATCTATTCGCAGTAGAACAAGCGATCCATGCAGATCAGTTACGTCTGCCACATCCGGACATTCCAGGACCAATCGATTGGGATCGTATGATGTCAGATTTGGCCAGAGGACTACGCATACAAGAACATCAGCTTGCCACTCAGGTTGTGGAATATTATATCCAACACTCCCAGCAACAAGGGTCTGTCAGGGACGACAGACGCGAGAGAGGGGGGGGTGTTGAGAGCAGTATGGGCACCCAAGGACCGACTAGACAAGGAAGCCAGTGGAGAGAGTCAGAACAAGGTGAAGGAGTAAGTAGACAAAGCAGTCGACGCAAATCTGGCAGATAGGCCCTTCAATTTTTCCCAAATCAACATCTTTTAACAGTGATTCTTATCACTAACAATCATTGTAAATACCATTTCATATTTTTGTAGCTCCATTTTGTGCAAGCCAAGGAGTCCTTGAGCTTGAGGAGCCTTAGAAGCACCTACATATCAATTTTCGTATTTTTTAGACTCCGTTTAAGCCCTCAAATTGGCCCTAGAACCTAGTTTTTAACTAGGCCGGACACTAGGTCTGGACAGGGCCAAAACCTAGTCAAAAACTATAAAAAGAGCTAGAGAGCTCATTTTTGAGGTTAGATTGTAATAGAAACAAACTTGTAAGAGCTTTTTGAAAAGTAATTGAAGAACTCCATTAATTCTCTCTCTTTGTCTTGCCGTGTGTGCGCGTGTGTGCGTATGTGTGTGCATGCTTGTGTGCTTCTCACTCACGCACTTGTGCCGCCACTTGCTCGAGGTCTTCATACCATCCTCACGTCTTCCCGGATTGACATTAAAGGAGGTGCTACTCATCACTGGGCTACACATGACACAAGTCCAGGATGAATTTTCATCTCTCAGGACCAGTTTCCCAAACACTGCAACAGACCACGATAGACTTACAGGTGTAGTTAAACTCCTTAACCATCAAGAATGCCTCACTTAACACACGATATCAAGAGCTGTGTGAGGCCTATCACTCCCTCGAAAGACAAGGTGAGCAAAAGATGAAAGAGGCAGTTACAAATATCAACCATTTGTTACGGGCTCAAACCATTAGAAATGTGACTCTCACTCGAAACATGGGACTACTAAGACACCACCTCGCCATGGCCAAAGAAGAGAATCAACACTTGTAGGAGCAGAATAGAGAGAATCTTGAAGCATCCTTAGATCAACCAGACAAACCTCTGACTTTTGGATGATCATGCATGACTTCTTGACGATTATCATAATATGAATGACGCATATCAAAAACTCGAGGACGAGCATAAGATACTACTGTTACATGCACGAGTGCAATCACCACCTCTAGCTCCTGAGGCCACACCTCCAGAGATTATAGAGGAACTCAATGCTTTATGGGATCATGTATTAAATCTTCAAACACAGATCGAAGCTTATGTAGAGCCTCCCAGGTCAGATACCCCACCTGAACTACCAACTGATGAAGAATGATGACTATCCCAATGGAGGACACTTTTGAAGAAGCCTATGAACCACAACCCATCCCGTGCAGACGTGTCACGACTGAAGGCCAAGACACTTGCGAACTCCCTACTCCCACATGGATGAAGTCAGTCGAAGAACTTGGAAAGACCCATTCAGCATGGGTGGAGGCACAAAATTTTTACAAAAATATCCCCAAATGATGAGCACATGGGACAAGGCAGCACTCTATTTGAAGCATAACCCCTGTTGGGGACCGATGCCACATTGCCACTCCTAGAAGGCCTTCACAATCAAAGTAGAGAATAACAAGCAATGCCAGGACTGGCTCAATTACTCGTACTTCACTCCACCCACGGGACCACGAACTATTGGATACATGATGGCAGCTATTCACCATTGGCTCTCCCGCTTACATCGCTATGGAGGTGATCGCAATCCGGGTGGATCGGGTCCGCTCGTGGCACACACAGGGTGTATGAAGCTAATGAATGTTGGAAGCTTTAAGGACATGAAAGTGAAATTAATGTTGAGTATGGACAAGAGAGAGATGTTGAAATGATTATGGGAATAGGAATGTAGGAGTGCAAGTTAGATTTATGAACATGAATGATAAGAATGAAAGAGAACCATACATACGAATGAAATTTGGAAGGAAGAATGGTCCATTGAAGGAGCTTCTTAAACACTTCCTAATTCCAATCCATATGCATAGTCTTCTTTGGATGATATGTATGCATGACGAGAATAGATGGAACCCTTACACATAAACCAATTTCGAAAGGAAGAATGGTCCAATATTGGCTTCTTATACACTTTCAGAAACTAATCAATATGTATGGGTATGTATGGATTATATGCATGCAAGTGAATTATGATGATAGAGTTTACTCACAAGCTCAAAGAAACATCCTCACTGGTTCAACGCAATACTGCGGAGCCTTCTCACACATAGAAGAAATAGAAGACATGTAAAAATACTTAAGAGACTGAGAGAGGAGACAAGAGACAAGTGACAAGTGACATGAATTAAAAGGATTTGAATTAAGATACATGTATAAGATCGTCGTGGTACGTCAAGCTAGGCAGTCTACTGATCAAAGGTGGTTCCGACCCTCAAACCATGACAGTTCAACCGAATGTCACACGTAAGAAGGTGAGTTCCACTCCAGTGACCCTATGTATGTCTAGGCTCGTAATGTCTAACTAAAGAAGTCTAAGACTCATTAAAATCAGCTCTAACTCACTCACACGCTCCACCGAGGGTGAGTCAAGATAGAGATGCTGGTTTCAAGAGCCTATCCTAGATTGGAGTTCTAACTTAAATTTGAAACTAGGTTCTATACTCATACTAGCTCACCTTGGATCCTCACTCGCTCAACCGAGGGTGATCGTCTCAAGGAAACCGTAAGCTAGCATGAGCCCTATGGATGCCTAACCATGATGCTCTAGGAGTTTGGAGGGGGGTTTATATAGTTTTTTGAATGAATTTGGGCCCTTGGATCTAGAGAAATCAACTCTCAACTCTAGGATCACTACTTTCGATTACAACCATTTGATTAATCAAATCAATGGCTTGGAATTGTTCTTTCTATCAAATCTAGTGTAAAGGAGTGAAATTTAGGCGCCCTCATTCTCCACCATTGGATCTGGGGATGATCTAGACCGTCGGATCAGTGCTGACATCAATTCGGATAAGATAAGCCACTATTTTTGGAGAACTGCTGCATTATTGATCTTTGATTGGAAAAAAGGTCTTCTTTTATGGAAAAAATTCGTGGATCCTCCTTCCTTTATGCTTTAGTGCATCTCCACCCTTGAATATGAGCTCATCTTGACCGTACAACATGGTTCAATCATATTTTGACATGTGGCAGACATTCAAGCCTTCAATTTTCTTATTCTAGAAAACTGCGGTGACCTTGAAAACTGGACTTTGTGCTCTTTGACCCTCCAAAAAGTCTTTGATGAAGATGAAACATTGTAGCACTATGTTTCCAAAGATCTCCTTCAGGAATATGCAGAAAAAACTCCCATCTGAATCTAACTTGTACAAGTTTGACTACATTTGGAAGCTTGCAAGGTGGCATTAAGGTGTCTAGGAAGCTCGGATAGCCTTGAAACTTTATACAAATATGTAGCCACATATGGTCTTTATACATGCCAAACCATATGGCTAACATAAATTTCTATACAAGAATTTGTAGGGTCAAACTAGAAAAATTACATTTTTACAAAATGAACATAGCATATCAATGTGCTACCAAATCCATTTTCTGCTGAAATTTGGGCTGTAGGCTGCCTTTGACAATCTTTACAAGTATATGGATTTTCATCTAATTTGGTGACAATGAAATTTTTGCCCTAATTTCCCAACTTTGACCAGCTTTGACCGCTACCATGGACTTTCTTGATTTCTTTGAAACTTTGTATGTGAGCTTCCTTTGACATCCTTGATGCATCCTGGACTTCTCGGGGAATTCCGACTACCTTCACCAAATATGTTTTTTGTAGGCCTTCACAAGTGAGAGAGGAGAGAAAATCTCGACGACATTCGCCCCCACTAAACCTGCGATTCCTCCGGAAGCGCCACTCTAGCATCTGTGAAAAACAAAATGTTCCAGGCATCAAATTCTTTTATAGGCAACATAAGAAACATGGAAGGAAAATTGATTATATGCATGAATCAATAGGTAACGTGACATGAAGCAAAATTTGCATGAAAGAAAGAATTGAAACAGGCAACATGAATATGCATGAACAAATAGGCAACATATATGCAAGTGAACAAGCAACATTGGCAACAAGAAAGAAAAAAAAATGAAGCATCAATATGAAGTGGAAGTGGATGTATTGAGTCGTTTTAAGCATCAGTTCCTCTCATCTTGAAGAAAATTTTGTACCTTTTTCATAAAGCAATCTACCTTAAATATGATTATAAACAAAGATTTAGGATTTTCAAGAGACATCTTTCATCTTTAGCTTATTTTAGATCAACTCCTTTCCTACATAAATATGAATATGCTCTTTCTCTAATAACATGCAAGGAAATCTAACTAAACTCCACTAATGCAAAAATCTGCCTATATAGCCCGTGATTTATTCTACTATGCCTCTTTATCCTCCTTTGGCTTGCTTTTCTTTTCTTTTTTTTTCTTTTTTTTTTTTTTTGATGATGATGATGATTCGGCAACTTTATGGTTATGATCACTTTTTTGGGGTGGAAGAAAGTGTAAACTTCTTGGTAACATGTAGCAACTTTTTTTTTTTTTTTTAATGACGGGGAAAAATTAAACCCCGATACAAGGTACAACCATTTTTGATGACGGAGAACAGTCGTTTAAACTCCGACACAAGTGCTGTGAGGTGGACTAAAGATGTAGAAACATGCAATAGCAGGAGCTAGGATTTCAACAATTATGCTTTCGATATAGGATACATATGCATGTTTATATATGAAAGTCATGTCAGCAAAATAAACCTCCAAATCTACATGCCCTATCTTTCCACAATCCTAGATTATAATCAATTCCTTAGTAGATAAGTTACTACTTAAGATACAATTTTACACAAGTAGAGAAATCATCATTTGCCCTTTTTTGACTCAAGTGATGTGGATATGCAATGCAATACAAAGACTGAAAAAAACATGCATGAAACAAGCATGGAAAAAAAAATAGAATGAACTTGAAAAAAAAAACAAAGCAACATGAACTTGAAAATTAATGATGTTTTTATATGTTTTTTATTTTTTTTCTTTTTTTTTTAATTTTTATTTTTTTAATAACATGGATACTCCTGTTTATGAATCGGCCTCATTGTTGTCATCTTCTTCAATGTCCTCATCAAAAATGTACTCGTCATTATCACGCTTCTTGAATAACTTTATCCTTTTACCTGCAATCAAAGTTTTTAGTGCAACACCATTTAATTCACAAAGAGCATACGTACCATTGTTCTTGACTTTTGATACAATGTATGGCCCAAACCACCGTTGAGTGAGCTTTTTGCGTGCATCATATTGAGAGTCAAATGTACTATCATAAATGAGCACCCAATCTCCTACTTCAATTGGCTTAGGACGCAATCGATGAGTTTTATCAAAATAATGCTTGTTCTTCATTCTAGATTCTCTTAATTTTTCAACAGCATCATCAAGTCTTAATTTACCTTGTTCTAACTGTTTAATACGCAAACTCAAAAAATCATCAGTAGACATGTTTTCAGACCAAGGCAAATTTGACCATGCAGAAATATGAGACTGAATTGGAAACAATGGTTTTTGACAGTACATGAGTTCAGCAGGCATATATCCAGTAGTACGTGTGCATGTCATTCTATCTGCCCAAAGTGCAAAAGGTAAGAATTTAGGCCATTGTTTGATGTCACCATTACATGCTTTAGATATGGCTTTCACAATAGGTGGATGCCCTCTCTCTATTTTACCATTGGCCTCTGGGTTATATGCAGTAGTGAGAGACAAACGAATACCGTGACGCTCAAAGAACTCTTTAGCTTCTCTCGCATTTAACTCTCCACGATCGGCAACTACTTTCTCTATGTACCCAAAGCGACTTATGACATCTTCAAGCAAGAATTTGCAAACATTGTAAGTGGTCTTAGATCGTAATGCACGTCCCTCTACATGATTAGTTAAATCTTCTCTTGCAAGTACAATGTAATGCATTTTGTCAATACCTTTAGGCATAGTTACAAGATCTACTACCCACTTGTAGTGAATACAAGGTGGATAAGTAGGATGCAACGGATCTCTATGTTTGACTGATGAATGAAGTTGACAAGTAGAACATGTAGAAACATAGCTACTAATGTCAACATACATCCTAGGCCAATAATAGGTACTTCTAATTTTTTCATATGTTCCAAAAAATCCTTTATGACCGGCCCATAATGTCTCATGCATTTCCTTCATTACTTGCAATTGAAGACCTCTTTTTCCTAGGACTCGTTGTGGATTCTTAACCTTACCCTTAGCATGTCTCCAAAGATAACCATTACATAGGAAAAAGTTATAAGCTCGTTTCCTAATGTTACGGAATCTATTCGTAGTCCAGCTAGGTAATGGTTGTAGTGTACTGAGATACTTTCCTATGTCTCTCCATTCATCTTCGTACTCAGACTCATGAAATTTCTCATACTCATATTTATGTGGAACATAGTCAACTAAATTCACATTCTTTATTAGATCACTTTCAAGATCATCATCACATCTAGCTCTCGATAACATATCAGCAACTGAGTTTGACTTACCTGAAATATGAACTAACTCAGGATTTATGAACTTAATATATGAGATCCATCTAAGCATGGCTATATCAGGAGATGAACAATTGGCTATCATTCCAATGAGAGGCAAACAATCAGTCTCAACTTTGACATTTGCACCAATGAAATATTCTTTGTCTGTTTTCAAAGCTGTTACCATACCCCATAGTTCTCGTTTGATTTGTGGATATTTTCGTTGTGTTTCATGTAGAATTTTGGCACCAAACCTAATTGCATATCTATTCCCTTCACTATCATCTTGACTTATGACCCAACCTATACCAATAGGACTAGTATCAACAGTCAATATAATAGGTTTGTTAGCAGAATAGTCTACACGCTTAAGGATGGGAGCTTTAAGCAATAATTTCTTCAATTTACGCATAGCTTGAGTGTGTTTGTCAGTCCAAATAAATTTTTGTTTCTTCCTCAACAAGTCATAAAGACAATCAGCAACATGAGCAAAGTGTGGGATCCAAATAACATAAAAGATACAAGCACCAAGAAATCTACGTACCTCACTCACGTTGTTACATGTTTCAGAAATCTTGCTAATGGCATCAACTTTTTGTGGGTATGGCTTTCGACCATAATGGCCACATAAATGTCCAACAATAAGTACCTCGTTGACACCAAAAACAGATTTCTCTATGGAAAATGTGAGACCTACCCTCTTCAAATCGTTGAAATATTCTTTCACAATCAGAGATATGGTCAAGAACAAATTTACGACATCCCGATGAATCTAAAGTAATGTCCTTTACACGTTCCTCACTCCCTTTAATTGGAATATCATCAATGAATGGCATAGTTATATGAGGGATAAAATCATGTAAGACCATATTCATAGCACTCATCATATGAGCCACAGAATTAGTCGCTCCTTGAGGTAAAGTACACATTCGCACTAAGCCTAAAGGAGTTTTCATTGTGGTTATGTCACGACTATCAATTGCTAATTGGAATTGGTCATATCCCGAATATAAATCACCCATTGAATAGATAGAATGTCCTGAAAATGATTCAGCAAATTCATCTACAATGGGTCCTGTTCCTACATTCCTTATGGTGACTTTATTGACGGGTTGGAGATCTTGAATAAAACGTAGTTTCCCATTCTTTTTAGGCACAGTGAACCATCTGTTTGAGTAAGGTGCAAAAGATGGCTCTAAAATTCTCATGTTTATCTTCTCCTTAAGTAGTTTCATTAGCTCAGGTAAGTGAGCCTTTGGAACAGGTATAGGACGAAGATTCCATGGAATATGTGGAATAGTAAAGATTATCATGGGTGCAACTAGCTTAGGATCTACACAACCAATCTCATGAGGATACATAGTAAAGGCTTTTCCATGGCTACGTATGACTCTCTCAAATTTATCTCTCTATGCTGGCAAAGAAAGTCATCATCTCTACCAATTTTCACTTGTTTGATTGTCTCATCCGTGAATGTATATCCTATGTTTTTCTTATCCCGAAGAATTGGATCATTTTTCACATCAATAATTTTTTCATTACTTCCTTGAGGTAACGGTTGAGCTATGGGTTTGATTTTTTTGTCTACAGTTTTGTACTTTGTTTCAACTAAGGCATCATGTGTTTGGTTAAATTTTGAGCACTTGTCAACATTGAGAGCATACTCTTGGATTAGAGCATACTCATCAAGGGAAGAAAGAAGAATAATATGGGAATTAGAATTTTGTTGAAGACATAACTCTAACTCCTCAAGAGTAGAGAAACAATGAGATGTCTCAATCACATGCTCAATGTTCTCATCATGTTCCATGATTTTGTTGTTTTTATAATTTTTTTGGGTTTTTTGGATAAAAGACTTGGACAATTGACTCTTATGAAGAAAATCTAACCTAGAATGTGGAAAACAAAGTGACAAACTATTGTACATGTTGGTTGGATGCGAGATGTCAAACCAATATCCACTGTTGTCCCGCTCAACAATGGATTCTATCCGAAATTTTGATCATATGTAGCTCCAAACATGAATCGAGGTGCACAATCACTACAAGCATGCTCATGACCCTGAGTAACAATAGGTTTCTTTCTAATTGACAATCGATTCCTAGGATGATTCACTCCTACTGTCATGACTTGAAGTGATTGCATTCCATCCTTAGACTTAAATCTAGCATAGGTAGACCCATCATCCATGGCTTTAGTTTCCATATGACTCTCACAAATAAAGGGTTGACCTAAGAGAACTTCATAGGAGCAATTATCTTGAATAAAAAAGTGAAACTCTTCTGTGATTCCTCCTATGGATATGGGCACACTAGCACAAGCTCCATACAGGGTACCTACACCATTATCTGCAGTTCTCATACGCCATCCACAATCTTTATCTATGGGCCATCGAAACTTATCATAAACTTCTCTTGAAATCACATTGATTTCGGAGCCGGAATCTACTAATGCATTTACAGTGATAGTGTTCTTATCATTCCCTATTTTAACATGCATCTCTGATGTACCTCTAGACCAAAATGTTCTTTTAAAGTGACTTTCAGGATTATTTTCATGATTTTCATGGTCAAGTTGAATAGGTTCTAAGAAATTTTTATTAACATTTACTTCATCATCATCAAAGTCCTCTTCATCAGATTCATCAAAGTTTAAGGCTTCATTCATAGCTTGATCTTGATCTAGAGAATCTTGCATCTCAGTATCTAGATTAAGCAGAAACCTCTTCCTTTTAATTAGGCCGATAAATTTATCTTTAGAAACAGGCTTTGCAATAGAGAAAACTTGTTCTAAAGACATAGTCACTTGACTCTTAAGCAAAATGTCATCTAAAATCTCCATAGGATCTATTTTTCTCTCAATTTCTGAAATCAAGATGGCTTTAGGTTTTCTCTTTGGTTTCTTTTGTTTTTGCTCAGGGTCTTGTTTTTGTTCATGTTCTCGTGTTTGGTCTTCAGTTTGTTTTGATTGTTCTTGTTTATCTAAAGGCTTTGGTTCAGTTTTTCTTTGCTTTGTCTTCTTCCCTTTTTGTTTCTCCTCTTGTTTTTGTTCATTGGGTTCTGATTCTTGTTTTTTATCTTTGGATTGTGATGTTTCTCCTTGCTCTATGATTGTTGCTATTCCCTCTGAGGTTTGTTTTCGAGTCACTCTTCTTTCACTAGGCTCAGCTTCATCTCTTTTTCGTTTTTCTTCTACATTGGATATGTGAGAAATAAGAGATTGATCTTCTATCGGTGACTCCCAAGCAGTTATTCTCCTAATCTCATCCCGTGCTCTTACTAAAGCCTCTATGGAAAAATCACCTTCCTTTGTGGGTTTACTTGATTCTACTTGTTGTTCATCAAGAGCTTCTAGTTTCACTCCTCTAGTTCCTACGTCCATTATGGTTATATTTTCATAATGTTTTTTTCATTCCTCCCTTACCATAATTTCCTTGCAAAGGTAGCCTAGATCGATAGTCACAGATTTTGTTGTCTATGTCTATTACTAGTCGTTGCTCCTTAGCAGCCTTCAATAATTCACAATCTCTCAAAAAGTGCTCTAACGAATCACACCAAGGACACCTACGAGGGCCACGCACAAAACCATTTTGATTTTGAGGATTTTGATTAACTTGTGGTGGGAAATTTTGAAATTGAGGATTTTGTTGATAAGGTATTGCTTGAACAGGATAATTAGGATTTTGAAAATGCAATTGATGTATTTGAGGAGCTTGGGGAGCAACATGTGGTACTTGAGGTGCAAGAGGAGCTTCCATATTATACGGTTGATGATTTTGAAAATTTTGATTTTGAGGATTTTGAAAAGCTATTTGAGAAGCTTGAGAATACATGTTTTGATACATTTGAGGATTTTGCACATGAGGATGAGGATTTTGCATTGAAGGATTATGCATTGGAGGAACTTGATATGCTTGAGTAGGAGCTACTTGTGGATTTTGATTGGTAGCTATAACATGTTGATTAGGCTCTTGAAAAGTCATTGGGTTCATTTGATTTTGGAAAGTTTTGGTGTAATTAGATTGTAAAGCATCTATAGTCTTGGCAAATTGGATTGTGTAGGAATAAGACTTTCCATTTGCTTAGTGAGAATTTCCACTTGAGATTGTTCAACTATACTTTTATTTGGCTCTACTTTAAAACCTTGATTAGGCTCCATCATTTGAGGAATAGGAGTAGAGTCAAAAAGCATAGCATGGGATTGTTCTCTAACTTGCTCCTTAGTTTGTGGAAGGCTAGCTTGAGGAAGACTAGTTTGCTCATAAAGCATGGATTGTCTTTGATGTCTATGGGCTACAGCCTCTACTACTTTACACACTTTTTGCCAATTGTCAATAAGACCATAGCGCTTATCTGGTTTTTCTAATCGCCGTTCAACTTCCCTACGAGTTTCAGGATGAAGCAGCTTAAGAAAATTGATCACAAGATCAGGTTCCAAAGTTATCTTATCCTCATCAGGAAGTTGTTCATAGCGTCTAATATACTCATTTTGTAAGTGAGTAATAGAGCTACTAGGCTTTGGAGAATTGACCCATCGTAAGAATCCATCTCGATTATGTTGGCTATAATCTTCAAGATAGAATTCTTTGAGCATCTCCTTTCTAAAATCACTCCAAGGAAGACTATCATATTGAGTGACACGGTTTATGATAGAGCTATCAACAATTCGTTCAAAGAATGATATCAAAAGATCTTCGGGAAGACCAAAAATCATAGCTTGCTCTTCAAACAAATCTAAGTAGCTTGTGATGTTGATGCCATTGAATTTTCCCTTCTCTCTCAACATAGAAGAGACTATTCTTTGGCCTTGTTTCTCAACAATAAGGGATTTGAATCCTTCCTCCATCTTATGTGAATAAGCAAGTGATGCACGATGCTCTAGATCTCTCACAAATGCGTTTACTTCACGACGAAGATGTGCACGATACTGTGAGAAATCCAGTGCAACACTCAAGACTGATGATGATAATATGATGAGGATGAAAAATATGAAACAAAGGATATGGATCACAACCTCCCAACAAGTTCAGAAGCAAATGCCACGAAGCGTTTCACGTCGGGTTCAAATGTGGAGGTGATCGCAATCCGGGTGGATCGGGTCCGGTCGTGGCACACACAGGGTGTATGAAGCTAATGAATGTTGGAAGGTTTAAAGATGTGAAGGTGAAATTAATGTTGAGTATGGACAAGAGAGAGATGTTGAAATGATTATGGGAATAGGAATGTAGGAGTGCAAGTTAGATTTATGAACATGAATGATAAGAATGAAAGAGAACCATACATACGAATGAAATTTGGAAGAAAGAATGGTCCATTGAAGGAGCTTCTTAAACACTTCCTAATTCCAATCCATATGCATAGTCTTCTTTGGATGATATGTATGCATGACGAGAATAGATGGAACCCTTACACATAAACCAATTTCGAAAGGAAGAATGGTCCAATATTGGAGCTTCTTATACACTTTCAGAAACTAATCAATATGTATGGGTATGTATGGATTATATGCATGCAAGTGAATTATGATGATAGAGTTTACTCACAAGCTCAAAGAAACATCCTCACTAGTTCAACGCAATACTGCGGAGCCTTCTCACACATAGAAGAAATAGAAGACATGTAAAAATACTTAAGAGACTGAGAGAGGAGACAAGAGACAAGTGACAAGTGACATGAATTAAAAGGATTTGAATTAAGATACATGTATAAGATCGTCGTGGTACGTCAAGCTAGGCAGTCTACTGATCAAAGGTGGTTCCGACCCTCAAACCATGACAGTTCAACCGAATGTCACACGTAAGAAGGTGAGTTCCACTCCAGTGACCCTATGTATGTCTAGGCTCGTAACGTCTAACTAAAGAAGTCTAAGACTCATTAAAATCAGCTCTAACTCACTCACACGCTCCACCGAGGGTGAGTCAAGATAGAGATGCTGGTTTCAAGAGCCTATCCTAGATTGGAGTTCTAACTTAAATTTGAAACTAGGTTCTATACTCATACTAGCTCACCTTGGATCCTCACTCGCTCAACCGAGGGTGATCGTCTCAAGGAAACGGTAAGCTAGCATGAGCCCTATGGATGCCTAACCATGATGCTCTAGGAGTTTGGAGGGGGGTTTATATAGTTTTTTGAATGAATTTGGGCCCTTGGATCTAGAGAAATCAACTCTCAACTCTAGGATCACTACTTTCGATTACAACCATTTGATTAATCAAATCAATGGCTTGGAATTGTTCTTTCTATCAAGTCTAGTGTAAAGGAGTGAAATTTAGGCGCCCTCATTCTCCACCATTGGATCTGGGGATGATCTAGACCGTCGGATCAGTGTTGACATCAATTCGGATAAGATAAGCCACTATTTTTGGAGAACTGCTGCATTATTGATCTTTGATTGTAAAAAAGGTCTTCTTTTATGGAAAAAATTCGTGGATCCTCCTTCCTTTATGCTTTAGTGCATCTCCACCCTTGAATATCAGCTCATCTTGACCGTACAACATGGTTCAATCATATTTTGACATATGGCAGACATTCAAGCCTTCAATTTTCTTATTCTAGAAAACTGCGGTGACCTTGAAAACTGGACTTTGTGCTCTTTGACCCTCCAAAAAGTCTTTGATGAAGATGAAACATTGTAGGACTATGTTTCCAAAGATCTCCTTCAGGAATATGCTGAAAAAACTCCCATCTGAATCTAACTTGTACAAGTTTGACTACATTTGGAAGCTTGCAAGGTGGCATTAAGGTGTCTAGGAAGCTCGGATAGCCTTGAAACTTTATACAAATATGTAGCCACATATGGTCTTTATACATGCCAAACCATATGGCTAACATAAATTTCTATACAAGAATTTGTAGGGTCAAACTAGAAAAATTACATTTTGACAAAATGAACATAGCATATCAATGTGCTACCAAATCCATTTTCTACTGAAATTTGGGCTGTAGACTGCCTTTGACAATCTTTACAAGTATATGGATTTTCATCTAATTTGGTGACAATGAACTTTTTGCCCTAATTTCCCAACTTTGACCAGCTTTGACCACTACCATGGACTTTCTTGATTTCTTTGAAACTTTGTATGTGAGCTTCCTTTGACATCCTTGATGCATCCTGGACTTCTCGGGGAATTCCGACTACCTTCACCAAATATGTTTTTTGTAGGCCTTCACAAGTGAGAGAGGAGAGAAAATCTCGACGACATCGCATGGATAATGTTGTCGTGCATATGACTGTCAAAATATTCTACATGATGCACATAGTATTGAAGATCTTCCGTTACATCAAGGCACCACATGTTAACAGCCCGAGCTTCGAGCATGGTAATCAGGACTTAGCATATGATATGAGCACAACACCATCGCTCCGGGTGTGCTATGTCTGGCACTATCGGATCAAGTATTTACTAGCATGCTATAAAATGACATTTGAAGAAATGTTTACCACCAGATTTTGGGAGTACCACTCAGAGGTTTTCATCAGTAGCCCCACACACCTACTTCAATTATTTTCCTATGAACAACTGGTCTTCTCCACACACTATCACCTTCCACTGCCAGAGGAACCTCAACCCATTGATTGGGAAAAATTGGAAGCTGATCTTACAAAAGGCATATGCATTGGGGAACACACCCTTGCTCATGACCTCCTACAAAATTATATCCAAGAGACCCCACAACAAGGTTCTGTTGCGGACGATAGAAGCAAGAGGGAGGGGGGTGTTGGTAGTAGCCAGAGGCAGTGACGACGAGGAAGTATGTGAAGATAGACTACAAGTAGTGGGGAGCCAAGCGGATTATTTTTTCATAGAAAACATGATTTATATTACTTTTTCAAAACCCTCAATAGTGATTTTCATCACTCTTCTATCATATGTAACATAAGAACAACCAATTTTATAATTAGTAGCTCCATTTTGTGCAAGCCGAGGAGTCCTTGAGCTTGAGGAGCTTAGGTAGAATGAGCATACCAATTTTGACTATTTTTAGACCTCGTTTAGACCCTCAAATAGTGCTGAGAACCTATTTTTTAACTATGTCGGACACTAAATGTGAAACTAGTCAAAGCTAATCAAAAAACTATAAATAGAGCTAGAGAGCTCATTTTTGAGGTTAGATGGTATGTGCTAGTGTAGACTCGTGAGAGCTTGAGCTTGTAAGAGCTTTTTTGAGTAATAGAATCTATTTTTCAACCTTCCATTGTGTCTTGCTTGTCTCTTTCTTGTGTGTGTGTGTATGTGTGCATGCATATCTATGCTTCTCACCTTCACTCTCACTATGTCTCACGTTCATGATCTTCATATCACTCCTACCTCTTCCACGGATTGACATTAAAGAGGTGGAGCTTCTTAATGTGATACTTACCATTGTGCTAGAGCAACAATGATGCACCTCCTCTAGTCACCATAAATTTTAAGCTCTATAGTTCTCACCAAGTTTGCCAACGTGGATACATATCACAAGAACTAGAAGCACAATACTCTCACAATATTCATATCACAACGTGGAGGACGTGCAATTATAGGAAATGATGATTGGAACATGCGAATCTTATTTGTATTGTTTGACATATTTTTGTCATATGAAATTTGTGATTCATGGGTACATTGAAAAGGAAAAAAATCTTACATCACCCTAATCCCATTCTACATATGATTGATCCCATTCTACATATGATTCTATACTCACAAATAGCATATGAGTACATACTAACTTTTCTTCTTTAAGATCATACTAATTTTTCTTGCCTTTTGGATCCCTGAATCCATGCATTTTGGATCCTTGGTTCTTCATAATTGTGACTGACAATTGCCACTCGCACATATGAAGAAGCCTTTCCTTATGTCTAGTTGGATTTGAAGCTCTACCATGATTAACAAATTTCTTGTAAACATAGGCTTACAAATAGTAATTGTTAGTTCTTGTCCTATTTTTTGAAATAAGTGAAAAAAATTATGTTTGTAAATTAATACATATCTTGGATATGTGCATTCATGTGCATAGCACAAATATGTCTACACATGGCCATGAATTATGGGCCTATGAGATACCTACTTTGATAGTGCATGGCCTAAATGGTACAAAAGACAAGATTGTGCAGTGAGTAGGAGGTTTAACATCAGGGCTTCTAGTGAGACCTACATTACTTGAAGAAATAGAACCAAGCTTTGTATAAATTTATCTAATGGGTCCTGAAATGAATCGATACTTGATTGATCAAGTGATGGAAGTTCTACATGCGTCACAGAGGATCCATTTTTCAACAAGTTCTTGTTACTTGTGAGTTTCTGTTTACGTTTTCAATCTTTTTGTGATCCTTCTGCTTGGATATCCATTATGGATTTTCTTTGGTTTTCCATGAGCCATATATTGTTCTAGTATATGTTGGAAGCACATTGCAATTGACTCTTTTTCATCATCATTAGTTCATGGAGTTACCTTTCACTATTTTGGATTAGCTTATATTCATCATTTAAGCAATCATGTATAGTGGTGTGAGAGTTGCACACCTTTTTCTCTTTTTTAGAAATAATATCCATTGAGCACAATAATCCCACATAGAGGGAAAAGTGTCAAAAGTGTATATAAGGAGGTCACATCCCATTGTTAAGGAAGTCCATTTGAAATCATAAAAAGATTCTACCCTTTTGGAGAGTACATGCTTGTAACCTTGTTCATGTTAGCTTGTGACCTTCTTCATGTGTTTCTTGCATGTCTATGTGTATCGATTGAAGTTGAGCGTGCATGATTGATGAGTGCTTTCCTTTGATCTGGCATATGGATTTGTGCCATGCTTGAAGTTGAAGTTCCTGTTCATATATTTTGGTAGTGAAATGTGTGAACACACTTAGAACCAGGCGACCACTTTTTTCTCTTTTTAGGTGTTCCCCTTGGCTTGTATATACAATTATAACCCTAATGGGTGACTTATCTTTGTACATTCACTTGGTAATACATTCAGTATTGTGTGTTCTACTCCAAGATTCTTCTTCTTCCTTGTGTTAGTTTTGTGCTTTTGTAGACCTCAAACTCCAAAAATTGGTATCAAAACAGTCACCATTTCATCTAAGGTGTTGTCAACAACCCTCTGATCACAATTGTAGCTCAAGCATAAGCAGCACCTCCTTTACTTGTCAATCCGACAAGACGTGAGGATTGGTATGAAGACCATGCGCGAGTGAAGGCACAAGTGCGTGAGTGAAAGAACACAAGCTGCACACACATACACACACGTGCACACAAAAATAGCAAAGCGGGGAACAATGGAAAGCTTCTCTTACAAGGAACTCTCTTACAAAAGCTTTGATCTCTACTAGCTTTTTTTATAGTTTTCTGAGTAGTTTTGGCCGTGTCTAGACTTATTGTCCGACCTAGTTAAAAATTAAGTTCCAGGGCTTATTTGAGGGCTCAAATGGACTCTAGAAATTATGAAAATGGTAAGAAGTGTCTTCTAATACTCCTCAAGCTCAAGGACTCCTTGGCTTGAACAAAATGGATTTACAAAAATATGAAATGGTATTTACATTGGCTTTTGGTGATGAAAATCACTATCTTTATAGGGATTCCTTCTAAAAATTTGACATGTACTTCTTGGAGCTCCCTACTTGCTCCTTCTTCTTGTGTGTCCACTTCTTTGACATGTTCTTGCATCTCGTTCCTAACCTTGACATGTTCTTATACCTCATTCCTAACATTGAGTGCTAACAATCCCCCCTCTCTTGTTTGTCATCCCTGACAGACCCTTGTTGTAGTGGTTGTTCCATGTAGTGCTTTAAGAGGTAGTGGCCATCCTATATGAACAAGAGTTTTCTATCTTCCAAACGTAGCAAGGTCAGTTGTCTAGTTCTTCATTTATCACTATGAGCCTTTGCAAGTTGTAGTCCCTTTGTATGTACTTCATTCTTGGATTCTTGCATGGAGGTATATGCGTAGGCTTTCAAACGTTGCTAGGTGCTCAAAAGAGGTAATCCATGTTGATTGGAGCAGCTATTGGTGGTGGATTTCTTCATTGCTATTGTTGTTGTAACCTTAATGTCCTCTGGATCTTTTGAAGATGAAATTTATAGTAGTCATGTCAAGTGCTCATAATCCATAGTGAATGATGGGTAAGTGTGTTATTGCATGGGTTGAAGAAAGTATGTGCCTTGTGCATGGCCTTGTCATGTGACTCTATGCATGCTTACTTGGAAAATGCATTGGAAGAAGTATGGTGCAAAAATTTCTTACCATGGTGAATGGTTGATTGATGTTTATCTCTTCATGTTGTACACCCATCATTGTGGCGGACCATCAGTTAGTCTTTCTTTGTCAATGATGGTCCTTGTTGATGGTCCACCGATGAAATTCTTTGAGTGCCTGATCATGTCCCCTCCCTTTAAAGCAACATTTGCCAAATACTGAGAGTTAAATTTCTTTATATTCCTTGACAAGCAACATTGGTTAACTACACCGAGCTTAGTTTCACATATTCTCTTTAGCTCACCATAAGCAAGAGTCTTCTCACTCAGTACACAGGAAAGGATTTGCAGGGTACCAGTACTATCCCTTATAGATATCTCCTTGGATGCTCTCGTACATACAGTAGATAAGCATCGCTCAAGTTCCAGAACTTCAAGCTCTTCCCTCCTACCCTAGTAAGGGGGAACAATAGTTGTGGATGACATGTTTATGCCAAGTTCTAGACATCTACCAGATAAGGCAACAATAATATCGTATGCTAGCCAAGACACACTTCTATCCAAATTGATAAATGCCAAGTCATCAATGATTCCACCTTAAACTAAGCATGACTCATTCATGTTCTGTGAGCCAAACATGGGAACAAGCTCCCTCTCTCTTTTTTTTTAACATGTCACCAAACAAGAAGAAAGATTTTAGTATCAATAAAATAATGTACATACGTCAAATGTGTTTCATGTGCCTAGGATTCTCAAATGTGTCTATGCACGATCATGTAATGTGACCCTATATTAATGTATACTTTGGAAATGCATGACCTAAATGGTGCAAAAGATAAGGTTATGCCAAAGGCACATGGTTGTCGCACGTTGAGGCTTCTGATGTTACTTGAGGATGTTGATGCAAGCTATACTTAGAGGTGTCCATTGGACCTCGAGATGACAACTGATCATTCCTACTTATAGGGATCCATTTGAAAACCATGTTCGGTTGCATAGAGATCACCTTGGGCTTCTTCATCTTCAGATTGTTTCCTAAATTCTATATCCCATGTGGTTGGTTCTTTGGTTCTACAGGGGCTACTAGTGCTTTTGGCTTCCATACCCATACCATTGTTTCTAGTCTTCTGACTCTTATTGAAGAGGTGAGTTGGTGTGCTTTTAGTCTTGGTGTTTGGTTCTGACCCCTGCCTTGCCTTGGCCTCTTTGTTGAGACTTTTCTCATGTGGGAGAGCATAGGTTGTTGTGTATGTAAGAGCTTCTTGGGTACTGATATTTGTAATTGTCCTTGTTGAGCTACAACTAATTTCTTAGGCACCCAAACTTGTCAGATACCTTGTGGTTGAGCTTGTCCTAGCTTCTTCGTTCATCTTCTCGAGTGGTTGGCTTGCCTGGATGGGAACTGTGGGGGCAAGGCCAGTGTTTGTCCTCCTTTTTGTACCCAGATTTGCTTCATGCCTGGAACTGCTTTCTTGTCTAATGGTGTCTTTGATATAGTAGTTGTCTTAAACTATTGTGCTTGCCTTTGGGGTGGAACTACTATGACTACATTAGTCTTAGAAGAAGAAGAGAGATCCACTCGACTTCAAGCTTGTTCATCCATGATTGACTTCCTCTGCATCATAGAACTTTTGATAGATACAACATCTTCTTCTATAAGATTAGTCTTAGAAGAACTAAGAGAATGTGTGACACCTAGATTTGTGAGCATGCAATTCTCTAATTCTATTGTAATGCATTGGTTATGTACCCAAACTTGAAGAAGGTGATTTCTTAGGTTTAAGTTGACTGCATGGTCATAGATCCAATCTTGACCCAAGACAAGTGGTTCCGTAAGATCCTCATCTTGACACACTAGCATTTTGACTCTCATTGCGACATCTTGAAGATAGATGGGAAGCACCACCTCACCCAAACAAGGGGTTTCCACACCTCCTATCCCTATGAGATATGCTTCTATACATTCTCTCCATGTCCTACCTCTAAGGTCACAAAGGGACGCCTGTCAATTATTCAAGAATCACTTGCACCTAATGTTTCGCACATGGCCATGTGATATCGTGGGGCTTCACGATTGACATCTAGGCCTAATCACCTTAACCTATTTTTCTTAATGTGCTCTTTGGCCTTTGCTTGTGCTTCTTCTCTAAACCTTAACTCTTCTTCTTTTCGTTTCTTGGTAGTGTTGAGTCTCATTAACATATTGTCACTCTAGCACAATGGTGAGTACCAACGTGAGAAGATTCACCTCATAATTTTCAATCCGTGGAGACGTGAGGACTAGTATGAAGACTATGAGCAAGTGAAGGCACAAGTGTGTGAGTGAGAAGCACACAAGCATGCACTCACATACACACACACGTGCACACAAGGCAAGAACAAGGAGAGGAACAATGGAGTTCTTTGCATTAGTCAAAAAGTCTCTTACATAAGCTCAATTCACAAACAATCTAACCTCAAAAATGAGCTCTCTAGCTCTTTTTATAGTTTTCTAACTAGCTTTGGTCTTGTCCA
Source organism: Ceratopteris richardii (assembly GCA_020310875.1). Taxonomy (NCBI): domain Eukaryota; kingdom Viridiplantae; phylum Streptophyta; class Polypodiopsida; order Polypodiales; family Pteridaceae; genus Ceratopteris; species Ceratopteris richardii. The sequence goes on from CM035420.1 coordinate 4,935,724, forward strand.
GACCTAGTGTCCGGCCTAGTTAAAAATTAGGTTCTAGAGCCTATTTGAGGGCTCAAACAGAGTCTAAAAATTATGAAAATTGATATGTAGCTAGTTCTAATACTCGTCAAGCTTGAGGACTCCTCGGCTTGCACAAAATGGAGTCTATTCTACCAAAAACGGAATTTACAATGTTTGTGTAGTGATTAAAATCACTTGAGTTGTAAATGGTCCATGGAAAAAATGATTGGGCCTTGTTGCCGTATTGTGCATGACTCCTCCGTTGCGCTAGTATGCTGTTCATCTGACTTGTATGCCAACACGCCCCCCTTCCTAGCGTCTGTCGCCCCTGACAGACCTCTGTTCTATCGGGTGGTCGATATAGTATTGGATGACATTGGTGGCAAGTTCGTGTTCTCCTATCCTTAAGCCTCTTGCTAGATCAGCTTCCAATGCATCCCAATTTATTGCGCCAGGGACCTCTGGTTGCGGGGTGGTGTAGTACTCAGAGTACATTGCTTGTTCACAAGCAAAGAGATGGAGCAGGTGTGTTGGCTTCGGTGCCAAGATCTCCGAGTGATACTCCCAAAAACCTGATCTGAACATTTCTTCGAAGGTCTGTTTGTAACATGCAGGGAGGTATTTGATGCGTGCATGCCAGGCGTAAGCCACACGAATACTGGGGGTGGTGCTCACGTCATACACCAAATCATAATTTCCATTGGTAAACCTCGGGAGACGTACCTGTGGTGCGGCTGCATTTCTAAAAGTTTTCAGGACTACCTGCATCATATCTAAAATTTTAAGCATAATTTAAGCTGCTACATCTGGCATGGGCTTCAATCGCGGCATCCAATGGCGAATTGTTCCCATCATGTATGCTACCGACGGTGGTCCCTGTGGTGGCACAATGTACGGGTAGTTTAGCCATTCCTTGCATTGCGCGTTGTTCTGCACTTTGATATTGAATGCCTTCCAAGACCTACGGTGTGGAACTGGACCGTAGCATGGATTGTATAGGAGATGTAAAGGTGCGTTGTTCCATGTGCGTAGCATTTCTGGATATGTCTCGAGAAGTTTTTGCCGCCAGGTGGGTTGACGAATTTTGCCTTTTTGCGCCTCTGGAGGAAGGTCTTCGGGTTGAAATTGGGTAGCAAAGGTAGGAATCTGACCCGTGACTCTCTGTATTTCTGCATTATAATCAGCCAAGATAATATAATAAGGCCTGTATTGGAGTTCAGATGAGAGGATAAGGCGTCTCGATGACAGGTTCTTGAAGTAAGCAGATTGTAGCATAGTTTCCTCTATGACCCTCATGGCCTGATTTTGCACTACTGTGCGCTCTTCGTGAGAACTCCCGATTTCCTCCACTTGACGTAGCCATGGAGGCCGTGGTGCCTCAAATGTGTCCTGAGCTTCTTCCGTTTGTTGGCCTTCTGGGAAGGGTTGTGGGTCGTATTCTTCTTCAAATGTCTGTTCCACAGGAATTTGTACTACTTCTTCGTCGGTGGGAGCCTCTAGAGGGGAAGGTGGTCTCTCATATTATAGTAGACGTGCTTGCAATTCGGTGACCTGTTTCTGGAGATCTTTTAAGGCCTCTGAGTCTATGAGAAGTGAAGCCGCGGAGGAGGTGGTTTGAGAGGCTGTTGTTGTTTCTTTTTGGTGTTTCTGCTTCAGTTGACCCAGTTCCTCTGATAGCAGGTCATGTGCTTCAAGCAGCATGGCATAGTCTTCCAATATGATCTTGATATTGTCGGGGGTCACTGCTTGAAACTTTGATGGGCTGATGGGTGCCCCAGGTGTGCTTTCGATAGCTGCTTCTAGGTTCTCCTGATTTTGTAATTGCAGGTGTCGATTCTCTTCATGAGCGGCAGCAAGATGTCGCTTGAGTAGGGCCATATTTCGCTGAAGCTTTGAATTGCGTTCCAGTTGTGTCCGTAGATGACCTTCTACCACTTGTATTGCTTCCTGATCTATGTTCTGTAACTGTACCTCCAATATGATATGAGCCTCTTGGAGAGTTTGGAATTGTGTGTGGAGGTAAGCATTTTCCTCCACTAGTGCAGCAAGTTTGTGTTGTAGTGTCTCCGAGTGCTCTTGCAGGCGTTCATTCTGTTGCTGGAGCTGATTGTAATCTGTCCTTAAGTTTGATATACAAGCTAGCATGGTGTCCAATGCATTTCCTATAGATGAGGGGGTGGTGTTTACAATGGAAGATGCATGGGAAGGGAATTGGGGAAGGGGAAGAGTGAATGATGTGTCTATTGAAGAAGAGTGTGTGGGTGAAATTGGTGGAGGGGGAATGGGAGGAGGTGGAAGCGTGGGGGGAGGGGGAGGTGCCGTGGGTGGTGAAATGTCCATACTTTCAGGAGTGGGTGCGAGTGTGGGGTCTACCATATACATTGGAATGGTAGGTGGTGTGTGTGTGAAAGTGGTGAATAGATGAGAAGTGGGGTGGGGAGCTGAAAATAAAGGGAATGGTTGAGACCTCGGTTGAAAAGTTCTAGCAAGGAAGTTATGGAGGGATTGGAGAAGTGGAGAGATGGAGGTCGGGGGTTGAGGTTGTAGAGTTGAGGAGGGCATGAAGGGTTGCGTGGTAGCAGGGAAACCCATGAATATGGATCTAGGGTCAGGATGACCTATGGCTGAGGGCATGGGGGATGGTTGTCCTAGGGCAGGCTCTATGAGCGATTCGGTGGATTGTGTAGTGATGGGGGTTGCTTCATAGATTGGGTTATCAGAGGTGGAGAATAGGGTTGAACTAGAGATGGGAGTACGGAAGATGAAGGTTGGTTCGGTGGGTTGAGTGGTCGAGGTGATTTCCACGGTTTCTGCTCTAGGAGGTGATGGTGGGGGTGTGGGTGGTAGTGGCTCGGTGGATTCCTCATGGGTGATTGGGTGCTCTTGGCTAGCAGTTTCTGTTGCTTGGGAGGTTGTCCTGATGGGTTCGGATGTAATATTTGGCCCTTCTGCCGTTGTTATGGGGATCTGGATATTCTTACTTGAGCGTGGTCGTGTCTGGAATCTTCGTGGATCATATTGAACTGGAGACCTCCTAATGGCGGTCCGCAGTGCTTCTACTACCCCATATGTTTCTGCCATCAATAAGAGACCTTCACTATATTCTGAGTCAACTCCGGCTTCTTCCAACAGCTGAGTCATGAGTACTCTACTGCTCTGTTCGGTGAGCAGTTGTTGCGATTGCACTCGTTCCATAATTTGATACAGCCTTCGGAGTTCCGTTATATAGGCTAGGGCTTCCGTGGTCTCCTCTTCATATGCTCCTTCTTCTTCTAGGTGTCCTTGTTGTTGACCTTGCTGGGGTCACTCCAATGTACATGGCGGTCGTCTGTAGATTTTCTTCTTCTTTGTGAAGATGTGCCTTGTTCTTCTGCATCTGAATAATACTCTACATCAGAGAGTTGTGTACTTTGTAAGAATGCTTCGAAGTCCTGAGGATCCATTCCTTCAGCATCTCCAGTTGTAGCAAATTCAAATTCAGATGGAGCAGGAGGAGCTGAAGGGGTATCTTGTGTCGTAGTTTCAGATCCAGACCTGGGTATCCTAATGGTAAAGGGAGGTACAGTGGTCTCCCTTCGTGGCGATACTTCAGGAGTAGTCAGAACTTCCCTTGTCTGGACACAAGGGATCGCACCCCTCATGCGCTTGGATTGATGTGTGGACGTCTTGAGCTTCTTAAACATTTGTAATTGTGCCCAAGTTAAGGCACGTTCAATGGGAACATCGTATGCTAGGCACCGGTAAATAATGCGTGTGATTGCACAACAACTGTTCACCACTAATTTCCTAGAAGACCTTTTATTTGCTTCATACAATTGATCTATAATCCATACCGGCAGCTTAATTGGTAACGCACCTGCCTCCGCTAAGTAGAGAGCGAACCAGATTCTTTTGTGTGGTTGTGTGAAGTGGTCTTGGCCAGGGAAAGCAAAATGTTGCATGCACATACGGAGAGGGATGGACACGTTTGGTGTGAGTGCTGCCATGTCTTTAAGCTTCAATAGTTTCCTATCCTTCATGTTAGTAGGAACGAGAGCATCCTTCTCAGAAGGTACATGTGTGCCGTGCATATTCAAAGCAGCGCTCACCAACTCCACAGTAAGTTCAAACCTCTTTAACTCGTTGTTGCCCAGCAAGGAAGGAAGAACAAATGATCCTGGTTTGTCCTTTTCTTCATTAGCTTGTAATGTGGAGACCAAATAATAGCATCGGAGGGGATCCGGTTTAGGTAGTGGTGCTTCAAAGTATTCTGCTAGCCCTGCATGTTGCCATCTGGTCTGGAGATCCTCGGTGTTCTGTAGAGTCTCAAACTCCTTGGAGAAAAATTGGAATCGAACCCATGATCTGTCATACTTGATGGAGAGTGTTAATCTCCAAAAGAACAAGCTATCCTTGGTATTAGATCACCTCTAGACCAAGAATAACTCTAGACTCCACATAATTTTGGAAATCCACTAACACATTACCAAGAAGTTAACTAACTGTGAAGAAATCACTTCTCTGAAAAGTCTGCTGCAGATTAATCACTCATTGACTAATCAATCCTGTAAAGTTTTTAACAAAACTTTGCACAATGCTTTGCCTTAAGGTTGTGCATCTTCTCCAACTTAAATCTCTGCAAATGATTCAATATACTCTGAGAAATCATACAAACAATTTACCTATGTGTAAAACACCTTCTCTGCAGTAGCGACTTTGACACCTGTAACTTCTTAGCTATAGTTCTCCCAATGTCGAACCCGTTTGATCAAGATCTTTTAGCCATAGATGGCTTACCTTCCAACTTAGATTTTGATCCCTCACTTGTGTAAAACTTTACACCATGCACTGAGCAATGTTCATTTCTCTGAACATGAAATCTGCGCCAGTTTTGTCGACTCTCAGAACATCATCACATATGAATGTTCCTATGCAAAATTCTCTTAACCTGATGACAATTAGACTCTCAAATTCTAGCCATAGATTGATTAACTATGGACTTAGATATGTTCAGAAGGATTTCTCAAAAGATTAACTACAGAAGTAGCAAACAGCAAAACATCGGGCGCAAGATTTTCTTGATTACAGAAAATTACAACTACATTGAAGATATAACTTCAACTAACTTTCATGTGTCCAATGACACTTTCTACAACTGATTTCTCTCTTTCTATTCTCTATCTCTATATGCCCCGACTTTTTCAAAAACATTTATAGGCAAATATGTACAAACTTATGACTCATCAAAGTGTGAGTCACCTATATCTGAACTAATGTACATATGTGTACATAGCTTTGGATTTCTGAGTATGTCCTTCCTTCAAACTTCTGAATTTGTTCTCTTCTTGATTTCTTGACTTCATTTCTTCATAAACCTTCAATTGATGATTGTCATGCACCAATAGCTCCCCCTCAATCATTAATTGAGGTTCTTCTCTATCTTCTTAATTCCTTCCATATCCTTGAATCTCTGTAGCTTTGGTCCATCTAGACTTTTTGTCATCATATCTGCAAGTTGATCTTTTGTAGGTGTATGCATAACTTCAATTTCCTTATCAATGACCTTCTCTCTCAGAAAATGATACTGTATTTCAATATGCTTAGTTCTAGCATGAAACACAGGATTAGCTGCCAAGTATAAAGAACTCATATTGTCTCCACAAACAATAGGAGTACTTTGAATCACATCAAAAACCTTCATAAGTGTCTTTAGCCATATTACCTCCTTTGCAGCTTCCACCATACCTTTATATTCTGCTTCTGTAGATGACAAAGCAACTGTATGTTGCTTCTTAGAACACCATGAAATCAATTTGTCTCCTACATAGCACAAATATCCATGTGTTGATCTTCTATCATCCACATTACCTGCCCAATCTGCATCACTATATATCTTCACTCTTGTATCAGAAGTAAATCCATAGTACAACCCTTCTCTGAGTGTACCCTTGATGTACCTAAGTACTCTTTGTCCTGCAATCCAATGTTCCTTTCTAGGACAATGCATAAATTGTGAAAGCACACCAACTGCATATGACAAATCAGGCCTTGTTAATGTAGCATAAATCAAGCTACCAACCAAACTTTGATATAGCTTCATGTCTCTGAATTCTTCTCCTCCAAATCTAGACAATTTATGATTCACTTCCAATGGTGTAGGTGCAACCCTGCAATCTTCCATTTTAAATTTGGTTAGCAAATTTTTAAGATACCTTTCTTGGGTCACATATACTCCATGTTGAGTATATAAAATCTCCATTCCCAAGAAGAATGACAAGTTCCCCAAATCACTGATTTTGAACTCTTTCTCCATCTGCTTCTTGATCATTTGTATTCCTTTATCATCTGTTCCTGTAAGTATTATGTCATCAACATAAATACAAACATAAATGAATCCATCTTCACTTGCTTTGACTAGCAAGCTACTATCTGCCTTTGATGCTTGAAATCCAAGATCATTCAAGAACTTTACAAGCCTATAATTCCATGCCCTTGGGGCCTGCTTTAATCCATACAAAGCTCTCTTGAGCTTACACACATAATTTTGATTCACTTGATCTTTGAATCCATCTGGTTGCTCCATGTAAACCTCATCTAAAATGTAACCATTCAAAAAAGCATTTTTAATATCTAATTGAGATAGCTTCCAACCTTTGCAAGCAGCAATTGCTATGAGAGTTCTGATGGTTGTCATTTTTGCCACAGGACTATAGGTCTCATCATAGTCCACTCCATATGTCTGTGCATACCCTTTCACAACAAGTCTGGCTTTGTACCTAGACACACTTCCATCTGCAAATCTTTTTGTTTTGTAAACCCACTTACATCCAATAATTTTATGGCTATTAGGTTTAGGAACCAGATCCCAAGTCTGATTCTCTATCAATGCATCATACTCCTCTTGCATGGCTTCTTCCCAATTTCTCTTGCCTTTGGCTTCATCATAAGTAGATGGATCTTCATCTGCTTTTACCAAATAAGCATAATCTTTAGTAGTCAAGAATGAGGTGTCATAGCTATACCTTGTAGGTTGCCATTTGTGCCTAGATGACCTCCTAACTTCTGCACTTTTTGAAGTCTCTGGTTCATCACATTCTGGATCAAACCTTGGCCTCTCTTCAACTTCAACCTGTACTTCATTATTCTCACTTTCATCAAGTAATTGAATCTTTTCTTTACCTTTCCTTTGATCCACTACTTCTTCAACATCTGCATGTACATTATATTTACCTGCATACCAAGTACCTTGTTCATCAAATGTAACATCCTTGGATACAAGGAATTGCTTTGTGGATGGACTCCACAACCTGTATCCCATTTGCTTATCATCATAACCAATGAATACATACTTTTCTGCCTTAGGCTCCAACTTATGCCTCAATTGAGATGGCACATATGCATATGCCAAACATCCAAATATTCTGCAATGATCCAAGGTACGTTTCTTACCCCACCAAGCTTCATATGGTGTCCTACCTTGCAAAGCTTTACAAGGCAATCTATTAACCAAATAAGTAGTTGTATTTACAGCCTTTGCCCACAAATAATTTGGGCAATTCTTCTCTTTCATCATGGACCTTGCAAACTCAACAAGAGTCCTATTTCTCCTTTCTGCTACCCCATTTTGTTGAGGAGAGTACCTGCAAGTAACTTCTCTCTTTATACCTGCATTCCACAAGTAATCATTGAATTCATTTGAAAAATACTCTCCCCCTCCATCTGACCTTAGTCTCTTCAATTTTTGACCTCTAATCCTTTCTGCATATACATGATAGTGTTTAAATGTATTAAGCACTTCTGATTTTTCTTTAATCACATAAATTGTGATCCATCTGGTAGCATCATCAACATATATGACATAATATCTTGAACCATTTATACTAAAGTCCTTTGAAGGACCCCACACATCTGTATGCACCAACTCAATTCTTTCTGAATACATAAACCCATGCTTGGAATAGGATTGCTTATGAGCCTTACCTAATTGACATGCCTCACATCTGTATGTCATGTGTTGACTTGCAATGTTAGGCAACCCAAGCACTGAATCATTATTAATCATGTCTTTGATACCTCTTTCATTGAAGTGTCCAAGCCTTTTGTGCCAAAGATCCAATTCTGACACCTTCTGCTCTCCATATGTGAACATAGCATGTCCAACATTTCCTTGTACCTTCAATGTGAAAAGCCTTCTTTCTTTCCTGTAACAACCTGTTTATACCCTTGACTAGGGTCTTCAACATAGACTCCATCATTGGTGAACCTTACCTCATATCCTTTTTCCACAATTTGACCTACACTGATCAAATTCTTTGGAATTGTGGGAACATAAAGAACCTTACTCAAAAGAGTGCTCCCATCTTTAGCTTTGACTGAACCAATTGACTTTACCTTATGCTTTGTATTATCACCTGTGTGAACTGTATGATTAATTGCATTATGATCTAGATCAGTCATCAAAGCAATATTTCCACTTAAATGATTACTACATCCTGAATCAATGTAGAACACTCTCATGTCCTCATGTGAGGTTTCATATGTTGCATTCATAATGAGAGTCAAATCCTCCTTCTGATCTGATGCATAGTAGGTGTTATTATAGGATTGATTTTGAAAGCTTCTTCCTCCACCTCTTCCAAAAGAATTCCTACCACCTCTACCTCTGAAGTTTCCTCTCTGAAATCTACCACCTCTTGCTCTTTGATTAAAGTTCTGATAATTACCATTGTTCTGATTATTATGCCAACAATCATGAGATAGATGATTGGTCTTACCACATATCCAACAAGCTCTTGCATTATCTTTGTTGTTTCTGCCTCTTCCTCTACTTCTGCCATTTCCTTTTCCTCTTATGAAATTTGCTTGATTTGAAGTACCTCCTTCTTCACCTGATTGTTGCTTTCCTTTGTTAGCTTTCTTCTTGTCTTTAGAGTACATTGCAAGACATGCACTCTTATCAACATCTCCTTTGATATCATTCTCAAAAGCTAGCATATGACCTAACAATTGATTCAAATCAGGAGTGAAGTGATCTAATGAAAGTTCTGTAGACAAAATAAAAGGCTTCCACTTCTCATCTCCTCTTAACCCCGTGAGAATTTGTCTTACCGATTTATCTTCTTCAATATCTTCATCCACTGCACCTAGACAATCTGCAATGTCCTTCATCTTTGTCACATAATCAGAGATTGATTGTGAGGCCTTCTTTTTGAAAGTAGTAAATTCTGCCCATAGTGAAGCTTTCCTTGATTTGGTTGTGTTTTGGAAATGCTCTTCCAAAGCATTCCAAATATCACTTGCACTTTCAAGTCCTCTAATGTGAGGAAGCAAATAGTCATTGACTGCCATGTAGATTATGCTCCTTGCTTGAGCATCCTTCTTCATCCAATTCTTTAGATCTGACAATTCTTCCCTAGTTGGAACACTAGGATCTCCGAACTGAGGCTTCTCTTCTTCACTTGTAATGTATGCTATCAAATCTTTACTCATCAGATGAGCTTCCATTCTCATAGACCAAGCTGGATAGTTCTCTCTATCCAACTTTTCAATTTGGAGACTATCTCCCAACCTTGCTTCACCTGTAGTCTCAAAACTTTAGACTTTACAAGGAATAAATGTACCTTAACTTCGAGTATTGCTTCTTCTGATTCTTTTGATAATCTTTGCGTGTCTCCCTTCAATCTTTCTTCAACACTTTATCCTTCTGAACCTTCAAGATGTAGAATTTGTATATCTACAGCAGTCGGAGTCTTCCTTTCCTTAATTTTGACACAACCTGCTCTGATACCACTGATGGAGAGTGTTAATCTCCAAAAGAACAAGCTATCCTTGGTATTAGATCACCTCTAGACCAAGAATAACTCTAGACTCCACGTAATTTTGGAAATCCACTAACACATTACCAAGAAGTTAACTAACTGTGAAGAAATCACTTCTCTGAAAAGTCTGCTGCAGATTAATCACTCATTGACTAATCAATCCTGTAAAGTTTTTAACAAAACTTTGCACAATGCTTCACCTTAAGGTTGCGCATCTTCTCCAACTTAAATCTCTGCAAATGATTCAATATACTTTGAGAAATCATACAAACAATTTACCTATGTGTAAAACACCTTCTTTGCAGTAGTGACTTTGACACCTGTAACTTCTTAGCTATAGTTCTCCGAATGTCGAACCCGTTTGATCAAGATCTTTTAGCCATAGATGGCTTACCTTCCAACTTAGATTTTGAGCCCTCACTTGTGTAAAACTTTACACCATGCACTGAGCAATGTTCATTTCTCTGAACATGAAATCTGCGCCAGTTTTGTCGACTCTCAGAACATCATCACATATGAATGTTCCTATGCAAAATTCTCTTAACCTGATGACAATTAGACTCTCAAATTCTAGCCATAGATTGATTAACTATGGACTTAGATATGTTCAGAAGGATTTCTCAAAAGATTAACTATAGAAGTAGCAGACAGCAAAACATCGGGTGCAAGATTTTCTTGATTATAGAAAATTACAACTACATTGAAGATATAACTTCAACTAACTTTCATGTGTCCAATGACACTTTCTACAACTGATTTCTCTCTTCCTATTCTCTATCTCTATATGCCCCGACTTTTTCAAAAACATTTATAGGCAAATATGTACAAACTTATGACTCATCAAAGTGTGAGTCACCTATATCTGAACTAATGTACATATGTGTACATAGCTTTGGATTTCTGAGTATGTCCTTCCTTCAAACTTCTGAATTTGTTCTCTTCTTGATTTCCTGACTTCATTTCTTCATAAACCTTCAATTGATGATTGTCATGCACCAACAATACTCGCACTTAGACTCCCATATATACTTGGCCTCTCCTAATGGACATGGCATGCCATTGAACCAATGAGAATTGGCATGGACTCTTTCTGTGATCCCTGTGGGTGGATCCGGTACCGGGATCTGCTGAAGGTGTTGCAGCTCCACAGGTCGTTCAGTTGGTGGCACATCCAGAGGTAGACTATCCACATCGATTCCTACAGTAAGTATTCCTACTTGTAAGCTCGGACCTGTCGCTTCTACCATGTTACTTCTTGCCTCCTGATTCTGTGAGAATATAGAAACATGTGTTAACATTGTAAAGGACAAGTTAGAACCGTTTTTGTCCCCATTACAACATTATCATGAGGTTCGGGAGAGATTAGTAGGTTAATAAGTGCTCGGTGCTTGTGTGTGTAGTTAGGAATTGGTTGGACCTAAGAACTAAGTGGAATGTAGTGTGAGAGTGACGTAGTTAGTAGGTGGGCATGGATTTACAACTGGGGTCCGGGGGTTTATTACAAGTTTTAGGTTGCCAAATGCAGTGGATGGGCTTTGATCTTGATTTTGTGGAGACTGTGAAGAGTTTGATAGGGGTATCTGCTTGAAGATGAGGCTTTTTAGGGACCCATTTACAAGTGATTCTACTAGTGCTCATGGAAGAATATGTGTCCGTGCGTGATGCGTAAGACTGGGCCTCAGATGTTTGAGTGAGTGAAACATGTTGTACCGGTTGCGGCCTTGGTGTAGCTATTTGAGCCCGCAAGCAAGCCTTAGGCACCCAGATTTGTCGTGATTGTGGGCTGGCCTTCATTGACTTCTTGGGTACCCAAATAGACTTCACCTTCACAGAAGAATTAATGAAGGACTTCTCATTAATGTCATGTTGTTGACTACTAATAAGAGGTTTTGGCCGTGGGGTCGGCCTGGTCTGAACAGGGTATTCGCCTTTTCGCCTCCATACTTGCTTCCATGGCTGAAACAATCTGATTTGCTCCTTTTTTTGGCATTTAGTATCGGTAGTGTTCTGCTTCTTCTGTATTTGTTCTGCCGTGGGTTGTTGCAACCTTCTGGTCTTTGGAAAAGAAGGGAGTTCCGTCCTCTCCCTGGCTCCGTTGTTGAGATTAGCCTCTTTCTGCATCATACAGTTTTGGACAACAATAGCATTGTCAACTTCATGTGCGCCCCTGGAAGGACCAGGAGTTTGTGCCTTGCCTAGTTCCTTGAGTGCCTCATTTTCCAATTCAACTGTAATTCGGCTATGATCTACCCATACCTGAAGAAGTCCACTCCTTAGGTTGAGGTTGACTACATGATCATAGATCCAGTCCTGACCCAAGACAAGAGGCTCAGTGAGGTCCTCATCTTGACACACTAGTACTTTGACTGTCATCACTTCGTCTTGAATGGAGATGGGAAGATCCACCTCGCCAATGCAAGGAGTTTCCACACCTCCCAATCCTATGAGATATGCTTCTATAGGATCGACAGTTAATTTCAATTCTTGACAGTAAGACAACTTGACAGCACTAGTGGATGCACCTGAGTCAATCAAAGCTCTTACAATCTTTGCACCCTTTCCTTGTCCTACTCCTAGGGTTAAAAAAGGCCGTCGGTCGATTATTCTATGGGAATGCCCACCTGAAGTCTCGCACATGGCCATAGGATAGCCTACAGATTCTTGAGTGTCAAGCATAGCCGGGTCTCTGCCTTGTCTCCTCAATTTCATTCGTCGGATGCGTTCTAAAGCTTCTGCCTGTGCTTCTCTTCTAATTCGTTTCTCTTCTTCTTTACGTTCCCTGGCAGTGTTGAGTCGATTTAGCATCTCTTCAGTAAGGGGTTCCTGATATAGCTTGACTATGCATCCACTTATGTAACTTGGTAGAATATCGCCCTCTAAAGTGGCTAGTTGAACTGCGCCACTTGTGGAGATTCTATTGATAATCATTGGCCCGTAACCTCTTTTCTCTAATTTCCGTGCATGTTGCTTCAATGTGTAGACTAGGACTAGGGCGCCTGCTTTCAAGCCTTTATCCTTCACATGTGTATCAAAATATGCCTTTTGCCTCTTCTTCGCTGCATAGATTCCTGCTGCAGCTCTCAATCGTGTTTTGCCTAGACGTTCAAGATCAAAGATTCGAGAGGAGAGTTCATGGCCTGTCCAGTCATGCTCTTGTGCTACCTTCAATGTAGGTATCAAAAAGTCCAGGGGTAGCACAACATTTTGGCCAAATACCATCTGAAAGGGGGTGGCTTGGAGTACCGTTTTATAGGCAACCCGGTATGCCCAAACAGCATGGTGTAGCTGTTTGTCCCAATCAGAGCGTTTATTGTTCACTAGTTTAGTCAGCACATTGCATAAGATCTTATTAGTGCTCTCAGCCTGGCCATTAGCTTGTGGGTGATAGGGGGCCGATTTCTTATGTATCACCAAGAATTCTTGGAGAAGTTTTTCTATGACTTCATTCAAGAAGTGTGTGCCTCTATCACTCACCAACTCTATTGGCAATCCGTACCTCGTGAATACATTTTCAAATAAGAACTTTGCTGTTGTTTGAGCATCATTTTTTGTAGTAGCTTTCGCTTCTACCCACTTGGTTAGATAGTCTGTGGCCACGATGATATATTCAGCATGTGAACCCTTAGCTGGGGGATTAATAGGACCAACAAAGTCTATTCCCCATTTAGAGAACGCACGTTCGCCCATCATAGGCTTCAGTGGCATCTCATCCTTGCGTATAGGGTACTGAGTTCTCTGACAAACATCACACCGTTTCACATAGGTATGTGCATCCATGTGAAGGGTTGGTCACCAAAAGCCTGCAAATAGTATTGCCTTGATTACCCGATCTGGTCCAAAGTGTCCCCCTACTACACCTTGGTGAGCAGTATCCAAGATTTTGAGATATTCACTCTCATGGGCACATAGTCTCCGGTAACCATCTTTACCACGCTTGTATAGATTATCACCAATGATTGAGTAATCCTGGGCTTCTTGTTCTAAACTCCTTTTCCTAGCCAGAGTCATGTCTGGAGGGAATGTTTTCGTCCTCAGAAAGGATACTAGTGGTTCACTCCAATCTGGCACTATGGACACTTGATAAAGAGTGGCATGTTCCACAGGTGGTTTAGTGCAGCAGATTGGGCAATCCTTGCACAACTTTTGGACATCAGCTTCCATAGTCGGCCAATGCACTCCGAGTCTCCTTAGTGTCTGTAAGGTTCGTTGCTTTGAGTAGTGTTGCTCTAACGCACCTACATGTGCTAATTGCAACCATTTAGCGTACTCATCCTCTTCCACACAACAAGCCAAGATCCCTTGATCTGTGTGCTTGTACATACTTCCTGCCATGATGTGATACTTTTGGGCTTTTACTACCTCTCTATCCTGTGTGTTTATTACTGGGTGGTTAGGTCCGTATGTCAACATTGGTACCAATGGCTTAGCCCACTGCGGCACCACCTCCAAATTAAACAAATAACATCAAGAAGGTCATCTGACACTCCTTGTGGGGCTTCTCCCGATGTGAGCCTAGAAAGGTGATCTGCTCTCAAATGAGTCTTCCCTTTCCTTATCACAACCTCAAAATCATATTCCATTAGCAAGAGAAACCATCTTACTAATCTTCCTGTATTGCATGGCTTGTTTACGAGGTATAGCAATGCCTGATGATCAGTAAAAAATTTAAACTTATTTGCAAGCAAATAGTGTCTAAATTTCTTAACTACATATACCATGCATAAGCCTTCTCTCTCAGTAGTGGTATAATTTCGTTCAGCTGCATTCAATTGTCTACTAGCGTAGGCAATAGGAAGATCCATATTACCTTCACCAGTAGGTTGAGCAAGCACACATCCAATGGAATAATTGGATGCATCCTGGTTTATGCTGATCTTCTGGTGCAATGGCCACTTGATTGTAGCCAGAGAACCCATCTAGGAAGCTGTACACTTCCTTGCCTGCCACCCTTTCTAAAAGATGCTCAGTGATAGGAAGCGGGTAATTATCCTTGATCGTGGCTGCGTTAACCTTCTTCAAGTTAATGCATACTCATAATTTGCCGTTCTTCTTGGGCACCACCACAATGGGGGATACCCATTCAGTGTGCTCAATTTCATAGATAAATCCAGCTTCAACCAAGCGGTCTATCTCTTCTTTGATCTTGGCAGCATAGTTGTCATTATATGTGTATGGCTTTTGTTTTGAGGGTCTGGCCTCTGTAGTCATGGGAATCTTATGTGAGCATATGTCCGGGTCCACACCTTTCAAATCCTTGTAACTCCAAGCAAATACATCTCTGTATTCTCTTAGCAAGGCTATCAGCTCATGCTCTTCTTCCTCAGTGAGGTCATGTCCTATGTAAGTGCACCTCTCTTCTCCTTCTTCTATGGCTACCACTATTTTCTTGGTGGTTTCTTTGTTATCATAGGCCTCTCCCGATTGCGCCTCTCGTTTAGGCATTCTAATCATGACACTCCTGTCATCTATCTCATACTTCTTAAAATTTTCCGGAACCTCAAACAAAGATTCTTCCTCTTCTGGTGTGACTTCTCTCTTCTTTCTTTTCTTTCCTTCTTCCTTATGGGTTACATGTGTGGCTAGCCTTACATCCTTTGTAAGCTCTCCGTGCTTCTGGGGTTGAAATTCTACTTCATAGAAGTATTCTACATCTGATGCAAAAGGTGGGTCCATAATGATTGACTCTAGATCGGAGTCACTCGCATCCTCAAATGCATCAGGGCTAGGTTCACACTCTTCTAAAACTGCCTCTCCCATGATCGGCTCTATGGAGAAGACTGAAATGTCATAGCCATCCTCATCACAGTGAGGTGTCCATTGTTCTTCATTGATGGCTACATCCATGGTTGCTAGAATTTCTGCCCAGCCGTGAGGTTCGAATTCTTCGTCTGGAAAAACTACAGGTGCATAGGCTGGGTCTTGCATTGATCTATGGGTTTCTTTTGCACCTATCTCCCTGGCTTTTTCTCTCTTCTCTTCTTCTATTGCTACCTTACACATCCATAAGTGAGTGTCTTCATGCATCCATGAGGATCCTGATCCTAGGGAATGCACCGATTCCGTATCATCTTTGGCTCTATGGATGGGGTTCCATTGGATAGGAGGGACATCTCTATGAGAGTAATCCTTGAGATTGACTTTGGTTGTAACACCTAAGTGCTGCAAATACAAGGAATTGGTTCCCCAGTCCTGTACCACTTGCAACTGCCGCATAAATGGTCTTCCCAAAATCATCTCATAGGCTTGATTTTTGCTAAAGTCACAGATAGCAAATGTGTGCTCAAACTCTACACCACAAGTAGTGAGAGTTATCTCCTTGAGTAGTCCTAGGGGTCTTTCTATGTGCCCGTCAGCCATCTGCAATTTCATTCTCGTTAGCCTGAGAGCTGGCTTGCCCCATCATTTCCATAAGGAAGTGGTAACAATTGCAACTCCTGCACCTGAGTCCAAGATGGCCTTGGTTGTGTATCCCTGATGAGTGATGGGGAGATATGTGTTTCCCTCTTCGCCCTCACTCATGTCTCCTATCTTGTCTAAGGGTATTTCTGGCACTGTTCTCTGGGATCCTACCTGGGAACGAGGTTTTGCTATCTCGGGCACTTGATTGGCTACATGTTTCCATACTTCTGGTGTAACCTTAAGCAGCTCTTCCAAAGTGAGATTGCACTGCACTTTGGTGTTCTTCACTACCTCTGTGTTCCTAGGTATGACTGAATCTTCGTTTCTTACCATGAGTGTAGGTGCTCTCATACAGGTGGACTTTGCTTCCCATGGGCCTGTGAAATGGGGTAGTTCTTGTAAAGAATTAGACTCGAAGTCTAATCTTTCTTGAGATTGGGCACTCTCCTGCTCTCCATAAAGGGAAGGAAGGTCTTGTGGGAATTGATCGTGTGTGTCATCCACAAGTTCAATGGGAGGAGGAACTTCACTCTCTTTAGCCCATTTCTCTTCTTGAATCTCTCGCAAGAATTCTGGTGTGTATTGATTCATAGAAGAAGAGGTGTCTGGCTCCGTAGAGTTAGGCATGTAGGCCTCAGGCACATAGGCTTTCTGGGTAGGAAGACCTGCTCTTTCACTAGCCTTGTCATGGTGTTGAGGGGCGGGCTCCTTTTGTGATTGTGCAATTAGATTCTCTATTCTTTCTAGGGAGGGGGGGTTGTCTGGTTCAGTGGAATTGGGCACATAAGCTTTCGGTGGGGGATGGGTCATGTTTTTGCTTGCTTTATCTCTTTCTTGATTTTTTTCTTCCTTGGCAGATCTTGCAATTATGCCCTCTAACTTCTCTAGAAGTCCATCCAAGTGTAATTGCGTCTTGGCTGAGCCCGAGTAATTGAAAAGGCGACTGGCTTCAAACATAGTCTGAGCCAATGCGACCATTTTCGCGCAAAGCTTGGTTCTTTCTATCTCTAGGTCAGCTCTGGGGTAGCACTTGTCATGATCCATTACATTTGGCCCTTCTTGGATATTGCCTGATATGCTTTAAGCATCATGTCTATGTCTTCAGGAGTGGGATCAGCTAATACTGATCCTGCTCGGGGTGGTGGGTGGGTTACGTGGGGTGTATTAGAGGGTGGAGAGATGGAGGGTGATGGGGATGGTAGCAGTGGGAATGTGTGAGAGTGCGGTTGAGATGTGATCTCTATGATTTTGGCCTTGGTTTCTCGTAGACTTTCGTCAAGTTCACTCATCTTCTTTGCCCATTGCCTTTTCATACGTTCACGGCTATCTCTCCAAGCTCTTGTTCTCTTCTTATTTTGGCTCTCAGTATCGCTAGCGTCTGGGCTCTTTTCCTGGCTTACCCCTTGGTTTTGCTGCAATGCTTGAGCTCTAGTGATTACCTGCACTGGTGCAGTGGAAGTGACACTTCCTGTGGAATTGACCACTAACCCAATAACATTAATCGGAGTGATTTTTGGCATATTGCTGGGATTCTTGGGACAATCTCGTAAGAGATGTTCCTTTCCGCACTCCTGGCAAAAGCCTTGGATCGTCACTGATTGGGGTTGTGTAGGTGCAGGCATGGGGCAATCACGTATGAGGTGATCACCCTGGCATCTGAAGCAAGGTCCTCTAGGAAAAGGGGGTCGTATCTGCCTAGGTTGAGGTCTAGAGTTGGGGTTTGTGTACATGACATTAGCATATTCAGGCTCCCAAATAGGTTCACTCGGTTCCTCACTGTAGTAAGACTCACCATGTTCAGGAGACTACATGTAGTAAGCTAAGGGACTATCAACATGTGTAGAATCAAAGCTATGGTCACTGGGATCACTTTCTGAGATTAATGGTGTTACTGGGACTATCGCTCTATTCAGGTTTTCTTCTGCAGCAGCATACTTGACCGGAATCACATTAGTAGGAGCAGGTGCTTGCTGTGCTAGCACTGGCTGGGGTCTCAGTTGCCCTTGATAAGGTGGCTGATAAGTTTGCTGTGGTCTGTTGTATTGTTGTGGTGGGTACTGATTCTGGTATCTACCCTGTTGTGGATATGGCTGAGGGTAATTTTTCCTAACAGTTTGTTTGTTATATGGGCAGTCTTGTGCAGTGTGGTTGGTGTACCTGCGCTCTATGGTGCAGAACTGGCTACTAGGATTCGCCTGGGGTTGGGCCATAATGGGACATGCATTTGCCATATGGTCACCGCCACAAGTGTAACACCGCTTAACTGGGGCAAATCTTGGAATTTGTTTGCTAGAGACACCTAGTTTTTGAGCTACCTTCTCTGCAAGTTCCTCAATGGATGTGGATTGACCAGATGTGAGGCTACTAGAGCTATCAGAATCCTTATAGATTTTTGATAGTTC
This sequence comes from Ceratopteris richardii, assembly GCA_020310875.1. Taxonomy (NCBI): domain Eukaryota; kingdom Viridiplantae; phylum Streptophyta; class Polypodiopsida; order Polypodiales; family Pteridaceae; genus Ceratopteris; species Ceratopteris richardii. The sequence continues at coordinate 4,954,322 of CM035420.1, forward strand.
TAATTCCTCACCTAGATTGTCCTCAATGTCTATGCACATGCGCACGCACTCTTCTATCGTTCTGGGGTCCTTCAGATACACATATGACCTGAGCTTGGTACTCAAAAATCCATCTAAGAACAAGGCCACTTGTTTGGCTGGTGTGGGTAACTCCGGCATCGAGCATCTCTCCAGGTACTGTCTAAATCTTCTTCCAGCTAGTCTGACCGTCTCTTGAGGTGTTTGTTTGAAGCTATGAATTAGTGAGGAAGTGTTGTGCCTGATTCCACTCTTAGAAAACTCAATGATAAATGCCTCTAAGAGTTGGTCTATGTTTCTGAAATGCCTCTCGTTCAGTGGTTGAAACCACGTAAGGGCAGTGTTCCTAAGGGTTAGACCAAAAGCATTATATTGTGTGAATAGGTCCTCTACCTGTTCAGCTTTCAAGACTTGCCTAAACTCTGCCACATGGTCATAAGGGTCACCCGTGCCATCGAACTAATTCTTCATGGACTTCACCAGTTGAATTGGTCTCAAGGTCCTCGTGTGCTCTCTTGGTCTTGGCAAAGGGAAATCATTGGCATTTCTTCGGTTCCTTGGGGCTCTATGTCCCTCAAGTTCCCCTCTATTTGTGTCCATTCTCGTTCTTTCTCTTCCCCAAGAGTTGGCAAAGCTTACCTCAGGTCTCTCTCGACTCCTTTCTCTTTGAGTCCCCTGAGCTTGAGATGTTCCAGCTCCTTGGCGACCAAAGGACACATTCGATCTTGGTTGGGGGAAGATAAATTCTCCTTTCCAAGTGTAAGCATGCCTATCATTTTCTGTAACCCCAAAGATCCTCTCTGAAGAGTGATCTAAGTAGGTCACTCTTCCTGGAATATCAGGATCTTTGAACTCATATATCATGATTGTTCCTACCTCACTCGGTTGACTAGGTCTATATCTCCAAAAGGCTTCATCCGTCTCTCGGTTCAAGAGGAGATCTATGCTCTTATTATCTTGGGGAATCCACTCTGGTGTGATAATCCTCGTGAGAACAGATTTGCCTCGGGGGGTTCTAGGTTCTTCGCCCATGTTTCCTTGCTCTAGGTCACCTAAGTCCGTTTCCGGGACCACATTCCCAAATTCATCTGTCCTATCAGGATGACTGGTGACTACATATATTGTCCCTTCCTTGTCCAAGTATGCTCCATTTTCAAACTTGACAGCTGGGCGTTCTAGTCCAATGGATTGGTCAGGGTTTTTAATCTGGACCACCGCTCTTCCTAGGCCGTCCTCATAGATGCTAGCACCTAATCGGTTGGTCCTAAGGTACTCGAGTTGCATCTTGTAAGGGCCTTCCACCCTATGTAAATATGGCACCCCAGAACTTCCTATAGGTCTCTCCATACCGTGGGACATCTCAGACTCGCTAGTCTCAGAACTAGGGTAATACGAATGATGGCTCAACTGCTGGGCCCAAGACCTCGCAGTATGATTGACACTAGCCTCTGAAGATCTAAGACTTTGTCTGTCTCTCCCTACGTGTCTACTTGACCTAAGGTTTATATGCCCTTTGTATGTTGCTGATTCTTTGGTACCAGTCACTTGTTCCTTTTAAGTTCCTTTAGATGTGTTTTCTTGTTTTTAGTTAAGCGTCATCAGGAGCACTTTTGTGGGTCGTACTTGATGTTCTACGTCCGCTTAGTTTAAGTTCTTTTCCTTTAAGTTATCCCTTGACTACAATTTCGCCTACCCTTGCACTTGAGAAATTAAGGGCTCTTCAAACTTGAGTGTTCCTATCGTACCCCTAGTCAATCAGAACAACTACTCGCACTTAGCCTATGCTAAGAATAGTATGAGGGGGTTAAGTGATGTTCCAACCTCAAGTCGCTCCTCCTGGCGATGCTGGTCTACCCAAGAAGCACGTTCCCGAGCTTGTTCTCCTTGGCACTTACTTTGCTTTCTCCAAGAGCTCTCGATGATCCTGTAAGAATCCCAAGTTTAGCTTCAAGTTGATCCTTCAATTGACAGAAAATTTATTTCAGACACTTTTTTAATGATCCTTGTTCCCCCTTTTGTATTGCTAAAAATTTTCTCTAGAGCTCCCTTGGTGTTCCTACCCCTCAGTGTGTCAACTTCCAAATATCCTATCTGAAAATCAACGCATTATTCTTATAAAAAACAGTTGAGGGCGTGTAGTATATGCCACGAGCTTTCCGACAAGCCCTAGAGCTCAAAAAATGGATTTCATATGAAAAAGTTATGACCGTTTAGGGTTTAGGGGGTTAACCAGACAAACAGAACCTTTCAGGAGCTTTAATGCATTTTTCTAAGGCCTTTGCAAGTGTGTGAGTATTTGAGAATGCAAATATGCCCAAAATTTAGCTTAAATTTCCAAAAAATTTACCCCTTAATTTTTGCCGAAAATGTCTGTCTATCGCGATAGACGGTGTCTGTCGCGATAGACACAAACTATCGTGGGGGGCTGTCTGTTGCGATAAACGGTGTCTATCGCGATAGACGGTGTCTGTCGCGATAGAGTGGTCTGTCGCGATAGACGATGTCTATCGCGATAGAGTGGTCTGTCGCGATAGACGGTGTCTGTCGCGATAGACGGTGTCTGTCGCGATAGACGGTGTCTGTCGCGATAGACGGTGTCTGTCGCGATAGAGTGGTCTGTCGCGATAGACGGTGTTTGTCGCGATAGACGCTGTCTGTCGTCTGTCGTGATTTGGTCTGTCGTGGAATTTTGGTCTGTCGCGATAGACGCTGTCTGTCGTCTGTCGTGATTTGGTCTGTCGCGATAGACAGTGTCTGTCGCGATAGACTGGGTCTGTCGTGGAATTTTGGTCTGTCGCGATAGACAGGTGTCTGTCGCGATAGACGGGGTCTATCGTGGGTCTCTGTCTGTCGCGATAGACGGTGTCTGTCGCGATAGACGGTGTCTGTTGCGATAGACGGTGTCTGTCGCGATAGACTAAAAAAATGCAAATTTTTGAGAAACTTCTAGTGATTTGGAGTGCTCTAATGGTGTAGGTTACCGTGCCAAACACGCATTCACAAAATATTAAGTTTTTCTGTCTGTCGCGACAGACAGAGGTCGTCGTCCCGGGACCTGTGCAGAGTCTGTCGTACCTACGCACACTGCTGGAGAAGGTGGTACAGCTAGTTCCTACAACAAAAGCTCAAAAACACACCAAAAACAGATAGCATGCAAGCTCTCTCTCGCTCTCTCTCACAATGAAATGAGGGAAATGAGGTGGAGAGTGTAATATGACCAAAAAACTGATTTTTTTTTTTTTTTTTTTGTGGAGATGGAGATGGAGGTGGGAGATGGTGGGGATGATGATGGTGATGATGGTGATGCGAAAGTAAGGAAAAAATGAAGAAAAATAAAGAGAAGGAAGGATATTACCTATAACTCCAATGTCTCAACTCGACGTCTTACCATCACACGCTCGTCCTCGAAGCTCTCTCCCCGGCAACGGCACCAAATTTGGTGTCACTCTAGCACAATGGTGAGTACCAACGTGAGAAGATTCACCTCATAATTGTCAATCCTTGGAGACGTGAGGACTAGTATGAAGACTATGAGCAAGTGAAGGCACAAGTGTGTGAGTGAGAAGCACACAAGCATGCACACACATACACACACACGCGCACACAAGGCAAGAACAAGGAGAGGAACAATGGAGTTCTTTGCATTAGTCAAAAAGTCTCTTACATAAGCTCAATTCACAAACAATCTAACCTCAAAAATGAGCTCTCTAGCTCTTTTTATAGTTTTCTAACTAGCTTTGGTCTTGTCCAGACCTAGTGTCCGGCCTAGTTAAAAATTAGGTTCTAGAGCCTATTTGAGGGCTCAAACAGAGTCTAAAAATTATGAAAATTGATATGTAGCTAGTTCTAATACTCCTCAAGCTCGAGGACTCCTCGGCTTGCACAAAATGGAGTCTATTCTACCAAAAACGGAATTTACAATGTTTGTGTAGTGATTAAAATCACTTGAGTTGTAAATGGTCCATGGAAAAAATGATTGGGCCTTGTTGCCGTATTGTGCATGACTCCTCCGTTGCGCTAGTATGCTCTTCATCTGACTTGTATGCCAACACATATCCTCTGTAAAAGGTTCTCGATACAACTTGATCCTACATCCACTAATATAGTTTGGCAAGATGTCACCTTCTAGAGTGGCCAATTGAACTGTAGCACTAGTGGAAATTCTATTAATGATCATGGGCCAATATCCTCATTTTTCCAATTTCTGGGCATGCTACTTTTGCATATAAACCAACACTAGGTCTCCCTCTTTCAATTCTTTATCCTTGATATGTGCATCGAAGTATGACTTTGAAGCATAGATGTTGTGTACCTAAGTATCGACTTAGGGACTTGAGGAGAAAGAGACTGTACCTCAATCCCCTACAAGTGCCTATAGTGGGGATTCACGCTTTAATTATCAATCCAAGAAGTATCATAACCTAACGGAGTGTAAACTATCACACTCAAAGCTTTCACAGTTCGCTATGGTGTTGCAACACCTAGAGCAATAGCCAATAGTAGATCGAGCTTTTCTCTCAGCTCCGAACTCCAAATATAGTAAATACATGTTCCTTGCAAAGCTCTCAAAAATATGCATCCAATGGTTGTCTTTTCACTTGATTCTGACACTGCTACTTCAAGCTTTGAGCAAAATATGGAGCGTAGGAACGAGCTACCTATGCTTCAACACTTCCTACACTTCACACACACACTACCAACAACAAACAAGCACTACTATGGATATGCAACACTTCAAAGCACTCTTTTCAAGCCACATACATGCATATAATCTCAAAAGGAAGACGATACAGAGATGAGAAGACACAAATTCAAAATTTTGTGCTCTTGATTCTCACAATGGCCAAAAGTGCCTACAAAGAGTCACAAAATGATTTATATACATGTGCCCTAAAAGTGGTCCTTTCATACAATAGACTGGCACTTTATTGACTAAAAGACTAATTCTCTACTAGTTTACAAGGGTGATGATACCGATATCTATGGGTATGCATCTAGAAGACTCCTCAAGTGCATTTACATCGGAAAATATATTACAAAGTGACTATATTACAAAAATAAAGTCTTCAAATCAGAAAAATTTTGGGGCCCTTCTTTTTCTCTACACCTCTACTCTTCTTTGCTCTGCAACACTCTCCCCCTCTTTGTCTCTATCGTCCCTTGAGAGGCTTTGCTTCTTGTCTCTAGTTCTGTGTTTGTGGTCGATCTGGTTCCTTATTAGTTGATACCTTTTTTACCATTGACCACTGCTAGCTCCTGTGGAAGTCGTAATGATATGTTTTACCAGTGGTTAAGAAACAAATCATAACTCGGGACTAGTTGCATTGGTTTTAGCTTATTCTTTATTTTCTTGTCAAGTCAGGTTGCCACGCACGTGACCACTAAAGATGGAATACAATAGATTTGTAGTCTAGCTCTCCAATAACCTCTTTGTATTTGCACTCCAAGCACCATCCGAAAGGTATAAAGGTCTGGATTTTCAGCCTTCGATCTGGACCTTCCGAAGATCAAGAGGTTGAAGCACCTTCCTAGGCTCTAGACCTACTAGATATCTTCTTGCACTTCTTCATGGATAATATCTAGCACACATCACTTGGTTGACCTTTCCTCTTTTTTGAGTTAGCATTACATTTCAAAGGCCCTATTCTTAAATCTTCTTTGACATTCCCTAGGACTTGATGCATGTCTTTAGCCCGTTCATTTCTTCCCACCACACACACTTTGTGGATGAGGAAGTTGTCTGCAACTTCCCTTAAAAGGTCCTCGATGTTGTTCTTTGTTTCCACTCTTCGGGACCTGGTCCTTTTACATTGTGGTCTAATGCGTGCTTTCCACTGTTATGTGCCGTTACAGGTCTTTGTGCAGATATGGAGGTCGTGTGCCCCTGTGGGGCTTCCTGCAGATATATTTCTTCAAATATATTCTGTTTAGTGAAGCTTCTTTCTTGGTTTCCTTCTTTTTTTCTTTTTTCTTGGTTCTCCTTCAACACCACCCCCTCCTGAACGCTGTCGTCCCTGACAGGCTTTGGAATATGACAGGAGTATGTCCTATATATCTTTTGCTTTGTTTCATTATGCAGATTGGCTTCACATATCATAAGTTGCTTCCATTGTTTTGCTATCACACCATCATGTGGTGTCTATCAATGTTCTGCAAAGAAGCTTAATTCATACGCTACTAGCCTAGCATTCAAGTTAGTTGACATCTTCAAGAAAACTTCTAATTCAATCTCAAAAAATCCTGTAAAAAATGCTTCCTCAAAAGTTTTCATGTATGGGCTTGGCAAAAACATGACTCTAGAGTAGTATGCAATAATGGTAGGGTGACTAGGCATAATTGATAGATAAAAAATGAGGATATTTGTGCCTTGGTTAATGCCGATGAAATTAAAACATGTGTATGCTGCATGCTTAAAATCTTTGAGTACGGTAAGTATCATACTGAGGATTGTATTGGTCATCTTTATTGTAAGATCGGGTACTATCGCATAATGATTTCACCAAAACTCGATGGATCTCACCATGTGTTCTTCAGTCCGCAAATAATTGTGGGGCAGACGGAATTAGTGGGTAATTCAACCATTTTTTATTGAGCTTACCACTTATTTGCATTTCCAAAAATTCTTGTGCATCTCCTCGACATGGTGTTGGGCAAAAAGAAGGATTCACCTATAATAAATATGGGGCTTCTTGCTAGTGCACCCACAAGGTTGGATTCTTTTCCAAAATCTTCCTTCTCCATAATGGTTGTGCTACCTCAAATTCTTCTTGAGTGTAAGTGAAGGTGTCTGTTTTGAAGTTCAACTGATCATCTTGATCTTTTTGCATGGTCTGCTTTATAATGATGTGCTTGCTCTTTTAATAGTCCATAAGGTATATTGAATGGCTTTATGATCTCATCCAAGTCTTTGCCTTTACTTTTTGTCTCCTTCATTACTTTGACTACTTCATTTTCAAAATTTTCCATCAACCGGGACACCAATAGTGCCCGCTCCTTCTGAACTCTTTTTGTAGTATACGGCATGGGATGATCATCACTAGGTTCTGCCATCTGCTCTTTTATTGGTGAATCAAAGATCGGTGGAGATAGTGGGCGTACCTCTACCTTGTCAGTAGGATTTCCCTTTTGTGGCTCTACTAGTGTCTTGATGGTTGCCTATTGTTTCATTTGAGTTTCTAGTCATGCAACAATTTCATCCTTTGCTTTGATTTCATTAGTAGCCCTTGTTAACGCTTCTTTGGCCATCAAAAGTTCATTTTTTATGGCAGCTATTTGGTCAGCGTATTCATTATAAACTACCATAAGTTTTTCTTTAGCTGATTTCCATCGTGTTTTGAGTTCATTAGTGTCATGCATATACTTGCTTTCCCATTCTTCTCTCATGGCTTGCTCTTGTTTCAGCTGATTTTCATACTTTGCAATCTGGCCTTCCAAAAATGCTTTCATGTCTCTTGTCATTGTCTCTCGTGCTTCTATAGGTTGGTTGTATAGTATGGCATACATAAGTTCTTTATTTTTATGTCGTAAATTGTCAGTTTCTTCCATGTATACCTTGATCTGAGTTTCAAGCAGTTTACTTCTTGCATTTATTCTTTCTTTCTCCGCTTCACTAGCTTCATATTTCCTTTGTAGCTTTGTGAGTTGATCCTGGATTTTTTGGTTCTTCTTCGTTAGTGAGGTGCATTGTTCTATGGCTTCTTTAACTTTTGTTTCTTTGGCTGATAGTGTGTGTTGAACTTGAATTAATTGTGTCGATAGGTTTTCACTCATCACCTAAAATTGGCTTCTCCCTCGCATAGCCTTGTCATAGTCTGCATCTGTCTCGAGCATTTGTTGTCATGTGTCCATTGTTGTTTGTATCATTTGCTTCACTACCATCTTCAATTGAGCTACATCCACATTTAACCATGTTTTAGGGACACTAGGTTCTTCGCCTGTGGTAACACCTTTTCCTTGTGTCACATGTAATGTTGTTTGGTGGGGTTGTCGAATATGGAGTTGTGTCATTGGCGCAACCCCTTTAGGTACTCCCTTCCCTTATGGTGCATCATCAGAAATTTCAATCACAGTTTTTGCTGGGGTTTGTTGTGGTAGTGCCTCTTTTTTCGAGGTTCCTTTGCTATTCATCTTTGATGGGTGGCATCACATTAGTCTTTGGTGGAGATGCTTCTTTTACACTGATCTTAGATTGTGTATTCAACTAGATGATGTGTCTTCCTTCAGATGGTGCTTCCTAATTTTGCACTTGTGAATTTTTAATGTCGGAAGTGGTTTGGATTTGATGATTTTTTTTCCACTCTTCATCATTCATCTCTGTCCTTATATCGGTGTCCAACGTGTCATGTTCATGACTAGATGCCTCATTAGAACTTGAGTCATCCAGCCCCAATTCCTTGTGCCTAGCGGCTTGTGATGGGCTATGTTCTTTTTGTTCCTTTTTCTGCAAGCGTCTGGACTGCTTGTATTGATGTACTTGAACGGTAAGATTTATTTGGCCCTGCATGTAAGTATGTGTTTCTTCTAAAGCCACTGATAGATCTCTTTCTGTTATAGGAGGTTGGGTTAGTGAGACCCTTGGTAGCAGGTGCACTTGCTTCGATTATGGGGTTCCCTGTGCTTCTTCTTCTCTCACCCTCTTAGCTCCATGCATCGTATTTTTCAAGCTTGTTCCCACCTCTTCTCTAGATGTGGATGTTTTCCTTTTCTTTGGGATTGTTGCAGACTTCACATACCTTGTCATTTCAATAGAGGTTGGCATTAATCGTAGGCATTCCTTCATTTCTAGTGCTTCATAGATCAATAGGGTCAAGGTGGAGCTTCCATTCAAAAACTTCTTGTGATCCCACTTCTTCTTAGCTTCGAATAAATGTTCTTATATGTATGGTGTAAAGTTTACTTCATTCCCCATTTGCCTCATAGCGTGATATAGCAATTGAACGACAATCTTTTGAGGTGTTGTATATATGTTCATGCTTGGGAAACAAAAATCTTGATGCACCACCCGAACAAACTCTTCAATATCTGTCCTGTTAATTTCCATAAAGGTCTTCTTTTTAGCATCATGACATTCATGTTTGAGATTTGTTAGGCCATCTTGATTCCATCCAAAAGATTTGTTGATGAGCTCATGTGTAAATCAAACATGTTTCCATGCCCCTATCTTGTTAAGAACTGTAGCTTTTTGTACTGAGGGCATATCCACTGCTGCCTGTAGCACTTGTGTACGTCGTTAAAAATCAGGAAGGTAAATCGGGAATCATAAAAAATCATCAACTCTTACCCTGGTCCATACTTCTATAATGCTTCATAGTCCATGTTGGAGAGTTTGGAAATCCTGCGAGATTAATGGAAATTGATGGTCTCTGTCCATAATCTTGATGGTGACCAAAAAGATGAGGTCTACCACTGGTTGGTCTTCGCAGAACCAATGGCCTCTTGCCTTCATAATCGACTCCAAAGGAAGAACAAGGACCTCTTCCTCTTGCGTTGCTTCTGAATTAGATGATGCCATTTGCACTAGCATACCACAATCAGTGTTAAAGTGGTTGCATGACCTATCTCCAATTAACCTCCATGAATCGCACAGTTCTCCGAGTGACTTGTGTCGTCTTTTCCCCGTGGGTGTAAGAAAGGTAGTACCTGGGATTTTTTCATTCATATATATATAATTTTTTATTTTTGCCTGAAAGAAAACAAAAATGTTAGTGAATAGCTGAAGCTTATTTTGTTTTTAATTATTTTCTTTGAGGTTATCGTATAAGTGCTATCCAACTTGTGCATCACTAATAAGTAGAAGAAAAAATATGTGCCGAATGCATGGCCTTGTAATGTGGCCCTATCATGTACGTCCGAGGTGTATGGAACTCAAGATGTGTGCGAGAAGAAGTTGCTAGTGGATTTATAGGTGGTGATCAAGATTTGGGTATCCAAATCTACTTTATTTTTCTGCTCTTGACTATAACTTTGTCTCCTCGTGTTTTGTGTATCTATCACATTGTGATTCTTCTTTGCTCACCATACAGATCTTTTAGTGAATTGCATTGAATACTCTTGTTGCTTCAATTTTGGGTTATTGCATCTTTCTTGCTCCTTTGACATCAGTTTGGATGGATCCTTCCTTTGTAGTGGCTTCTTTAGTTCACTTTTCTTCATTTGTATAGTTGATTTTGGAATCCATATTTGGGTTCTCAAAGATTGAGCTACAATCAATTTTTTTGGAATCGAGAATTGAACAACCTTCTGTAGACCTCGTGATCTAGCTTGGATTGTAGCCTTGTCCTATTGTTGGTTCCTATGTAAATGATGGCTTTGTTGATGATGATATGCTCCAACTTGATCTTTATTAATCCATGCTTGTTTGGTGCCCTGAATTGGGTATATTCTAATGTGGGGAGGTTTGGGTTGACTATGCTGACTAGTCACTCTTGATGTCAATTCCTCACTAGGGCTCTCCTTAGAAATGATTTTAATTGAAGGGTCCAATGGACGATGAGGTGGTGTGAGACTAATAAATGGTGTAAACATAGGTGAAGTACTTAGAGGTGAGGGTTCCACATTAGAGATAGGTGCACATTCACATCCTTGCCTGCTAACTTGCTCTTTTGGTGCTAGACGAGTGGCTTTGATAGGTCATTCTTCTAATAAACTAAATAGTTCATGATGCCCTATCTTGGCTTATATGTAACCTAAAGCTAGATGGATGGTCACCTCATATTCGTATATCCAATCTTGACCTAACACAAGAGCATCAAAGTATGCTTTTTGTCATCTTTTTGCAGCATAAATGCCTACTACCTCTTGCAATCTAGTTTCATGTAGCTTCTTGATTTGGTCCAATTGATTGGATAACTCATGTCCCATCCATTTGTAGTTTGATGCTACTCTCAGAGTAGGAACTAGAAAATCAATGGGCAAGATGGCATTCTGACCATACACTAGATTAAAAGGAGTAGTTCCTATAGCGTTCTTGTATACTAATCTAAATGCCCATAAAGCATGATGTAACTACTTATCCCAATTAGATCTTCCATTATTAACAATCTTTGTAAGCACTCTACACAAGATCTTGTTTGAGCTTTCAGCTTGTCCATTGACTTGTGGGTGATCGGGAGCTAATTTCTTATGAATCACTAGAAATTCATCCATCAAGGCTTCTATTACTTCATTGACAAAGTGTGTGCCTCTATCACTCACAATTTCTATTTGAAATCCAAATCGAGTGAATATGTTCTCAAAGAGAAACTTAACCATGGTTCTTGCATCATTCTTCTTTGTTACCTTGGCCTCTACCCATTTGCTCAAATAATTGGTTGCAACAATTATATACTCAGCATGAGAACCTTTCATCGGTGGGCTAATAGGTCCTACAAAATCTATCCCCCATTTGGTAAATGCTTTGGCACTTATCATAGGTCTTAATGCCATTTCATCCCTTCTAATAGGATACTTCGTTTGTTGACATGTATCGCATCTTTGGACATATGTGGTTGCATCTTGATATAGAGTTGGCCACCTTCATTCTAGTAAAGAGAATCATTTTTGTAGTTTTATATGCAGAAAAATGTCCTCTAACAGCTCCTGTATGTGCCATTTCTAAAACTGAAACATATTCATCTTCATGGATGCACATTCTTAAGTGTTTGTCCCTTCCTCTTTTGAAAAGTTGTTTGCCCACAAGTACATAATATTTGCTTTGCTCCTCAAGAGCATGTTTTCTTGCCAAACTAGCTCCTTCTGGGTACTCCTGCATTTTCAAGAATATTAATAGAGGCATACTCCACCTCTTTGCTAGTGTAGAGTAACATAGAGTGGAATTCTCTTGAGGTGTTCTTTCTTGACAAGTGGGGCATGTAGAGACATAGTGTTGTGTGCCCCTCTGCATGGTTGGTCAATATACACCTAATCTCTTAAGTGCTTGCCACGTTCCGTTAACACTTTGATGAGTTTTCCATTGATTTATGTGAGATTTTTGAAGCCACATCTCTTGCTCCTCTTCTTCTACACATCTCATAAGTAGTCCACTTGGTTCTTGATGGTATACGCTTCTAGCTATGATGTGGCTTTTGTTTAGATTGATCCTATATTGAGGTCCATGCATGAGTATGGGAATCAATTTTTTTTCCCATTGTGGACATACTTCCAAGTTGAAGAGATACATATCTGGGAAATCATCTGGCACTCCTGTAGGAGGTTCTTCATGTGTCATTCTTGATAGGTGATCAACACGGATGTGTGTATTTCCTTTTTTGACTACTACTTCAGAATCAAATTCCATTAACAACAGAAACCATTGTAGTAGTCGTGCGGTATTGCATGGCTTATAGACTAGATATAATAGAGCTTGATTATCAATGCAGAATTTGAATTTGCTTGTCAATAAGTAGTGTCTAAATTTCTTTACTATGTATACCATCCCTAAACCTTCTCGTTTTATAGTGGTATAATTACACTCTACTTGGTTTAATTGTCGATTGGCATAGGCTATAGGGTGGTCTAGCCTTCTAGTATTTTTTGGTTGTGCTAAGATGCAACCAATGGAAAACTTGGAGGCATCCACATGAATATGAAATGGTTTATTCCAATCTGGTACTTTCAAAATTGGTGCTGAACTCAAACGACTGTTTACTTTGTTGAACACCTTTTCACCTTCTATCCAGATAAACTGAGTCAGCAATCCATAAAGGGGCCTCACAATTATGGCATACATATGAATGAATCTATGATAATATCCACAATGTCCCATAAATGCTTGCAATTCTTTAGCGGTCTTTGGTCTTGGCAAATCTAGAGTTACTTTGATTTTGTCTTCATCAGTGGAAATTTCATTCTTAGAGACAATGTGTCCTAAGATCTTTCCTTGTCACACCATGAAGACACATTTTTTTTCGGATTAAGGCATACTCTATATTGATGACATTTGGCAAATATTTTTCTTAGTTCTAGGATGTGCTCTGGTCTTATAACTGAATAGGTACATAGATCATCCACATATACCTCCATACTTTCTGCCCAAAGTTCCTTGAACACATGGCAGATTAGTCTTTGGAAAGTGGTTGGGGTGTTAGTTAGACCAAATGACATAACCCTAAAAGCATGGACTCCCCATTCAGTTGCAAAGGCTATCTTGTGTCGGTCTTCAGGAGCAATGGCTACCTGATTATATCATGAGAAGCCATCAAGGAAGCTATAGACTTCCTTGCCTCCAACCCTTCCCAATAGATGATCTATGATGGGTAATGGGTAACTATCATTTATGGTGGCTGCGTTTATCTTTCTATGATTAATGCACACCCTTAATTTGCCATTCTTTTTTGGCACTACCACTAATGGTGATTGTTTGTTGTTAAACTTTGGAGTTTTCCTCTCCAATCATTATATCACAAAAGATTAACTACACATTATTAAATTGTCAATCCAGGAAGTATGCAAAGACCACAACCCCTTCTAGTTAATGGAATCCAAGAATAAGAGTTACCATAATTGTTTTCTGAGAAATTGTAAAGAAGAAGATGAAGAACTAGGGTTTTGATTATCTTCTGCTACACAACAACATTTTCAACAATCTTTGTGCCTAAAGTGTGCCTAGATTAGAAATATAAACTCAAATTTCCAAATTAGTGCCTATATCACACAAAAGAGATAATCGTGATTCTGTAAAAACTGAGAAATTCCGATTTCAGCATTGATCTCTTGCAATATCTTACTGAATATACTAACATCAATCACTCTTCATACACTTCACTCAAAAATACATAAGAAAAGATCACAAATTCCATCGATTTCACAATAGAAAGACTCAACAAATCAAGACCATTATCATGAGAAGTAGAAACACGATTTTCTGCAATGTACCTCTTCACATTACTTAGATAGCATGGAAATAATACAACCAACCTCTTCAAAGTAGAAGAAAATATCGTTTATACTTTTTCAAGTGTCCCTTTTCACACTTGAAATTTGGTCCTTCTACCTTCTAGTTCTAAAAATATGCTATCAAAGAGCTTCCAAAAATTCTAAGAAAAATACATATGCTTCCACTATACATGAGGAAGACTCTTCCTCAATTTTACATCATTTGGATAAATATAACTACAAAAAAACGTCAAATTACAAACATTTTTTTTCAAAAAAAGCTTTTTCCAACATTCTTCCCCTCCTATAATTGCTGGCTCCTGACAAAAACTATTCTGACAGAAGGGTAATGTGAGTTCCATTTATTTCTTCTTCCTTTGATAAACCTATGATAACAAATCATGACTTTTTCTTTCTGTGACATTCAAATTATTCACCATCTCGAATAAAGCTTTTCTCCATTGGATTGTTGCCTCTGGTCTTTGTATCACATCTTTCTTCAGATGTTCTGTGTATGCAACTTCATATGGAGTAAGTCTTGATTTTGTAACTACTGATAGATTTCCAAAAATTTTACATTCCCTTTCAAAGAACCCATAATCAAAAGCATCCTCAAAGATTTTAAGGTAAGGGCTTCCCAAAAATACAATTCTATTGTAATATGCCATTTAACAAATTCTGTTTGGAGTTTCACTTAGATCAAAAAGTAAGGCATCTGTAGGAGATTTAAATCCAACATAATTGAGGGTCCTCACTTCTGTGTCTGTAAAAGTTTCTAAACATGCTACTACAAGTTGCATGATTCTGACTAATAATATACACGTGAGATCATTTGCATCTTTATATGTGGATATAACAGATTCTATAGTATCAATCATATATTTCTTGGTTGGCCAATATCCTGCTTTTGGTCCTGCAATCTTTGGAAAGTTCAACCACTTTGATGGAATTTGTCCTGCATTTCTTCTTTCCCAAAATACTGACCACTCCCTTCTTCTAGCTACTAGGCAATAAGCTGGATTTATCTTTAATTGCAGTGGTGCTTCCTTCTAGATCTTTCTGCATTCCTTGTTGGAATGCAACCACCTATTCCTCCATTTTGGGTTAGCTTGTTCAAATAAGTCTTTAGTAACATTGATATCCTGATCATACTCCAAGTACCTGTTAGGTGATAATCATACTCTTGCAGTCTAATAGTTTTTGAAGAATCATACAAAAGGGTATTCCTAGACCATCTTCTGCCCAATGATCTTTATCTGGATTTACTCCATTCTTCAA
Organism: Ceratopteris richardii; assembly: GCA_020310875.1. Lineage (NCBI taxonomy): Eukaryota > Viridiplantae > Streptophyta > Polypodiopsida > Polypodiales > Pteridaceae > Ceratopteris > Ceratopteris richardii. The sequence continues at coordinate 4,969,469 of CM035420.1, forward strand.
AGCAAACTTTACAATCTGATCTTCCTATTCATCATGCATCTTCCTTATGAACTTCATCCTCGACTCCTTGTTTATCAAGAGCATCTACACAAACTCATGTGGATAATCTTCATTGTCCTTCTCTTTTTTCTCATGAAAATTGTAAGCCGCCGGATTGGCGATTGTAACGTCTGACTCTTTTTATATTCCGCACGAACCAAAAGGTCGTTGCGTAGACATTGTAACCTTCTTATAAATCAATGAAAAGAGACGCTTCGGTGACGACCAGAGGAGTCGCCAGACTGTCTGTCTGGTTGATGAAGTCTGTGTAGTTTCCATGGTGTGTTTGAAAAACTCTCAGTTATTCTGTGTCTTTCTGTGTTGTTGATTATCTGTACCTATCCGGTAAAGATTAAGTTACAGTAATGTTTATTTTAAGTTAAGTACTGAATCACGGTTCCGCTAAGTTTATTACTGTGAGTTTGTGTTACGGTCATCTTTGCATTGTGCGTTGGTCACTGAGGAAGTCTTAATCTGTGTATGAATCGATATTCTGTGAGTAGATGAATCAGACGAAGTCGGAGTTTTCGGTTAGTAAGTTGGATTAGTAAAGTTATTGAACAGATTGTTATGTGAGTGAGTTAATTTGGGAAAATCAAGTATAGGGCCTCTGTTTAATAGACCCCTTCCACTCCCAAGAACCCGAATAGAGATTAAACATGCTTCTGACGGCAAAAGCGACGTTTAACATTGGCGTCGTCTATGGGAATGTGGCACCAGAGTGATGCAATATAGTTGTGGGAAAGTGACACCAGAGCGTTGTACATTGATTGTGAGAAAGTGGTCATAGATTGTGAATCGACAGTAAGGAAGAGTATACGCAAAGTTTTGCAAATGTGATATATGCCGGTTACTCGTTCCGGTGAGACGTACCCGAAGTACAGGAGAAACCAACAGTCTTGGGCGATACCTAATTTGCTAAGGACGCCCCCAGGAGCTAGAAGCGCAGATAATTTTAACCTAGTTGTCAAGGAAGCAAAGAACGTTAGTAGTGATTCCGGTAGCATTCCGGTGGAACGTACTACAATTTTGGCAGATTCTCGTGCAATTTCGGCACAGTCTATCGAAGATATAGTAACTCCAGAGTCTATCAGGACGCAGTATGTAGTTAACTTAACACCATCTGGTCAAGATTCGAATTTTTCTGAGGATAGAAGTGTGCTGGCCAAAGAAATCACTGAAGGTGAAAAAGTACCTTGTTTTGGTGAAATTTTGACAAATTCCGGTGATATATCGTCCTAGTTACAGAGAGTTCACAGTCTCCCAGTGATAGTTTACCATTTCCTGGTGAATCTTCATTCCGGTCACCACTATTCAGAGTAAGCTTTCCTACATTTGATATCAAGGAGGAAGGTAGCTTATTCAAAGCTGAAATCCGAAAGAGAATGAATGATATTATCAAGCCGAAGAGTGCACAGGCTGACGATACAAATTCCGACGGTCAAGAAATTCAACCTCGGAACTCAGAAGATAGTAACAATACAACAGCAACCATGAGTGGGCAACAACAACAACAACAACAACAACAACAACAACAACAACAACAATAGCAGCAGTAGCAACAGCTACTTCCACCTCGTCCGGTTCCAACAGGAGTTACCATTTAGTGGATTTCTAGGTGATGATCTAGATGCTCATGTACGAACCTTTGAAATTAGTTATGCAGTACTTAATCATCCATCTGATCCGGCATATAAGGCCATAGTATTCCAGTCAACCTTAGTTAATGAAGCAGCGAGGTGGCTTACAGAATATGATATCAACCATTTCGGCACCTATGAAGCAGTAAGGGATGCGTTTCTGCAGAGATTCCAGCTAAAGAAGAACCCTACCAAAATTTTTGATTACCTGTGGAACAATAGACAGAAGCTGAATCAAACAGTGCAGGAATATGCCACCCTATTCAGAACTCATTTGAGACAACTACCTCCGGCACATGCTAATTTACTGGATGATGTCATCACGCAGTGGTTTATTAATGGGTTAACTCCGCAGCTCCGATAGATTATGATCATTCGTTGTGTGGGAGCTATGATGCTAGATGTCGTTATTGCAATGGCTTTGCAGCTCGAGAATAAGGTTGGAGGTTTTACCGAAGACCTGGAATGGTTAAAAGCTAGTAAAAATATTGCAGAAGATCCGACTAGACAGATGTATTGCACCACGTGCAAGAATTCAGGGCATACCAGTGTCACATGTGCCCTTGATCAGATGTATTGTGCTATTTGCAATACAACCGGACATTCCATCCAAAACTGTGCTTATAACGCCAAAGTGCAGGGAATAACAACAGTAAATGCAATTATACAAGAACCAGGATAGCCTGCCGCTCACTATGTACCTCCTCAAATGAGAAACAACTAGCAGCAAGGATACAAAAATTATCGAGGATAGAGGAATACAAATTATAATACAAACCGCTGGTAGACCGGAACATCACAGGACGGTAATTCTTTGCCACCCCCTCGCTGTCATTTTTGTGGTGAATTAGGACACATCCAAAGATTTTGTAAAGATGCGGTGGAATATGATCAAAGGAAGAAAGAGCGCCAGATTCCAATGACGAACATGGTTTATATCTCACCATTAGAAACACAAGCTGCAGTAGTTCAGACCAGATCTGGTAAGCCACTACAACCAGCAGTAGAAGTATTTGAACGAGGCATACGTGAACAACAAAGAATGTATGACAAAGCTAGCCAATCGACTACAACAGAGCCTACAATGTTTCCAGATCCAATTCCGGTGACACAAGGTCCACTACCAAATGAAAATTCGCAGGAACAACATTCTACCCCGGTAACAGATGCATCATCTTCAGAATCAGTAAAAAAATACAAGTCAAGTAGATCAGGCATGGGAAATTTTATCTAAGGCGTCCATTACTCTTCCTCTTGGACAGTTACTGGCATTAGTACCAGGAGTTCGGCAACAATTCCAGCAGTAGTTCAGTTCTACGTCTTCCTGCATTCCAGCAACAGCGACAGTACAACCGGAAACTGACTCTACGGTGGATCATTCGGTCCCTTTAATTACGGTATGGTACAAAAATCACAAAATTACTCAAGTACTAATTGATGGTGGATCTGGTGTAAACATAGCTACTGCAACACTTTGTAAAAAGTTAGGATGGACCAAAATTGAGCCTATCCAGTTTTTTGTTTGAATGTCCGACCAATCCAGAGTCCACCCAGTAGGACTTGTACGGAATGTCCCAATCACTTTGCAGGGTACAACTTTTAAGATGACTTTCGTAGTTCTAGAACTACCGGAGTCTAGTCTTGATTATAATCTTCTTTTCGGCCGTCCTTGGTTGAAACAAGCTAAGGTTATCCAGGATTGGTCCGCACAGGAACTCACTTTCAAAGACAATAACCAAAAATATGTTGTAAAATTAGATGCTATTCAACCCTGTGAACTACATGCTAGACCATATGTAGCAAAACCGGTCCATATGCTAGATGGGTTATCCGATGATGAAGAAGAAGAATTTTTAAAGAATAACATTGATTTGATTTCCTTGGGAACTGTCGACCTACAATCTGTTGTAGATAACTGGAATCCGGCAATTTATACGGTGGTGCCTGTGACCGAAGAAGTAGAGATAGAAGATACTACTGCTAAGGATGAAGCTACTATACAGCAACTTTTGCAATCAGTCGATGATTCAAGAAACCCTCGTCAACTCTATGTTCCTGAAGATCAGTTGATAACTTATATTTTAGGAGATGAAGTAAATCCGCGACCTGTCAAGATAAAGGAAGGGTTGTTTGAAGTGTTTCAAGTAGATTTGATCCAACTTCTTTGTGAGTTTTCTGATGTTTTTGCATGGGACTATCGTGATATGAAAGGTCTAGATCCTCGAATCTATCAGCATCGGGTTGTGCTCAAACCAGAAGCCAAGCCGATTAAACAACCCAGCTACCGTATGAATCCCAACTATGCAGCACAGGTCAAGGCAGAGCTTGATAGATTATTAAAAGTCGGATTCATCGTACCAGTAGAACATGCTGAGTAGATATCACCCATTGTTATCGTTCCTAAGAAAAATAAGCAACTACGAATATGTGTCGATTACCGGAAATTGAATGCAGCCACCGTACCTGATCCATTTCCACTTCCATTCCTTGATACAATGCTGGATAGAGTAGCAGGACATGAAATGTACTCCTTTTTGGATGGTTATAGTGGGTATAATCAAGTCAGAATGGCTGAACAAGACATACCGAAAACTGCTTTCATTACCAATTGGGGTGTTTTTGCTTGTAAAATTATGTGGTTTGGATTAAGAAATGCTCCTAGCACTTTCCAGCGATGTATGCAGGAAATCTTCTCACCTTGTCTTACTTCTTTTATGCAAGTATATCTATATGATTTCTCTTTATTCGGTAAGATGATAGAACACCTGTATCATTTACGGTGTTGCTTTGAGAAGTGTCGTGAATACAGACTCTGCCTGAACCCAAACAAGTCTGTGTTTGCTGTTTCATGTGGTAAGCTGCTTGGCCATATTGTGTCTGCACAAGGCATACAAGTTGACCCAGACAAAGTTGCAGCTGTGTTAGAAGCACCTGTGCCTACTACACTGAAAGAGGTGATGAGATTCATGGGTCAAGTGAGATGGCATGGTCGACATTTACGGTGGCTTGCTCACTTGGCAATACCACTAAACCGGTTAATAACCAATACTCCTCGACAGTTTAATTGGACTCAGGAATGTCAAACTGCATTTCATCGTCTAAAAGGTTTATTAACGCAGGTTCCGATTCTACAACCTCCTGATTGGGATCGCCCATTTCATGTTTTTGTAGACGCATCAGATATAGCCATTGGAAGTGTCTTAATGCAACAAACCGATAAATGGTTTAGGCCTGCTTATTATGCAAGTAGACGGCTTGCTCCTACAGAAAAGAATTATTCTGTAACTAAAAGAGAATGTCTTGGTTTGGTATATTCTGTAAAGAAATTTCGGCATTATTTGCTATGCCGTAAATTCATCTTTCATGTAGACCATGCGGCGTTAGTGTATCTGGTTCGACAACAACATTTAGGTGGTCGATTAGCATGTTGGGTTCTATTGTTACAAGAGTTTGATTACAAAGTAATTCATCGACTCGGAATTGCACATGCATTAGCAGATTTCCTTTCTCGGTTAGATTCCGATGAAGCTCCGGTCGGTGTTGATGACACCACACGTGCAATTTATGTTACTGACCTAACTAATGATGAATCTGCAGAACCTCCTGTGACACCTACTTACTATGATCAGTTATTAACTTTTCTTACTAATGGATATCTTCCTGCTCAGACTTCTCCTGCAATACGTAGGAAAATTGCAGTTTATAGTCACAGATTTCGGTTGATCACTGGAGAATTGTATTATATGGATCACACTAGGGTTTTACTTTGTTGTATTCCTCCACATGAAGTAAACTCAGTAATCGCTCTGGCACATTCCATACCTTCCGGTGGACATTTTGCAGTAGATTTAACGCACCAAAAAATTCTGCAAAGTGGGCTTTGGTGGCCTACCATGTATAGAGATGTATCTCAGTTTGTCAAATAGTGTGACAATTATCAACGGTCTGGACAGCCTTTACAACAACATTTTTTCCCTCTCCAACCTGTACTACCCTTGGAGCCTTTTCAGAAATGGGGTCTTGACTTTATTGGACCAATCACACCTCCAACAATCCTTAGCAACAACAGATATATTCTGACATGCACAGATTATGCTACAAGATGGGCAGAAGCTTGGGCTTTACGGTCCGCTACAGCTATTTCGGTAGCAAAATGTTTAATGAAAGACGTATTTCAACGATTTGGGTTACCTCTAGAACTAGTGACTGATCAAGGCACACATTTTGTTAACAATTTAATGAAAGTGCTCACACACTCTTTTCAGATTCTGCATAAATTTAGTTCTCCTTATTACCCTCGTGTTAATGGCTTGGTTGAAAGTACAAACAAGACCTTGTTGAGTATGCTTCGAAAATTGATTATCGAATCACTAGAGAGATGGGGTCAGTTACTACCTGCAGTATTATGGGCATACCAGACTACTTACAAAGTTGCCACCGGTCTGACTCCTTTCAAACTTGCATATGGAATGGAGGCAATTGCACCAATGGAGCTTGTAGTACCAAGCTTACGTGTGGCCATCTCTCAGAAATTATTACCTGAAGATTCTTTGCCATTTCCGTTGGACACACTCACAGAACTAGATGAACATCGCTGGGAAATTTTTCTGACTCTTCAAGAAGTGCAGTTGCGGCAAGCTCGTACACATGATCGGTATCTTAAAACTCCAGTTTTTTTGGTAGGACAACTTGTGCTGTTTTATAATGCAAAATCAAATTGTTCTGCTGCAAAATTCAAGTTGTGATGGTTTGGTCCTTACCAGATTAATGAACAAGTGGGCCCAGCAACTTTTTGGTTGGCTACTTTGACCGGAATTCCTCTTCCAAAAGTGATAAATGGTTCAAAGTTGCGGCCGTATCATCAAGCGCCTAATTTGCACTGAAGTGTTATGCGGTTGCCCGCGTATTTTTTCTTTTTTCTTTTATTTTCCTTTTTAGTTTTGTGTGATTAATAAAATAAGTCTGTAAATATCCTCGTTTTGATACCTAATTATGGTCAACAGCTGCCCTGCATTATCGTTTTGCTCATGCATGCACACCGAAGTTATGAAGGTTATCATCTCAACATCGCGTGATGATTAACAATTTTGGTCGCCTCACACTGTCCACTATCTACTTAACCTTTTTCATTCCACTTGTGTCTGTGTGTTTTGTGTGCTTGTGCTCTCTGTATACCCTGTGCAATTGTGTTCTTGTGCTTGTTATTCGTGTGCGCACCATGGAAGCGTTAGCAAAGTTTGCTACGTTCCGTGATGGACTCCCTGCTGATGTGGGTGAGTTCCTGCGTGTCCGTGGGTTGGCCAATTTTGCTGAATTGCCTTGGCATTCAGTGGATTGTCACCCGTTCTATGCTCAAATCATTGTCGCTATCGCTGCCATACCTGCTACGGAGCAGAGTTGACCAATAACCTCATTACCATCTCGGGAAGTAATAACTCTACAGACCTTTGCTGATGCTTTCCGACTCTCTTCGAGAGGTCGAGAAAATGGCCCTGATTTGCCGATAGCCACAATGATCCAATTGTTTCCACGATATTCTTCTAATGAATATGCTATCCTTTGTCGTTCTAAGCCTGAAAGAACAGCCTTACAGTTCTTATTCGCCATCTTGAACCTGCAAAAATGTACATATGGGATATTTCGCCCATTCTATTCAGCATTAGATTTGGCTGCCAGAGAACCTGTAAACTTTGCCTCATACTATTTCCGTCGCATTCACAGAGAATGCGTTTCGATAATTAAACAGGTCAATAAAGGAGATATGTCGTGTTCCCGTCTCCCCCACATATTAAGTTTCCTATTTCCGACCATGTGTACTTGAGTCAAGAAGACTCAAGGACTCGTGCCAATGAGATTGTACCTCTATTGCAACACAAGTGCATAAAGTGGGAAATTAACACACATTTAAACATCAATCCGATCGAACGACCTAACCAAGTGTATGAGGACATGTGCACACATGATGGAACATGAAGTGGTTCAGCTGCTATGAATGAGAAAAGACTAATCCACCTCTCAAGCGCACTGAGAAACTGAAAGTGTCTGCCGTGATACCTCTTACAACAGTTTTCAGAAAATCAAGGATTTCTCCCAGCTCTAAACTCTGAATATAGTCAATAGGGTACTCATTTCGAAGCTCTCGACAAGACGCATCTATTGGAAGTGGTTTCACTCAATTCTGACAATTTTGCTTCAAGTTAGGACCAAAATCGTGAATGGCGAGAAGCACCCACACTCACGCCATAGCTCCTACAAGCTCATACATGAAAGAGGCAAATTCGAAATTTTGGAGAGCTCTTTCTTCACAATGGCAAAAAGTCTCTACAAAGAGTCACAAAGTGACTTATATACATGTGCCCTAAGTTTGGTCCTTTCACACAAAAGACCGGCACTTTATTCCAAAAAAGTGAATTTCCTACTAATTTACAAGGGATATTTTACAACAAATTGGGATTATGCAACTAGAGGACTCCTCTAGTGCATTTACATGGCTTGAGGGAATTCTCTAAGACTTTGAAGAAGAAAAATATGCCCATTAATTCGAAAATTTTGGGGCTCTTCTCTTTTACTCCTTTGCTCTGCAACACTCTCCCCCTCTTTGTCTCGGTCCTCCCTTGAGAGGCTTTAGCTTCTCGTTGGCTGCTTGTTTAAGTCTTTTGAGTGCACGCATCCAGTGGTCGAAGAAGCAATAAGGACCATCAGACAATTGGTTATCTTATCCGAGGTTTGTCCTTTGCTTCTGTCTTCAGCTTGCTTTAAGAGTTCTGAATACACGCACCCAGTGGTCGGAGAAGCAATAAGGACCGCCAGAGAATTTATTATTTTATCCGATCTCTGTCCTTTGCTTCTGTTTTGCCCCTTGGTATTCCTTATATCACATATTTGGATTGCTGTATTCAGTGGGGTTGCCACGCACGCCACTAGTGACCTATGTCTTGCTTGTGGTACTCTGATTTGTCCTGGTTGCACACATGTGACCCTGTTGTATTGCTTTGACCCTGTTTACCTTCTTTTCACCGCACGCTATCATCGGAAGGATTACTACCTGCCAATTATTGTCTTGCACTTCTTCATGTATAGTTCCTGGCCCTGGTTCGTCCTTCCCATGAAATGTCCTGGTTCTGATTGATCTTTAATTCCACTTCTTAGGACCTGGATGATTCGCGTTGTTGCTTGATGCATGCCCCTACGGGGCTTTGGGCAAAGGGTGGTTCTTTTGTATCATGATCTTCATTCTTTATTGAGTTGTTTTTTACTTTGATCTTTTTCTTCTTCTTTTCTTGCTTGATTCCCCTTCCACACGTCCCTCCTCCTGAACTCTATCGTCCCCGACAGGCTTTTTGTGGTGACGCATGTATGTCTGTATGGCTGCTTGCTCTTGTTGATTTAGCAGATTAGCGTGACAAATCATAAATTCTTTCCACTGCTGGGACTTAACTCCGTCCTCTGGTGCTTGTCGGTGATCCGCAAAAAAACTTGTTTCATAAGCAACCAGACGTGCATTCAAGTTTGAAGTCATTTTTACAAAAATCTCTGAATCTATTTTGAAGAAGCCAGTGAAAAATGCTTCTTTGAAAGTTTGCATATACGTTGACGACAAAAACATGATTCGAGAATAATATGCCATAAGTGTCAGGCGGCTTGGAATAGTGGATACATAAAAAATGAGTGCTTCCGATCCTTGCGTAATGCCAATGAAATTCAAAAAAGTGTATTTTGCGTGTTGGAATACTTTGATTACCGCAAGAAGCATGCTGAATATCTTACTTGTCATTTTAACAGCTAAATCAGGGACTGTAGCATATCTGGCAATCCAAAATTCCATAGTTTTTACCATATATTCCTCCGTCGGTAAGTAATTGTGTGGAGGGCTAGGTAACAACGGGTAGTTGAGCCACTGATTATTGATATTGCCTTGGCGCTCTCCTTCCCAAAATTGCATCCAGGCACGTCTGCGGGGTACAGGACAAAAGGATGGATTGACTTGAAGCACATATGATGATGCTTCCCACTGTACCCTCAATGTAGGATTCTTTTCCAAAATTTTCCTCCTCCAGATGGGATCCGCCTTCTCAAACTCCTCTTGAGTGTAATTGAAAGTATTCTTGTCAAACTGGAGGTTGCTATCAGGTTCTTGATTAGTGGTTGTCCTTATATAATGTTGCATTTGTTCCTTTAGAAGACCATATGGTACATTGAAGGGCTTCAGAATTTGCTCTAATTGTTTGTTTTCTATGTGAGCTTCCTTCATGATTTGTATTATTTGGTCTTCAAAATCGGCAGTGAGATGTGACACCAGTAGTGCCCTTTCTGGTCGGCTCAATTCTGCAATGTCCCGATTATTATGATCAATGTGGACCCCCTGTGCCTCCCTTATCGGTGAATGATATGAGGGGGGAGAGAGAGGACGTACCTCAGTCTCCACATTAGCCTCTGCAGATTGTGGAACTACTGGTGTCCCCTGAATTGTTTTTTGCTCTAACTGCTCCTGAAGTTGTTTAATGAATTCATCTTTCTGCTTGATTTCCTCCGTAGTCTTTGCAATGGTGTCCTTGTGTTTGAGTAGTTCTTGTGCCACGATATCCAAATGATCAATATCTTCTTTACATTGCAGCAGGTACCGATTCTCAGCTTTCTTCCATTTAGTTCTTAGGGCTGCCATATCATCCATGTACTTTTTTTCCCATTCGGCAATGGTGAATTGCTCCTGTCTGAGCTGATCTTCCATTTTATTTATCTTTTCTTCCAATTCTTTGATATCCTTTACTGAGCTTTCATTAGCTTCTATTGGCTGATCACTGAGAAGAGCTATCATGAGCTCCTTGTTTCGGTTCCTTAGGTTTTCTGCTTCCTCCATATATACTTTGAGTTGAGATTCCAATATTTTGCTCCTAGCATTCATCCTTGCCTTCTCAGTCTCGCTAGCTTCGTATTTTCTCTGTACTTCTTGCAATTGTGCTTTTAAACGTTTGTTTCGGTCATTAACTCACTGCACTGCTTTTAGCTGCTTGGACTTCTTTCTCTTTGTTTCTGATGTGCTCTCTTTCTAAGTTCAATTCGGCCGAAAGATTCTTACTCTTTTCTTGAAGCTCATGTTTGTCATTCATTGCTTGGTCGTAGTCTTCGTCAGCCTCAAGCATTAGTTGTTGCGTATCTAGAGCGGTTCGAATCATGTCTTGTACCACAGGCTTGAGTTGAGCAATGTCTACATTCAGCCAAGTTCTTGGTATGCTTGGAGCTTCGCCTGTGAGCACATCTCTTCCGTGCTCCACATGGATGGTTTCGTTGTGTGGTTGTCTGATTTGTAGATGTACTTGTGGTTCAGTTTCATCTTTATCCGTCTTAATAGCTTTTGTGGCACTCCCTTGAAATGTGACATCCATGGGGGAGGGTTCTGCCACCACTCGTATTGGTGTGAAGGGTTCCTCGTCCTCTATTTTCTCTTCCTGATGCTCCTTCTTTGGTATCTTTATGGATTTCTCGCGAGGTGGTGTGGCTTCCTTGATATGAATGGTGGAAGTCTCATTAAGTTTTATCATATGCGTACCTTCCTGATCTGCTTCCTTACTTGTTATATTCGGATCGGTAAGCGGTGTGTGGTCATCCGTCTTGAGACCTTCTGCTTCTTCATTGTAGTTAATTTCATTCAATTCCACCCATTATCCATCATCCTTCCATTCACTTTGAATATCGACATTCAACAGTGAAGTGTCGGGTTCTTGTTGGGCATCTGAGGATGAGCTTGAATTCTCCAATCCTATTTCCCTGTACCGATGGACTTTGGTGAGTTTCCTTTTCGCTTCCAATTCTTGTTGGGTCTGTTGATAGTGATGTCCTTGCACTAGGAGGTTGACTTGTCCTTCCGTATATTGGTGCGTCTCTTCCATTGCTTTAGCTAGCTCTTCCTCCGTAATTGGTCTATTCTCTTTCAGGGTTGTCTTAGGAAGTACATGTGTTCTTTTTTATTTCGGCCCTTCCTCTTCTACTTGCTTGACTTCTCTGAGTCTCTTCGTTCCTCTCATTTTGGGTTGAGAACTAGTTTCTGCCACTTCCACAATCTTTACTCTTTTTTTCTTTTTAGGAACTGTGGCGACTTTGACGTACTGAGCAAGAGCAGTCGAAGATGGCATTTCCTGCAAGTATTCTCTTATGACCAAAGCATGGTAGATCAAGATCGTTAGTGCAACATTGCCGTTGAGGAACTTCTTATTATTCCATTGCTTTTTTGCCTCGAATAGTCTTTTTTGGACATATGGAGTCAGATTAATTTGATTGCCAATTTGCTTGATTGCATGGGACAATAATTGAACAATGATCTTTTGGGGAGCCGTGTATTGATTCATATTTGGAAAGCAGAAGTGTTGGTGAATTAGTCTGACTTCCTCTTCTATATCGACTTTGTTAATGTCGACAAAAGTTCGTGTCTTTGCTCCATGACTCTCTTCCTTTACCATAGTGACACCGTCCTTCTCCCATCCGAATGCTTCCTTAATTAAGTCGTGTGTAAATTGTATGACAACCCATTCACCTCCTTTATCCATAACTCTGGCTTCGGGCACCAATGGATCATGCAATGCCGGCTGTAAGGTGTTCATGACTTGCGTGCATCTTTGGAAGTCAGGCTTATATATGGGCAATGTAAAATACTTATGAATGCCTGCTTTCTTCATTATGGCGATTGTAGAGGGTAGTTCATGCAATACTCTGAAGTCTTGGGACATAATTGGAAAGTGATGATCTGTGTCCATGATCTTTATGTTCGCCAAGAAGAGATACTCTCCTACTGGTTGCTCTTCTCTAAACCAATGTCCTTTGGCTTTTGTGAGACTTTGGGGAGGAAATTCCTGTACCTCCTCCTGAATTGTAGCCTCCGAGTCTTCAGAAGCCATCTGCACTTGTAATGAAAAGTGCATTAGCTTGAAAGGAAGTATAGCAATTAGTGTAGTGCATTGCAAGGTGTTGTTGTCGCTCATCACTCTGTTTCCCATGATTCCATAGGTGAGATCTCTTACCACTTTCTCTTTTTTTTTCTTATATTCCTTTAAAAAAAACACAATCGTTAGTATAGCCGAAGCTTTTATTTATGTACAAAGTATGTCCATTCCTAGGAGAGTTGAAGCTATGACCTAATTCCACTTGGCGAATGCGCACCACTAGTTGTATAATGTACATCATGTGCCGAATGCTTGGCCTCGTATTGTGGCCCTATTATGCATACTTGAGGTGCATTAGAGGCTTCATGAGTGCAATTGGAATCTCTGTTGCTTCGATTGTCCACTCCTTGCAGTTGCTTGGGTTTCCAAATCCATTTCGTGACCACTGAGAGAGGTCGTTTTGTTTCTTTGATTCTTCGGGCTTCAGGTGTTCTCTTTGTTTCCATTAGCGTTCTAGTAGTACAGACGGTTCTTTTCTTGTTTCTGGGACGAATCTGATGTGGTTGGGTCATTCGTTTTTTCTTATGTATTGCATCCTCCTGAGTGCTTATTGCCTGCTTAGCTACCTGTGTGACCTTCTTGGGAATCCATATCTGTTGGCGTGATCTCTGAGCTTCAATCAAAGGCTTGGGGATCCATACTGCAAGAGTCCTGTTGGTGTGCACTTTGGTGTAGCTGACTTTTTGATTTTTGCTTTCTTCTTAAGTGTGGGTGCTGACTTCTTCTCGTTTTGCACCTGATCTTTGCGTACCCACTTGTATTTGTCCTTCCCTTGATACGAGTATCTGCTTGTTGTTTTCCAATATGGTGATCTTTTGGCTGGGTGAGGAGCTCCAGGAGAGTTGGTTTCCTTAGTGGCTTACTGTTCCTCACCTGAATGTGGTGATTTTGATTCTTCTGTAGACATTGTATAATTTGAACTTTCTTTGTCTTCTAGATTGGTTTCTGAGATATGAGGATTGGGATGACTTTCAAGTGTCTTTTCTTGGCAGCTCTCAGAACTCTCGACTACCTTTGGTTGAAGTAAAGGCTTCTCTCCTAATAAGCTGAAAATTTCTTTGTGCCCGATCTTGGCAGAAACATATCATTGAGCTAGGTTGATGCTTACTTTGTTCTCAATGATCCAGTCCTGTCCTAGGATTAAGTCTTCTATTAAATCCTCATCTTTGCACACTAAGAGTCTTTGTTCCATGGAGGAATTTCCTAGGTGGAGGGATACTACTATTGTTTGAATGCATTCTAGGGTTTGACCTCCAATTCCTATCAATCGGGCTCTTGTGGAATTCATACTTAATTGCAGATCTTTTATGACTGTATTTCGTATGCAACTAAGTCCAGGTCCTGTTTCTATCAATGCATCTATCAATTTGTATTCTATCTTGCCGATCCCTAGGTTCAGGTAAGGCTGTGAGATATATGACTTCGTCATGTCCGAGTCATGGACTTGGTAGTTGGCCATAGGGATAGGCTCTTCTCCTTGGAGATAGCGTTCATCTCGTTGTCTTATCCATTCTTTCCTTTTCTTAATGCGTTCTAGGGCTTCTTGTCGGGCCTCCTCTCTAATCCGTTCTTCCTCTTTCTTCCTATTTTGAGCACCTACTAGACGTGCTAACATTTGATCCGTCAATGGCTCCATGAACCTTTTAACTCTACATCCACTTATGTAGTTAGGAAGAATGTCTCCATCTAGAGTGGCTAGATTAACTGCTCCACTAGTAGAGATTCTATTGATGATCAGAGGTCCATATCCGCGTTTTTTGTAATTTCTTGGCATGTTGTTTTAAGGTGTACACCAAGACTAAGTCTCCCTCTTTAAGTCCTTTGTCTTTTATATGTGCATCATAATATGCCTTTTGTCTTCTTTTGGCTGCATAGATTCCTGCCACTGCTTGTAACCTAGTTTCATGTAACTTCTCGATTTGGTAGAGTTGTTGGGATAGCTCATGTCCGTTCCATTCATACTATTGGGCTACTCTCAAGGTTGGGATTAAAAAATCAATCGGCAAAATAGCGTTCTGCCCATACACTAAATTGAATGGGGTAGTTCCAATGGCAGTCCTATATGCTACTCGAAAGGCCCAAATTGCATGATGCAATTGTTTGTCCCAATACGACCTTCCATTACTGACAATCTTTGTCCATACAGTACATAATACCTTGTTGGAACTTTCCGCTTGACCATTGGCTTGGGGATGGTATGGGGATGATTTCTTGTGAATCACTAAAAATTCATTCATTAGTGACTCTATTACTTCATTAAGAAAGTGCGTTCCTCGGTCACTCACAATCTCAATTAGTAATCCAAAACGAGTGAATATATTCTCGAAAAGGAATTTAGAAGTGGTCTGAGCATCGTTCTTTCTTGTAGCTTTTGCTTCTACCCATTTGGTCAAGTAATCTGTGGCTACTATGATGTACTCTGCATGAGAGCCTTTGGCTGGTGGGTTGATGGGTCCTCTGAAGTCGATACCCCACTTGGAGAATGCTCTCGCACACACCATAGGTCTTAATCGCATGTCATCTCTCCTAATTGGGTATTTAGCCCTTTCGCACATTTCATAGCTTCGTAAGTTTCTGCATCCATATGTAGAGTTGGCCACCACAAGCTGGCGAAGAGGATCATTTTGACAGTTCTCTCAGCTGAAAAATGACCTCCCGCGGCACTTGCGTGTGCCATCTCTAATATGGGTAGATACTCTCCTTCATGCACGCACAATCGTAATTGATTATCCTTTCCTCTCCTAAACAATTGTTTTCCCATGAGTATGTAATCCTTGCTCATTTCTTCTAGGGATCGTCTTCTAGTTAGACTTATTCCTTCCTCATGTTCTCTGTTCTTTAGAAATTTAACCAATGTTTTACTCCAATTGGGTGCTATGGTTGAAAATGCTATGGACATATGATCCTCCGAGATTGTCTCCTGGCATTTTGCACAATTACTCACGTAGTCATGGACGTCCTTGGGCATGTCAGGCCAGTACACTCCTAATCTTTTCAATTCCCGAATGGTTCCATACGTTCCTTGGTGTGTTCTCCATTTGTTCACATGTGCTTGCTCAATTAGTTGCTTTTGTTCATCCTCCTCGGCACATCTTAGCAACACTCCATTGGGTTCCTTATAGTACATGCTTCCAGCAATAATGTGCAAATTTCTTGATTGAAGAATTTCCTTTTCGCTATTCTTATTGATTGAGTGTTGTGGGCCATGGGTGAGTATAGGAATTAATTTCCTTGCCCACTTTGGACATACTTCCAGATTGAACAAGTAAGTATCTAGCAGATCATCGGGTATTCCTCTTGGCGGTTCTCTGTGGGTTAACCTAGAAAGGTGGTCTGCTCTTACATGCGTGTTTCCCTTTTTTACCACCACTTTGAAGTCGAACTCCATTAACAGTAAGAACCATCTTACTAATCTTCCCGTGTTATAGGGTTTATTAACCAAGTACAGTAAGGCCTGATGGTTTATGAAGAACTTGAATTTGTTGGCTAAAAGATAGTGTCTGAATTTCTTCACTACGTAGACCATTCCTAACCCTTCTCATTCAGTAGTGTTATAATTCCTTTCCGCTTGATTTAGTTGTCTACTCGCATAGGCAATTGGGTGATCTAGCTTTCCTTCATCAGCCGATTGTGCTAAGATACATCCGATTGCATAATTAGACGCATCCACGTGAATATGAAACGGCTTGTTCCAATTGGGCGTTTTTAGAATTGGGGTTGTGCTAAGTCTCTTTTTTAATTCATTGAATGCTTTCTCGCACTCCTCAGTCCAAGTGAATTGAGTTAAGAGACCATACAGGGGTTTGGCTATTATGGCATACATGTGAATGAACCGACGGTAATATCCACAATGTCCCATAAAGGCTTGTACCTCTTTCGCATTCTTTGGTCTAGGAAGCTCTAAAATGACCTTGATCTTGTCCTCATCTGTGGATATTCTGTTCCTCGAGACTATGTGTCCTAAGATCTTTCCTTGTCTCACCATGAAGACACATTTCTCTGGGTTTAAGCAGACTCTGTACTGTCTACATTTATCGAATATCTTCCTCAACTCAGGAATATGTTCGTGTCTTTGATTTGAGTATGTGCATAGATCGTCTACATATACTTCCATGCTCTTCTTCAGGAATGCCTTGAAAACATGACACATCAATCGTTGGAAAGTAGCAGGTGCATTGGTGAGTCCAAAAGGCATCACTCTGAAAGCATAGACTCCCCATTCGGTTGCGAATGTGGTCTTATGTTGATCCTCAGTAGCAATAGCTACTTGGTTGTATCCGGAGAATCCATCCAAGAAGCTATAGACTTCCTTTCCTGCTACTCTCTCCAATGGATAGCCTGTGATGGGTAATGGATAGCTATCGCATATGGTGGCTGCATTCACCTTTTTCAAGTTAAGGCACACCCTCAATTTCCCATTTTTCTTCGGCACAACAACTAAAGGCGATACCCACTTGGTTTGTTCTATCTCATATATGAATCCTGCGGCTAGTAGTTTGTCAGTTTCTTCCTTCATTTTGGCTGCATAAACCTCATTATATGTATAAGGGCGTTGTTTAGAAGGTTTAGCGTCTGCCGTCATTGGTATTCGATGAGAACAAATATTGGGTTCGACACCCTTCAGGTCCTTGTATGTCCATGCGAATACATCTCTATATTCTTGGATACGTTGTATGAGCTCTTCTTCCTCTTCAATTGATACATCTTTGCCTATGTATGTGCATCGCTCCTCTCCGTCTTCCACTGTTACTACAATCTTCTTCCTTTGTTCTTTGTTGTCGTATGCTTCTCCATCTCTAGCCTCTCGTTTAGGCATTTGAATGGCTACCTTTCTTTCTTCTACTTCATATTTTTTTAAATGTTCAGGAACTTCAAAAAGATCTGGGTTTGGTTCTGTCTTACTCATGTCTTCCACTTGTTCTTGTACCATGGGAGTAGCTTCAATTGCTAAGATCTTTGTTGGTTGTTGTCCCTCTTTACTTTGAATGGTGTCTAGGTAACTCTCTTCGGAGTCGAATTCCGGTTCCATTTCTATACTCTCATATTCCTCTTTCCATTCTTTTTCCAAAACTTCCCCTTCTTCTACTTCTTGAAGAACAACCATATAAAGATTTACATCATAGCCTTCCTCATCTATGCACTCATTCATTGTCAAAACTTCCTCATTCACGCACACATCTAAGGTGGCTAAGATTTCCATCCATCCATGTGGTTCAAAGGTCTCATCAGGAAAGATTTGAGGCATGTAATCAGGGTCCTCTACTGGTCGGTAGTTAGGATGTCCTATCGGCCACATTTGTCTTTTATTCTCCTCCTTCTTGGCCTCTTTGCACATCCATAACTGAGCATCCTCGTGCATCCAAGATTGATCGCTCGATCCAGCACTATGCATGGATAGGTCGTCTTCCTCCTTGTGTATGGGATTCCACTGTAGTGGAGGGACATCTCGATAAGCAAATGTATGCAAGTTTATCTTGGTCGTGTTTCCTTGAGGTTGTAGGTACAATGAATCTCTTCCCCAGTCTTGCACTACCCACATTTGTCTCATAAAGGGTCGCCCTAATATCATTTCGTAGTTGTTGGCTTTTTTGAACTTACAAATGGCTAATGTGTGTTCAAATTCTACTCCACAGGTGGGTAATTTGATTTTTTCCAATATTCCTAAGGGTTTCTCCACATGACCGTATGCTAACTGTAGCTTCTTGCGTGTGGGTCGTAAGGCAGGTTTCCCCCATTTCTCCCAAATCTCCTTGGTGGCAATTCCTACCCCAGCTCCCGTGTCTACTATAGCCTTGGTCATGTACCCATTGTAAGTGACAGGCAGACAGGTATTGCCTTCGTCACCTTCACTAAACTCTCCCACTCTATCCACTGGGATTTGTATTTTAGATGTGTTCTCTTTTTCCTTTCCTTCCCTTTCTTGCCCTAATTCTAATTGGCTCGCTAATTGTCTCCATAAGTGTGGCTTAAGTTGAAGTAATTCTTCCACGGTCAACTTGCATTGTACTTTCGTTTTCTTGAGTTCCGTTAGATTGTGTGAACTTTTTTCTGAGTTCCCTTTTCCTTTTCCATGTACTGTGGGTGCTCATATTATTATAGACTCCTTTTCGTATTCTCCCATGTAATTCGGTAAGGTAGAAATACTCAGGGTTTCCTCCCTCCTCCTATCGAGTCTTGATACTTCCTCCAAGTTGGTATTTGGTTGATAAACCTCCACATCTATTTCCTCGAAAGGAGGTTTTGATACTCCATTTTTCTTCCATTGTTCTTCTCGTAGTCTCTTCCATAATTCCTTCGGCCATTCTACCTCTAAGTCCGGTATTATTGACACAGGTTCATCTTGAGTTTTCATTTGCTCATCCATGTTTTCCTTCCTTTTAAGTTCTTTACCTTGGGATTGAACACATTCTTCGTATTGATCATCTGTTATCCTTGTCTCTGGCAGAGCTGGGATAGTCTTTTCTAGGGTTGCTTGTGCTACCTCTATAAGTTTCCTACATATCGCTAATCTTTCCTTTTCCAACTCCCCCAGTGGGTAGAGTCTTTTGTGTTGCTCTATATTCGGCACAGTCTTAATTCTAGCTTGGTAAGCTTTCAGCCACATGTCTAAGTCGTCTGGTTTTGGGTCAGTTAGAATTGATCCTGGTTTCTCTTTCTCTTGGATAAGTGGTGACACCAGGGTCTCCTCTCGGATCCCTTGTTCTTTATGTTCCCTTCTGTTTCGGGCTTGTTTTTTATTTTTTGACTCTCATCTTTTGTCCATTTATTTTTGAGTTTTTCTCTTCTTTCCTTCCATTTTTGAGCTTTGGTGATCTACGCACTCTCTTGTAGATCTTCAGAATCTTCCACTACCTGAACTTTAGGACTTACCGTTTCATTGCTTTCTTGTTCCCGTTCTGGTTGTTTCCCTTTTTGTTGCCTTACCTGAGCTCTTGTAATGGCTTTCAGTGGCACAGTATATTCCTTATCAATTCCAGATCCTTCTATCACTTCAATTATGTTGATAGGCACAGTGTCCTGGACTTTGGTTGGATTCTTGGGGCAATCTCTGAAAAGATGTTCCTTTCCACAATCACTACAATATCCTTCCCAAGTCCTACGTGGTGGTGGATTGTAAGGTCGAGGACACTCTCTAATAAAATAGTCTCCTCCGCACCTATAACAAGGTCCTCTTGGTACAGGTGGTCTAATGGTTGGCCTCATGGTGCTTTAGGAGCGGTATACATTAGAGTTGTGACCTCAGTGCCATAGCTTGGGTCATAGTTTCCATATCCATAATAAGCCGAATCATAGGTTGGTTCGTAATCTAACATATTGGCTTCATATGGGTAGTAATCTCCTGGTGGTAGCTCATATCCTGGGTTCGCTCATTCCTCATTGATTGTAGATTATGCTAGCACTATGGCTCTCTCCAAATTCTCTTCGGGCTGGGCATACTTCACAGGTACTACCTGTTGAGATTGCGACAGTTGTGGCCCTAGCATTGGTTGTGGTGGTGGATATGGTGCATGTTCATACGGTCTTGGTACTCCTGCTGGTGTTGGATAGTATCTGGGCATCTCTGTGCCTTGCTCTCTAGGTGGATATCGATATGGTCGATACTGTGGTGGTTGAAATGGTCTTCCTTGCCGATTGAATGGACAACTTTCAGTGGTGGTTCCTGGTTGGTGTTGTCTGTTGTATGGGTAGTTTTGATGTGCACCAGTCCCTCCTCGCACACACATGTGTGTGGGGTGATCTCCTCCACATAGGCTACATCTTCGTAGCATAGGCACTCTTTGAGCTGGGTGTTGATAAGTTCTTTGTCCCTGGACTCCTAGTTTCTTTGCTAATATCTCCGCTAATTCTTCCATGTTACCGGAGTTGGATGTAATGGTGCTCCTTGAATCTTCTGATTTAGTGAGGTTGGGTGTACTTTTGAGGTCCTCGGCTAGATTATCTTCCAAATCAATGCACTCTTGAAGGCACTCACTCAAAGTTTGTAACCTCTTCACGTATACTAGCGTTCTTAGGGTTTCGTTCGTGAGTCCATCCAAAAACAATGAGATCATTTTTTGTTGTGTGGGTCTCTCAACGACTGGACATCTATCCACATACTGATTGAATCTTTGGGCTGCTGTTTTCACTGTTTCATTGGGGTTCTGTTTAAAACTATGGATCAAAGACGTGGAATTGTGTTTGATCCCTCTC
Source organism: Ceratopteris richardii (assembly GCA_020310875.1). NCBI lineage: Eukaryota > Viridiplantae > Streptophyta > Polypodiopsida > Polypodiales > Pteridaceae > Ceratopteris > Ceratopteris richardii. The sequence goes on from CM035420.1 coordinate 4,990,272, forward strand.
TTCGTGAATTCCCCAATGAATTCTTGAAAGAATTGCTCCATGTTCCCAAATTGATTAGGGTCCAATGGCTGGAACCAAGTTAGAGCCATTCCTGTGAGGGTGAGTCCAAAAGACTCATACTACACAAAGAAGTCGTCTACTTGTTCTGCCCTTAGAACTTGTTTAAATTCGGCACTGTGATCGTAAGGTTCTCCTAATCCATCATAATGATTTCTTACACACTTGGCCACTTGTATAGGTCTCAGTCGTCTCATTGGTTCAGGCGGTCTAGGCATTACAAGGAAGACAGGGACTGCTAGTCTAACTAGGGGCGTTCTCGGCTGTCCTCCTACTGGTGGTCGTGGTCTTATGGGTGGTCGGTACTGATTACCTACCCCTGCGTGGGCCTGATTATGTGTTTGCACTCTTGGAGTTGCAAATTGCACATGAGTACGGTTTGGCACACTTCGTTGGCTGGTCTGTCTTGACGTGGTATGTTCTGTCTCTTGTTGATTTCCAAAAGGGTTTTGCGATGTAGTTGCCTGATCTCTCTGAGGAAATATAGGCACACCCATATAACTCAGCCGAGCCCTGTCTAAGGCACTCACGGACCAATATCTCCTCTGATTTTTGTCCAAGTATGTTAGTCTAGCTTCATCTTCTGGATCCTTTAGCTCATAAAATGTCATGGGGCTTTCTTCTCTCCCTGGAGCAGGTAAGTCTGTTTAAAGTCTCCTCTCAAGACTCGAGTTACTTGGGATCTGCCTCTAGGGGTAGTCACTAGCTCTTTAGGGTTTGTTCTTCTGGAGTTTTTTGGTTCCACTAATTCTCCCCTTTCATTGATCATTTTAGGAAATTCAGTCACGATGTAGATGTGACCAATTTTGTCCATGTATGCTCCTCCTTCGTACTTGACAACAGGTCGGGGCACGATTGTGGCATTCATGGAAGTTACCATCCTAGCCACAGATCTATTTAAGCCATCCAAGTAGATGGGGATCTCCTGGGCATTTGTAGACACATACTGCAAGGAACTACAGTAATCTCCCTCTACAATAGTCATGAAATTTCTACTTGGAGTTGGACCCTGCATGTCTTCCGAAGCCATGGGTATTTCCTCCTCTAAGTCACTAGAGGTCTCTGAGTAGGCAGAGTGGTGACTACCTTAGGCAGCACTTCCCACTGAGAATATGACACTTCTTCGGCTACTTAGCACTCTCCCTGACCTCAAGTTCATTCACCCTCCTAAGACTCTCTAAGTCTCAGAGACTCCCCCTGAGTAGCTCTTCCAAAGCCTCAAGTTACCTGACAAAATGCTTCAACCACTCTAGCCGATACCACTTCCAGGCAATATTGCACTGGGCGATACCGAGCTGGCCATGATACGATACTTGGAATCTACACGATACGATACTTGCTATAGTAGGCGATACGATACTGATTTTGGCCACGATATGATACCACCTCTTTCACACGATACGATACTGGAAGCCCTGCGATACGATACCAGATTGCTCAAGTGATACAATACTAGAGCATAAGCCGATACGATACCAACTTGGTATCGCGATACGACTCCCGACAATGAGACGATACGATACCAAGACAAGTGGCGATACGATACCACCGACTTGTACAATACGATACCAGTTATGGTATCGCGATACTACACTAGGAAGTGGGCGATACGATACTTCTAGGATTAACGATACGATACCACGATCATGGATGATACGATACCAAGGTCCTCGTGATACAATACCTGAGAACCAAGGCGATACGATACTAAAGATGGTATCGCGATACGAATCAGACAAGTGGTCGATATGATACCATAGTAAGTAACGATACGATACTACTGGGTAAAGTGAGATCGCGATACCAACTTGGCGACACGATACCAGATTGGTATTGCGATACCAAGACTGGTACCCGGTGATACGATACCTCAGCGAGTATCGCGATACAAGGGAATTTTGGTATCGCGATACCAAAACTCAACCGATCGCGATACTCAAGCCAAAAAGCCTGAAAAATTCAAAAAGTTTTGCACCCCCTTGCTCTCCTCACACACCTCTTCACTCCTAAGTCCCTGTCCCTCACAAAGAAATTCAATTAACAACTAGTTTCCCTCCCCGCGATACCGCGCATGCATTTAATCACTCATTTGTGCACTTTTAGTGTGTTTTTATCAGATAATCTTTGTGGAACCTTACCTTTGTACTACCTTGCTTGCACCTTTAGCTCAAAATCTAACTCTGAAGGCCTGAAATGCACGATACTCCTCCCGCAATACCGATCGCTGCTCGCAGACGATACCAGAGTGCAGTGAACTATCAAATGATTCAATTTTTTTGGTTTTTATACCTTTTTTGATAGGAATTGAACATTGCTAATTTTAGACAATTTTTGGGCTTTTTCTAGTGGTCTTGGCCTACTCCTACTTCACCTCTCTTCACTTCTTCTCTCCTTCTCACCTAACCCTAACTCCTACTTCTCTCCCTTCCTACTAACCCTAAACCTAAAAACTCATTACACACACCTTGGGGATGTGAAGTAACAAGTGCTGAAGTGATTGACTACTTGCCACGGAACGAGTTCACTTCTACAAGTACGATTCCATCACACTCGATCTATAACCATCACGAAGGCACCTTGGCTGAGTGTTCCCCGGCAACGGTGCCCAAAACGTGTGTACTTGAGTCAAGAATACTCAAGGATTCGTGCCAATGAGACTGTACCTCTATTGCAACACAAGTGCATATAGTGGGAAATTAACACACATTTAAATGTCAATCCGATCGAACGACCTAACCAAGTGTATGAGGACATGTGCAAACATGATGGAACATGAAGTGGTTCAGCTGCTATGAATGAGAAAAGACTAATCCACCTCTCAAGCTCACTGAGAAACTGAAAGTGTCTGCCGCGATACCTCTTACAGTAGTTTTCAGAAAATCAAGGATTTCTCCCAGCTCCGAACTCCGAATATAGTCAATAGGGTACTCGTTTCAAAGCTCTTGGCAAGACGCATCTACTGGAAGTAGTTTCACTCGATTTGGACAACTCTGTTTCAAGTTATGACCAAAATACAGAATGGAAGGAAGCACCCACACTCACGCCACAGCTCTTACAAGCTCACACACACACTACAATAGCTCAAAAACAGTGGGGAGGCGTAGACAACAGTCCTACATACACATTCCAAGCATTATACACATATACAAGATCAAAGAGAAGATAGAAATCTACATGAAAGAGGCAAATTCGAAATTTTGGAGAGCTCTTTCTTCACAATGGCTAAAAGTCTCTACAAAGAGTCACAAAGTGACTTATATACATGTGCCCTAAGTTTGGTCCCATCACACAAAAGACCGGAACTTTATTCCAAAAAAGTGAATTTCCTACTAATTTACAAGGGATATTTTACAACAAATTGGGATTATGCAACTAGAGGACTCCTCTAGTGCATTTACATGGCTTGAGGGAATTCTCTAGGACTTCGAAGAAGAAAAATATGCCCATTAATTCGAAAATTTTGGGGCTCTTCTCTTTTACTCCTTTGCTCTGCAACACTCTCCCCTCTTTGTCTCTCTCGTCCCTTGACACGCTTTAGCTTCTCGTTGGCTGCTTGTTTAAATCTTTTGAGTGCACGCATCCAGTGGTCGAAGAAGCAATAAGGACCGTCAGACAATTGGTTATCTTATCGGAGGTTTGTCCTTTGCTTCTGTCTTCGGCTTGCTTTAAGAGTTTTGAATACACGCACCCAGTGGTCGGAGAAGCAATAAGGACCGTCAGAGAATTTGTTATTTTATCTGATCTCTGTCCTTTGCTTTTGTTTTGCCCCTTGGTATTCCATATATCACATATCTCGGTTGTTGTATTTAGTGGGGTTGCCATGCACGCCACCAGTGACCTATGTCTTACTTGTGGCACTCTGATTTGTCCTGGTTGCACACATGTGACCCTATTGTATTGCTTTGAGCCTCTTTACCTTCTTTTCACCGCACGCTTTCATCGGAAGGATTACTACCTGCCAATTATTATCTTGCACTTCTTCATGTATAGTTCCTGGCCCTAGTCCATCCTTCCCATGAAATGTCCTGGTTCTGATTGATCTTTACTTCCACTTCTCATGACCTGGATGATTTGCGTTGTTGCGTGATGCATGCCCCTGCGGGGCTTTGGGTAGAGGGTGGTTCTTTTGTATCATGATCTTCATTCTTTATTGAGTTGTTTTTTACTTTGATCTTCTTCTTCTTTTCTTGCTTGATTCCCCTTCCACAGGCCATACAAGCAGCACAACCGCCTTCCAGAGGTCCAGTTCTCTATCATGAAGAATCTGCGCAGATATTGGAAGATGATGAAGAGGACGACGAAGAAATCTTCCAACTTTTAAGCCGAAAATGCATCAGGATTAGTTCATCTGATAGTCAGGTGCAAGGGTCTGCCGCAGGTAATAAAGCAGACGACAAAGAAGAGGAAGAGCATGAAGAAGAGACTTTCCATGACACAGCAACATCAATGCACCAGGATTCATCAACGCAGTCCTCTCCAAATCAGCAACAAGAGCATGATGATACCGCCGATTCTGCAGCCAGCTCCTCTAAAGAAGAATCTCAGCAACAATCCGAACAACAAAAGCAAGAAGATGGGCAACCTATTGTTAAAGAAATTTTTGAAGAACTGATTAAGGTAGTTGAGTCTGTAGTTGCCAACCCTGATGACTCTACGTAGCAATCCGCCGAAAAGGTATTAAAGACTAACATTCTACAACCCACTTCGCCACCCATCCTCCCAATCGACCCTATTATACCTGTATAGCATACTGAAGAACCTTCTGCTTCATCTTTCTCACCGAATTACTCTCCCCCCTCTTCACATCAACTTCTGACAGCCTCTTCATCTCAACCACGTCCTTCTATTCTGTTTCCATCAATTCCCATGTTTTTTGAGCTCACATCCATGGGTCAAATGCTAATCCAGCTATCGGAGCAGCTACTAGCACATATGAAGGAAGTGACTGATAACATCCGAGAAGAATTTCAACACAAGGTTGATGTTCTGGAAGCAGACATTAGGCCTCTCCAAGAAGAACTAGTTGCAGCCAAAGCAGAAAATCAAGCTTTAAACGAACAAATTAAGGAGTTACAGACTAGACTTGTTGAACAGGAAACAGTTATCAGTCAATGAGATGCGGCACTAGCTGAAGTCCGAGAAAAAGATGAGTTATTAAGTGTTGCTGATGTGGAACTAGTCTAGTTAAAGCAGTTAGTCCAAGATAAAGAGGATGCATGCATAGCTCTAGGCAATCTTTTAGAAGAGACTAGAGCTAAACTGAATGAAGCAGTACAGAAAGGACAAGAGATGGCCGATTTGGCTAAAAAGACTAATGAACAACTCCAGCGAACAGAAGCATATTTCTCTGAATAGAATACAAATCTTAAAATACAGATGAATTTAGTCGATCAACCCTATGTCTACCAATCCAATACTGAATCCTTCGTTTTCTATATCATCTTCCTTCAACATTGTTCTTTTGCCCTTTAACCTTCTCTTTTCTTCTCCAGGACTAATTTGTTTTGTCGACTCTTCACAAATCTGTATTACCTTTGAACTTTGACTCAAACTCTTCTGATGTTTTGTTTTTCTCTGATGCTTGTACTATTTTAACTGGTGTACTTGGCACTGATAAGTTTATACTCTTCAATAAAAAATTCTCAATATCACTCTCTGAATCAGATGAGAGTTTTGAAGTCACAACTATTTCAAATTCTCCTTTTTTATCCTCAATTTTTTCTTCCCTATCCACTCATTCCTTCTGATTCTTTTCTACTGATAGTGTCTTTACTGTCTCTTCTTCTATCTCCTGCTCGATAGCCTTACCCTATCCTTCTTGGTTGGTTTCATTTTCTGAGCATACATTTTCTAGATTTTTCTTTTCACCACCACTGTAGTTTTGGTTTCTGGAGGTCCTTGTAATTCTTTGAAATAGGCTAATAATTCCACTTCTTTCCTTACAAATACTTCCTCAGCTTCTGTTGCCATTATTTGTTCTCCTCTTGTATCTATTTGGTTGCTTTACATGAATAGTTTTCCAACATCTTTTGGTATTGAACTTCATATATTGCTCTCTTATCATTACTTTGAGTCAAGTATGAATAGAGCTCTTTGCTTTTTTGAGATGGATGAGGCTCCTTTGAGGATTGGATTTCCTTTTGGGCTGCTTCATACTCTTCTTTTGTCACTTCTTCCTATTCCGGTGCTACTTTCTGGGATCCAATCTTCTCTTCTTAGCTGGGACTACCTCTTCTAAATGCAACTTTCCTTTTCCTACCTGACCCTCTCATGCTTGTTTTGACTTCCATTTCTCTAATAGGTATCAATTTAAATGGGCTCTTAATTCCTGCCATCAAACTCATGAAATATTGAGCCTCTAGAACCAACTTCAACTCGTCTTCCATATCTAGAATATGATATATGATCCTTGTCAAAAACTCAGCTCCATTCATAAACTTTTCCTGTTGCCAGTGTTTTGTTGCTTCCTTTCATTGTTCATGAATGTAGGGAGTCACATCCATTACTCCAAAGGGTTTAGTCCTATCTTTGTTATTAAACATGATCAGTGGAACTCATTTGTGAGGCATTGTGTATCTTGACAATTTAGGAAAACAGAAATATTAAAGAAACATTCTTGTGGAAAATTCTTCATTCTCTTTATCCTTTAAATCCACAAACTTGGAATATCCAGCATAGGTTGCTACATTCTTTTTGACAAAGCTACCATCCAATTTGGTACCCATAGGATAAAATTGAAGTGTTGCCCTTATGTGTTATGCTTTAATGGTAATATGAACCTCCTTGCCTTCCTTATTCTTGACTCAACATCTGAAGTATGCATCATTACCCTTGCCAAATTCAACGAAACTGGACTTAACTTGAGAGACTCTTTCAAAACCTATGAAAAAGAGAGGTTCATCCAATAGTCTATGAAGTCCAATTGCCTTCCACCTCTTATAATTAGCAGTCACCTCTTGAAATTTATAGAACTCCTGACATAACACAGTATATTTGTAACCTCCTACACCCACTGTAAAGATGTGTTGACTAATAATACTGATTGTTTCCTTCAGCTCCTTGATTATCTGTTCAGCTTTTGAAAGGTCCTATTCATCATCCGATTCTAATGCCACTTCTTCCTCCACTGTCTCACTGTCTAGGAACCAATGTCCTCTTGACAAAGTTACTGAATCAACTTTGAAATTATGAATGGTTAGTTCTTTTACATTCACCATCCTGGTAAAAAATATATATATAGAGCACCACACCAAGACTTCCACAATCTGGGTCACAAAAAGTATAAGAAAGAATAGAAATAACTTTCTTAAAGAAGAATAAAACACAATTCTCTTCCAAGTTTCATTACAGATGTTAACAAGATAAAGTGATCATCACATGTGTAGCAAGATACCTAATTTTTAGTGTTGATGGGGAAGAAAATAAAAAATGTGAATAGAAAGATCAAATATATATATATATATATATATACATATATATATATATATATATATATATATATATATATATATATATATATATATATATTTCAAGGAGAAAGAAATTGAATAATATCTCAATAACTATCACCACATTGTACCCTATATCTTGCTTGTGCTTGTGAAATATGTGAAAAGAAAATGAGTAAAATAAAAGAAAAATTTTCCAAAAACTGATTCTGTTCTTGAACAATTTTTTTTTGTTTTCTTTCTTTTTTTTTAACATTTGTTTTCGCATAAATTCCATACTCATACTCTTGGAACTTTTGCCTTCTACATATGCAATTTCTTAAGGAAATCTCTTCCTCTCCTATTCTTTTTCCTAGAAAAAGAATTAGGAGAAGTACATTGAAATAATTCCAAGTACACATTGAATTCACAACATTTGAATGTTGCTCTTTTACTGTATTCTCTGTAAATGCATTGGTGCACAATATGTGTCTTTGAGATCTTAGATGGGCAACCCAAGTGTTCATTTGATGATGAGATTGCACTATTAAGATGTCTTTGTCCTTGTTAACTGTCAATTGAAGCAGATCTATTTTCTTCACCTAGCAATACTTTATATTTGATGGTTCTGTCTTTTGAGTCAAATAGACTTCTTTTGATGAGCAGTGCTTGAATGTCTTAGGTCTCCATATCCATTTTGTCCTTATGTTAAGATTTTTCTGGATATTGCCTTGTCTCCAAATTCCAACTGTTTTTCACAAGATTTTGTTCCTTCAACTTCTTTTTGTTTTTCAATGAATTTGGTTTGGTCATGGAGAAGCTTCATTAGTCATGGTGCTTGCTTCTTGCTTTTCGTTTTTTTCCTCGAATGTTTCCCTTTCCAGTTCTATGCTCTCATAGTCTTAATTCCACTCTTTTTCTATTACTTCTCCTTCATCCACTTCTTGGAGAAGAGCCATGTATAGATTCACATCATATCCTGTATAGATTCACATCATATCCTTCCTCATCTATGCATTCATTCATAGTTAATACTTCTTCATTCACGCATACGTCAAGAGTGGCTAAAATCTACATCCAACCATGGGGTTCGAATTCTTCATCTAAGAATATTTGAGGCATGTAAGGAGGATCTTCTACAGGTCTAGACACTCCTTGTCATGGCTGCCATCTTTGACTCCTTTCTTCTTCCCTTTTCGCTAGCTTACACATCCATAGGTGAGTATCTTCGTTCATCCATGTTTGACTACTCGATCCTACACTATGAATGGATAAATTATCATCTTCCTTGTGTATCAGGTTCCATTGCAGAGGAGGGACATCTTGATAAGTATAAGTATGGATGTTTATCCTAGTTGTCGTTCCTCCATGTTGCAAGTATACTGTGTCTTTTCCCCAGTCTTGCACTACCTCAAGCTTTCTCATGAAAGGCCTTCCGAGTATCATCTCATAATTGCTAGCCTTTTCGAATTGACATATTGCTAAAGTGTGCTCAAATTCAACTCTACAGGTGGTAAATACTACATTTTTCAATAATCCTAAGGGTTGTTCTCTATGTCCATCTGCCATTTGAATCTTCATTCTAGTGGGTCATAGCATTGGCTTTCCCCATTTCTTCCATATTTCTTTAGTAGCAATTCATACTCCCGTTCCTGAATCTAATATGGCTTTCGTGGTGTATCCTCTATAAGAGATAGGGAGGCATGTGTTTCCTTCATCTCCCTCACTGAAATCTCCAACCTTCTCGACTGGGATTTTCACTGTGGCTATGTCATCTTGCATCTTGCTTTTGTCTGAGTTAGTGTATAGCTGTCTGGTGAGCTTCTCTCTCAACTTAGGCTTTACTTTTGAGAGCTCTTCCAAAGTTAGAGTACAAGGTATTTTTACTCTTCTTAGATGTTGTATTATGTGTGAGGTTTGAACTAATGGGTTCTTCTCCTTTATCCTCACTGAAGAAACATGATATAATTCAGATTTGTGTTCATATTCTCCCATATAGTTTGGCAATACATTCACACTATCTTCATCATCTTTGTTGTTGTCAAGTTGAGATGATTTTCCTGGGTTTAATTCACGAATCAACAATTCAAGCTCGCCTACTGCTTCTAACTCCTCAAAAGGTGGTTCAAATCCTTCTGTTTTTTTCCATTTATCTTTTTGGACTCTTGCCCACAAATCTCTAGGCCATTCTGCATCTACTTCAGGGATTATAGATCCTTCGTTTTTACTTTCATGGCATTCTACTTTATAATTTCCATCTTTATCTCCATTCCTAGAATGACTAGGTACTACACATTCCTGAAATTCGTTTTCGAAAATCTTTGTGCTGGGTAGAGGCTGAATAGGTTTTTCCAGGGTTTGTTGAGGCACTTCAATTAATTTTTACATATTTTGAATCTCTCTTTTTCTAAGTCACCTCTTGGCTACTCTCTTTCATGTTGCTCAATGTTTGGGCCAGCTTTTATTCGTGCTTGATATGCGTCAATCCACATGGCTAACTCTTCTAGCATTGGATTGGCGAGAACTGATCCTAGTTCTTGTCTTTGATGTTTCTCTGTTTCCTTGTTATTTTTTTTTTCTTAGGCTCTTATTCCTTGCCTTGGTTCTAATTATTATTCTTGTTCTCCAACTTTTGTTGCGATCTCCTATGTCTTAGCTTTTCTCCACGAGCCTTCCGTCTTTGAGTTCTTCTAGACTTAGAACTTTTATGAGACTCTTTAGAATCTACCACTATTTGTGGTGTCGGGATGTTCAATTCTTTGTTAGGGTTAGCATTTTCTTTGGGTTTATTTGGGGTCTCTCTAGCTTTTGCCCTCGTTATCACTTTCAAAGGCATAGTATATTCCTTATCACTCCATGATGACTCTATCACTTCTATCACATTGGTTTGAACGGTGGAATTGACTTTATTGGGATTCTTGGGGAAATCTCTAAAAAGGTGTTCTTTACCACAATCATTGCAATAACCCTCCCAAACTTTTTGAGGTGGTGGTGGGTTAGGGAATGTACATTCTCTGATAAAGTGATCACCTCTACATCTATAGCATGGTCTTTTGGCACAGGTGGTCTAATGGGTGGTCTCATGGGTGCTAGTACTTGGAGATCTATATTGCCTTCATTAGCAGGTTGTGCCAACACACATCCTATGGCATAGTCGGATGCATCCACATGTACATGGAATGGCTTACTCCAATCTGGGTCATTAATATCGGTGTTGAGCATAAGCATCGTTTAAGTTCATTGAATGAATTTTCACATTCATCTGTCCATTCAAACTTTGTCAAAATAGAGTATAGAGGTTTGGCTATAATAGCATACATATGTATGAATCGTCTATAATAACCACAATGACCCATGAAGGCCTATACTTCTTTTATGTTATTTGCCCTAGGTAGATCTGCAATTACTGTCACCTTGTCTTCATCTGTCGAAATTCCATTTTTTGACACAATGTGTCCTAGAATTTTGCCTTGTCTGACCGTGAACACACACTTTTGTGGGTTCAAACAAACTTGATATTCTCAACATTTGTCAAATACCTACCTTAGTTCTAGGATATGTGTCTGCCTAGTTTTTTAGTGAGTACATATGTCATCCACGTAAACTCCCAAATTCTTGCATAATAATTCCTTAAAAACATGGCACATAAGTCGTTGGAAAGTGGCGGGTGCATTTGTTAACCCAAATGTCATCGCACAAAATGCAAAGATGCCCCATTTTGTGGCAAAGGTCATTTTATGCTGATCTTGAGGAGCAATGGCTACTTGATTATAGCTGGAGAAACCATCAAGAAAGCTATAAACTTCCTTGCCCACAACTCTTTCCAATAAGTGTTCCATGATAGGAAGAGGATAAATGTATCTAATCGTGGTGGCATTAAAATTTTTAAGGTTAATACACATTCACAATTTTCCATTCTTCTTGGGTGCAACCACAATGGGAGATACCAATTTGGTATGCTCAATTTCATAAAAGAATCTTGCTTCTATCAAATGTTCTATTTCCTCTTTGATCTTAGCAGCATAGTTATCATTGTACGTGCACGGTTTTTGTTTTGTAAGCTTGGCCTCTGCAGGCATAGGGATTCTATGGGAACATATATCTGGGCCAACTCCTTTTAAGGCTTTGTAACTCCAAGAGAATACGTCCCGATATTCTTGCAATAGGGCAATCAACTCTTCTTGTTCTTCAATAGTCAAATAATGTCCTATGTATGTACATTTCTCTTCTCCTTCCTCCATGGTAACTATGATTTTTTTGGTTCTCTCTTGATTATCATATACTTCTCCAATGTCAGCTTTTCTCTTAGACATCCATACCATAATTCATCTATCTTTTATTTCATATTTTTGGAAGTTCTCTGGTACTTCCATAAGTGGTTCTTCCTCTCCTTCGGCCTTAGGTGAGTTCTTTCTGTTCTTTTGCTTGCTTTTTGTATCTTTAGTGAGTGACTCATGTCGTTCCCTTGGACTTTTCTTTTCTTTTTCAAGGGTTTTGGCTTCAACAAAATAAATATATTCCTCTTTTGTGGAACAAAAGGATTCCATGCTGATGGATTCTAGTTCCTCATGAATACTCTCATCCGACTCTTGGATCTCTTCCATGCATTTCATAATGATAAAGTATTCTTCAATAGGTTCAATCATAAAAATGGAAATGTCATATCCGTCTTCATCACAATGAGGGGTCCATTGTTCTTCATTCACCGTGATGTCCATCATAGCTAAGATTTCTACCCAACCGTGAGGTTCAAATTCCTCATCTAGAAATACTATAGGTGCATAAGCTGGCTCTTGAAGAGCTCATGTATATCGTTTTAAACCTAAGGCCCTAGCTTCAAGCCATGGTTTCAAACATGGTTTGGGCTAACTCTACCATCTTCATGCACAGTTTAGTTCTCTCAATTTCTAAATCAGCCCTTGGATGATTCTTACTCATTTCTGCTACCTAGGTTCCTTCTTTTAATCTCACATGATATGCGCAAAACATCATGTCTAGGTTTTCAGGCATGGGTTCAGCTAACACTGATCCTGATCTCTGGGATAGATTCTCCCAATTAACAATATTCAGATCCAGAGGTGGCTAATGGATGGAGGATCATATTAGAGAGGCTTGTACCAGTCAATTCTACGCTTTTGGCTCTAGATTCCTTGAGAATTCCTTCCAACTTAGCTATCTTTTTACTCCATTTCCTCTTAATTCTTTCTCTGGAATCTTTCCAAGAATTCTTCTATTTACTGCTAGATTCTCCAACTTCGCTAGTTCTAGCTAATTTCTCAAGATTGAGCCGTTGATTCCATAAGAGCACATGTGCTCTTTTTATAGCTTGGATAGGCACATATGTAGGGTTGGATCCATCTGGGTTTTTTACAATGCCTATCACATTAATGGGTGTCACTTTTGATGCATTAGCAAGGTTCTTCGGAAAATCTCGGATGACATGCTCTTTACCACACTCGACACAAAAACCTTGTATGTTGTAGTATTGTGACTGTCCTGCTATCCGAGAATGTGGGCAGTCCTGAATGAAATCATCTCCTTGGCACCTAAAGCATGGTCCTCTAGGGCCCTGTGGTCTTTGCTATCGTAATTGGGGCTGCAGATTAGGGTTTATGTACATCACATTAGAATAGTCGGGTTCCCAATTGGGTTCCAATGGTGGACTATCATATTCATATGTTTCCATGTGTTATGGTGATTTTGTGTAATATGTAGGTGGGCTATCTACATAGGTTGAGTCAAAAGTGTTTGAATTCCGATCACTGTTAGTGTTTATGGGTGAAGAAGGCACTAACACCCAATTGCGATTCTCTTCTATAGCAGCATATTTAATTGGGATGACGTTCGATGGCGGGGGTGGTTGCTAAGCTAAGACGGGTTGAGATCTCCGTTGAGCCTGATATGGGTAGTTCTGTGGAGGCCTATAGTAGTGGGGCTGAGCATTATATTGGCCTTGATATCTGTAGCTCAGTGATGAGTAGCACCTCCTTTAATGTCAATCCGGGAAGACGTGAGGATGGTATGAAGACCTCGAGCGGCGGCACAAGTGCGTGAGTGAGAAGCACACAAGCATGCACACACATACACACACACACGCACACACGGCAAGACAAAGAGAGAGAATCAATGGAGTTCTTTAGATTACTTTCAAAAGCTCTTACCAGTTTGTTTCAATTACAATCTACCCTCAAAAATGAGCTCTCTAGCTCCTTTTATAGTTTTTGACTAGCTTTGGCCCTGTCCAGACCTAGTGTCCGGCCTAGTTAAAAATTAGGTTCCAGGGCTTATTTGGGGGCTCAAACGAGATCTAAAAAATACGAAAATTGGTACGCAACTACTTCTAAGGCTCCTCAAGCTCAAGGACTCCTTGGCTTGCAGAAAATGGAGCTACAAAAATGTGAAATGATATTTACAATGATTGTTAGTGATAAAAATCACTGTTGCTGTAGGGGTTTCTTCTAGTGATCTGCCATACATATCTTCGAGCTCCCTACTTGCTCTTCCTCCCTGCATGTCCATCTCTTTGATCTGCATTAGTGTCTTGAAAAAATATTGGCCTACTTGCCAGATCTTCTTTGACTGCCCTGTTTGCTTGTGCTGTCCCTTCGCTCTGACTCCCTTCTTTGACTTTCACGTCTTGTAAGTCCTGGTGTACCAAGACTACTGCCAACACCCCCCCCACTCTCGCGTCTGTCGCCCCTGACAGACCCTTGTCTAGCTGCTTTTTGGACGTAATATTGGACAACATCGGCGGCGAGGTGGTGTTCTTCTAACCTGAGTCCCCTTGCTAGATCTGTCAGCAATGCATCCCAATTGACTGGCCCTGGGACATCTGGATGTGGCACCCGTAATTGTTCTGAGTGAATGGTTCACTCCACAGCAAATAAATGGAGGAGATGTGAGGGTCTGGGTACAAATATTTCTGAGTGGTATTCCCAGAACCCTGTTATGAACATCTCCTCGAATGTTTGTTTAAAGCAGGCTGGGAGGTATTTTATTCTGGCGTGCCAAGCATATACCACCTCTATGGAAGGAGTGGTACTCATGTCATAAACTAAATCCTGGTTTCCTGTAAGGAATCCGACACCTGAGAAGTATGGGTCCTTGATATTCTTGAATGTCCTGAATGTAATAAGCATTAATTCAAAAATTTTCATGCACATCTGGGCCATCACATCAGGGGTATTCCTTAATCGGATGCTCCAGTGCCGTATGGTGGAAATCATGTAATTGACGGTGGGAGGTCCTTGAGGGGGTGCTAGATAGACGTAGTTTAACCATTTGGCGCAGCCTTTGATATTCTTGACTGCAAGGGTAAACTCTGGCCATGTGCGTCTGCGGAAGACAGGAACGTAACAAGGGTTATATTTAATAAAAAGAGGCATATTCGTCCAGGTGCGAACCATCTCCGGGTAGGTTTCAAGGAGTCGGATCCTCCAGGTGGGTTGATGAATGGAGCCTTTTTGAGCGCTCTCTGGGATGTCATCTGGCCCGAACTGTGTAGCAAACGTTGGAGGTTTGCCACATCTTTGTTGGATATCTGCATTGTAGTCCGCCAGGAGTATACAATATGGCACGTATTGATCATCATTGGTTCCGATCCATCTATGGTGGGACATGTTGCGGAAGTATTCTGATTTAATAATAGTGTCCTCTATCTTTGCCATAGATTGGATTTGAACTGCCACTCGATCTTCATGAGTTGATGCTGTTTTCTCTAGTGTCTGGAGCCACTCAGGTACTTCAATTTCTAACGTATCCATTCCTTCTGCGGTTTGCTCACCACCTGGCATTGGCATAGGAACGTATGGTTCCTCATACGTCTCATCTACCTCGATGGGTACCAAATCCTCGGGTTCTGGTTCGACAACTGGAGAGGGCTGCCTTTCGTGTGCGAGTAATCTTTCCTGTAATTCGGCCACCTGCTCTTTCAATGTCTTGACTTCCTCTGAAGTCGTGGTCGTTTCTGTGACTCTGGGTGCTGTCTTTTGCTCTTGGAGCTGATTGCGCAGCTCATCACGTTCCCTTTTCAAGTCATCATGAGCATCTAATAGATCTGCATAGCTTTCCAAGATGGTCTTCATTGTCTCTGAGGGTACGGCTTTAAACTGTTCTGGATCAATTTCGTGGGGAGAGCCTTCCATTGCTGCTTCTAGATTTGCTTCATTTTGCTGCTGCAGTCTCTTGTTCTCCTCCAGTGCTGTGGCCATATGTTTCCGTAGTAGCGCCAAGTTGCGTCTGACTCGTAGGTTATCAGTCTGGTATACTTCGAGCAAAGCTTCTAGTTGTTTGACACCTGATTCTGTTGATGGTTGGGGTGCCTCCAATAATGTTTGGTGAGCCTGCTCAAGCGTTGTGTAGCGTTGATTCAGTTCTGCATTTTCTGTTTGTAGAATGTGAAATTGTCTTTGTAAGTTTTGATGGTGCGTTGTCAGTTGTTGATACCGGTCGTCCAGAGCTCTGTACTCATTCTGGAGCTGGTATACACATTGATTTAATGAAAATATGCTATTTACATTAAATAATGCTGGGAGGGGTGAAGATGCAGGGGGAATGGGGCCGGGAATGGGAGATGTGAATGATGTGGATGCAAGCGGAGATGTGGGTGGAGGGGGTATGGGAGATGAAGGTGGCATGGGGGGAGGGAGCGGTGCTGTGGCAGGTGATGTTTCCATCGTGTCAATTGTTTGAGTGACAATGTAGATGGGGATCGTGGGTGGAGTGGATGTGACGTCAGTGAACAGGGTGGTGAAAGTGGGCATGGTGACTCCCCCGAATTGGATTCCCGGAGAGAGTGGGATGCCCATGATAATGGTAGTGGTAGTGGACGTGGTATTGCTAGTGTCATGTGGTGGAGTGAATTGTGTAGTGCGAGGTGGGGATGGTGGTGACAGTGGTGCTTCCTGATGTTCTTCTTCTTGCGTTGTCTCTCCTGGTGCTGATACATTGATGTGAATTTGTTTCCCGGACCTCCTGGGACGAACGGGAACCCTTTTCTCAAATCTGTGAATGTAGGCCATTGCCTCATGTATGGCCTCATCCAATCCTACTGCGTCGGCATGAAGGTTTATGGACTCAATGAACAACTCGTCCACACCTTCCTCAGCTAGCAAGTCGTTCATGAGTCTCTTGCCTGCTTCAAGTGACATTTTATGCTGTTCTTGAACTAGCTTCATGGTTCGATACAGTCTTTTTATTTGTGCCGAATACGCTGGGGCACTTGCTAACTCGGAGAGTTCATCATATTCTTGATGTTGTTCTTCGTCAGCTTCTTCTTCGTCTCCTCCTGCCTCTTGTTCATCTACATCGACTTCTACAACTTGTGGTTGGGTGGGGGCCAATGTTGTTATTTGGGGTTGTGGTTCTTGAGCTCGCTCTGCTTCAGTTTCGAGATTAGAGTCATAGATCAACCTGGCAATTTCTTCATCCGTGAGGTCCTCAAGAGTAAATCCCTGAGGAAATTCCAAATCTGATGGAATGGGTGGAAACACCAGATTGGGTCCTTCTGTACTTGGTCTTGGTAGTCGGATAGTGAATGGCCTAACGCGTCGTGTCTGGGGAGGGGTAATTTCTGGTGTAGTGGTGGCTCCCCTTGGTTGAGCGCAGGGTAGTTGGACTCCCCCCCTCATCTTCTTTGATGGGGGACCTGCTGCTGATAGTCTTCTCTGGAATTCTTGGGCCTGGGACCATACGAGTGCCCGCTGAACAGGCACGTCATAAGCCAAGCATCTATAGATTATTTTGGTCAGAGCACAACACCCGTGGAGCACATTTTTCTGCTTCTTGTTCCACCTTTGATGGGCTAGGTGGATCTGATCTATGATCCAGTGGGGCACATTGATGGGAAGGCTTTCTATCTCTGCTAGATACAAGCTGAACCATATTTTCTTCGGGGGCATTGTGAATCGTTCCTGGGCGGGGAAAGCAAAATGTTGCATGAGGGTCCGCAGGTGAAGCGCAATGGTAGGTGTCATCGCTACCATATCCTTCAACTTATTAAGATCTTTGTGTTTCATTCGGCCTGGAACCATGGTTTCCTTTTCTGTTGGGATCTGCATGCCATACATACCCAATGCTTCTCTTACTAGATTGAGGGTCAACTTGAATCTTTTAAGCTCATGACCCGGCAGCAGTGATGGCAACACAAAGGTGCTGTCGCCTCCCTTGGCCCTGCTTGGCGTGATGGTACTGATCAGATATGAACATCGTAAGAAATCCGGCTTTGGTAAGTGGGCCCTGAAATAACTGTCCACACCCGCTTTGATCCAAACTGATCTCATGACTTCAGCATTTTGATAGCTTTCAAACTCGCGCGTGAAAAAGTGGTATCGACCCCATTTGCCATTAAATTCCAATTCTGCTTCCCAGAAATAGGTTCCATCGCCCAGTGGTCCAGCAACATCACTGAACCAATGCGCATGCTTACCTACTTGAGAAGTGTGCCCTTGAGGAGGATCCTGAATGGGGAGCACATGCACGGCTTCAAGTTCTTGCGGCCTTGCAGTGAGATGTGGCTCGAGGAGAAGTGTTTCTATGTCCACAATCTGGGCACCCGATCCGGCTTGAGAACTGGCACCTGCTTCTGCCATGGCCCTATTTGCTGGTTGGTTCTGTGAGAATATAGAACCAAGTGTTAACATCGTAATGGACAGAATAAATCTGTTGTTGTCCCCGTTACAACATTAACATGAGGTAGATGGTGAGTTAGTGGTTAGTAAGTGCACGAAGACAGTGTGTGTAGTTAGTGCTTGGGTTGTCCTAGGAGACTAATGCAGTTAGTGAGTGGGTATGAATTTACAAATTGGGGTCGGGGGGTTTATTACACGTCCTAGGCTGCCAAATGCAGTGGATGGGCTTTGTTTTCGGTTTCGGAGAGACTCTAGAGAGCTTTCTTGGTGTCGCGGTTTGAAAATGAGGCCTTTTAGGGACCCATTTACAATTGATTACATGCACGCTCTTGGGTCTTGGTGTGTTCTTGAGTGTTGAGAACGAGTGAATACTGGCAGTATGCGTAGCTGCGTTATGCTGTTTAGGTTGTGGCCTCCGCGTAGCTACTTGTGCCCTCAAGCAAGCCTTAGGCACCCAAATTTGTCTTGATTGTGGGCTAGCCTTCATCGACTTCTTGGGCACCCAAATAGATTTCACATTAGCAGGAGAATTTCTGCAATACTTCTTATTAATGTCATGTTGTCGGTTATTAATAAGAAACTTCGTCCGTGTAGTTGACGGTGGTGCAACCGGTTGTTCGCCTTTCCGCACCCACACATGGTTTATTTTCTGAGACATTCTGCTGAGCGGGTACTTTTGATCTCGGACATAGGTAGTACTCTGCTTCTTCTGCCTTTGATCCACCTTGGGTTGCTGCCTCCTTCTGGCCTTTGGAAAAGAAAGGAGTTCCGTCGCATTCCTGACTCCTTTTTTGCGAATATCATTCCTCTGCAACACATAGTTTTGGACAAGAACAGCATGGTCATCTTCATGTGTACCCCTGGAAGGACCAAGAGTCTGTGCCTTTCCTAGTTCCTTGAGTGCTCCATTGTCTAATTCTACTGTAACTCGACTATGATTGATCCAAACCTGGAGAAGTCCACTTCTTAGGTTTAAATTGACTGCTTGGTCATAGATCCAATCTTGACCCAAGACAAGAGGTTCAGTGAGATCCTCATCCTGACACACCAGTACTTTAACTGTCATTGCCTCATCATGAATGTAGAGGGGAAGTTCCACCTCGCCCATGCAAGGGGTTTCCACGCCTCCCAATCCTATGAGATATGCTTCCACAGGATTGATAGTTAACTGCAACTCTTGACAGTAAGACACTCTAACAGCACTAGTGGCTGCACCTGAGTCAATCAAGGCTCTTACGGACCTTGCACTCTTTCCTTGTCCTATCTCTAGGGTTACGAAAGGACGTCGATCAGTTATCCTATGTGAGCTGGTTCCTGCGACTGCACACATTGCCATATGATATCCTTGATCTGCATAGTCATTTGTCCTAGGCTGCTCTCTACCTTGCCTACGTAATTTCATCCTTCTGATGCGTTCTAAAGCTTCTGCTTGAGCTTCTTCTCGAACTCGCTTTTCTTCCTCTTTGCGTTTCTTAGCAGTGTTGAGTCGGCTGAGCATTTCCTCTGTGAGGGGTTCCTGATACAACTTGACTCTGCAACCGCTAATATAATTTGGGAGAACATCACCTTCTAATGTGGCCAATTGTACTGCTCCACTCGTGGAGATCCTATTGATGATCATAGGTCCGTAGCCTCTCTTTTCTAGCTTCCTCGCGTGTTGTTTTAGTGTATAGACTAAGACTAGATCTCCTGCTTTCAAGCCTTTATCCTTCACATGGGCATCGAAATATGCCTTCTGTCTCTTCTTGGCTGCATATATTCCTGCAGCGGCTCTTAGTCTTGTTTCCCCTAATCGTTCAAGGTCAAAGATCCTAGAGGAGAGCTCATGACCTGTCCATTCGTGCTCTTGTGCTACTTTCAACGTAGGAATCAGGAAATCCAAGGGTAGCACAGCGTTTTGGCCGAATACCATCTGAAAGGGGGTGGCTTGGAGTACCGTTTTGTAGGCAACTCGATATGCCCAAACAGCATGGTGTAGCTGTTTGTCCCAATCAGAGCGTTTAGTGTTCACTAATTTCGTCAGTACATTGCATAAGATCTTATTAGTGCTCTCAGCTTGTCCATTAGCTTGAGGGTGATAGGGGGCAGACTTCTTGTGTATTACCAAGAATTCCTGGAGTAGATTTTCAATCACTTCGTTCAAGAAATGAGTGCCTCTATCACTTACAAGCTCTATAGGTAGCCCATATCTTGTGAATATATTCTCAAACAAGAACTTGGCAGTTGTTTGAGCATCGTTCTTTGTCGTAGCCTTTACCTCTACCCACTTAGTTAGATAGTCTGTTGCAACAATGATGTATTCTGCATGAGAACCCTTAGCTGGGGGATTAATAGGACCTACGAAGTCTATTCCCCACTTAGAGAATGCACGTCCACCCATCATAGGTTTCAGTGGCATCTCATCTTTGCGTATAGGATACTGAGTCCTCTGACAGACATCACACCGTTTCACATAGGTATGTGCATCCATGTGAAGGGTAGGCCACCAGAAACCCGCAAATAGAATTGCCTTGATCACCCGATCTGGTCCAAAGTGTCCTCTTGCTACACCTTGGTGAGCAGTTTCCAAGATCTTGAGATATTCACTTTCATGGACACATAACCTCAGGTAACCATCTTTACCGCGCTTATATAGATTATCACCTATGAGTGAGTAATCCTGGGCTTCTTGTTCTAAACTCCTTTTCCTAGCCAGCGTCATGTCTGGGGGGAATGTGTTTGTCCTCAGGAAGGATACTAATGGTTCACTCCAATCTGGCACAATGGATACTTGATACAGAGTGGCGTGTTCAACTGGTGGTTTTGTGCAACAGATTGGGCATTCCTTGCACAACTTTTGGACATCTGCTTCCATAGTTGGCCAATGCACTCCGAATCTCTTTAGAGTCTGTAAAGTTCGTTGCTTTGAATGGTGTTGCTCTAACGCACCTACATGTGCTAATTGCAACCATTTAGCGTACTCATCCTCTTCTACGCAACAAGCCAAGATCCCTTGATTTGTGTGCTTGTACATGCTTCCTGCCATGATGTGGTACTTTTGGGCTTTTACCACCTCTCTATTCCGTGTGTTTACCACTGGATGGTTAGGCCCGTATGTCAAGACTGGTACCAATGGCTTAGCCCACTGCGGCACCACCTCCAAATTAAACAGGTAAGCATCAGGAAGGTCATCTGATACTCCTTGTGGGGCCTCTCCCGATGTGAGCCTAGAAAGATGATCAACTCTCAAATGAGTTCGACCTTTCCTTACCACAACTTCAAAGTCATATTCCATGAGCAAGAGAAACCATCTCACTAATCTTCCTGTATTGCATGGCTTATTTACGAGATATAGTAATGCCTGATGGTCACTAAAAAATTTAAACTTATTTGCAAGCAAATAGTGTCTAAATTTCTTAACTGCATATACCATGCCTAATCCTTCTCGCTCTGTAGTGGTGTAATTCCGTTCAGCCGCATTCAACTGTCTACTGGCATAGGCAATTGGAAGATCCATATTACCTTCACCAGTAGGTTGTGCAAGCACACATCCAATAGCATAATTGGATGCATCCACGTGAACATGGAATGGCTTATTCCAATCTGGTGTGGTCAAGATTGGTGCTGAACATAATCTTCGTTTAAGCTCCTGGAAGGAATTCTCGCATTCATCCGTCCACTCAAAGTTAGTCAGAAGTCCGTACATGGGCTTTGCAATGACAGCATACATGTGTATAAATCGTCGATAATAACCACAGTGCCCCATGAAAGCTTGTACTTCTTTGACATTCTTTGGCCTAGGTAGCTCTGCTATGGCTCTCACTTTTTCTTCGTCGGTAGATATGCCATTCTTTGACACTATGTGTCCTAGAATCTTGCCTTGCCTGACCATAAAAACGCATTTTTCTGGGTTCAGGCAGACTTGATATTCTCTACATTTGTCAAAGGTTTGTCTGAGTTCAGGAATATGGGTTTGTCTAACATTGGAATGAGCACAAAGGTCATCAACATAGACTTCTAAACTCTTCCTCAGGAACTCCTTAAACACATGGCACATCAACCTCTGGAAGGTAGCTGGTGCATTGGTAAGCCCAAATGGCATTACTCTAAAAGCAAAAATGCCCCATTCTGTGGCAAAGGCTGTCTTATGCTGATCCTCTGGAGCTATGGCTACTTGATTGTAGCCCGAAAATCCATCAAGGAAGCTATACACTTCCTTGCCTGCCACTCTTTCTAAGAGATGTTCTGTGATGGGAAGTGGATAGTTATCTCGAATTGTGGCTGCATTAACCTTTTTCAAGTTAATGCACACGCGCAGTTTGCCATTCTTCTTGGGCACCACTACGATGGGGGATACCCACTCAGTGTGCTCAATTTCATAAATAAATCCAGCTTCAACCAATCTATCTATCTCTTCCTTTATCTTAGCAGCATAATTATCGTTATATGTATAAGGCTTCTACTTAGAGGGTTTGGCATCTGAAGTCAAGGGGATGGTGTGTGAGCATATATCAGGGTCAACACCTTTCAAATCCTTGTAACTCCAAGCGAATACATCTCTGTATTCTCTTAGCAAGGCAATCAATTCGTGCTCTTCTTCTTCTGTCAGGTCATGGCCTATATATGTGCATCTCTCCTCTCCTTCTTCCATGGCCACTACTATTTTCTTGGTAGTTTCTTTGTTATCATAGGCCTCTCCTACTCGTGCCTCTCGTTTAGGCATTCTTATCATGACTCTCCTGTCGTCTATCTCATACTTCTTAAAATTTTCCGGGACCTCAAACAAAGATTCTTCCTCTTCTGGTGAGACTTCTCTCTTCTTTCGTTTCTTTCCTTCTTCCTTTGGGCTCACGTGTGTTGCTAATCTTACCTCATTTGTAAGCTCTCCATGCCTCTGGGGTTGAAATTCTACTTCATGGAAGTATTCTTCATCTGATGCAAATGGTGGGTCCATAATGATTGACTCTAGATCGGAGTCACTTGCATCCTCAAATGCATCAGGGCTAGGTTCGCATTCTTCTAGAACTGCCTCTCCCATGATTGGCTCTATGGAGAAAACTGAAATGTCATAGCCATCCTCATCACAGTGAGGTGTCCATTGTTCTTCATTGATGGCTACGTCCATTGTTGCTAAAATTTCTGCCCAGCCATGGGGTTCAAATTCCTCGTCTGGAAAGACTACAGGTGCATAGGCTGGGTCTTGAATGGGTCTATGGGTTTCGTTCGCACCTATTTCTCTGGCCTTTTCTCTCTTCTCTTCCTCTACTGCTACTTTACACATCCATAAGTGGGTGTCTTCATGCATCCATGAGGATCCAGACCCTATGGAATGCACAGATTCCGTATCATCTTTGGCTCTATGGATGGGATTCCACTGGATAGGAGGTACATCCCTATGAGAATAATCCTTAAGATTGACTTTGGTAGTAACACCCAAGTGTTGCAAATACAAGGAGTTGGTTCCCCAATCCTGCACCACTTGCAACTGTCGCATAAATGGTCTTCCCAAAATCATCTCATAGGCATGATTTTTGCTGAAGTCACATATAGCAAAACTATGTTCAAACTCGACACCACAAGTGGTGAGAGTTATTCCTTCTAGCAATCCTAGTGGTCTCTCTATGTGACCATCGGCCATCTGCAATTTCATTCTCGTCGGCCTGAGTGCCGGCTTGCCCCAACGCTTCCATAAGGAGGTGGTGGCAATTGCAACTCCTGCACCTGAGTCCAAAATTGCCTTGGTGGTGTACTCCTGGTAGGTGATGGGCAGATAGGTGTTCCCTTCTTCACCTTCACACATATCTCCTATCTTATCCAAGGGAATTTCTGGCACTGTCCTATGGGATCCTGCCTGGGAACGAGGTTTTGCTATCTCTGGTACTTGTTTGGCTACATGTTTCCATAATTCAGGTCTAACCTTGAGTAGCTCTTCTAACTTGAGATTACACTACACGTTAGTGTTCTTCACTACCTCTGTGTTCCTAGGTATGACTGAGTCGTCGTTCCTTACCATGATTGTGGGTGCTCTCATACATGTGGATTTTGCTTCCCATGGGCCTGTGAAGTGGGGTAGCTCTTGTATGGAATTAGACTCAAAGTCCAATCTCTCGTGAGACTGAGCACTCTCATGTTCCCCGTAAATAGATGGGATGTCTTGTGGGAATTGGTCGTGTGCATCGTCCACAAGTTCAAAAGGAGGGGCGACCTCGCTTTCGTTATCCCATTTGTCTTCTTGAATCTCTCGTAGGAAGTCTGGTGCAAACCGATTCATAGAAGAAGATGTGTCTGGCTCCGTAGAATTAGGCACATAAGCAACCTGGGAAGGAGGGCTTATTCTATCGTTGGCTCTTTCCTCGTTCTCATAGATAGCTGGAGCACAAGCTTCCTGGGGAGGGTTACTTATTCTATTACTTTTCCGAACAGGCTCATACGCTCCCTGAGAAGGAATGTAGGCAACCTGTGGAGGTACACAAGCTTCCGAGAGAGGCTCTTGTGCCTGTTGGGGAGGAAGATAAGCTTCTTGAGGAGGCACATGGGCTTCCTGAAGAGGCTCGCTTATCCGTTCTCTTGCCCTTTCCTTTCTTTGAGGGGCAGGTTCCTTTTCTGATTGTGCCATTAACCTCTCTATTCGCTCTAGGGAGGGGGAATTGTCTGGTTCCATGGAATTTGGCACATAAGCTTCCGGTGGGGAATGGGTCATGATTTTACTTACATTCTCCCTTCCTTGATTTTTTTCTTCCTTGGCAGCTCTAGCGATTATTCCCTCTAATTTCTCTAGAAGTCCATCCAAGTGTAATTGCGTCCTGGCTGAGCCCGAGTAATTGAAAAGGTGACTGGCTTCAAACATAGTCTGAGCCAATGCGACCATTTTCGCGCACAGTTTGGTTCTTTCTATCTCTAGGTCAGCTCTAGGGTAACACTTGTCATGATCTGTGACATTTGGCCCTTCTTGAATTCTGGCCTGATATGCTTTAAGCATCATGTCTATGTCTTCCGGAATGGGATCAGCTAATACTGATCCTACTCTAGGGGGTGGTGGAATCGTATGACGTGGGTTGGAAGGTGGCGGGTCGGAGGGCGATGGGAGTGGTGGTGATGGGATAATGTGAGAGGGGGTTTGAGAGGTGATTTCAGTTATCCTAGCTTTGGTTTCTCTTATGCTTTCCTCAAGTTCACTCATCTTTTTAGCCCATTGTCTTTTCATTCTTTCCCGACTATCTTTCCATGCTCTAGTCCTTTTCTTTGTTACGCTCTCGGTTTCACTAACCTCTGAATTCTTATCCTGGTTTACCCCTTGATTCTGCTGCAAGGCTTGAGCGCGAGTGACTACCTGTACGGGAGCAGTGGAGGTGACACTTCCTGTGGAATCTACCACTAACCCAATAACGTTGATTGGAGTGATTTTTGGCATATTATTAGGATTCTTAGGGCAATCTCGTAAGAGATGTTCTTTTCCACAATCTTGGCAAAAACCTTGGATCGTTACTGACTGGGGTTGTGTAGGTGGTGGCAAGGGACAATCACGAATGAGGTGATCTCCTTGGCATCTGTAGCACGGTCCTCTTGGGAATGGAGGTCTTATTTGCCTAGATTGAGGCCTAGGATTGGGGTTTGCATACATGACGTTCGTGTAATCTGACTCCCAACTAGGTTCGTTTGTCTCTTCGCTATAATAGGACTCACCATGCTCAGGAGACTGCATGTAGTAGGCCTGGGGGCTATCAACATGTGTAGAATCAAAGCTATGGTCACTCGGGTCACTTTCTGAGATCAATGGGGTTACTGGTACTATAGCTCTATTTAGGTTCTCTTCTGCAACAGTATACTTTACCGGAATCACATTAGCTGGGGCTGGGGGTTGTTGTGCTAGCACAGGTTGAGGCCTTTGTTGGTTTTGGTATTGTGGTTGGTAATTTTGTTGTGGCCTGCCATATGGTTGTGGAGGGTACGGGTTCTGGTATCTTCCTTGCTGCGGGTATGGCTGAGGGTAGGGTTGCCTAACTGCCTGCTTGTTGTATGGGCAATCTTATGCGGTGTGATTGGTGTATCTTCGTTCTATGGTGCAATATTGGCTATTTGGATTGACCTGGGGTTGAGCCATAATGGGACACACGTTTGCCATGTGGTCGCCACCGCATGTATAGCACCTCTTCGCTGGGGCAAACCTTGGGATTTGTTTGCTAGTTACACCTAATTTCTGAGCTACTTTTTCGGCAAGTTCCTCAATTGACGTGGACTGCGTGGAAGAGTGACTAGATGCACTATCTGAATCTTTGTAGATTTTGGAAAGCTCTAGTTCTTCTCCTAGGTTATCTTCAATGTCAATGCACATACGTACACACTCTTCTATAGTCCTCGGGTCTTTCAGATACACATAGGATCTCAATTTCGTACTCAGCAATCCGTCGAGGAATAAGGCTACTTGTTTGGCAGATGTGGGTAGCTCCGAAATAGGGCACCTTTCAAGATATTGTCTAAATCTTCTTCCGGCCAACCTGACAGTCTCTTGGGGGGTCTGTTTGAAGCTGTGAATCAATGAGGAGGTGTTGTGTCTTATGCCGCTCTTAGAGAACTCTACAATGAATGCCTCTAGGAGTTGGTCTATGCTCCTGAACTACCGCTCATCCAATGGCTGAAACCATGTAAGTGCCGTATTCCTAAGGGTTAGACCAAAGGCATTGTACTGTGTGAACAGATCCTCCACTTGTTCAGCTTTCAAGACTTGCTTGAACTCCGCCACATGATCATAGGGATCTCCTGTGCCGTCAAAGTAATTCTTCATGGACTTAACTAGCTGGGTGGGTCTCAAAGTTCTTGTGTGCTCTCTAGGCCTCGGCAGAGGGAATCCATCTACATTTCTTTGGTTCCTGTGGGCTCTAAGCATCTCAGGTTCTACCCTATTCGTCTCCATCCTCGTTCTTTCTCTGCCTACTGGGTTGGCAAAACTTACTTCTGGTCTATCTCTGCTTCTGTCTCTTTGCGTACCATGAGCTTGGGATGTTCCAGCTCCAGGGTGACCATAGGATACGTTCGATCTTGGTTGGGGGAAAATGAATTCACCCTTCCAAGTGTAAGCATGCCTATCATTTTCTGTCACCACAAAGATCCTCTCAGAAGTGTGATCTAAGTAGGTCACTCTGCCTGGGCTATCAGGATCCTTAAACTCATAGATCATGATTGTTCCTATATCAGTTGGCTGATTGGATTTATACCTCCAAAAGGCTTCATCAGTTTCTCGATTGAGGAGCAACTCTATGCTCTTGTTGTCCTGGGGTACCCACTCAGGTGTGATAATCCTAGTGAGAACTGATTTACCTCGAGGGGTTCTAGGTTCCGCACCCATGTTCCCTTGTTCCAAGTCACCTAAGTCCGCTTCTGAGATTACATTCCCAAATTCATTCGTCCTATCTGGGTGACTGGTGACTACGTATATGGTTCCTTCTTTATCCAGGTATGCACCGTTTTCAAATTTGACAGCTGGGTGCTCTAGTCCAATGGATTGATCAGGATTTTTAATCTGGACCACGGATCTTCCTAGGCCGTCCTCATAGATGCTGGCACCTAATCGGTTGGTCCTAAGGTATTCCAACTGTGTTTTGTAAGGGCCTTCTACCCTGTACAAGTAAGGCACACCTGAACTTCCCGTAGGTCTGTCCATGCCTTGAGACGTCTCTAACTCACTGGTCTCAGAGCTAGGGTAGTTCGAGTGGTGGCTCAACTGCTGGGCCCAGGACCTAGCAGTGTGGTTGACACTAGCCTCTGAAGATCTAATGCTTTGTCTCTCCCTTGCTAAATGTCGTCCTGATCTAAGGTTCATATGCCTAACTAAGGTGCCCAACTCTTGGCCCAGAGTACAACCTCGTTGCCGATCAATTGGTATCAGTCACTTGATTCTTTTTAGTTATTTATCGTGTTTAATGTCTTGTCTGATGTTAAGTCGTCGGAATACTTGAACGTTCTTCGTGCTTTCAGGTTGACCGTTCCACGTTAGATTCTTTTCCTTTATGTTATCGACAGTACAGAGATTAAGTTTTTAGCTTGAACTTGAGTTTTTAGGTAGTCTTCAACTTGATAACTGCCTATCGTCGCTCTGACTTACTCCTACCTCTCGTCGTTCTTAGCCTAAGCTATGAATTGACAGAGGGGGTTAAAAGTGTCCAACCTTTTGTTTCCTGCTCGGTCGCTCTTGAGTGCCCAGGAAATGTGTTCCCAAGCTCGCACTTACACTTGCTTAGAACGCCTCTCGATGCTCTGGAAGAGTTTCAAAGTTAGCTTTGAAATTTACATTCCAAAGACAGAACCAATTATTTTCATTCATGTAGCACAAACACAAACTTGCATAGTGATTTTCAAGAAAACAATCCTAAGGACCCCTGACTTTGATCCCCCTGGGTATGGTCAACTTCAAAATTCCCTAGCAAATATTCCTGATCTTAATTTAACTATAACCAGTCGATGTTTTTGTTGTACTCCCTGTGAGCTTTCCAACAAAACAAAAATCACGGCAAACGGATTTCGTATGAGAAAGTTATGTCGGTTCAGGGTTTTGGGGCTAAAACAGGATTGCGCTCGGTTATCAGGCAAACAGGAATTCTAAAGTTACTTGGGTCGTGTCCTCGTAATGCAATGCTACACCCTTGTGTTTGTCCCACACTTGGCCAAAATTTAGACCACTACTTTTGCCTTGAAAATTCGACCTAAATTGCCCTTCTAACGTGTTCGCAAAGTCTGTCGGTCGCGATTGACAGGTCAGTCGCGATCGACGTGTCGATCGCGATTGACAGGTCCGTCGTGGCTGTCAGTCGCGATTGACTGGTCAGTCGCGATTGACAGGGGTTACGAAAAGTCAATCAGTCGTGGTCAAAGGGTCGTTGACTCTGTCGGTTGCGATTGATGAGTCGATCGCGATTGACAGGTCGGTCGCAAGGGTCTGTCGATCGTGGTCAATCAGTCGTTGACTGTGTCGATCGCGATTGACAGAGCCGTCGTGGTCTGTCCGTCGTGGTCAAACACTCGTTGACTGTGTCGATCGCAATTGACGGAGCCGTCGTGGTCTGTCCGTCGTGGTCAAACAGTCGTTGACTGCGTCGGTCGCGATTGATGAGTCGATCGCGATTGATGACTCGATCGCGATTGACACGTGTCGCGCGTATGATCCGTCAGTCGTGGTCAATCGGTCGTTGACTCTGTCGGTCGCGATTGACAGAGCCGTCGTGGGCTGTCGGTCGCGATTGACGTGTCGATCGCGATTGACAGGTCTGTCCGTCATGGTTTGTCGATCGCGATTGACAGAGCGATCGCGATTGACAGAAATCTGTGGAATTTCAAAAAACTAAACACATTTTTGGGAAGCTCTAGGCCTGTAGGTCATGGATATGCACTTTGTTTAGCAATTAGAGCAATTTTTCTGTCGGTCGCGATTGACAGAGCTCGGCGACACACAGACAATTACTCAGATTTCTGTACCTGCGCGGAGTGCTGGGGATGATGATGCAGCCTGTACCTGCAAGACAGCTCAGAAAACATGCAAAAACAGCACATGCAAATTCGCTCTCTCGCTCTCTCTCACAAGTGAAATGAGGGAAATGAGGTGGAGATGGGGATATAGTCAAAAAACTGAAATTTTTGCGATGATGGAGATGGAGGTGGGAGATGGTGATGATGATGATGGAAATGAAGATGGTAAAGAAGGTAAAAGAAAATTGATGAGAGTGAAGAAAATACCTACAACTCCAACGCGTCAACTCTACGTCTTACCATCACACGCTCGTCCTCAAAGCTCGATCCCCGGCAACGGCGCCAAAATTTGGTGTAGCTCAGTGATGAGTAGCACCTCCTTTAATGTCAATCCGGGAAGACGTGAGGATGGTATGAAGACCTCGAGCAAGTGGCGGCACAAGTGCGTGAGTGAGAAGCACACAAGCATGCACACACATACACACACACGCGCACACACGGCAAGACAAAGAGAGAGAATCAATGGAGTTCTTTAGATTACTTTCAAAAGCTCTTACCAGTTTGTTTCAATTACAATCTACCCTCAAAAATGAGCTCTCTAGCTCCTTTTATAGTTTTTGACTAGCTTTGGCCCTGTCCAGACCTAGTGTCCGGCCTAGTTAAAAATTAGGTTCCAGGGCTTATTTGGGGGCTCAAACGAGATCTAAAAAATACAAAAATTGGTACGCAACTACTTCTAAGGCTCCTCAAGCTCAAGGACTCCTTGGCTTGCACAAAATGGAGCTACAAAAATGTGAAATGATATTTACAATGATTGTTAGTGATAAAAATCACTGTTGTTGTAGGGGTTTCTTCTAGTGATCTGCCATACATATCTTCGAGCTCCCTACTTGCTCTTCCTCCCTACATGTCCATCTCTTTGATCTGCATTAGTGTCTTGAAAAAATATTGGCCTACTTGCCAGATCTTCTTTGACTGCCCTGTTTGCTTGTGCTGTCCCTTCGCTCTGACTCCCTTCTTTGACTTTCACGTCTTGTAAGTCCTGGTGTACCAAGACTACTGCCAACAATATCTCTCTGGTTGGGGGTATGCTTATAGGTAGTTCTGTCGTACTACTTATTTGTTGTATGGGCAATCTTGGGCCGTGTGATTGGTGTATTCGTCTCTCAATTGTATAGTCTTGTCCACTAGGGTTGGTTTGATTTTGTGTTACATGTGGACATGCATTCACCATATGATCATCACCACAAGTGTAACAATGTTTGTTTGTTGTTAACCTAGGCATTTGCTTGCTAGAAACTCCTAGTTACTAGGCCACTTTTTCTGCTAGGTCCTCTATCAAACTAGAGAGCTTAGAGGATGCTAGAGATGAACAATCCGAGTCCTTATAAACCTTTGAGAGTTCCAACTCATCTCTGAGGTTTTCCTCAATGTCGATACAAATTCTTACACATTGCTCTAGTGTTCTGGATTCCTTCAGGTATACATAAGAGCGTAGTTTAGAGCTTAAAAGGGCGTCTAAAAATAGTGACACTTACTTGGCCTATGAAGGTAGCTCTTGCATCAGACATCTCTCAACATATTGTCTAAACCTACATCCTGCAAGTCTAACTGTTTCCTGAGGGGTTTGTTTGAAGCTATGAATCAACGACAAAGTGTCATGTCTGATTCCACGTTTTGAGAATTCCATGATGAAGACTCTAACAAGTGATGAATATCCCTAGATTTCTTTTGTTGCAAAGGTTGGAACAAAGTTAAATCCGTGTCCTTTAATGTTAATCCAAATGCATTGTATTGTGTGAACATATCTTCTACCTGCTCTACTCTTAGTACTTATTTAAATTTTGCAACATGGTCATAGGGATCCCCTATCCCATCAAAGTAATTCTTCATTGACTTTAATAATTGAGTGGGTCTTAGTATCTTGGGGTGTTCACGTGGTCTACATAGAGGAAAATCATCTCTACCACTTGGTATTCTTGGTTCTCTTTGTCTTTCCACTCTATCGGTGTCTCTAGTTGTTCTCTCTCTCCCTATAGGACGAGTGAAACTTACTTCCAGTTTTTCCTTATTCTTCTCTCTTTGAATGCCATGGGCTAATGATGTTCCAGCACTTTGATGGCTTGCATTTACATTAACTCTTGATGAGGGAATACTAATTCACCTCTTCATGTGTAGATATTTCTCGCATGGTCAGGTACTACAAATAATCGTTCTAAAGCATCATCAAGGTATACAACTTTTCCAGGTGTATCTCGGTCCTTGAATTTGTAAATCATGATGGAGCCTACCTCACTAGGTTGTTCCATTCTATAAATCATGATGGAGCCTACCTCACTAGGTTGTTCCATTCTATACATCCAAATTGCTTCATTAGTTTCCTTATTTAGAAACAATTCTATGCTTTTGTTATCCTGAGGGATCCAATTTGGGATTAGTACTCTTGTAAATACAGATTTCCCTCTAGGTGTCCTATTTTCTTCTCCTCGTGGTTCTTTCCCTTGGAATCTCACTTTTGGATCAACCAAACTCATTGGTATGATTAGGTTGAGTACTTACAATGAACATTGTTCCTTCTTTGTCTATGTACGCGTCCATCTCGAATTTCATCACTGGACGGGATTGTGCAATTGCACTAATGATCTTTGCAAACCATCCTCATAGATGCAAGCACCTAGGTGGTTGGTTCGGACATATTCTAACTAGGTTCTATAGGGACCTTCAGGTTTTTCCAAATATGCTACATTTAACCCTCCTTCTGGTATTTCCATGCTAAAGGCCATTTCTGACTCACTGGTATCTGAGCTCAACTCGTAAGGATAATTATTCAATTGTTGCGTCGACGATCGTGCGGTAGTTCCTACACTTGCTTCTGATGATCTAATGCTCTACCGGTTTGACTTACCTATATGCTTACCCAATCTAAGGTTCATGAATTTACTTCCTGACTCACCCGATTCACACTCTGATTGTCAATGCTTCTTTTTTCTCATTTGCTTGTTTCTTTTTTTTTAGTTCCTTTAGATTCTTGTCTTGTCTCAATATATACGTAAGGAGTCAACTTTTTCTTGTAATTTTGAGTTTTTTTCGTTCCGACAGACTTAAGTTCTTCCCTTTAGGTTTTCGTACAACACACTTTTATCTTAGTCTTGGACTTGAAAAATTATGTTTCTTGTACTTGATGCATTCCTATCGTCGTCCTAATCTAATCCACAATGCTATTCGTTTAGCCTAAGATAATAGTTGAGTGAGGGGGTTGAGTATTCTTCCAACCTCGAGTCAGCTTCTTTGGTTTCTCTGTTGCCCAAGAAGTCGCACTTCTCAGGCCTTGTTCCTTCCCTTGCCTTGCTTTGAATGCCCTTGGATAGCTTTTGCTAGAGCTGTCAAAATCCAATGTTTAGACCAATTCTTAAATCAATGATCAAGCGCTTTGTTCTACACACCCTTAGGGGTTCCTTACCCCCTTGCTTTCTTAGGCCCTAAAATGGGTAAACCTCAAATTATCTTAACTAATGATCAGCACATTATTCTTGAAAACAGACAGTTGAGATCACATGGAACTCGAAAAGAGCTTTCTAACGAGCTATAAAGCTCAAAAAATGGACTTCGGATGAAGAAGTTGTGAATGTTCAGGTCCTCGGGAGTGTTATGGGCTAATGGGTCTCCAACAAGCTTAATCACCCAAATGTGCACTCAAATTAACCCCTAGAAGTCAAAAAATTTCAAAACCCTAAATTTGGCATTTTTTCTAGACAATTGCGATGGTCTAAGATAATCGCGATGGTTTGGAACTATCACGATGGCCCAGTTGAACCGTCACGACGGCCCGAGGGTGCGAGGTGTCATGATGGTCTAACTAGCAAGCGATCGCGATGGCACTGATCAATGGTCATTGCAACGATTGTGATCCCATGAGCCTGCCGCGATGGTCATGAGGTGCGATGGCTTGAGCCAATGGCAATGGTTTGAATTCGAGGTGTCACGATGGTCTATCTTGACATGTGGCAAGCGGGTCATCAATTTGGCGTGGGCCAATCGCGATGGTGAGTGACCATCATGATGGTTCAAAGTGAACCGTCGCGATGGTGTGGGACCATCACGATGGTCCAGCCAAGCCGTCGCGATGGTGTGAGCCAATCGTGATGGCGTGAGCCAATCGTGATGGTGTTACACAATTGCAATGGTCTGACCCGTTGCGATGGTTCACCAAACTGATGATTTTCAAAATGCAACTGTGGAATCATGTGTGTGCAAGGATCACCTATGCCTTGGTGAACTCGCTTACCTCAAAAGTCAACTTTGTCAGACCATCACAATGATTTGACACCTACAGAAAAGTATGATAGAAAGTGGATTTCTCACCTTTTGGAAGCTTTTCTACTGTTCTGGAGCATGGTACCTACAAGAAAACTCAAAAACACACATGCACAAACAAGCAGAAAAGCTCTCGCTTGCTCTCTCGCATGCATAAATGAGGGGAAATGAGTAGAATAGGTGGATATCGTGAAATTTTTGAAATTTCCGAAGTTGAAAAAGATGATGTGGTGGTGAAGAAGGAGTGTAGAGCGGATGAAAAACACAAAAAACTACTTAAAAACAACCACAACAACTGAGATTTTTACCTTCCAATGCCACTTTTTGCTATACTCTTACCATCACGCATTCATCCTATACTCGATCCCCAGCAACGGCGCCAAATTTGGTGTTGCTCTAGCACAATGGTAAGTATCATGTTAAGAAGCTCCACCTCCTTAATGTCAATCCATTGAAGAGATAGGAGTGATATGAAGATTGTGAATGTGAGACGTAGTGAGAGTGAAGGTGAGAAGCATAGATATGCACGCACACATACACATACACAAGAAAGAGACAAGCAAGAAACAATGGAAGGTCAAAAATTAGATTCTATTACTAAAAAAAAATCTTACAAGCTCAAGGTCTCACAAGTCTACACTAGCTCATACCATCTAAGCTAAAAAATGAGCTCTCTAGATCTATTTATAGTTTTTTTACTAGGTTTGACCAGTTTCACATTAAGTGTCTGGCATAGTTTAAAAATAGGTTCTCGACACTGTTTGAGGGTCTAAATGAGGTCTAAAAATAGCCAAAATTGGTATGCCCATCTTACCTAAGCTCCTCAAGCTCGAGGACTCCTCGTCTTGCATAAAATGGAGCTACTAATTACAAAAGTGGTTGTTCTTATGTTACATATGATACAAGAGTGATGAAAATCACTATTGAGGGTTTTGAAAAAGTAATATAAATCATGTTTTCTGTGAAAAAGAATCTGGTTGGCTATCCACTACTTCCGTGTAGTCCACCTTCACATACTTCCTCGTCGTCGCTGCCTCTAGGTACTGCCAACAATCATAATTCAAGCAATGATAACCATTCAATTCTAGGTGTAAATATCCTTATCGTTTTAGACTAGGAGAGCCCATCATCAACATGCCCCTGAGCAAGTCACTCAAGAACACTCTATTTTTCCAAAACTTTTCTTATGAGTTCTAAAGTGTAATTGCATATAGTTGCATCGCAAAGGCATGCACAACATAGTCTTTACTTAGCCCATGCATTGCAGTCTTAGTCCATCAAATTGCTATGGATGAAAATTTAGCATGCTAGTTTTGGATGTTCCTCTTTGAACATCAAGGGGACACCCATGTCTCAAACTTAGCTCCCAACACAAGACAAGAACAAGATCAATTTCATTTTATAGACCACTAATCAGAGATACTCTAGAGCATTAATATGCTATTTGGCCATCACAGACATGTCTAGAAGCTCAAAACTACATAAAGATGTTTGAAGTTTAGAAAACATGCAAAGCCGAACAGAGTCAACACATACAAAGATCAAGATTCGACAAGGGATCGCTACACTAAACATAAGCATAAACATCTCTCCAACAACGAAATGACTTAAGCCAAAGATCAAACAAGACCACCCCACTTTAAAAACTTAGAAGGATCTTGTCAAGGACAACAAGATCTAGGAGGGGGAAAGTTTTATAGTTAGTGTTAGCAACCAAAAACTTTAGTGTGAATCTCCTCAATGCTTTATTACATTCAAATGGTTGTGAATTGATAACACTTTATGTGAATTTCAGAGATTGTTCCTACAAAAAAAGGGAAGAGCTAGAATTGAACATATTATTGTTTCTTTTTTGGATTTTTCACATCTTATGTAAAGTGATACATGAAGAGGTCATTATAGGAGAATCTTGTCAAGGATCCTCTCCATTGTGTCTTCTTACAACCTTAGACTACAATCAGACTCGCTCTACTCTTCATGGATTGATTTATTAAGAGTAAAAATAGTGAAAGTGGAACAAAAGATGGGATAGCAATGTTAAATTTTTGAAAGGGGAAAAGAAATTGATTATGGAATGCACATTAGGATTATAGGAAAAAAATGTGTATGTACGAAGAAGAGAAGAAAGAAATGCAAGGATAATAAGGAGGAGTAGAGGAGAAGAGAGAGTGAGGAAGAGAGTCCAAGAGAGACTAAAATGGGGATGAGAGTGAGCAAAGTAATAAACATGATAAGTAGAGGAAGGATCAAAGCATAGCAAGAAGAGGACAAATAGGAAAAATAGCACGAGGAAAGAACGGAGATCCCAAATGTAGCAAGATTTAGGGCTTTGGGTGCATATGGCCCAAATCAATCACAATTGGAGAAAAACACCAGCTATTGTTAGGACAAGAAAGGTTTCAATGTTGAGTAGGAGATGGTATTAACTTGGTGTGAAGTCTAAAAGGATGAGGAAATTGGTAGCAAGATTTGATCATAGCACAAATCTAAGCCTACATTTGGGGAGAAGACCCCACATAAGGGTAATGCAATTAGTTTACTAGTGTGTGAACAAATTTTTTTGTAAGTTGTAGTAGGGTGGTGAGCCTCTAGAAGTGGAATGGGAGTCCGTTTCTTTAGGACAACTCTATAGAAGTCTAACATTGTTTTTTGATGTTGCATGACAATTTCGTGCAAGGGTCCTTTATTTCGTCATTGTATTTGGTTTTGGCCCTACTACACTGGTCTGTAATCTATGAAAAATATATGCAAAAATCCAACCCTAATGAACCCCAAATTAAGATTTTTAGTTTCTTCTTGGCCATCTTTGTAATTAATATCTTGAGGGAAAGAATCAACTTGAAGTGAATCCATTTAGTAATAATTGAGTCCATATATTTAGTAATATTTGATTCCATATATTTAGTAATAATGGAAGTATCATATATATTTAGTAATAATGGAAGTATCATATATATTTAGTAATAATGGAAGTATCATATATATATATAGTAATAATGGAAGTATCATATATATTTAGTAATAATATTAGTATCATATATATATATAGTAATAATGGAAGTATCATATACATTTAGTAATAATATAAGTATCATATATATTTAGTAATAATGGAAGTATCATATATATTTAGTAATAATGGAAGTATCATATATTTAAACATGATGAGTTAATAATTGGTATAATTGTTGGATGCACATGCACATTCTTTCTTGTCATGTCCAAACACGATCTTCGGACTTGGTGGGCAATCCTTTAACACCAATGTTATACCATCTCGACACGACAGTGTCCTTTTTTACATATACAAAAACAATTAATATTTCATATTCAAAATTATTTTTTAAAAGTAACTTACCATAACTTAAAACTCAAAATAAAAAGAAAGTAAACAAATGATTATTTTCCAAAGAGAAAATATATCAACAACTGAAATTATTTCTATTCACCATTATTCATGAAATTATTTCTATTCACCATAATTGTATTTTTCCATACACCATTGATGGTCATAAAATCATTTGATATGATCCTTTTCAAAGGTAAAAATCAATTTTCCATGACTATAATTGCTCCAACACATACATGTACTGTATAAAACAATATCATTAAAACTATATTAGTCCTAAACTCGTGAAACATTATAAGCATATCATACTTTCATGCCCAAAGTGCACACACACTTTCCTAAAACTAAAATGTCTCATTATAAAAATAAATGTTCACACTCATGATGCAAAATAAATCCATGGAAAGAACATAAATCCATAACAATGTATGTAGATTATATGATCAGAATAGTAATCTTTTTCAAGGTGTCCCTATGAGACCATGTTTCATCATGACATAATAATTATAGAACTACAACTCGATGGATATAAAAATTCCAAATTCATGATGGTCAATCAATTTCTATGAGAGTTCGATATAAAAAATTCAAATTCATGATAGTCACTCAATTTCTATGAAATTTTCTATCCTCTAACTTTGTTTGATTCTCATAAGATAAATACCTTGTTTTGCAAGATATTTGTTTCACATAAGCATCAATCATACTTTCATTGTCCAAGTTTCATATGATAACTTATGGACGTTATTTTCCAATATATTTTTCTTATAATTCCTTCCTCTTCTATAAAAATTTAAGACGCATTTGGGTCGTCATGAGCATTTTCATTATCATTATGATAATCACATTGAAAGAGTATAGGGAATTAATCATTAAGCAGGACATTGGGAATTCCTTAGTATGAGAATTCAAATTTACATGAGATAATGCATGCAAGAATAAACTTTGATCTCATTTTCATGATTAAATTCTATGATTGTAGCAATAGGAAAGTGACCATCAAGAAAATGCATAGATCCAAGACATTTCCTTACTCAAAGCTATCCATCACTCATTACTTTTAATTTGTTCAAGACATTTCCTTACTCAAATCTATCCATCATTTCTCAAAGCTATCCATTTCTCAAAGATATCCACCACTCTTGCATATTTTTATCCTCCTTGCATGCATAAGATAAGATTAGATTTGGATTGCAAAAATGAGGTTTCATCGCAGAACATCGTAGATAATATCTTCCTATGCAATCACATTTTGAATAATGATTTCTTGTTTCAATATGCAGTCAAATTTTTTTACACAAACTTGTACTTCCTAAATGAATGGAAAACCTTACTTTTCCTTCTCCTCTCTGAGAAGGACTAAAATTTGGATTTCTTTCTTACATAAGAGGTCAAAAACCATGCACGTTTCAATTTTCGTGCAAGGTAAAGCATTGAGATACCATTGGATTTTATTTGATATGAATTACCAAAAGGAGGATGATATCATCAATATTTTGTTGAGGAAGTTGATTGTTAGGTGCTATTTGGTTGAAGATAAAGTGATCACCTCTCTACTTTTCTTTGGTGGTCAAGTAGCCTATCACCAAAACGTCACTAGAAAGAGCCCTTTTGACACCACAAATGGGGATGGGATTGGGTCCTACTAGTCTCACTAGTAGAAAAAGCCATGGTAGTCACTTTTGGACCATTTTTGCATTATTAACTTGGAAACTTATTCTAGTATGCTAGTCACACATTCGAGTGTGCTAGTCACACATTCTAGTGCAAAATCTTATAAGCCTTAGTCATGTGAATTTTATATATAAAGCATATTGAGGATATGTAAAGCCTTACCATTCACCTATACATGGTAGTTGCCAACCCTTTTTAGGAATAACTATACATATATCAATTTTAACTGGTATAATTAACAAACGGAAGAAAGAACAATGTTTTGGAGTTTGTAGAGCTCATCAAATATTGTCAATAAAAGAAAAATAATAACCCATAATTCCTTGCAAATTTTCGTTCCATTTCAATAATAGGATCGGGTCTTTCAATTACATAAACCACATTTTGTATGTGATGTATTCTATTGTGAAGAATCTCTATTGATTAACATCTTCTTTTTGCATGAACGTGTCTTAAGGAGTGAAGGTGGTGCAAGAATGGTCCGACCATTACTTAAATTGAATAAAATCTAATTAGTAGTATAATAGGCTCAATTGGCTAGAGGCAATTTCAAATACCAATTTTGGCTAAAGTTATCAACTTTTACTGAGGATAAGAAAGCCTAATTCTTATCATCTATTTTCCTTATCAATGTTTCAGATATTGTTGGTGTGTACAAAAGGGCCATCATTAGGGTTTCAAAGTACCATGTACTTACAAATAATTTAGGCATGAAGAAGGTTAAAATTAATAAAACAAGGTCTCTACTATGCTTCAATTTGGATTTCTCGAATCAGGTTACTACTTAATGAGTTTATAATTTTCTTTGCATAGGATTATAGCAATATCCAAGGACTAGATTGTTGGATGTGATGGCTGGATACACTTAGAAGATCAAGCTGGTGCTGCAAATCCTGCTTCACACTTGCCCTCCTTTGACTCCAGATATGCTTAGTAGACTCCTTGAGCTTTCAAATGACACCAAAATATGCTATATGTACTTTGGAAATGAGTTGAGTAATGATTAGATCAAAACAGACTACTTGTGATTTCAAGAATCTTGAGAAACTTGCTATATTGGTATTGACACCTGCTCAGAGTTATGCTCAGTGTGACTAGCACACTTAAAATTGATCTAATTGCTTTTGGACATAATCAATTAGCTTAACAAGCTTTCATTTGCAAGTGGAATGAGAGAAAATAACAAACCATACTCTGAGAAATCAATTTAGCAACCTAAGGTGAACCCCCGACTTTTTAGGAGACTTACAGTCACAGACGAGTGAGCACCCCGACTGAGATTGCTCTGCGATGGTAGATCCAATAGCTTTGAAACTTTGTAGGTGTATAGTAGACTTTGAGCTGAATCCATTGCACTTTTAATCATCCAATTTGGTTCAGTAGATCTTGAGATATGCCTCTTGGAAGTTGACAGACTTGGAGGTAGTCACTCAGAGAAAACAGAGACTATGAATATATGTATATTGATTAAAACTAATGATTGTACATTCCCATTGGCATGTAATGTGATTCTCAATGGTACTCAGAGGTGTAGGCTATGGTGTAGCTCACACACACTCAGTGATTGACTCAGAATTGCCTCGGGAAGAGTGAAGAACATCCGCGACTTTTTCCATAGCTCTTTTATAGGAGTTTTGAAAGTATTTGAATTTGAATTCAAATTAAAGCTCCCTTGAATCTCTCCACTAGACTTAGGGAGATATTCCCTCAACTAATTCATCTACTTTTTCACGACTCTAGTCTAGTAGGTGTGATTACATGTTTGATAAAGTCATATAGACTTTTTACATAAGGTAAATGGTAATAACCAATAAGCATTGGTTTCTATGGTTCAAATGTATCCTTCAAGGGTTCAAACTTTAGCCTTCCAAGGTTCCAATTTTTCAAGCCTTATGTTGAGTCTTCAAGGTACAAATCAAAGCCAAGTGTGAAGGCTTGATTTACACCAACAGCTCCCCCTCAAGCCAAACACTTTGGCTCAAGTCTTCATCTCTAGTCTTCAATTATTTCCTGCAATCCAATCATGGATTTAAACCTGCATAGCTTGCTTCCATCTAGAGCTTTAGTAAGCAAATCTGCACATTGTATATTAGTAGACACATATGATAATTGAATTTCTTTGCTAAGTAACTTCTCCCTCACATAGTGGTAATGAACCTCTATGTGTTTTGTCCTAGCATGATAAATTGGATTAGCTGCTAGGTGAAGAGAACTTGTGTTATCACCAAATATGATTGGTGGCCTTGTGTATAGGCCCAATTCTGAATATAATAGCTTCAACCAAATGGCTTCTTGAGTGGCATTGGCTAGCCCTCTGTACTCTGCCTCAGTAGATGATAGAGCTACTGTGGGTTGTTTCTTGGATGACCAAGAAATTGGTTTATCACCTGCAAAGCATATGTAACCAGATGTACTCCTCCTGTCATCCTTGCAACCTGCCCAATCTGCATCTGAGTATGCCTTAATATCAATGTCTGATGAATATGGAAAGTATAAACCATGATTTTGTGTTCCCTTTAGGTACTTTACTATCTTCTTGGCTGCCTCCAAATGTGGTACTCTTGGTTTATGCATAAATTGGCTAAGTATACTAACACCATATGATATATCAATCCTGGTTAGGGTAGCATAATTAAGACTACCCACCACACTTTGATAACCTGTAATATCCTTGAGTTCTTCTCCTTCATGTGCACTGAGTTTGTGGTTGACCTCCATAGGAATGTTTGAGACTTTAGCTTCGTGCAAATTAAACTTCTTGACCATGTCCTGAATGTACTTCTTCTGAGTAATGAAGATACCTGAATTTGTGTAGACTAATTCAAGTCCTAGGAAGTACTTCAATAATCCAAGATCATTGATCTTGAATTCCTTCATCATTTGTCCTTTGATGTGTCTAATTCCTTGAACATCATTTCCTGTAATAATGATGTCATCAACATAGACACACAAGTATATTACCTCTGAATTGTTCCTCTTTATAAACAATGAAGTATCTGCTTTACTCATCACAAATCCTTGATCTAGGAGATAGGTTGTCAACCTGTAATTCCATGCTCTAGGTGCCTGCTTCAATCCATACAGAGCCTTCTTCAATTTACAAACATGATTTACCTTATTGGGATCCTCATAGCCAGGTGGTTGTGACATGTAGACCTCTTCAGATATCCATCCATTCAAGAATGCATTCTTTACATCCAATTGGTACATGTTCCAATTCTTGGATGCAGCTACACTCACCATAATTCTGATAGTTGGCATCTTGGCCACAGGAGAAAATGTCTCCTCATAATCAATGCCTTGGGTTTGTGCAAAACCCTTGGCTACCAACCTAGCTTTATACCTGTTTATTGTACCATCTGAGTTTCTCTTGAGTTTGTAGATCCATCTGGATCCTATCACCTTCATGGAGTCCTTCTTGGGTACCAAGTCCCAAGTATCACTCTCCTTGAGAGCCTCCATTTCTTCATCCATTGCTTCCTTCCATTCTGGTTTAGTAATTGCTTCTTCAAATGTACCTGGTTCTTCATTCAAGATATCCTTTGCAAGATATACAGAATGCTTGGTTACAAGTGAAGTATCATACCCATACCTAATAGGTTTCTTTTTTTCTCTTTGAGATCTCCTCATAGCTTGAGTTGAGGATTCTGGATTGTCTTCTAGTTGCTTCATCTTCATCTTTCCTTTGGATTTCCAAGCCTTGAATTCTTCAATGTTGATAGTGTCTTCATCATCTGAACTTGTGTCCTCTTTCTGAGTTTGTTCTTGCCTGATAAGCTTTGGAAAGTCTTCTTCCATATCATAAGGTAGGCTAACTTTCCTGCACACATTTTCATACCATGAATCATTTTCATCAAATATGACATCTCTGCTTACCTTGAAGCCTTTGTTTGAGGGGTTATAGAACCTGTATCCCTTCTGATTCAAATCATAACCAATGAAGATACACTTTTCAGCCTTAGGGTCTAGCTTTCCCCTTACCTGTGAGGGAATATGCACATATGCAACACACCCAAAGATTTTGCAATGATCAAGAGATGGTCTCTTACCATGCCAAGCCTCATAGGGTCTCATTCCATCAAGTGTCTTTGATGGCAACCTGTTGATTAAGTATGTGGCAGTAGATACACTCTCTGCCCAAAGATAATTTGGTAGTTTTTTCTCATTAAGCATAGACCTAGCTGTCTCTACAATGAGTCTATTCCTCCTTTCAGCTACCCCATTTTGTTCAGGTGAGTACCTTGTAGTAATCTCCCTCTTGATTCCTCTTTCCTGCAAGAAATCTTCAAAGTCATTTGAGAAGTATTCTCCACCACCATCTGACCTTAGCCTCTTCAAATGTCTACCTGTTTGATTCTCAACTAATGCAAGATACCTTTTGAAACAATTAAATACTTCATCCTTATGTTTCATGAAGTATAAGACAGTCCATCTGCTATAGTCATCAATAAAGGACACATAGTACCTTGATCCAGATATGGATGGCTCCTTGCTAGGTCCCCAAACATCTGTATGCACC
Organism: Ceratopteris richardii; assembly: GCA_020310875.1. Classification (NCBI taxonomy): domain Eukaryota; kingdom Viridiplantae; phylum Streptophyta; class Polypodiopsida; order Polypodiales; family Pteridaceae; genus Ceratopteris; species Ceratopteris richardii. Next base: position 5,033,676 of record CM035420.1, read on the forward strand.
AATTCCAAATAATCTTCATGCATAAAACCTTTCTTGGTATAGGGCAATCTGTGTGACTTACCAAATTGACAAGCCCCACACTTGTATATCATGTGTTGCTTGGATACATTAGGTATCCCAAGCACACATTGATCCCTGCTCATTTGTTTTATGGTCCTCTCTCCAATGTGACCTAATCTCTTGTGCCACATCTCCAATTCTGATAGGGTTTGGTCCTTATAGTTGTACAAAGCAATATTCTTAGTATCTTCAAGTTCAAAGGTAAACAATCTACCTGATTTCTCTCCCTTGGCTATCCTTCTGAATCCATGTCTTGGATCCTCCACATATGCACCATGTTGAGTGAACCTGACCTGTAGACCTTTTTCAACAATCTGACCTACACTCATCAGATTCTTGGTGATTGTTGGAACATACAACACTCTGCTTAGTAAATTCTGATTACCATCACTTGTTTTGACATTGCCTACTTTAACAACTGAATGTTTAGTGTCATCACCTGTCTGCACTTGGTGCTTGCCTTTGGGTTCTTCCAAATCGGAGAGTAAGGCAACATTTCCAGCTACATGGTTGGAGCAACCTGAATCAATATAGAACAAATGATCATCATTGATACCTGATTTAGATGTCATGTTCATGATCAACAAGGAATCATCTTGATCCTCTGCATAATTGTTGTAGTCCTTTCTGTTCCTGTATCCACCTTGATAATTGCCATTGTGATTGTAGCTATTGTTGTAATTATTGTTGTAGCCATGGTAGCCTTGAGATTGATTGAATCTGCCTCTGCCTTGAGAGTATCCTCCTCTTTGGTGACCTCTTCCTCTTTGGTTCTTGTAGTTTTTGTAGCATTCATCTGTAGTATGGTTAGACAAGCCACAAATATTGCATGGAGATTGATTGTAGGGTCTCCCCCTACCTGACTTACCTCCTCTGCCCCTACCTCTAGAAGATCTACCTCTCCCTGCATAGTTTGCTTGGGAGGTAGAGCCTTCTTCATCAACCTTCTTGCTTTTGCCCTTGTCTTTAGTCTTCTTATCAGTATATAGGGCAGAGGGATTGTTACCTTTTGATTGCTCTCCATTCTTTGTGATCTTTGCTTCATGTGTAAAGAGTTGTCCAATCAGAGTTGTTAGATCAGGTGCTTGGATGTCCATGTACAAGTCCATTGCTGTGGTAAAGCTCTCCCACTTGTCATCTGCCTTTAGTCCATTGATCACTTGTCTGACTATTTGCTCTTCCTCAATTTCTTCTCCAACACTTGCAAGTTGATCTGCAATGTCTTTGACTTTGGTGACAAAATCTGAGACACATTGTTTTGATTGCTTCCTAAGAGTTGTAAACTCAATCCATAGCTGATTCTTTCTGGCCCTTGTGCTTGATGAAAAATATGTTGACAAGGTTTCCCAAGTCTCTTGGGAAGTCTTACAATTCCTTACATGAGGTAGAAGGAAATCAGAGATAGAGTTTAGAAGATATGACCTTGCCAAAGCATCTTTTTCACACCATTGATTTAGCCTCTCATGTTCATCCTTTGTAGGTAGGCCTCTGGTCTTGAATGAGGGCAACTCCTCATCTCCTGATATGTATCCATACAAGCTTCTCCCTTGTAGATAGGTCTTCATTCTCAATGACCAAGCCTGGTAATTATTTCTATCCAATTTGTCAATGAAGGAAGGGAAACCATCACCCATGATTACCTTATTTGCTCTGATACCACTGTTGGATGTGATGGCTGGATACACTTAGAAGATCAAGCTGGTGCTGCAAATCCTGCTTCACACCTGCCCTCCTTTGACTCAAGATATGCTTAGTAGACTCCTTGAGCTTTCAAATGACACCAAAATATGCTATATGTACTTTAGAAATGAGTTGAGTAATGATTATATCAAAACAGACTACTTGTGATTTCAAGAATCCTGAGAAACTTGCTATATTGGTATTGACACCTGCTCAGAGTTATGCTCAGTGTGACCAGCACACTTAAAATTGATCTAATTGCTTTTGGACATAATCAATTAGCTTAACAAGCTTTCATTTGCAAGTGGAATGAGAGAAAATAACAAACCATACTCTGAGAAATCAATTTAGCAACCTAAGGTGAACCCCCGACTTTTTAGGAGACTTACAGTCACAGACCAGTGAGCACCCCGACTGAGATTTCTCTGTGATGGTAGATCCAATAGCTTTGAAACTTTGTATGTGTATAGTAGACTTTGAGCTAAATTCAATGCACTTTGAATCATCCAATTTGGTTCAGTAGATCTTGAGATATGCCTCTTGGAAGTTGACAGACTTGGAGGTAGTCACTCAGAGAAAACAGAGACTATGAATATATGTATATTGATTAAAACTAATGATTGTACATTCCCATTGGCATGTAATGTGATGCTCAATGGTACTCAGAGGTGTAGGCTATGGTGTAGCTCACACACACTCAGTGATTGACTCAGAATTGCCTCGGGAAGAGTGAAGAACATCCGCGACTTTTTCCATAGCTCTTTTATAGGAGTTTTGAAAGTATTTGAATTTGAATTCAAATTAAAGCTCCCTTGAATCTCTCCACTAGACTTAGGGAGATATTCCCTCAACTAATTCATCTACTTTTTCACGACTCTAGTCTAGTAGGTGTGATTACATGTTTGATAAAGTCATATAGACTTTTTACATAAGGTAAATGGTAATAACCAATAAGCATTGGTTTCTATGGTTCAAATCTATCCTTCAAGGGTTCAAACTTTAGCCTTCCAAGGTTCCAATTGTTCAAGCCTTATGTTGAGTCTTCAAGGTACAAATCAAAGCCAAGTGTGAAGGCTTGACTTACACCAACATAGATACATGATTTTATGAGCACCACATCAATTAGAAAAACACATGTAGTATAAACTTTGTAAACACTATTATCATCTGATGTAAGCTAAGGAGAACCTATCAAATATTGAAAGTGGAATTCATCATTCGAGTTGAATTTCATGAGTGCGTGTATCCTAGTACATTTTATTGAACAAGAACAGAATATTGTGCATCTTTGCGGATTCTATAAATTTAAATGAATCATGGTCAATTTTCTCTACTCTTTTCAAATAGTATGTTCTACAAGGTTGTTGGTATAGAAACACACTTATCATTGGATTGAAATAATGATCATAATAAGATGTTTACACTTGGTTGGAGTTAGACATCTGCGAAAGCATGTGAATAGCAGAAGGAAGAAGAAGAAGCTTGGAGCACAACACACAATACTAAATATTGCTAGAGAATTTATAGAAATAAGTAGCCCATTAGGGTAATAGATATATATACAAGCCGGGGAGAGAAAACCTCCTAAAGAGGGAAACACGTGCCCCAGTGGTCTTAGTGTGTTCACACACATTACTACCTAAATATATCAACAAATCCCCCCTGGGAGTGGTGTAGTGAACAAGCAGTTGGCACTCATGTATAAGGAAGTTCCAAGCTATGTGGAAACAATCCAAAAAATGAAGTAAGCCCAAAGCTTTACGAAAAGCTTCAAACTTCTCTCGAGGCAGAGCCTTTGTGAAAAGGTATGCAATGTTCTCCTGCGTGGGCACATATGCCAAGTTGATCTCTCGAGCAGAGAGCCTCTCCTTGACATAATGATAATGCACCTCAATGTGCTTAGTGCAAATATGCAACACAAGGCTCCTTACAACTGCCAATGCATTCTGACTGTGAGTGAAGATGGTTGTGGCAAAAGAGTGACCAACACCCAAATAAGCCATAAGGCATCTGAGCCACGCACACTCAATAGTCGATGTGAAAGCTACCCTATACTCAACCTCACAACTAGAAATGGCCAGAGTAGGCTACTTCTTGCTCAACCAAGATATGCATGAGCTACCAAGCATGAAGCAAAAACCACTACTGGACACAGGAGTGTCATAGCAACAAGCCTAGTCAGAGTTAGAAAAAGCATGCAAATCTAGCAATAGGGATACCCCCTTGGGATAAAACAACCCAAGTAGCCGGGTACCACTCAAGTAACGAAAGATGCGCTTAACTGTCTACCAATGCTTGACACCTAGGCAATGCATAAATATATCGTAAACTTGTCTCCATAAGAGTGGCAATAGGTTTATAGTCTTCAAGGCCAAAATGCTGCAATAATGTGTCAATATATTTGATTTGGCATAAAGCCATTCCACCATCAACATGCATAAACTGAATGCTCAAATAATGATGCAAATGGCCCAATTCAGACATCTCAAATGAGGCATGCAAATCAGCCTTAAAATCAGCAATATGCTTCTCATGAGGACCAGTGAGCAGCATGTCATCAACATATACCACAATGATGAGAAGTACATCATTAGCACGCTTAACATAGAAGGTGCTTTTATGTGGACTCTTCTTAAAACCAGGTGCAATCAGATAAGTATGTACCTTTTCATACCAAGCATGTGGTGCCTGTTTCAAACCATATAAAGCCTTTCTTAAAGTGCACACCTGATTTTCATGCTCTTTCTGCACAAAGCCACGGGGCTCAAAAACATACACTTCTTCATGTAAGTCACCATTCAAAAGTGTTGTTTTATTTTCCAACTAATGTACATTCCAATCATGATGAGCTACAAGTGCATACATGCTATAAATAGTAGTCATTTGGCAAGTAGGAGAAAAGGTTTCATCAAAATCAATGCCTCTTTCCTATGCATAACCCTTTGCAACAAGCCTAGCCTTATACCTGTCAACTATTCCATCATGTTTACGCTTCAACTTGTATACCCATTTAATACTAGTGGCCTTCTTGCCAGGAGGCAAGTCACATAAAGACGAGGTACCATTTTTCATTATAGCATCATATTCAGATTGCATTGCAGCCATCCAATGTTCAGAATTTTGTGCTTCATCAAACGAAAGAGGTTGAGTCTCATCACAGAGACTAGATGTAGCCATTGCAAAGCAACGTGATGCAAAAGAGGCACAATGAGAGCGTGATTGAGTACAGTATAATAAAGGTGCATCTAATTTGTTGTCACGCAAAGTCTACACTAGCCATTTTGGCATAGTTTTTGTCTGCTCAATATCAGCTCTCTCATCAACAAATGCATCATGCAAATCTGTATAAAAAATGGAATGACCTATAGCATCACATGAAACCTGCAATGGCTGAGAAGTTGCCTCATTAGGACCAACACTAGACTATCCACCTATAAAAAGAGGCAACAAAGTATCATACATGTCTTTGAAGCTAACAGATGTCTCCTTCGTACATGAAAGTAAAGGCTAAATAGCATCTTCCACAAAAACAACATCACGGCTAATCAAAATGCATTTAGCCTATGGATGATACAGACAATAACCTTTGCTTTCAGAATTGTACCCAAAAAAAATACATTTTACTATTTTATCATCCAATTTTCTATGATGTTGTTCATGTAGTAATGCATATGCCAAACAACCAAAAACATGTAGATGAGCAATAGAAGGTTGTGGTCGCAAATCTCACATGGAGGGATAGACTGTAGTGCTTTAGTGGGACACCTGTTAAGTACATATGCTACACGCATGACAGCCTCAAGCCAGAAACTATCTCGTAAAGCTTGACTCTTGACCATGCATCTAGCCATCTCCATGAGTGAATTGTTCTTCCATTCAGCTACTCTATTTTGTTGAGGTATATATGGCACTATACACTGATGTTTATCCCATGTTCAACCAAAAATGCATTAAAATCAGAAGACATATATCCCCCCGCCCTCGATCAGAATGGAGGGTGCCCATTTTACGTGCTAATAGATTTTTAGCCAAAACCAAAACTGTTTGAAGCACATGAACACTTCACACTTTTCTTTCAATGGACATACCCATGCATGCGTGGAAAAGTCATCATTGAAATTCACAAAGTAAAGATAATTTCCAAAAGAGGGCGTCTCCATATGTTGCAGGATAAACAAGCACAAAAGAGGAGCCCCAAAAATTTTCAAGTTAGGAGCATAATTTTTCTTCTTCAAAATCCTACGAAACTCCCTTTAAGCTATATTAATGCACTAGAAGAGTCCTGTCGCTGCATAAACCCAAATTATTCTAACATAACTCTTGTAAAATACAAGAAATTAGAGTTAGCCAATAAAGTGCCGATCTCTTGTATGAAAGGACCATTTTCAAGGAACATGTATATAAGTCACTTGGTGACTCTTGTAAAGAACTTTTGCCATTGTGAAAGCTAAAGAATAATTTCGAATTTGCTTCTTTCCTGCTGATTTTCTCCTTTTCCATGATCTTTTGTGTGTGCATAATGCTTGGAATATGTGCGTAGGACTGTTGCCTATCCCTTCTCATCAGTTTTGAGCTCTTGTAATGTGTGTGTGTGTGCCATTACGAGTTGTGGAGTGAGTGTTGGTGTTTCCTGCCATTCACTATTTTGCCAATAACTTGAAGCTTGTTTGTTAGATTTAACTGAAAAACAAAATAGATTTGTCTCGTTTGAAGCTTCGAAAGGAACCCGCTATTGGCTATATTCGGAGTTTGGGGCTAAGAGAAAAGCTCGAATTTGCGCTTACTGTCGTAAATGGTATTGCCGCATGCATTTTCAGATGATTAGTGAGTCGGAGAGGTAGTTGAGGCTAGTCACATGCATTGTAGCTTAGATACTTCACCTACCATCATGTGTGCATGTGTCTTCATACACTCGGTTCTTGTCGTTCCTCGGATTGATAATCAAACGTGTATTAATCGACCACTATATGCACTTATGGGGCGATTGAGGTATAGTCTCATCGACACAAGTCCATAAGGCTTCACAACTTAGATACACATGTTTTTGGCACCGTTGCGAGGGAAGAAATTTAACCAAGGTGCCTTTATGATGGTTAGAGCTTTGGAGTGAAGGAATCATACTTGTAGAGGTGAATTCGTTCATTGACAAGTAGTCAAGGATTCCAACACTTGTTACTTCACACTCTTGGGGTGTGTGTAATGAGTTTTTAGGTTTAGGGTTAGGAGTGAGGAAGTAAGGGAAGAGTTAGGGTTAGGCAAGAGAGAGGAGTAGAGTAGGGAGAAGTAGAATACCTCAAGAAGAAAACCAAAAATTTGTCAGAATTAGTTCAATTTAGGCATTAGGTAATCCAAGACTATAAAAACCAAAAAATCTGTTCAGTTGGTCACTTGTGAGAACAAGTATCGTGAGAAGAGGAGCGACTGATATTGCCACATTGGTATCCTGCCTAGCAAGCAAAGAAGAGACTTAGTGAGCCCAAATCTTGGTTAAGCCATCCTTGAAGGTGAGTCCTATAAATTTTTTATCTCAAAAACATCATCAAAACACGCACACACGTGATCTAAGTCGTATTTGGTATGGTGGGGTAAGACAAAGAGTTTTTCGGGAGCTTTGGAGTGATACAGGGGGTCAAGAGAGAAGGGGAGAGAGAGATAAGCATTTTGCACAAATAAGTTTTTGAGTTTTGATCAATTTTGGTTGTAGTATCACGATCGATCGAGTTTTGGTATCATGATACCGAAACTCCCTAGTACCATGATAGTCACCTAGTATCATATCATGCATGCCCACTTGAGGTATTGTGATATCGTCATGGTATCATATCATCAAGTGTTGGTATCACGATTACGGTCACTTGATGGTATCGTATGGTGGTCCACCTAGTATTATATCATGTCGATCAAGATATCATATCATTGCCCGAATGGTATCATATCGTGTGCAAGTGGTATCATACTACCTATTTAGTATCCTATTGTCTAGAATTCCTAGGTATCCTATCGTCTCCTATTCTGGTATCGTATCGTCAGCCATTCCAGTATCGTATCACGAGTAACCTCAGTATCATATCATGAGGGATAGTATCATATCGCGTAAATCCTAGTATCATATCATGTAGATATTTCTGGTATCATATCGTGAGAAGACCCAGTATGGTTGACTACTTAGGTATCATATCGTTGAGTTGTAGAGGTATCGTATCGTCTGCATCTCTAGTATCATATCGTGCCACCCAGTGGTACTGTATCATCGAAGAATTTTGGTATCGTATCGTGCCGAGTCTGGTATTGTATCGTCTGTGTGGTATCACCAAGAGTGGTATCGTCTAGAACTACTTAAGCTAATTGGAGGCAAAATTTGAAGTGATTGAGGAGTTAATTAAAGGGAAGTGGAGAGCAGATATATACCCAAATAGGTGAATGAACTTAAGATCAGGATGGGTGCTAAGTTGATTCCTATACTTACCCATGGACCACAACATCAAATCAACAAGGATACTAGGAAAGGATTTCTACAATCACCTAAGTTGCACATTTTTGCATGAAGTGTGTACCATAAGGAACCCAATGATGTACTATTAAGGTGTGTAGAAGAGGCTCTATAGAAGAACTTGATTAAGAAAGCGCATGTAAATCCATGGAGAATGCATAAGGGAACTAATGGAACACTAAGGGAAGTAAAAAGATTGGGAGTTTATTGGCCAAATATGCCAAAAGATGTACATGAGTACATTGGTAGCTTCTCAGGGTGTCAAGAAAATACTCCAGAAGTTCACACACCATTACAATTCTCTACAATAGCACCAGATTGAAGTAGGACATTGGTTACGTTCTTAAAAACACAAGAGCATGAGGAAGGAGCCAGCTTAGCTAGAAGGCGATCCCTAGAAGAAAAGGACTACATTATAATGGGAAGGCAACTATTCAAAAGAGGAAAGGACAGTCAACTTCAGCTATGCATCCATGAAGGAGATTATTTACCTACATTAGAGATGGCACATGCTGGCATCGTAGGAGGACATTTTTCAGCCGAAAGAACTATAAAAATGATTCTCTTTTCAGGCTTGTGGTGGCCAACTCTACATATGGATGCAGACACATATGTATAGAGTTGTGAGGTCTGCCAAAGATCCAAGTATCCTATTGGGAGAGATGATATGCCTCTGAAACCCATGATCTGTGCGAAAGCCTTTTCCAAATGGGGTATTGATTTCATAGGACCTATTAACCCAACAACCAAAGGATCATAGGCTGAGTACATAATAGTGGCAATAGACTACCTAACCAAGTGGGTGGAAGCAAAAGCGGCAAGGAAGAATGACACGCACACCATGGCTAAGTTTCTCTTTGAGAATGTTTTTACTCCTTTTGGCCTACCCATAGAGATAGTGAGTGATAGAGGAACACACTTCATCAATGACGTAATAGAATCCTTGATGAATCATCAATTCTCTCAAAGACAAATAGGTTCCCAAGCATGCGGCAGACGTTGTTCTAGTCATTGAAGCGCAAGATCCCTCCTCCACCATTATTCAAACTGTCACAGAAGTGAATGCCGCTTTAGGTTCATCCGCAACACTCTCCATTCCTCTTGGTTCCTTACTACAATTGGGAATTCCCCCACAAGCGTTGCTAACAAATATTTCCAAGGTGGGATAGTACTTGATCCACATAACCAGAGTGCTACAATCTAATATTGTTGTAGAGAAGCAGATGATGAAGAAAGAATCTCAACACAAACTCAATATGACCAAAGCAAACATTGCTCCTTGTCAATAGGAAATTCTCATCCTTAGAGCACAAGAACCGTAGCTCTATTAGCACGTGAAAGACAAGGATCAGGAATTGGCTATGCTACAAAAGAGTTAGTGAAAAAAGAATGTAGCTTTGGAAAAAGTCGGATCAATGTTGGAAGAAACATCAAAGAAAGCTTCTTTATTGGATAAACCATGTGTAGAAATCAATGCTAAAGCTATCCAATGGGAGACTGAGCTGGCAACAACAAAAGAAGAATTATTCCAAAAAGCTCAAGCATTGACTGAGGAAATAGGAGTTCCTATACAATTAAAGAAATAGTTGGGGGCAACATAGAAGCAAAGACATGCATATTTCAAGACCATCGAATTTCATGCCCAACAATCACATTGATTGGAAAATATGCTTGTTGAGAGCAGTATGGGCACCCAAGGACTGACTAGACAAGGAGGCCAGCGGAGAGAGTCAGAGCGAGGTGAAGGATTAAGTAGACAAAGCAGTCGACGCAAATCTGGTAGATAGGCCCTTCAAATTTTTCCAAATCAACATCTTTATAATAGTGGTTCTTATCACTAACAATCATTGTACATACCATTTCCTATTTTTGTAGCTCCATTTTGTGCAAGCCAAGGAGTCCTTGAGCTTGAGGAGCCTTAGAAGTACCTACATATCAATTTTCGTATTTTTTAGACTCCATTTAAGCCCTCAAATTGGCCCTGGAACATAATTTTTAACTAGGCCGGACACTAGGTCTGGACAGGGCCAAAACCTAGTCAAAAACTATAAATAGAGCTAGAGAGCTCATTTTTGAGGTTAGATTGTAATTGAAATGAACTTGTAAGAGCTTTTTGAAAGTAATCTAAGAACTCCATTGCTTCTCACTCTTTGTCTTGCCGTGTGTGCGCGTGTGTGTGTATGTGTGTGCATGTTTGTGTGCTTCTCACTCACGCACTTGTGCCTCCACTTGCTCGAGGTCTTCATACCATCCTCACGTCTTCCCGGATTGACATTAAAGGAGGTGCTACTCATCACTGAGATACACCAAATTTTGGCGCCGTTGCCGGGGATCGAACTTTGAGGACGAGCGTGTGATGGTAAGACGTAGATTTGGGACGTTGGCGTTGTAGGTAATTTCTTCACTTTTCTTATTTTTCTTTTCCTCACCTCATCACCATCATCATCATCACCATCTCCCACCTCCATCTCCATCATCGCAAAAATTTTCCGTTTTTGATCATATCACCTTCCCCACCTCATTTCCCTCATTCCACTTGTGAGAGAGAGCGATATTGTGTGCATTGTTTTTGCATGTTTGTTGAGTTTCTTGCAGGTTCCAGCAGCATCATCCCCTCCAGCACGTTGCGCAGGTACGGAAATGTGCAGAACTGTCTCGCAGTCGCCAGTTTCTGTCGATCGCGATTGACAGAAACTTTCATCTTTTGGTAAAACTGAGTGTACCATAGTAGACTAGAGGCCTTGCACAGCACAGATCCACAAAAATTTTTGAAAAAATTGCAAAATTTCAGTCCATCGCGATTGATAGCATCCATCGCGATTGACACTGTCCATCGTGACGGACAGCCAGTCCATCGCGATTGACAGACCCCGACAGACACGTGTCCATCGCGACGGACACCCCTGTCCATCGCGACCGACAGAAAAATCGCGATTGACACCCCCTTTCGCCGAGATTCTTGTCCATCGTGACATAGAGAGCCCCGATTAACACAAATTCACGGAAATCGCGATTGACACCAGTCCATTGCGATTGACACCAGTCCATCGCGATTGACACCAGTCCATCGCGATTGACACCAATCCATCGCGATTGACACCAGTCCATCGCGATTGACACCAGTCCATCGCGATTGATACCAGTCCATCGCCATTGACACCAGTCCATCGCCATTGACACCTGTCCATCGCGATTGACACCGGTCCATCGCGATTGACACCGGTCCATCGCGATTGACACCAGTCCATCGCGATTGACACCAGTCAATCGCGATTGACACCTGTCCATCGTGATTGACAGCCCAGTCGATCGCGATTGACAGCCATTTTCGGCTAAATTTTTAGGGTTTTTTAAATTGAAGATTTTGGCTAATTTTGGACATGGATAATGGACTCTAGAGCACGTAAGGAGGCTATAGGCAAATAACCCGAGGAAAACCTGTTGCCCTGTTGGCCTGTTTGAACCCTGTTTTAATCCCTGAAGCCTAAACTGACATAACTTCCTCATACGAAATCCGTTTGCTGTGATTCTTGTTTTGTTGGAAAGCTCGTGAGGAGTACAACCAAAACTTCCACTGGTTATGTGAAAATTAATATCAGGATTATTAGACAGGGTTATTTGAAGTTGACCATACCTCGAGGTAGGAAAACTGAGGGATCCTTGGGATTGTTTTCCATAAAGGCAAAGGATAATTTGGTCTGTGAGATACAGGCATAAAAGTGGTCTATTGTGGCATTTGAATCTAAGTCTTGAGCTAATCATGGGACTTTTACAGGTCCAGTAAGAGCACTTGAGAGCATCCAAAGCAAGGGTTTCTTTGCAAGCTTGAGAACCGGGTTCTTGAGCGTCATAAAGCAATGGATCAACAAGTAAGGTCGGAATATTCTCAACTCCCTTTGTCAATTCGTAGCTTAGGCGAAGTGCGGGAAGTGCTAGGAGTAAGTCAGGGCAATGATAGGCATCAATCAAGTTGAAGACTACCTATGCACTCAAGTTCAAGATTAAACATAATCTCTTCGTGATGCGATAACCTTAAAGGAAAGAATCTAACGTGGAACGATCAACTTACAGTGCGAAAATTAACTCAAATATTCCTGACGACGTGATTTCTGACTAGAGCATAAACACGATAATCAACTAAAAAAGAATCAAGTAACTGATAACAAAAGAACTCAGCAACGAGGTTGTACTTGGGCAAATTTGGGCTATTCAATTAGGCTTATGAACCTTAGATCAGGGCGACATCTAGGGAGAGATAGACAAAGTTAGGTCTTCAGAGGCTAGTGTCAAGCACACTGCTAGGTCTTGGGCCCATCAGTTGAGTCACCACTCATACTACCCTAGCTCTAAGACTAGTGAATCAGAGATGTCTCAAGGCATGGACAGACCTACGGGAAGTTCAGGAGTGCCATACTTGCACAGGGTAGAAGGCCCTTACAAAACGCAGTTGGAATACCTTAGGAACAACCGATTAGGTGCTAGCATCTATGAGGACGGCCTAGGAAGATCTGTAGTACATATTAAGAATCCTGACCAATCTATTGGACTAGAGCGCCCAGCTGTCAAGTTCGAAAACGGAGCATACTTAGACAAGGAAGGGACAATATATGTAGTCACCAGTCATCCAGATAGGACTGATGAATTTGGGAATGAGATCCCAGGAACGGACTTAGGTGACCTAGAGCAAGGAAACATGGGTAAAGAACCGAGGACCCCCCGAGGCAAATCTGTTCTCACTAGGATTATCACACTGGAGTGGATTCCCCAAGATAATAAGAGCATAGATCTGCTTCTGAACCAAGAAACTGACAAAGCCTTTTGGAGGTATAAATCTGATCGGCCAATTGATATAGGAACAATCATGATCTATGAGTTTAAGGATCCTGATAGCCCAGGCAGAGTGACCTACTTAGATCACGCTTCAGAGAGGATCTTTGTGGTGACAGAAAATGATAGGCATGCTTACACTTGGAAAGATGAATTCGTTTTCCCCCAACCAAGATCGAACGTGTCCTATGGCCACCCGGGAGCTGGAACGTCCCATGCTCATGGAGCTCAAAGAGACAGACATAGAGATAGACCTGAGGTAAGCTTTGCCAACCTAGGGGGCAGAGAAAGAACAAGGATGGAAACAAATAGAGTAGAACGTGAGGTACTTAGAGCTCCCAGGAATCAAAGACATGCGGATGAGTTCCCTCTACCACGACCTAGAGAGCACACAAGGACTTTGAGACCGACTCAGCTAGTCAAGTCCATGAAGAACTACTTTGATGGCACTGGAGATCCATACGATCATGTGGCTGAGTTTAGGCAAGTCTTGAGAGCGGAACAAGTGGAGGATCTATTCACGCAGTACAATGCCTTTGGTCTAACTCTTAGGAACACAGCCCTTACGTGGTTTCAACCATTGAATGAGAGACAATTCAGGAGCATAGACCAACTCCTAGAGGCTTTCATTATTGAATTCTCTAAGAGTGGCATAAGACATAATACCTCCTCGCTGATTCACAGCTTCAAGCAAACCCCTCAAGAGACCGTGAGACTTGCAGGAAGAAGATTTAGGCAATATCTAGAGAGATGTCCCATCCCTGAGTTACCCACACCAGCCAAACAAGTGGCTCTGTTCCTGGATGGATTGCTAAGTACCAAATTGAGGTCATATGTGTACTTGAAGGACCCTATGACCATTGAAGAGTGTGTATGCATGTGCATTGACATTGAGGATAACCTAGGGGAAGAGTTAGAACTCTCCAAAATCTACAAAGATTCAGATTGTGGTTCTAGCCTCTCTTCCACCCAATCCACATCTATCGAGGAATTAGCAGAGAAGTAGCTCAGAAATTAGGTGTCTCTAGCAAACAAATCCCAAGGTTTGCCCCAGTGAAAAGATGCTATACTTGTGGTGGCGAACACATGGCGAATGTATGTCCCATTATGGCTCAATCCCAAGTAAATCCTAGTAGCCAGTACTGCACCATAGAACGGAGGTACACCAATCACACCGCGCAAGATTGCCCCTACAATAAGCGAGCCATTAGGCAGACGTACCCTCAGCCATACCCTCAACAAGGCAGATACTAGAGTCAGTACCCACCACAACAGTATACTAGGCCTCAGCAAAATTACCAACTGCAATATCAGGCCCAACTGAGACCCCAGTCAGTGCTAGCACAACAACCATCTGCTCCTACTAATGTAATCCCTGTAAAGTATGCTGCTGCAGAAGAAAACCTGAATAGAGCTATAGTCCCAGTAACACCATTAATCTCAGAAAGTGATCACGAGTGACCATAGCTTTGATTCGACACATATTGACAGCCCCTAGGCCTACTACATGCAATCTCCAGAACATGGTGAGTCCTATTACAGTGAAGAGCCAAATGAACCTAATTGGGAGTCAGATTACACAAACGTCATGTATGCAAACCCCAACCCTAGACCTCAACCTAGGCAGGTAAGACCCCCATTCCCTAGAGGACCATACTACAGATGTCAGGGAGATCATCTCATTCGTGATTGTCCCTTGCCTCCACCTACACAACCCCAGTCAGTGACGATTCAGGGCTTTTGCCAAGACTATGGAAAGGAGCATCTCTTACGAGATTGCCCAAAGAACCCCAATAATATGCCAAAAATCACTCCTATCAACGTTATTGGGTTAGTTGTAGACTCCACAGGGAGTGTGACTTCCACTGCACCAGTACAAGTAATCACTAGAGCCCAAGCCTTGCAACAGAACCAAAGCGTAGGCCAGGAAAAGAGCCCAGATGTTAGTGAAACGGAGAGCATGACAAAGAAGAGGACTAGAGCTTGAGAGATAGTCGTGAAAGAATGAAAAGGCAATGGGCAAAAAAGATGAGTGAACTCGAGGAAAGCCTCATAGAAACAAAGGCCAGGATAACTGAACTCACATCACAAACTCCCTCTCACACTACCCCACCTCCACCATTCCCAACTCCATCCGAACCGCCACCTTCCAACCTGCCTCACCTAAACCCACCACCCCCAAGAGTAGGACCAGTCCTAGCAGATCCCACTCCCGAGGACCTAAACATGATGCTTAAAGCATATCAGGCCAGAATCCAAGAAGGGCCAAACGTAACTGATCATGAAAAGTGTTACCCTAGAGCAGAACTAGAGCTAGAACAAACCAAAATTTTTGCTAAGATGGTGGAATTGGCTCAGACCATGTTTGAAGCCAGTCGCCTCTTTAACATCTCTAGTTCAGCAAAGACACAATTGCACTTTGATGGATTGTTAGAAAGAATAGAGAAGCTAATTGCACAATCAGAAAAGGAACCCGCCTCTCAACATAAGGACAAGGCAAGTGAAAGGGCAGGTCTTCCTGCCCAGGAAGCCTATGTGCCTAACTCTACGGAACCAGACACATCATCTTCTATGAATCGGTTCACACCAGAATTCCTACGAGAGATTCAAGAAGACAAATGGGCGAAAGAAAGTGAAGTACCTCCTCCCATTGAACTGGTGGATGATGCACACGACCAATTCCCACAAGACATCCCATCCATTTATGAGGAGCAGGAGAGCACCCACTCTCAAGAAAGACTAGACTTTGAGTCTAATTCTTTACAAGAATTACCCCACTTCACAGGCCCATGGGAAGCTAAGTCTACTTGTATGAGAGCACCCACGGTCATGGTAAGAAACGAAGACTCGATCATACCTAGGAACACAAAGGTAGTGAAAAACACTAAAGTACAGTGCAACCTCACCTTAGAAGAGCTACTCAAAGTAAGGCCAGAGCTATGGAAACATGTCGCCAAACAAGTACTAGCGATAGTGAAACCTCATTCCCAGGTAGGATCACATAGGACAGTGCCAGAGATACCCTTGGATAAGATAGGAGACATGTGTGAAGGTGAAGAAGGGAACACCTATCTTCCCATTACCTACCAGGGGTACACCACCAAGGCAATTTTGGACTCAGGTGCAGGAGTTGCAATTGCCACCACTTCCCTATGGAAGCGTTGGGGCAAGCCAGCACTCAGGCCAACGAGAATGAAATTGCAGATGGCCGATGGTCATATTGAGAGACCCCTAGGGTTGTTAGAAGGAATAACTCTCAGCACCTGTGGTGTTGAGTTCGAGCATACATTTGCTATATGCGATTTTAGCAAAAATCATGCCTATGAGATGATTTTGGGAAGACCCTTTATGCGACAGTTGCAACTGGTACAGGATTGGGGAACCAATTCTTTGTACCTACAACACTTAGGTGTTACGACCAAAGTGAATCTCAAAGATTACTCTCATAGAGATGTCCCTCCTATCCAATGGAATCCCATCCATATAGCCAAAGATGATACAGAATCAATGCATTCCATAGGGTCAGGATCCTCATGGATGCATGAAGACACCCACTTATGGATGTGCAAAGTGGCAGTAGAAGAGGAGAAAAGAGAAAAGGCCAGAGAAATAGGTGCAAACGAAACACATAGACCCATTCAAGACCCAGCCTATGCACTTGTAGTATTTCCTGATGAAGAATTTGAACCCCATGGCTGGGCAAAAATCCTAGCAATAATGGATGTAGCCATCAATGAAGAACAATGGACACCTCACTGTGATGAAGATGGCTATGACATTTCAGTCTTCTCCATAGAGCCAATCATGGGAGAGGCAGTGTTAGAAGAGTGCGAACCTAGCCCTGATGCATTTGAGGATGCGCGCGACTCCGATCTAGAGTCAATCATTATGGATCCACCTTTTGCATCAGATGAAGAATATTTCTATGAAGTAGAATTTCAACCCCAAAGGCACGGAGAGCTTACAAATGATGTAAGGCTAGCCACACATGTGACCCCGAAGGAAGAAGGGAAGAAAAGAAAGAAGAGAGCAGTCACACCAAAAGAGGAAGAATCTTTGTTTGAGGTCCCGGAAAACTTTAAAAAGTATGAGATAGATGACAGAAGATTCATGATTAGAATGCCTAAACGAGAGGCACAATCAGGAGAGGCCTATGATAACAAAGAAACCACCAAAAAAATAGTAGTGGCCCTAGAAGAAGGAGAGGAGAGATGCACGTACATAGGCCATGACGTGACAGCAGACGAAGAGCACGAATTGATAGCCTTGCTAAGAGAATACAGAGATGTGTTCGCTTGGAGTTACAAGGATTTGAAGGGTGTTGATCCAGACATATGCTCACACATTATCTCCATGACCTCAGATGCTAGGCCCTCTAAGCAAAAGCCATACACATACAATGACAACTATGCGGCCAAGATCAAGGAAGAGATAGATAGACTGGTTGAAGCTGGATTCATCAATGAAATTGAGCATACTGAGTGGGTATCCCCCATCATAGTGGTGCCCAAGAAAAATGGAAAGCTGCGTGTGTGCATTAACTTGAAGAAGGTTAATGCAGCCACAATTCGAGATAACTATCCGCTTCCTATCACAGATCATCTCTTAGAAAGAGTAGCAGGCAAAGAAGTGTACAGCTTCCTCGATGGATTTTCGGGCTACAATCAAGTAGCCATAGCTCCAGAAGATCAGCATAAGACGGCATTTGCCACTGAATGGGGCATTTTTGCCTTTGGAGTAATGCCATTTGGGCTGACCAATGCACCAGCTACCTTCCAAAGGCTGATGTTCCATGTGTTTAAAGAGTTCCTGAGGAAGAACTTAGAAGTCTATGTTGATGATCTTTGTGCTCATTCCAACATTAGGCAAACCCATATTCCCGAACTCAGACAAATCTTTGACAAATGTAGAGAATATCAAGTCTGCCTGAACCCAGAAAAGTGCATCTTTATGGTCAGGCAAGGCAAGATTGTAGGACACATAGTGTCAAAGAATGGCATATCCACTGATGAAGAGAAAGTGAGAGCCATAGCAGAGCTACCTAGGCCAAGGAATGTCAAGGAAGTACAAGCTTTCATAGGGCATTGTGGTTACTACCGTCGGTTCATTCACATGTATGCCATCATTGCAAAGCCTCTGTACGGACTTCTGACAAACTTTGAGTGGACGGATGAATGTGAGAATTCCTTCAATGAGCTTAAACGGCGATTATGTTCAACACCAATCTTAACCACACTAGATTGGAATAAGCCTTTCCATGTTCATGTGGATGCATCCAATTATGCTATTGGGTGTGTACTCGCGCAACCTACTGGTGAAGGTAATATGGATCTTCCAATTGCCTATGCTAGTAGACAATTGAATGCAGCTGAACGAAATTATACAACCACCGAACGAGAAGGATTAGGCATGGTATATGCAGTTAAAAAGTTTAGACATTATTTGCTTGCAAATAAGTTTAAATTTTTTACTGACCAGCAGGCACTGCTATATCTCGTGAACAAGCCATGCAATACAGGTAGATTAGTAAGATGGTTTCTCTTACTAATGGAATACGACTTCGAGGTTGTGGTAAGGAAAGGTAGGACTCACTTGAGAGCAGACCATCTCTCTAGGCTCACATCTGGAGAAGCCCCACAAGGAGTGTCAGATGACCTTCCTGATGCTTACTTGTTTAATTTGGAAGTGGTGCTGTAGTGGGCTAAGTCATTAGTGCCAGTATTGACATACGGGCCTAACCACCCAGTAGTAAACACACAGGATAGAGAGGTAGTAAAAGCTCAAAAGTATCACATCATGGCAGGTAGTATGTACAAGCACACAGATCAAGAGATCTTGGCTTGTTGTGTGGAAGAGGATGAGTACGCTAAATGGTTGCAATTAGCACATGTAGGTGCATTAGAGCAACACTACTCAAAACAACAAACCCTACAGACACTAAGGAGACTCGGAGTGCATTGGCCGACTATGGAGGCTGATGTCCAAAAGTTGTGCAAGGAATGCCCAATCTGCTGCACTAAACCACATGTGGAACATGCCACTCTTTATCAAGTGTCCATAGTGTCAGATTGGAGTGAACCACTAGTATCCTTCCTGAGGACGAAAACATTCCCTCCAGACATGACTCTGGCTAGGAAAAGGAGTTTAGAACAAGAAGCCCAGGATTACTCACTCATTGGTGATAATTTGTACAAGCGCGGAAAAGATGGTTACCTAAGACTATGCATCCATGAGAGTCAATATCTCAATATCTTGGAAACTGCTCACCAAGGTGTGGCAGGAGGACACTTTGGACCAGATCAGGTGATCAAGGCAATACTATTTGCAGGCTTCTGGTGGCCAACCCTTCACATGGATGCACATACCTATGTGAAACGGTGTGATGTGTGTCAGAGAACTCAGTATCCTATACGTAAAGATGAGATGCCCCTGAAACCTATGATGGGTGGACGTGCATTCTCTAAGTGGGGAATAGACTTTGTTGGTCCTATTAATCCCCCAGCTAAGGGTTCACATGCGGAATACATCATTGTTGCGACAGACTATCTAACCAAATGGGTAGAGGTAAAAGCTACGACAAAGAACGATGCTCAGACAACCGCTAAATTCTTGTTTGAGAATGTATTCACAAGATACAGGCTACCTATAGAGCTAGTAAGTGATAGAGGCACTCACTTCTTGAATGAAGTGATTGAAAATCTGATCCAAGAATTCTTGGTAGTTCATAAGAAGTCTGCCCCCTACCACCCACAAGCTAATGGGCAAGCCGAAAGCACAAACAAGATTCTGTGCAATGTACTGACGAAATTAGTGAATAATAAACGCTCTGATTGGGACAAACAGCTACACCATGCTGTTTGGGCATATCGAGTGGCCTATAAAACGGTACTCCAAGCCACACCCTTTCAGATGGTATTTGGCCAAAACGCAGTGCTACCGTTGGACTTTTTAATACCTACATTGAAAGTAGCACAAGAGCATGAATGGACGGGTCATGAACTCTCCTCGAGACTTTTTGACCTTGAACGATTAGGAGAAACAAGACTGAGAGCGGCTGCAGGGATATATGTTGCAAAGAAACGACAGAAGGCTTACTTTGATGCCCACGTTAAGGATAAAGGTTTGAAGGCAGGAGACTTAGTTTTAGTTTACACATTGAAACAACATGCAACGAAACTAGAGAAGAGAGGCTACGGACCCATGATCATTAATAGAAACTCAACAAGTGGAGCAGTGCAACTAGCCACATTGGAAGGTGATGTTCTCCCGAGCTACATTAGCGGATGTAGAGTCAAGTTATATCAGGAACCTCTGACAGAAGAGATGTTAAGTCGACTCAACACTGCTAAGAAACGCAAAGAAGAAGAAAAACGAATTCGCGAAGAAGCTCAGGCAGAAGCATTGGAACGCATCCGGAGAATGAAGATGAGAAGACAGGGTAGAGAGCAATCTAGGACAGATGCATATGCAGATCAAGGATATCACATGGCTATGTGTGAAGTTTCAGGTGTTAGTGCACATAGAATAATTGATTGACGTCCTTTTATAACCTTAGATATAGGCCAAGGAAAGGGTGCAAGGACTGTAAGAGCCTTGATTGACTCAGGTGCAGCCACTAGTGATGTTAAATTGTCTTACTGTCAAGAGTTGAAATTAACTGTCAATCCTATAGAAGCATATCTCATAGGATTGGGAGGTGTGGAAACCCCTTGCATGGGCGAGGTGGAACTTCCCCTCTACATTCAAGACGAAGTAGTGACAGTCAAAGTACTAGTGTGTCAAGATGAGGACCTCACTGAGCCTCTTGTCTTGGGCCAGGACTGGATCTATGATCATGCAGTCAACCTAAACCTAAGAAGTGGACTTCTTCAGGTATGGGTAAATTATAGCCGAATTACAGTTGAATTGGAAAATGAGGCACTCAAGGGACTAGGTAAAGCACAAACTCCTGGTCCTTCCAGGGGTGCACATGAAGTTGACCATGCTATTCTTGTCCAAAACAGTGTGACGCAGAAAGAGGACTGTCTCAACAATAGAGTCAAGGATAAGAAGGCACTCCCTTATGTTCCAAAGGCCAGAGGGATGCAGCAACCAAAGGCAGATCGAATACTGAAGAAGCAGAACACTACCTATACTGGGGGCCAAAAAAAGGAGCAAAGCAGATTGTTTCAGCCAATGAAACAAGTATGGAGGCAAAAAGGCGAACACCCTGTTCCGACCAGGCCAACCCCACGGCCAAAACCTCTTATTAGTAATCAACAACACGACACTAATAAGAAGTCCTTCATAAATTCTTCTGCGAAAGTGAAGTCTATTTGGGTACCCAAGAAGTCAATGAAGGTCAGCCCACAATCACGACAAATCTGGGTGCCTAAGGCTTGCTTGCGGGCTCAAATAGCTACACCAAGGCCAAACCCTGTACAACATGTTTCACTCACGCGAACATCTGAGGCCCAGTCTTACACATCACGCACGAACACGTCTTCTTCCATGAGCACAAGTAGAATCACTTGTAAATGGGTCCCTAAAAAGCCCCATTTTTCAAGTAAATACCCTATCACACTCTCCAGAGTCTCCACAAAGTCAAGATCAAAACCTATCCATTGCATTTGGCAACCTAAAACTTGTAATAAACCCCCGGACCCCAGTTGTAAATCCATGTCCACCTACTAACTACGTCACTCTCACACTACATCATTCTGCTTAGTTCTTAGGTCTACCCAATTCCTAACTACACACACAAGCACCGAGCACTTACTAACCCCCTAACCTCTCCCGAACCTCATGTTAATGTTGTAACGGGCACACAGCGTCATTTTTGTGTCCATTGCAATGTTAACATTTATTCATATATTCTCACAGAACCAGCTTCGAAATTTTCAACATGGCTGAGGCGGCTGGAACTAACTCTCAAACAGAAACGAGCCAGCAAGTGGTGGACTTAGATAGTTTACCCGTTTTGCCTGAAACAAACGAAAGACCAGAAGAATTGCAGGCCATCAAAATCATACCTATAGCGGACCCTCCCAGTGGCCATACCATGCCCGTAGGAAAAGCTTCCCATTGGTTTAGTGAAGTGGCAGGACCCTTGGGAGAGGGAACATACCTATGGGAATCAGAGTTGGACTTTAATGGGAAGCAAGGCAAATACCATTTCTTTACAAGAGAATTCGAGAAGTTACAAAATGCAGAAGGTCTACGTTCGGTATGGAAGAAGGCAGGATTGGATGCATACTTCAGTGCACGGCTCCCAAAGCCTGACTTCATGCGATGCTACTATCTCATCAACACCTTGACTCCAAACAAGAACCCAAAAGGTGCAAGCTCATTTGTGATCCCATCTCTAACAAAAGGAAATGAGCTCAAGAGGTTTAGGTTATCCAACAACTTGGTGAGAGAGGCCCTAGATATGCGCGGAATGCATATTCCTACAGAGAAGGAAACCCTAGTGCCGGATTACATGAAGAATCGAAGCCTCACCAAACTCAAGGACATGGTGTCCATGATGCCTAATGTTGCAATACACCTTTGCATGTGCATGCAACACTTTGCTTTTCCTGCCCAAGATAGATTCACCATGCCGCCCAAAAAGATTTGGTTTAGTTTGTATCTGGCAGAGACACAGAGCCTCACCATCAACTTACCCCACTGGATAATTGATCAGATACACCTAGCTCACAAACGATGGCCGCAGAAACAGGTTTTATATGGTTGCTGTGCTCTGACGAGAATCATTTATAGGTGTTTGGCTTATGACATCCCTATTCAACGGGCCCTAATGTGGAATCGTGTAGAGCAGTTTAGAGGCAAGACATCCACTGGACCCCCTTCTAAGAAGATGAGAGGTACTGTCCAAGTCCCTTGTGCTCAACCACGTGGAGCCACCCTAACACCAGACGTCACCCCTCTACCCCGAAGAGTCTGACCATTCACACTCCGACTTCCAAGACGCAGCACCGATGGTTCTACCTTGATATTCCCTCCCATCCCAACCGATCTTGAATTTCCCAGTGGTGCACCTTTGGAAGAACTCACGAATGAAGACTTTGAACAATTATTACAAGATGTAGAGCTCGAGGCAGAAGAGGCACAACAAGTGGAGAATGTGCAAACAGAGGCAACAACCTCCCAAGTACCTGTCACCACAGTTGAAGTGGATGAAGAGGATGATGAAGATGAAGAACAGGAGGAAGATGAGGAGGATTATGATCAAGAGCATCATGATGAGCAACAAGAAGTGCCAGAACTTGTAGGTGCACCTGCATATACAGCTCAACTACAAAGGTTATACGACACAATCAAAGCAGTACAAGAAAGGCATCAACTCTCTCTTGTATCAGGTCAAGCTTTAATGCAAGAAATGCTATCAGATGATGGGGTGGATCAACATTTCATTGACACCCTCAAATTAGTGTCAGAATCTTTGGGAGTTCCGGAGGCTGTCCACACAGCAGTCCGCCAGTCCGTGAGGTATGACAAACGCAGAGTTGACACATTACCACGCGCAGGTAAGACTATCAGGATACCCGTCACAGAACAAGAAGTACCCATTGAAACCACAACTACCCCCACCACCACCATTGACCTCTCTGCTGAAACCTTCGTTCTGACATCACCCATCTCACCCTAGCATCCCCCATCACCACCTTCTCCACCCCCACCACCACCTCCCACCATGGAAGAAACGACAGTCATCACCTCTACCTTCACTTATAACCCATCCTCATTCACATCATTCTCATTTCGAGAACCCACCTCACAAGTCACCCTCTTCTCTTTCATCACCAATCCCTTGTACACTTCAACCCTTCTATCCTCCGAACCCATAACTGGCCATCCCATAATTCCAAGTGCGGTTGGAAACCCGGCACCCACAGAAGGTACCCTGTGTTTCCCAGCCTATCCCCCAATACGGGTACCTCCATTCCATGACCCTCCCTTCCCATCTGGCCCCTACACCTCTTTCAACATGACCTCACCACCCCAATACCCGTCCTTTGTGGAGCAGTTCATCCGCTCTCCAATGTTTCAAAGGCACATTTCCCTGATGTTCGCAACGACATCAATTTACACGAACACCACACTCACTTCACCTACCATACCCACCTACATGGTAGCCCCTATACACACCACTCTGTCTGACCCAATGGACATTTCACCCACCACAGCACCTCTCCCCACAATTCCACCCTCTCCCCCTCCACTACCCCCCACCTCACCACTCACCACATCATTGGCACACACAACATTCACTACCTACCTCCCCAATCCCACCTCCCCTGCATTTCAAACTTTTCCCCTTGCATCTCATAATGTAAATAGCACGTTCAACACATTACTTCAATGTGCACAACAACTACAACAAGAATACCATCAATTGGAAGAACGCACTACGGCCCTCCAGGCAGAATCTCAACGTCTGCAAGCTAGAGTCAACACTCTTGAAGCTGATTACCAAATGCTCCTAACCGAGCATACCACCTTACAGCAGGCTCACTCCGAATTGGAATCAAAGACATCGACAGTAGATGATCAAGCAGTCAAGGAACTAGAAACAGTGCTCCAAGCGCAAATGATATCTAATGCTACACTCAGACGCAACCTTGGGCTATTAAGGAAGCATATGGCAGCAGCACTAGAAGAGAACAAGAGGCTTCAACAACAAAACCAAGACAATTTTGAAGCGGCTATGGAAGCAACTGCAGGAGCAACCATTAGCCCTACCAAGTATAGAGCAGTCCCATCGGAAGACATTCGCATCTTACTTGAGGAGCATGCAAACTTCTTGGAGTCATATGAAAAGTTAGAGACTGAATGTGCAGACCTAAAGAAACAGATAGCCAGTGCCCCCACAGCTCAACAGGAGCCGGTAATCTTGCAACACTCTACAGAAGAAGTAGAGACCCTCCGAAAACAGGTGGCAGAACTCCAAGCACGCCTCTTACCATATGAAAGGCCACCCTCGCCCACTGAAGAACTAGAACCTGAAACAGTAGTGGAAATCCCCGTCGATGACAGCTATGAAGAGTCGTACGAGCCAATGCCAACACCCGGTGGTCGGACTACAGAGGAAGGACAGGACACTTTAGAAATTCAAGTTCCAGATTGGGTCAAAAGGGTCGAGAAAGTGGGTAAGACACATGATGATCACGTTGCCGTGCAAATGCAATCTCTCACAAATCTGGAAGAAACTGTCCTTCGGTCTTCTTACTTTCAGAACCTATCCCACCAACGGTTAATCACAACATCAGAGTCGCAATACATGCCTTATTTTGTCTTGCTACATGATTATAATGCAGAAGTTAAAAGACATACAGGGAAGGAGCCCACATTTGCCACTCAATTTGAGACAGAGGACTTATCGACAAATGCGCGTGCGGGCTCGATTTTCCAGCCTAATTCGCGTGCACGTCTACTAACCGATTACCCTGAGATGATGAGCACCTGGGCAACCATGCCACTGTATATCAAGTATAATCCATGTTATTGCCCAATGGTACGTCGCAGATCTTGGCAAGCATTTGCGATCAAGGTACGCAACAATAAAGAATGCTCGGCTTGGGTTAACTATCCATATTTTGCTCCACCTCGAGGGACCCCAACCGTAGCCTACATGATATCAACAATTCGGCACTGGTCTACACGTCTAAATAATGTACCTGACATAGCAGCGAAAATGTGTATGAAAATATTTGAGCTCATGACCATTGTCTTCAAAACCTTTCGGATGGTACACGATCCATACATCTCTGCCCCTGGATTCTCCCAAGGTAACAAGGATTTAGTCTACGACATGAGCCAGACTCCCTCGGTCACTATAATCTTTGCCTGGCATGCACGAATAAAGTACTTACCCGCATGCTTCAAGCAGACATTTGAGGAAATGTTCTCTATGGGATTCTAGGAATATCATTCAGAAATTTTCGTTCCCAGACCCACACATTTGCTACATCTATTCGCAGTAGAACAAGCGATCCATGCAGATCAGTTACGTCTGCCACATCCGGACATTCCAGGACCAATTGATTGGGATCGTATGATGACAGACTTGGCCAGAGGACTACGCATACAAGAACATCAGCTTGCCACTCAGGTTGTGGAATATTACATCCAACACTCCCAGCAACAAGGGTTTGTCAGGGACGACAGACGCGAGAGAGAGGGGGGTGTTGAGAGCAGTATGGGCACCCAAGGACTGACTAGACAAGGAGGCTAGCGGAGAGAGTCAGAGCGAGGTGAAGGATTAAGTAGACAAAGCAGTCGACGCAAATCTGGCAGATAGGCCCTTCAAATTTTTCCAAATCAACATCTTTATAATAGTGGTTCTTATCACTAACAATCATTGTACATACCATTTCCTACTTTTGTAGCTCCATTTTGTGCAAGCCAAGGAGTCCTTGAGCTTGAGGAGCCTTAGAAGTACCTACATATCAATTTTCGTATTTTTTAGACTCCGTTTAAGCCCTCAAATTGGCCCTGGAACCTAATTTTTAACTAGGCCAGACACTAGGTCTGGACAGGGCCAAAACCTAGTCAGAAACTATAAATAGAGCTAGAGAGCTCATTTTTGAGGTTAGATTGTAATTGAAATGAACTTGTAAGAGCTTTTTGAAAGTAATCTAAGAACTCCATTGCTTCTCACTCTTTGTCTTGCCGTGTGTGCACGTGTGTGTGTATGTGTGTGCATGTTTGTGTGCTTCTCACTCACGCACTTGTGCCTCCACTTGCTCGAGGTCTTCATACCATCCTCACGTCTTCCCGGATTGACATTAAAGGAGGTGCTACTCATCACTGAGCTACAATGCTCAACAATCAGATTTAGAAGCTGAAGAAGATTGAATTAGAAGAAAAAGATAGTAGAATCTAGTGTTGCACAACTTTGAAGAATGATTTTTATTTACAGGCATCATTTTTGGTAGAGCAGAGTCAATCAATCATTGCCAAGGTCATTGCTACAAGTTCTTCATGCCCCAATACATAGTTACTTGAGATGGACCATGCACAAAAACTTTTGAAAGCGTTAGAGAAAAGATTAGATGCAGTTTTGAAGAAGCTTGCACCCTATACATACAAGGCATGGTCAATGATGACCTTTTTGCTTGGGGTTTGAGTCCACCGTGCATGACAGTGTTAGGCCGCTGGTGAGATTATTTGTAATTAACCATAATTTTGATGAAGCACTGTATTGGCCAACCGTTGTAATGCTTTCATGAATCAATACAAGAAAGAGTTACATTTGTGTCAGTCTAGCACGACGAGTCTGTAGGGAACCATTCGTGGTGTAGGAAAGTTGTGTAGACCAAGTCCCTTAATCACTGTTGTTTGATATTTTTGAATCAATCGCTTGTTAGTGCATTGTTGCTTAACAATTAATTAGTGTGCGATCAAAGTTTAATTCCTGTGAAGATTAGTATGGTTGATATTTGATGTAGTTCAAAGTTATATGTGCAAGTTAAATTGAAGGTTACGTTTGTAGTGCTATCATTCTGTAATTGAACACGATAGTGAAGCTATAACATTTAAATTGTTGAAGTGAAGTGGTGATAAGATTAGGTGTGGAATTTAAGGCTCAATATAATCTTATAAATTACTATAGAGGATTACGCTAGAAGTGGTACTGTGATTCAGTGTACTAGGTTAACATATAACCTAAGTAGGAGAAGTGGGAAAATACTAGAGATCCTACGTATGGGATTCTTCTAGCCCAAGAACCTTGAAAACCTATCCTATCTATCCAAGTCCTTACCAGAAAACGACAAATAAAGGAAATAGAGGTTCACATGAACTACCACTTTAAACAAGAAAAAATAATTTTGTTGGATTAAAAGAAAGATCTACTTCCCTAAACTTAGCTAAATGATCCAATTGATTTCTTGAAATTGCTAAATCATTCGTATTGTGTGCAATTTGAAGAGTCAAAGACATGAATATACATGCGAATACTCCATAGTTGGTAAAGGAATGACTTTTTGGTATCTCTTGCAAAATGTGTTGATATATTTAGGTTATGATGTGTGTGAACATGCTAGGGCCGCCGGGGCACTTTTTTCCCTCTTTAGGAGGTTTTTTCCCCGGTCTTGTATATATATGACTGTTACCCTAATGGGCTACTTATCTTTGTACATTCTCTAGTAATACATTCAGTATTCTGTGTTGTGTTCCATGCTTCTTCTTCTTCCTTGTGTTGTTTTGGTCCTTTGTAGACATATAACTCCAACAATTGATATCAAAACAGGTCACCGCTTCATTTAGGGCATCATTGACACCTCTTCGATTGTAGCCTCAGAATCCCATGAATTTTGGAGAGTATACGTAGGGTGTTTTAGAGATCTGAGCTTGTTTCGGCCTTCAAATGCACTATCATAGTGCTTGTGATGCTATTTCATCTTTTTGTACCAAAGGTATATACCAATTTTGGTTTGCCAGTATAAGCATCTTGAAGTCTACTACAGATTTAAAGGCCTATTCACAAAAAATGGGAATTACACAGGATTTTGAGACAATGCTTTGTGTCCAAATGTTTTACTTTTTGAGTCTATCTCACACTACAACATTTATTATCTCTTGATCGGAGTATTAAAAATTGACACTTTTATAATAAGCATACTTCGATTATAAATGAAGTATGAAGGCTGGGCTCAAATTTAAGAATTTAACATAGTAAGCAATATAAATGGGACATGAATAATTCCCAAATTTCTTGAATAGGCCTTTTTAGCAAAATTCATCTAGGTAGTTCTGTTCAACTTTTTGAGATACAATCAATTTTATGCATCAAGGTATTTTATTCAAAGGCCATGGTTGAAAGCAGTGATGTATTCCGTATGTTGGTTGTTGAAGATAAGTTGGATGGCACCAACTATGCATTATGGGCTTATATGATGTGACATGTATTGGTTGCAAAAGGACTATGGAACATTGTGCAAGGTGTTGAAAGACGTCCTCTCACATGTGGAAATACAAGTACTGCAAATACAGGTGTTGGAGTCGATGGAGATGGTATCAAAGATGGTGATATTTTGTAGATTCCTGTTCGTGCTGTAGTTTCTGTTGCATTGTTGGGTTAGAGGGTATGCACACATCCTCAATGGTGCATAGGAACCCTCCTTAGATCATGAGAAAAACCTTTTTGTATATATTTGAGTGTCACATTGATGGAGAGTGTTAATCTCCAAAAGCAGAAGTTACTCTTGTATTTAGAGCACCTCTATAACAAGAATAACTCAAACCTTTACCAATTTTAGAAGATCAATACTCAATTGTCAAATTCTTGAACAAACTGTAAAGAAGGAGATTACACAGAAAGTTTGTTGCACATAATTCACTCATTGCCTTATCAAATGTGTAAAGTTTTTTATAAAACTTTGTATAAGGTGTTGCCTATAGATTGCACACCTTCTCCAAGTTGAATCACTCCAAAAGATTCAATAGATCTTGAGAAATCAACTTAACAAATCACCTATGTCCGAAATTGCTCTTCTGAGAAGTCGATTTAGACACCTATGACTTTGAACCTTTGGTTCTCTCAATCTAGAACCCGTTTTTGCAAATGCCTTTAGCCACAAATAGCTTACCTTCCAACTTAAAGATTGAGTGCTTACTTGCTCAAAACTTTACACTGTGGAAGGAGAATTGATCAAAACATTTGTATCAAATTTTGTGCCTCCTATAACTTCACTTCTTCTCATTTACATATGCAAATGTTCCTACACTCAATTCTCTCAGCTTGATCACAATTGGAAGCTGAACATGTGTACACAGGTCAATCACCTATAGAATTAGACTTGTACAAAAGCATTTCACAAAAGATCTAACACAGAAGGAGAAAACTCAGAAATATCGGGCACAACATTTTCTTCATTTCTGAGAAATTTACACCTGAGTGATGAGAGAGTCTTAACTCACTTCTAAGATGTCTAATGACTCTTACAACTCCTGATTACTCTATTCTCATGCTCTCTCATACTTGCCCTGACATTTTCATAGTATATATATATATATATACAAAAATTTACAAGCTTTTGACTACTCAAAGATATAAGTGAACTATCTCTGAAATAATGTACATATGTGTACACATCTTTCAACTTTTGAATATGTCCTTCCTTCATGCTTCACAACTTGTTCTCTTCTCAAATCCTTGACTTCATTTTCATATCAAAACATCAATTGTTGATTGTCCTGCACCAACAGCTCCCCCTCAATCATCAATTGAGGTTTTCTCTATCTTCTTTATGCCTGCCATGTCTTTGAATCTCTGTAGCTTTGGTCCATCCAAGTTTTTGGTAAGCATATCAGTTGTCTGATCTTTTGTTGAAGTATGTATAACTTCAATCTCTTTATCCATCACCTTCTCTCTTAGAAAGTGATATTGAATCTCAATATGTTTGGTCCTGGCATGAAACATAGGGTTAGCAGCTAAATACAATCAACTCATGTTATCTCCATGAATGATAGGTATACTCTGTATGATGTCAAAACTCTTCATGAGAGTCTTAAGCCATATCACTTCCTTTGCAGCTTCCACCATACCTTTATACTCATCCTCTGTAGATGATAAAGCAACTGTATGTTGCTTCTTTGAACACCAAGAAATTAACTTATCTCCCACATAACACAAGTATCCATAAGTTGATCTCCTATCATCTGGATTACCTGCCCAATCTGCATCACTATATATCTTGATATTTGTATCTGATGTAAAACCATAATACAAACCTTCTTTGAGTGTACCCTTAATGTACCTCAACACTCTTTGACCTTCAATCCAATGTTCTTTCCTGGGACAATGCATGAATTGAGACAAAACTCCAACTGCATATGATAAGTCAGGCCTAGTTAATGTAGCATAGATCAGATTACCAACCAAACTCTGATATTGTTTCACGTCCTTAAACTCTTCACCTCCATATCTGCTCATTTGTGATTCACCTCCATTGGAGTAGGTGCTACCCTGCAATCATTCATCTTAAACTTGATCAACAAGTTCTTCAAATACCTTCCTTGAGTTACATACACTCCATGTTGAGTGTATGAGATCTCCATGCCCAAGAAGTATGACAAGTCTCCCAAATCACTAATCTTGAATTCTTTCTCCATTTGCTTCTTTAGGCTTTGAATGCCTTTCTCATCTATACCTGTAAGAATTATATCATCAACATATATGCACATGTAAATGAACCCATCATCACTTGCTTTAACAAGAAAGCTACTATCTCCTTTAGATACTTGAAATCCAAGTTCTTTCATGAACTTCACGTCTATAATTCCATGCCCTTGGGGCCTGCTTCAAACCATACAAAGCTCTCTTGAGCTTACATACATGATCTGGATACCTTCCATCTCTGAATCCTTGGGGTTGCTCCATGAAAACATCATCTGAAATATAACCATTCAAAAAAGTATTTTTCACATCTAATTGACATAATTTCCAACCTTTACATGCAGCAATAGCTATGAGTGTCTTGATGGTTGTCATCTTTGCCACATGACTATAGGTCTCATCATAATCAATACCATATGTTTGAGCAAACCCTTTCACAATAAGTCTAGCTTTATACCTAGACACACTTCCATCTGCAAACCTCTTTGTCTTGTAGACCCATTTGCATCCAATGATCTTCTGGCTATTTGGTTTAGGAACCAACTCCCATGTCTGATTCTCCATCAATGCATCATACTCTTCCTGCATAGCTTTCTCCCAATTTTCTTTACCTTTTGCCTCTTCATATGTAGAAGGATCTTCATCTGCCTTTACCATATAAGCATAATCTTTGGTAGCCAAAAAAGAAGTGTCATAGCTATACCTTGTAGGTTGCCACTTGTGTCTTGATGACCTTCTCAGTTCTCCACTCCTTGAGGTTTCTGGTTCATCACACTCAGGATCAAATCTTGGCATTTCTTCAACTTCAACTTGCACTTCATTATTCTCCTCTTCATCAAATATCTGAATTTTTTATTTACCTTTCTTTTGACTCACAACTTCTTCATCACCTATATTAATATTGATTGTTCCTGCATACCAAGTACCTTGCTCATCAAATGTAACATCCTTTGATACAAGGAATTGTTTTGTGGATGGACTCCACAACCTATATCCCATCTGCTTATCATCATAACCAATGAATACATATTTTTCAGCTTTAGGTTCCAATTTGTGCCTTAATTGTGATGGCACATATGCATATGCCAAACATCCAAATACTTTGCAATGATCCAAGGTAGGTCTCTTACCCCACCATGCCTCATATGGTGTCATACCCTGCAAAGCTTTACATGGTAACCTATTGACCAAATAAGTAGCTGTGTTTACAGCCTCAACCCACAAATAATTAGGGCAATTTTTCTCCTTCATCATTGACCTTGAAAACTCAACAAGAGTTCTATTTCTTCTCTCTGCTACACCATTTTGTTGAGGAGAGTACCTACAAGTAATTTCCCTTTTTATACCTGCATTCCACAAGTAATCATTGAACTCATTAGAGAAATACTCTCCCCCTCCATCTGACCTTAATCTCTTCAACTTATGACCTATAATTCTTTCTTCATACACATGATAATGTTTCAATGTATTGAATACTTCTGACTTATCTTTGATCACATAGATAGTAATCCATCTGGTAGCATCATTAACATAAATCACATAGTACCTTGAACCATTGATACTGAACTCCTTTGATGGTCCCCACACATCTGTGTGTACCAACTCAAGCTTCTCTGAATACATAAAACCATGCTTGGAGTAAGATTGCTTATGAGCCTTACCTAATTGACATGCCTCACATCTGTATGTCATATGTTGACCTGCAACATTAGGCAATCCAAGCACTGAACCATTGTTAATCATATCTTTGATACCTCTTTCATTGAAGTGTCCAAGCCTCTTGTGCCAAAGATCTAACTCAAAGATCTTATGTCCTCCATAAGTGAACAAGGCATGACCAACATTACCTTGAATCTTCAATGTGAACAATCTTCCTTCTTTCTTCCCTAAAACAATCTATTTATACCCATTGCTAGGGTCTTCCACAAACACTCCTTCATTAGTGAATCTAACTTCATAACCCTTTTCAACAATTTGTCCTACACTTATCAGATTCTTAGGAATTGTAGGAACATACAAGACCTTACTCAAGAGAGTACTTCCATCCTTGGCCTTCACTGATCCGATTGACTTCACATTGTGCTTTGTATTGTCACCTGTTTAAACTACATGATTAGTTACCTTATTTTCCAAATCAGTCATCAATGCTATGTTACCACTCAGGTGATTGCTACACCCTGAGTCAATGTAGAAGACTCTTTGGTCTTCACTTTGCCTTTCACAAGTTGCATTCATTATCAATGTTGAATCCTCCTTCTGATTTGAAGCATAATTGTAGTAGGTATTATTGTATTGTTGACTTTGGAATCCTCTACCTACATTTCTTCCAAAGTAACCTCTACTACCTCTTCCTCTGAAGTTACCTCTTTGATTTCTGCCACCTCTTCCTCTTGAATTAAAGTTATGATTATATCCACCATTACTCTGAGTATTATGCCAACAATCATTAGCTAAGTGATTTGTCTTACCACAAATCCAGCAAGCTTTGACTCCATCTTTATTATTCCCGCCTCTTCCTCTACCTTTGCCACCTCCTCTTCCTCTTAGGAAGTTGGCTTGACTAGTTGTGCCTTCATCTTCATTTGTTTGTTGTTTCCCTTTGCTATTTTTCTTCTTATCCTTTGAGTACATTGCATGACCTGTACTCTTGTCACCTTCACCTTTGACATCCTGCTCAAAGGTTAACATATGTCCTAGCAACGTATTTAAGTGAGGAGTAAAATGATCAAGTGATAATTTAGTTGACAAAATGAATGGCTTCCATTTGTCATCACCTCTCAAACCTGTGAGGATTTGACTTACCAATTTATCCTCCTCAATTTCTTCATCAACTGCTCCTAATGCATCTGCAATGTCTTTCATTCTAGTTACATAATCTGAGATGGATTGAGAGGCCTTCTTCTTGAATGTGGTAAATTCTGCCCACAATGATGCCTTCCTAGAATTTGTGGTATTTTGGAAATGCTCCTCCAAAGCATTCCATATATCACTTGCACTTTCAAGACCTCTAATGTGAGGTAGCAAGTATTCATTAACTGCCATATAGATAATGCTCCTAGCTTGAGCATCTCTCTTCATCCAATTGTTCAAATCTAATAATTCCTCCCTAGTTGGAACACTAGGATCTCTGAATTGAGGCTTTTCTTCTTCACTTGTAATGTAAGGTATCAAGTCTTTGCTCATAAGATGAGCTTCCATCCTCATTGACCATGCTGGATTGTTCTCTCTATCCAATTTCTCTATCTGAAGAGAATCTCCCATCCTTTCTTTACCTATGTATTGAATTCTTCAATCTTTATGCGTAATAGATGTACCTTTACTTCAAATAATACTCGTTTTGTCTTCCTTGGTGTTGTATGACCTTCTTCTCAAGCTTTATCCTCAAGCTTTCACCTTTTGAACTTTCAGATGTTGAATTCTTTGCAGCTGCAACAGTCGAGATCCTCCTTTCTTCAGTTCTGAAGCTTCCTGCTCTGATACCACTGATGGAGAGTGTTAATCTCCAAAAGAACAAGTTAATCTTGTATTTAGAGCACCTCTATAACACGAAAAACTCAAACCTTTACCAATTTTAGAAGATCAATACTCAATTGTCAAATTCTTGAACAAACTGTGAAGAAGGAGATTACACAGAAAGTCTGCTGCACATAGTTCACTCATTGCCTTATCAAATGTGTAAAGTTTTTTATAAAACTTTGTATGAGGTGTCATCTATAGATTGCACACCTTCTCCAAGTTGAATCACTCCAAAAGATTCAGTAGATCTTGAGAAAACAACTTAACAAGTCACCTATGTCCAAAACTGCTCTTCTGAGAAGTGGATTTAGACACCTATGACTTTGAACCTTTCGTTCTCTCAATCTAGAACCCATTTCTGCAAATGCCTTTAGCCACAAATAGCTTACCTTCCAAATTAAATATTGAGTTCTTACTTGCTCAAAACTTTACACTGTGGAAGGAGAATTGATCAAAACATTCGTATCAAATTTTGCACCTCCTGTAACTTCACTTCTTCTCATTTACATATGCAAATGTTCCTACACTCAATTCTCTCAGCTTGATCACAATTGGAAGCTGAACATGTGTACACAGGTCAATCACCTATAGAATTAGACTTGTACAAAAGCATTTCACAAAAGATCTAACACAGAAGGAGAAAACTCAGAAATATCGGGCGCAACATTTTCTTCATGAGGGTTGAGGTTACGCACCCTCTCACTTCTCCACCACTACTCGAGCTAAGCCTTGCAGGATTACCTGCTTGTTCACCTCCACCTTAATGTGGATCTGCCCTTATGGTGGGAACGATGTATCCCTGTATTCCCCATGCATATTTCTTAAGTTAATCCAACTTAAGATCTCTTCTGGTGGAGTTTAGGTGGGAAGCTTGGTTCCCCCTATTTTCCCTTTTCTTTTCTGCTGAGAACCAACATGCACATGTGGAAATGGTGGTGTTCCCTTGCATTTTAATGGCTCGACAAATCAACCATCATCAGAGAGAATCATGTGCCTGACTACTCCATGCCTTAGTGCTAAGAATTTGCAAGGATGTGAATAAAACCTGATGAAGCAAGAACAATACTTGGAAGCATGCTATGACAAAGTTGGAAGCTTACGTGTGTCATTTCTACACTATGCAACCAGACATCATTTCAATACATAGGAGAAGATAGGTTCTTTCATGTCTCAAATGATCTATGCCTTTGTAATTCTTGAACCCGCCTACTCCAAAATCTTTGGCTTCTCTGTGTTGCAAGGTATTTTGTTTCACAGTGGTGCGGATTTGTTTTCTGAATATGGGGCTGCTTCACTTCCTGATCCCTCTCTGAGACTAAGGGTTTCATTTTTGTCTAGTAAATGTATCAAATTTGTGCTCAAAAGTCTTCTCCTCTTGATTATAAGATCTTTCTACAAAGATAGGTCTTCACGTGTTGGTATGGCCAGTTGTCTTGAGGCAGGCAAATGCTTCCACAATCCTATGATATTTCCATCTATGGTTGCCTCCTTGTGTCTATCTCATTATGGTTAAACCATCTTGGCTCCCCACCTTTCCTGAGGTTGGTTGGATTTGTGAACACTTGTGCCCCTCGCGGGTGCTGAACTTGTGGGATCAAGTTCCTCTCATTGTCAAGAAAGCACATTGTTGTTGTAGATAGACTTTTTGTCTCCATTATGTGTGCCTGCACGTTTTCGCGAGGGAATTTCCATCACCACTAGCCAGAGTATGGGATGTTATACTACAGATTCAGAACACCTGGCAGAAGAATTTCTTCATGCATATAATGCCCAAGGTTGTCATAAGCATGAAGTTATCACATATAGGATAGGAGCTATGTCTGCCAGATAAAATGGTCATGGATCTTGGTGAACAATTTGACTTTTTTTTTGTAATCTATTTGGAATGAATTGTTTATGGAGACTTCTTCTGATCATGCACATTATGTCCAACCTGTATGGAATTTCTCACTTGAAACACTCACATTCATGATATTCTTTCCTGAGGTTTTTGATTTTGATACTTGGATGTAGAGAGGGCTCATGAGGATTAGTTCTTCTTGTATTGTGTGGACGATTGATATATGCAAGGAAAGTTGGTTGTCATTTTGATCACACATGTATACTGTTCTTCAAATACATAAATTGTTTTTCAAATGAGAATTCTCTTATGCATGTCTGAAGATCTTACTATCAGAATAGCATGGGAGTAGTGTTCTATGGGATTGACCCACTAATGAAGATTCACCCTAAACTTGGCCACAATATGTTTTATGCTTGAGCAATGATCAAATATTTACTTTATGCTTGGTCACTATGATATGTTGTAATGATTGATCATGTCACTCATGTACTATTATTTTCACATGAAAATACATAAGCCAATGCACACGCATTAGAGGTACTGAAAAGAGAAACGATCATCTCATGTTTTCAATGAAAACGTGTCATACATGCACTTGATACACATGGCCTGACTTAGAATTCGCATAGTGGCAATCTTCAAGTTTTAGGAAAAATATTGAAACTTTGATGACTGCCCATTGTGTTTTATACCTTAATGATCACTTCCTCATAACTTGGAGATAGTCATGCCTTCTTTCTTGGGACTCAAGTTAATTGACTAGCCTAGGAGAACTTTGTGGGATTGACCATATGGAATCATGCTTACCTCAACGGGAAACTGATCTTTGGATTCTGGAACTTAGTTGTCTTGCTGACCAAACCCTCTCTTGCATGAACTACAACTGCTCTTATGCAGCAAATGACTTTTAATATGAAGATAGGAATACAAATAATACCAAGATCAATGTTGTTATAATCTTTGAAGATATCTATGATCTAGTTGAGTTCTTTCATGTTTTCAAGTGCTCTTTAAACATTGTGTTTATGGTAATTTTTGGTCGGTATGCTGTTAGGGTGGATTTGGTATTTCCTACGATTGTCCCAATTTTGGGAAGGGGGGAAGACAATATTTCTCTTGACTGAAAACATTGTACGAATATTTCTGGGGCAGATAGACACGGCTTGAGGGAAGTCAATTCTCCTCAACTTGGAGGCATACTATTGGATATTTTTGGGTCAACAGGTTGTGGTGTATTAAACTTGGTTTCCACATCTTGTGATTGGCCATTTGAAAGGATGGAAAAAACTACACCGTGAACTCTATTTTTCTATATCCAATTGCATTTCAGGAATTCTTGGGCTGATTATGAGATGTGTGGTAGCAATTTCTGGTAAAACTCACGGTTTTCTAGTCATTGATAGGCTCTATGAGATGCACGTATGTTTTGCAAGCAATAGAGTTTATGGTTTTGCGTTGCAAATCAGTTGAATATTCTTTTGTGATTGGATACATTTGATTGACATTTAGCTTAGGAAAGAATCACGAGTTATTAAATGCATGGTCACCTTATTTTCACCTTCACAAACTATGAGGAAATGATGATTGACGTATTTGGTTGACAATAGGCCATTGCACACTCATTTGAGGCACTAGAAGGGCAACATTTATCTCATAGGTTTCACATTTGTTAGGATGGCAGAGATGCTCAACCACATGCATTGATAGCTTTGTGTGTCAAACGTGCCATTATTCCTCACATTCAGTCTTGCAAAATAGCTAAGGATGCTTGGATATGCTTATCACATTGTACCAGGCTAGGAATGAGGCTCGTGTTGCTTACCTTCGAAAATAGTTGGAGAGTGAGCACATGAATTAAGGTGATTCTATGAATAGTTTTTTGATAAAGATCAAGGATTTGAAAGAATAGTTGATTTCTACTAATGAATTTATACGAGATAGCTCACATGCTTCGTGATTCATATCCAAGTTTTGCTTCTACTCTTCGTTTGATGATGAAAGGAAATCCAAATGCCTTGTCATTTGAGGATTTATTCTGTATTTTATTGCAGGAAGATCAATCTAGGCACCAGATCCATCATGCGTGTTGTAGATCAAGCTTTCCTGGCTAGTCAGAAGGTCAAAGGTAAATGAAGCTCATCTACTACCAAGAAGAAATCTACAAATGCTGCACAGTCAAAGAAGGAAGACAAAGATGAGAAGAAATAAAAAAAAGCAGAAATCGTTTTGCAAGTACTATAAAGGAAATGACCATATCATAAAGAAATGTCCAAAACTGGTTGCTAAAGAGGCAAAGAAGAAAGAGGCTAGAATGGTTGTTGTCGAGGCCTCTACACCCAAAACAAAATCTGCTAATCTTGTACATGATGAAGAATGTGTGCTTACTACTGTTTGCAATTTTGAATCATCTTCTCATGAGCAGTGCATGTCTACAATAGACTCCGATGTTTGGTACTTTGATAGTGGGGTGACCAAACATATTACCTCATAGCATAGTTTCTTCTCTTCACTAAAGCCTGCCCCTACAGGGAATACTATCATGTGCCATTAACTCCTCTTATCTTGTCATGGGATTTGGTAAGATCACTCTGACTACTAATGATGGTAGTTCTTTCACTTTGTCAAATGCTTTATTTGTGCTAGGGATCAAGAAGAATCTATTATTAGTTTCAACTTCATCTAAGATTGGCTTGGTTGTGAAATTTATTGATGAAAAATGTATAGTTCATGATCTGTCAAATGGCAATGTGATTATTGCTTCTGGCATTTTATCTCATGGGCTGTATAAGCTCATAGATTATGAAAAATCCGTGAATGATCTAGCATGTGTAGTACATGATTCTCAGGCTATGTGAGATGCAAAGCTTTGGCATGCACGCTTTGGTCATCTCAATTTTACTAGTTTGCTACGCTTGCAGAAATTTGAATGGTGTCCTCTTTGCCTAAAATTGAGGCACCAGGTAAACATGTATGTGATGGTTGTATTTTGGGCAAAATGCAGCGTTCCTCATTTCCAAAAGATGGTTTAGTTTGAGCTACACAAAAATTGCAGCTTGCTCATAGTGATGTTTGTGGTCCTATGCTATGTACCTAAGTCATGAAGCCTTAGGGACTTGTGTCAATGAGACTATACCTCAATCATCCCACATGTGCATTCTATTTTGGCCGGTTATGTTTCTTGACCAAAACATATCCAAATTTCTTGGTTTTTAGCTTTTGGAAAGCGCTTTGCATGTACTTTTAAATTGTCCTAAATATGTCATTCAAAGAATTTATATTCTGTGATATATCTATCAGAGAGTGAAGTCCACTTTTTTAGTATACTTATGTGTGTAGGTTGTCTGATTTGGTCAGTTGAGTTTCCTAACCAAAACACATCCAAATTACTTGATGTTTAGCTTGTTGGAAAGCTATTTGTGTGTACTCTTTGTCTAAAATATCTTCTTCAAAGGATATATATTCAAGGAGTTATCAGTCCAAGAGTGAAGTTCAATTATTTAGCATACTTGTGTGGACAGGTCCATTTGAGTTTTGTATTGAGAGCAGCAAGCCATCTAAGGTGCAGCTATTTGTCCAAGTGCTAGACGTATTGAGATATCAAGCTCAACATGTGATGATCCAAGATGACACGTACCAGTTTTTTGTTTCTTTGACATGTATAGTGGTCACACTCGTATATGTTAGGGATACTTCATTGAGCTTTATTAGATTTATCTACCGAGAGTGATGGCACATTTGTTCATTGCTAGCTCACTCATTCGCGGACATTAGGTTTTTCCTTATGTACTGATCTTTGTATATTGCACTTGTATTCTTGTTTTTAGGTCATCTTGTACATTCCTTTTTGTTGGTGCATTTCAAGCCTTCACACTTGGCTTGGAACCTTGGAAATGTGGTGTTGAAACCTTGGAAGTTTAATTCACTTGGAGAAAGGACCATGTGAACTTATGCTTATAAGTTCTTACTTCTTTACCCATTGTAAAAGTTTATATGATTTGGCATCTCATGTAATCACACCTACTTGATAGATTCGTGGAAAAGGGTAGTTGATTAATGGAGAGAATATCTCCCTACATTTAGTGGAGTGATCATAGGAGATTTGAATTTGAATTCAAACTCAAATTCTCACTTAACTTCTATAAAAGCTACAAGAAAAATGTCGCGTGTGTTCTTCACTTTTCCCGAGGCTAATACTCTTAATCATTGAGTGTGTGAGTGCTACACTATAGCCTACACATCTCCAACTCATTAGGCTACATCTATCAAGCCAATGAGATTGTACATTCATGTGAACTAATAGAAAGATTTACATTCATTATCTCTGATTTTCTCTCAGTCATCATCTCCAAGTCTGTCAACTTCAACAAGGCATATCTCAGGATCTACTGAACCAAATCAAGTGATTCAAGGCTTGTTAGAACCAGCACAAAGTCATCTACACGCCTACAAAATTTGAAGATCATTGGATGATCCATCTGGGCGAAATCGTGCTCGAAGTGGACTCTGGTATTCTGCTGAAGTGTTCCTAAAAAGTCGGGGGTACATATAAGTTTGCTAAATTGATTTTCTCAGTGAGTAGTTTATCATTTCTACTCATTCCACTTGCAAATGGTAGCTTGTTAAGCTAGTTTAATATGTCCAGAAGGAATTAGATCAATTGTAAGTGTGCTGGTCATACTGAGTGAAAGACTGAGCAGGTATCAAGATCAAAATAGAAAGTTTTCAAGTCTAGTGAAGTACAAACTTATCTGTTTTGATCTAATCATTATTCAAATCATTTCCAAAGTACATATAGCATATTTTGGTATCATTTGGAAGCTCAAGGAGTCTACTAATCATATCTGGAGTCATTGAGGGCTGGTGCAAAGCAGGATTAGCAGCATCTACTCAATCTTCTGAGTGCATCCAACCATCTCTCCCAACAGTGGTATCAGAGCAAATAAGGTAAACATGGGAGATGGTTTTCCTTCATTCATTGACAAATTGGACAGAAACAATTACCAAGCTTGGTCATTGAGGATGAAGACCTATCTACAAGGAAGGAGCTTATTTGGATACATATCAGGAGATGAGGAATTGCCCTCATTCAAAGCTAGGGGACTACCCACCAAGGATGAACAAGAGAGGCTCAACAAATGGTGTGCAAAGGATGCTTTGGCAAGGTCTTATATTCTTAACTCTATATCTGATTTCCTTTTACCTCATGTAAGGAACTGTAAGACCTCCCAAGAGACTTGGGAAACTCTGTCAACATATTTTTCTTCCAACACAAGGGCCAGGAAGAATCAACTGTGGATTGAATTCACAACCCTTAGGAAGCAGCCTAAGCAATCAGTCTCAGAGTATGTGACCAAGATTAAAGATGTGGCAGACCAATTAGCAAGTATTGGAGAGGAGATTGAAGAGGAGCAAATAGTCAGGCAAGTAACAAATGGACTCAAGGCAGATGATAAGTGGGAAAGTTTCACCACTGTAATGGACCTCTATATGGACATGCATACGCCAGATCTCACAACACTCATGGGCCAACTATTCACACATGAAGCAAATTTTACAAAGGCAGGAGATCAATCAAAAGGTAACAGCCCCTCTGCTTTATATACTGATAAGAAAGTTAAGGATAAAAGTAAAGGGAAGAAGCAGGAAGAAGAAGGCTCTACCTCCCAAGCTAATTATGTAGGGAGAGCTAGATCTTCAAGAGGAAGAGGCAGAGGAGGTAAGTCAGGTAGGGGGAGACCCTACAACTCATCACCATGCAACATTTGTGGACTGTCCAATCATACCACAGATGAATGCTACAAGAACTACAAGAATCAGAGAGGAAGAGGCTACTCAAGAGGTGGAGTCTCAAGGGAGAGGCAGGTTCAACCAACACCAAGGCTACAATGGATACAACAATCAATACAACAACAATTACAACCACAACCACAATGGTAATTACCAAGGTGGATTCAGAAATAGAAGGGATTACAACAACTACACAGAGGAGCAAGATGACTCCCTATTGATCATGAATATGACCTCCAAGGCAGGTACAAATGATGATCATTTATTTTATATTGACTCAGGATGTTCTAACCATGTAGCTGGCAATGTGGCACTACTCTCTGACTTGGAAGAACCCAAGAGCAAACATCAGGTACAGACAGGTGATGATACTAAACACTCTGTTGTTAAGATTGGAAATGTGAAGACATGTGATGGTAACCAGAACCTATTGAGCAGGGTGCTCTATGTACCAACCATCACCAAGAATCTAATGAGTGTTGGTCAGATTGTGGAGAAAGGATTGCAGGTCAGGTTCACTCAACATGGAGCATATGTGGAGGACCCAAGACATGGATTCAGAAAGATAGCCAAGGGGGAGAAATCAGGTAGATTGTTTACTTTCAGAGTTAGAAATATGGCACAAGAGGTTAGGTCACATAGGTGAAAGAACCCTAAAGCAAATGTGCAGGGATCAATGTGTGCTTGGGATACCTAATGTGTCCAAGCAACACATGATTTATAAGTATGGAGCATGTCAGTTTGGTAAGTCTCACAGGTTGCCATATTCAAGGAAAGGTTTCATGCATGAAGACTACCTAGACCTGGTACACACAGATGTTTGGGGACCTAGCAAGGACCCTTCCATTTCAGGTTCAAGGTATTATGTGTCCTTCATTGATGATTATAGCAGATGGACCATCTTATACTTTATGAAGCATAAAGATGAAGTGTTTAATTGTTTCAAGAGGTATCTTGCACTTGTTGAAAACCAAACAGGAAGAAGCTTGAGGAGGCTAAGGTCAGATGGTGGAGGAGAGTACTTCTCCAATGAGTTTGAAGATTTCTTGCAGGAAAGAGGCATCAAAAGGGAGATAACCACAAGGTACTCACCTGAACAAAATGGGGTAGCTGAAAGAAGGAATAGACTCATAGTAGAAACAGCTAGGTCTATGCTTAATGAAAAGAAATTGCCAAATTATCTTTGGGCAGAAAGTGTATCTACTGCCACATACCTTATCAACAGGTTGCCATCCAAATCACTTGATGGCATGACACAATATGAAGCTTGGCATGGTAAGAGACCATCTCTCGATCATTGTAAAATCTTTGGTAGTATAGCATATGTGCATATTCCCTCACAGGTAAGGGGAAAGCTAGACCCTAAAGCTGAAAAATGTATCTTCATTGGTTATGATTTGAACCAAAAGGAATACAGATTCTACAACCCAACAAACAAAGGCTTCAAGGTAAGCAGAGATGTCATCTTTGATGAGAATGACTCTTGGTATGAGAATGAATGCAGGAAGGTTAGTCT
This sequence comes from Ceratopteris richardii, assembly GCA_020310875.1. Taxonomy (NCBI): domain Eukaryota; kingdom Viridiplantae; phylum Streptophyta; class Polypodiopsida; order Polypodiales; family Pteridaceae; genus Ceratopteris; species Ceratopteris richardii. Next base: position 5,077,498 of record CM035420.1, read on the forward strand.
ACCCTATGATATGGAAGAAGACTTCCCAAGGCTTACCAAGGAGGAATCAATTCAGAAAGAAGAATCAAGCTCAGATGATGATGATGTTGGAAGTGATGGCTGGATGCACTCAGAAGATCAGTTGGTGCTGCAAAACCTGCTTCACACCTGCCCTCTTTTCTCTTCAGATATGCTTAATAGACTCCTTGAGCTTCCAAATGACACAAAGAAACCATATATGTACTTTGGAAATGGTTTGGGTAATGATCAAACCAAAACAGATAACTTGGTACTTCAAAAATCAAGAAAAACTTTCTATTCCTGTAGTGATACCCGCTCAGACTTTTACTCAGTGTGACCAGCACACTTAAAATTGGAACAATTCCTTCTGGGAGTATTAAATTACCTTAGTAAGCTACCAATCACAAGTGGAATCACTTCAATTGATAAACTATGCACTGAGAAATAAGTTTAGCAAAATTCTAATTACCCCCGACTTTTTAGGAACTCTGCAGACACAGACCAGTGTGCACTTCGAAGCGGATTTCTCCCAAATGGCTGAATGAAATCCTCTGAGATTTTGTATGCTTGTAGTAGACTTTGAACTGGTTCCAATGAGCTATAGATCTCTTGATTTGCTTTAGTAGATCTTGAGTTATGCTCCTTTAAAGTTGACAGACTTGGAGAGGGTAACACAGAGAACCAGAAATGATAAATGTGTGTATATCTATTGATTGATGAGTTTGTACAATCTCAATAGCATGACAAGCATAGCTAATTGAGGTGTGGTGGTGTAGGCTATGGAGTAGCACTAACACACACTCAGTTACAATGAAGGTATGCCTCGGGGAGTGAGCTAGAATGAGTAACTAACCGCGACTTTTCAAATGGAGTTTTTATAGGAATTGATTGTGATTTGAATTTCAAATTCAGACTTAGGCTCCCTAGAATCTCTCCTCTAAAAGTAGGGAGATATTCTCTCCATTACAACATTCAAATTTCCACGACTAATGAGGTAGTTGAATGACTTCAAGTGATTACAAATAAATGCCAAGTCATATAGACTTTTACAAGGGATAAAAGATAATAACTCATAAGTATGAGTTCCTATGCCTTATCCTTCATGAAGAGATATCCTTCAAAGGTTCCAAATCCATCTTCAAAGTTCCAATGTTCCAAGCCAATGTGTGAAGGCTTGATATGCACCAACAGCTCCCCCTCAAGCCAAACACTTTGGCTTAAGCCTTCTTTTTCAATCTTCAATTACTTCCTGCAATCCAATCATAGATTTGAATCTGCATAACTTGTTTCCATCCAATGCCTTGGTAAGTAAATCTGCACATTGCATATTAGTAGACACATATGTCAATTGAATCTCTTTGCTAAGTAATTTCTCCCTCACATAGTGGTAATGAACCTCTATGTGTTTGGTTCTGGCATGATAAATTGGATTAGCTGCAAGGTGAAGAGAGCTAGTGTTGTCTCCAAAGATAATAGGTGGTCTTGTGAGTAGACCTAACTCTGTATATAGAAGCTTCAACCAGATAGCTTCTTGAGTGGCATTGGCAAGCCCTCTATACTCTTCTTTAGTGGATGACAATGCCACTGTAGGTTGCTTCTTGGCTGACCAAGAGATAGGCTTATCCCCTGCAAAACAAATATATCCTGAGATGCTTCTCCTGTCATCCTTGCATCCTGCCCAATCTGCATCTGAGTAAACTTTAATGTCAATATCTGATGTATAAGGAAAGTACAAACCATGACTTTGTGTTCCCTTCAAATACTTCAAGATCTTCTTTGCTGCCTCTAGGTGAGGCACCCTTGGTTTGTGCATGAATTGACTAAGCACACTTACTCCATATGCTATGTCAATTCTTGTCAAGGTAGCATAGTTCAAACTTCCTACCATACTTTGGTATCCTGTAATGTCTTTGATTTCTTCTCCTTCATGAGCACTTAGGTTTTGGTTAACCTCCATTGGAGTAGTAGATACCTTAGCATCCTGCAAACCAAACTTCTTGACCATATCCTGTACATACTTCTTTTGAGTGATGTAGATACCTGAATTTGTGTAGACCAATTCAAGACCTAAGAAATACTTTAATAGTCCAAGATCACTGATCTTGAATTCTTTCATCATCTGTCCTTTGATGTGTCTAATCCCATTGACATCATTTCCTGTAATGATGATGTCATCAACATAAACACATAAGTAGATTACCTCTGTACTACTTCTCTTTATGAATAGAGAAGTGTCTGCTTTGCTCATCACAAATCCTTGGTCTAGGAGGTAGGTGGTCAATCTGTAATTACATGCTCTAGGTGCCTGCTTTAAACCATACAGAGCCTTTTTCAATTTACAAACATAATGTACCTTTTTTGGATCTTCATAGCCAGGTGGTTGTGACATGTAGACTTCTTCAGATATCCATCCATTCAAGAATGCATTCTTCACATCCAATTGGTACATGTTCCAATTTTTGGATGCAGCTACACTCACCATAACTCTGATAGTTGGCATCTTGGCCACAAGAGAAAATGTCTCCTCATAATCAATGCCTTGGGTTTGTGCAAAACCCTTGGCTACCAACCTAGCTTTGTACCTGTTTATTGTTCCATCTGAATTCTTCTTTAGTTTGTAGATCCACCTGGATCCTATCACCTTCATAGAGTCCTTCTTGGGTACCAAGTCCCAAGTATCACTTTCCTTGAGAGCCTCTATCTCTTCATCCATGGCTTCTCTCCATTCTGGTTTAGTAATTGCTTCTTCATAGGTACCTGGTTCTTCATTCAACAAGTCTTTTGCAAGATATACAGAATGTTTAGTTACAAGTGATGTGTCATACCCAAATCTGATAGGCTTCTTCTTTTCTCTCTGAGATCTCCTCATTGCTTGGGTTGAAGTTTCTGGTTTATCTTCTAATTGCTTCATCTTCATCTTCCCTTTGGACTTCCAAGCCTTGAACTCTTCAAGGTTTATTGTATCATCATCTGAGCTTGAATCTTCTTGCTGAGTTGGTTCTTCCTTAGTAAGCTTTGGAAAATCTTCATCTATGTCATAGGGTAGACTTATCTTCCTGCATTCATTTTCATACCAAGAGTCATTCTCATCAAAGATGACATCTCTGCTTACCTTGAACCCTTTGTTTGTAGGGTTGTAGAATCTGTATCCCTTTTGGTTCAAATCATAACCAATGAAGATACATTTTTCAGCCTTAGGGTCTAGCTTTCCTCTTACCTGTGAGGGAATATGCACATATGCTACACAACCAAAGATTTTGCAATGATCCAGAGAGGGTCTCTTACCATGCCAAGCTTCATATGGTGTCATGCCATCAAGTGATTTGGATGGCAGCCTGTTGATGAGATAAGTGGCAATGGATACACTCTCTGCCCATAGGTAATTTGGCAATTTTTTCTCATTAAGCATAGACCTAGCTGTTTCTACTATAAGTCTATTCCTTCTTTCTGCTACCCCATTTTGTTCAGGTGAATACCTTGTAGTGATCTCCCTTTTGATGCCTCTTTCCTGCAAGAAATCTTCAAACTCATTGGAGAAGTACTCTCCTCCACCATCTGACCTTAGCCTCTTCAAGCTTCTACCTGTTTGATTTTCAACAAGTGCAAGATACCTCTTGAAACAATTAAACACTTCATCTTTGTGCTTTATAAAGTATAAAATGGTCCACCTGCTATAGTCATCAATAAAGGACACATAATACCTTGAACCAGAAATGGAAGGGTCCTTGCTAGGTCCCCAAACATCTGTGTGTACCAAGTCTAGGTAGTCTTCATGCATGAAACCTTTCCTTGAGTAGGGTAATCTGTGAGACTTACCAAATTGACATGATCCACATTTGTAAATCATGTGTTGCTTGGACACATTAGGTATCCCAAGCACACATTGATCCCTGCACATTTGCTTTAGAGTTCTTTCTCCTATGTGCCCTAATCTCTTGTGCCATATTTCTAACTCTGAAAGTGTCTGATCCTTGTAATTATACAAAGCAATGTTTTTTGTATCTTCTAGCTCAAATGTAAATAATCTACCTGATTTCTCCCCTTTGGCTATCCTTCTGAATCCATGTTTTGGGTCCTCCACATATGCTCCATGTTGTGTGAATCTGACCTGCAAACCTTTCTCCACAATCTGACCAACACTCATTAAATTCTTAGTTATTTTTGGTACATAGAGTACCCTGCTTAATAGGTTCTGATTACCATCACATGTCTTCACATTTCCAATTTTGACAACAGAGTGTTTAGTGTCATCACCTGTTTGTACCTGATGTTTGCCCTTGGGCTCTTCCAAATCAGAAAGTAGTGCCACATTGCCAGCTACATGGTTAGAACATCCTGAGTCAATGTAAAATAAATGATCATCATTTGTACCTATCTTGGAGGTCATATTCATGATCAATAGGGAGTCATCTTGCTCCTCTGTGTAGTTGTTGTAGTCTCTTCTATTTCTGAATCCACCTTGGTAGTTACCATTGTGGTTGTTGTTGTAGTTGTTGTTGTATTGGTTGTTGTACCCATTGTAGCTTTGATGTTGGTTGAATCTGCCTCTTCCTTGAGAGTATCCACCTCTTGAGTAGCCTCTTCCTCTCTGATTCTTATAGTTCTTGTAGCATTCATCTGTGGTATGATTGGACAATCCACAGATGTTGCAAGGTGATGAGTTGTAGGGTCTCCCCCTACCTGACTTACCTCCTCTGCCTCTTCCTCTAGATGACCTACCTCTCCCTGCATAATTAGCTTGAGAGGTAGAGCCTTCTTCATCCTGTTTCTTCTTGCCTTTATCTTTAACCTTTTTTTCAGTATAGAGAGCAGAGGGGTTGTTACCTTTTGATTGATCTCCAGCCTTTGTAAACTTTGCTTCATGTGTAAAGAGTTGGCCCATAAGTGTTGTGAGATCAGGAGTATGCATGTCCATATAGAGGTCCATTGCAGTGGTGAAACTTTCCCACTTATCATCTGCCTTGAGTCCATTTGTCACTTGCCTGACTATTTGCTCTTCTTCAATCTCCTCTCCAATGCTTGCTAGTTGGTCTGCCACATCTTTGATCTTTGTCACATACTCTGAGACTGATTGCTTGGGCTGCTTCCTAAGGGTTGTGAACTCAATCCATAATTGATTCTTCCTAGCCCTTGTGTTGGAAGAAAAGTAATTTGACAAGGTTTCCCAAGTCTCTTGGGAAGTCTTACAGTTCCTTACATGTGGTAAAAGAAAGTCAGATATAGAGTTTAAGAGATAAGACCTTGCCAAAGCATCCTTTGCACACCATTGGTTGAGCCTCTCATGTTCATCCTTTGTAGGTAGTCCTCTAGTCTTGAATGAGGGCAACTCCTCATCTCCTGATATGTATCCAAATAGACTTCTCCCTTGTAGATAGGTCTTCATTCTCAATGACCAAGCTTGATAATTGTTTCTGTCCAATTTGTCAATGAAGGAAGGGAAACCATCACCCATGTTTACCTTCTTTGCTCTGATACCACTGTTGGAAGTGATGGCTGGATGCACTCAGAAGATCAGTTGGTGCTGCAAAACCTGCTTCACACTTGCGCTCTTTTCTCTTCAGTTATGCTTAGTAGACTCCTTGAGCTTCCAAATGACACAAAGAAACCATATATGTACTTTGGAAATGGTTTGGGTAATGATCAAACCAAAACAGATAACTTGGTACTTCAAAAATCAAGAAAAACTTTCTATTCCTGTAGTGATACCTGCTCAGACTTTTACTTAGTGTGACCAGCACACTTAAAATTGGAACAATTCCTTTTGGGAGTATTAAACTACCTTAGTAAGCTACCAATCACAAGTGGAATCACTTCAATTGATAAACTATGCACTGAGAAATAAGTTTAGCAAAATTCTAATTACCCTCGACTTTTTAGGAACTCTGCAGACACAGACCAGTGTCCACTTCGAAGCGGATTTCTCCCAAATGGCTGAATGAAATCCTCTGAGATTTTGTATGCTTGTAGTAGACTTTGAGCTAGTTCCAATGAGCTATAGATCTCTTGATTTGGTTTAGTAGAACTTGAGTTATGCTCCTTTAAAGTTGACAGACTTGGAGAGGGTAACACAGAGAACGAGAAATGATAAATGTGTATATATCTATTGATTGATGAGTTTGTACAATCTCAATAGCATGACAAGCATAGCTAATTGAGGTGTGGTGGTGTAGGCTATGGAGTAGCACTAACACACACTCAGTTACAATGAAGGTATGCCTCGGGGAGTGAGCTAGAATGAGTAACTAACCGCGACTTTTCAAATGGAGTTTTTATAGGAATTGATTGTGATTTGAATTTCAAATTCAAATTTAGGCTCCCGAGAATCTCTCCTCTAAAAGTAGGGAGATATTCTCTCCATTACAACATTCAAATTTCCATGACTAATGAGGTAGGTGAATGACTTCAAGTGATTACAAATAAATGCCAAGTCATATAGACTTTTACAAGGGATAAAAGATAATAACTCATAAGTATGAGTTCCTATGCCTTATCCTTCATGAAGAGATATCCTTCAAGGGTTCCAAATCCATCTTCAAAGTTCCAATGTTCCAAGCCAAAATGTGTGAAGGCTTGATATGCACCAACAGATGATACAATTAACCTTGAGGAATTCAAGGCATGGAAGTCCAAAGGAAAGATGAAGATGAAGAGACTAGAGGATATACCAGAATCCTCAACTCAAGCAATGAGGAGATCTCAGAGAGAAAGTAAAAAGCCTATCAGATATGGGTATGATACTTCTCTTGTAACCAAGCATTCTATATGTCTTGCAAAGGATTTGTTGAATGAAGAACCAGGTACCTATGAAGAAGCAATCACCAAACCAGAATGGAAAGGAGCTATGGATGAAGAAATGGAAGCTCTCAAGGAGAGTGATACTTGGGACTTGGTACCCAAGAAAGACTCTATGAAGGTGATAGGATCCAGATGGATCTACAAGCTAAAGAGGAATTCTGATGGAACAATAAACAGGTACAAAGCTAGGTTGGTAGCCAAGGGTTTTGCACAAACCCAAGGCATTGATTATGAGGAGACATTTTCTCCTGTGGCTAAGATGTCAACTATCAGAATATTGGTGAGTGTAGCTGCATCCAAAAATTGGAACATGTACCAATTAGATGTCAAGAATGCTTTCTTGAATGGATGGATATCTGAAGAAGTCTACATGTCACAACCACCTGGCTATGAAGATCCCAAGAAGGTAAACTATGTTTGTAAATTGAAGAAGGCTCTATATGGATTGAAGCAGGCACCTAGATCATGGAATTACAGGTTGACAACCTATCTCCAAGACCAAGGATTTGTGATGAGTAAAGCAGACACTTCTCTATTCATAAAGAGAAGTAGTACAGAGGTAATCTACTTGTGTGTTTATGTTGATGACATCATCATCACAGGCAATGATGTAAATGGGATTAGACACATCGAAGGTAAGATGATGAAAGAGTTCAAGATTAATGATCTTGGATTATTGAAATATTTTTCAGGTCTTGAGTTAGTCTACACCAACTCAGGTATATATATCACTCAAAAGAAGTATGTACAGGATATGGTCAAGAAGTTTGGCTTGCAGGATGCTAAAGTCTCAACTACTCCAATGGAGGTCAACCTAAAGCTAAGTGCTCATGAAGGGGAAGAAGTTCAAGACATCACAGGATATCAAAGCATGGTAGGTAGTTTGAATTATGCTACCTTGACAAGAATTTACATAGCATATGGAGTTAGTGTGCTAAGCCAATTCATGCACAAACCAAGGGTACCTCACCTAGAGGCAGCAAAGAAAATCTTGAAGTACCTCAAAGGAACTCAAAGTCATGGTTTGTACTTTCCTTATACATCAGATATTGACATTAAAGTATACTCAGATGCAGATTGGGCAGGATGCAAGGATGATAGGAGGAGCACATCAGGTTACATTTGTTTTGCAGGAGATAAACCTATTTCTTGGTCAGCCAAGAAGCAACCTACAGTGGCATTGTCATCCACTGAAGCAGAGGATAGAGGGCTTGCCAATGCCACTCAAGAAGCTATTTGGTTGAAGCTCTTGTATACAGAGTTAGGTCTATACACTAGACCTCCAATTATCTTTGGAGATAACACAAGCTCTCTTCACCTTGCAGCTAATCCAATATATCATGCTAGAACCAAACACATAGAGGTTCATTACCACTATGTGAGAGAGAAGTTGCTTAGTAAAGACATTCAATTGACTTATGTGTCTACTAATATGCAATGTGCAGATTTACTCACTAAGCATTCGATGGAAACAAGTTATGCAGATTCAAATCCATGATTGGATTGCAGGATGTGATTGAAGACTAATGATGAAGACTTAGGCCAAAGTGTTTGGCTTGAGGGGGAGCTGTTGGTGCATTTCAAGCCTTCACACTTGGCTTGGAACCTTGGAAATGTGGTGTTGAAACCTTGGAAGTTTAATTCACTTGGAGAAAGGACCATGTGAACTTATGCTTATAAGTTCTTACTTCTTTACCCATTGTAAAAGTCTATATGACTTGGCATCTCATGTAATCACACCTACTTGATAGATTCATGGAAAAGGGTAGTTGATTAATGGAGAGAATATCTCCCTACATTTAGTGGAGTGATCATAGGAGATTTGAATTTGAATTCAAACTCAAATTCTCACTTAACTTCTATAAAAGCTACAAGAAAAATGTCGCGTGTGTTCTTCACTTTTCCCGAGGCTAATACTCTTAATCATTGAGTGTGTGAGTGCTACACTATAGCCTACACATCTCCAACTCATTAGGCTACATCTATCAAGCCAATGAGATTGTACATTCATGTGAACTAATAGAAAGATTTACATTCATTATCTCTGATTTTCTCTGAGTCATCATCTCCAAGTCTGTCAACTTCAACAAGGCATATCTCAGGATCTACTGAACCAAATCAAGTGATTCAAGGCTTGTTGGAACCAGCACAAAGTCATCTACACGCCTACAAAAGTTTAAGATCATTGGATCAGCCATCGGGGAGAAATCGTGCTCGAAGTGGACTCTGGTATTCTGCTGAAGTGTTCCTAAAAAGTCGGGGGTACATATAAGTTTGCTAAATTGATTTCTCAGTGAGTAGTTTATCATTTCTACTCATTCCACTTGCAAATGGTATCTTGTTAAGCTAATTTAATATGTCCAAAAGGAATTAGATCAATTGTAAGTGTGCTGGTCATACTGAGTGAAAGACTGAGCAGGTATCAAGATCAAAATAGAAAGTTTTCAAGTCTAGTGAAGTACAAACTTATCTGTTTTGATCTAATCATTACTCAAATCATTTCCAAAGTACATATGCCATATTTTGGTATCATTTGGAAGCTCAAGGAGTCTACTAATCATATCTGGAGTCATTGAGGGCTGGTGCAAAGCAGGATTAGCAGCATCTACTCAATCTTCTGAGTGCATCCAACCATCTCTCCCAACACTTTTTATGTAGTAGTAGAAGAAGAAGAAGATGATTCTTCCTTGTCTCAATTTGTGTGTGTGCTTCTCCTTGAGAGTGAGTGTGTGTGTCTGAGCTCGCTTGCTTATCTCCTTCCTTGTGACATGGTATCAGAGCCGGTGTGACTGTAGAGACCTCGTGGAGAAGGCGACGGTGAAGGGTATGCAGCAAGGTGTGGAGAAAATGCGATTCACAAACGACCTCCGTTTGCTACGAAAATCGGTGTGAAGGTAGAAGACCTCAAAATATTTTCAAGTTTTATCCCTTTAGGGTCACTTGTTTTTGTCACATCAAAGTTTCAAAGCCATCTTGACCTCTGTTTCTAGCTCGCAAGGTGGGGCTCGCAAAAAACCCAAGTTAGTTTCAGAAACTGTAACTTGCATTGTGTTCGACAACACTCATACATTCCAGGTCCAGAATTTCAAGTGATTTTGTGTACTGTTGGTACACGAAAACTGTGTTTTTCTGAGATTGAACTATCACATCATAGTGCGACAGTGTTCAAGCAGAACTACTGCTTGTAGTGTTTTGTAGTGTTGTGAATTGTTGCAGAAATGGAAAACGCAGATGGAATGAGTCAGCTTATGAGCGATAAGCTGGGCAAGAATAATTTCCATGCTTGGAGATACAGAATGACGAATTTCTTGAAGGGAAAAGGCTACTTGAAGTACATCGAAGGAGAGAATGAAAATGCCCTGCAGTTACCAGAGAGGAATCGAACTGCAGAATAGATAAGAGCACATGAGGAATGGAATCAAGGAGCACGAAAGGTAATGTATTGGCTATCTATTAGCATACAAGATAGCATGATTGGGCACATATAGGATTTCGAGACTCTGAAAGACGCTTGCAACAGCTTGGTCACATGCAAAAATTGCAACTCAAGAACGAGCTGCATACTTTGGAGAAAAAGAGTATGTCCGTAAGTGACTATACCCTGAAAATCAAAAGCATATGTGAGTCACTTGCATCTATTGGAGTGAATGTAGATGATGATGATAAGGTGGAAGTATGCCTTCGTGGTTTAGGAGCTGCATATAAGCTGTTCAGAACTTCTATACAGACCAGTGAAAATATTCCAAATTTTGCTGATCTGGTATCTATGTTGAGTATTGAAGAAAAGAATCTTGGTGAGGATTCAAACTCCTAAGGAAAGCACAGTTCTGAGCAGGTATTCTACTCTGGCAGAGGAAGAGGCAGAGCTAGAGGTTTTGGAAATGGAAGAGGAAATAGTAACCAAGACCAAGTTCAACAACAGAATCACGCAAGAGGAAGAGGACAGTTTCAAGGTAGGGGGAGCCAAAGAGGTCACAAAAATTTCCAAAGAAATGATTCAGGTAATGATAGTAAAGGATGATGGAATTGTGGTAAACCTAGACACTTTGAACGTGATTGCATGTTGAAGAATCAAAATAATAGAAGGCAGCAAAATAACTATGCATCCACAAGTAGAGATGATTCTGAGAAGCTATTCATGGTTCAACATCACATGATGAATATGATGTCTGCTGATGTTTCAAAATCGAATGATAATTTCTGGTATGTTGATTTTGGTGCTTCAAATCACATGACGAGTCATGCAGAATGGTTTAGTACTTTGCAGAAATTGTCAGTTCCTGGATATGTTGAAATAGGTGATGACACATCACATCCTATTGAGCATACAGGAAACATAACACTATCGATCAAGGATGGAAAGGTAAAACATCTTGTTGATGTGCTGCATGTTCCAAATATAACAAAGAATCTGGTTTCTGTTGGACAAATGGTTGACCAGGGAGTACAAGTCATGTTCAATGCTAATGGATTATATGTAGAAGAGTACAAGAAGGATGGATGATTGGTTGCCAAAGGAAACAAAGTGGGTAGGATGTTCACCTTAAGTGTGAAGATTCTTGAAATGAATGCAGCCATGTTTGCAAAAGGTGCAGGAGTTATTGTAGATATAGAGATGTTGCACAAATGGATTGGACATGCAAACTTGCAAAGGCTGAAATTGATGCAATCGAAGGAGATTGTCCATGGACTACCAAATTTCAAATGCAGAAATGCAAAAGGTATGTGGAGCATGCCAATTTGGTAAACAATGAAGAGCATCATTTCCACATGACAAGCATGTTAGTGAGAATGTATTAGAAGTAGTACATACAGATGTTTGGGGTCGAGCAAAGACCACATCAGTGGGAGGTTGTAGGTTTTATGTTACTTTCATTGATGACCATACATGCAAAGTATGGGTATATTTCATGAAAGAGAAGAGAGAGCTCTTCACTCACTTCCAAAATTTTAAAGCTATGGTGGAAAAGCAGGCAAGGAAGTACATTCAAACATTAAGATCTAATGGAGGAGGTGAATGCATGTCAAATGAGTTCAGGAGTTTTCTAAAAAATCATGGAATTTGACGCCAATTTTCATGCAGGTACACACCACAACAGAATGGTGTTGTTGAAGTTAAAAATAGACATATTGCAAAAATAGCAAGAGCCTTGATGGCTAAGAAGAATATGCCTCATTGTTATTGGGCAGAAGCTGTACATAATGCTGTATAAATCATGAATAGAAATCTGACTGCTATTGTACATCAAGTTACACATGAAGAGAAGTTTACAGGTAAAAAGCCAAACTTATCACATCTGAAAGTTTTTGGTTGTATTGCATATGTACATGTCCCAGATGAATTGAGGAGGAAGCTTGATCCGAAAGCAAAAAAGTGTGTCTTTATTGGATACTCCCTTGAGCAAAAGGAATATAAATGTTATAACCCACTCACACGATAGGTAAAAGTGAGCAGAGATGTGGTATTTGATGAAATGTCAAGCTTCTATGCATATGCCAAAGAAGGACTAAATCTTGAACCAAATGACAAAGAAAATGCTGAAAAATCAAGTGCAAAATCTCAAGTTTTGAGTGGACCAGATGCATCACCAAGCAATAGTTCCAACTCAAATCCATGGAGCGGAAGATTGCATGGAAATTTCAATCGAGCAAATTCATCAAATACATCCAAGAAAGGTAAAGAAAAGCTTTTTGCTTGTAGTAAAACATGTGCAGGTTCTGAAGATGTTGATGGAGATTCAAGTGGTTCAGAAAAGAGTCTTGATGAGGAACTTGGATTTCCCTCTGTGAAGACTCCACGAGTAAGAAGGGCACATGCAGATGATACAAGGAGAATTGATCCAAGACCAAGAAGATATGGGAGGATGCATAATTCAGTGCAACGATTGACATATGATAGTTACATGGCTCGCCATTGTGCCTACATGACAAAGGTAATACAAGATGCTGAACCTTCTTGTTTTGAAGATGGAATTGGTAATGCAGATTGGGAAAAAGCTATGGATGAGGAGATGGCTACACTTTATGGAAAGGATACATGGAAGTTGGTTCCATTGCCACAAGGAAAGAAACCCATAGGTTGCAAATGGGTTTACAAGGTAAAGCATAATGCTAATGGTAGCATAAGCAGGTATAAAGCACAATTGGTAGCTAAAGGATATGCACACACATATGGCATTGATTATGAGGAAACATTCAGCCCTGTAGCTAAAATTTCTACTGTCAAAACACTTGTTGCATTAGCTACTACAAAAGGATCGACTTTGCATCAGATGGATGTGAAAAATGCTTTCCTTAATGGTGAGTTATGTGAAGAAGTATATATGGACCAGCCACAAGAATATGAAGATTCAAAGCATCCACAATATGTTTGCAGGTTGCAAAAGGCTTTGTATGGGTTGAAGCAAGCCCCTTGTGCATGGCATGCAAGGATCGTTGATTACTTAACCAGCATTGGGTTTTCTATGTGTGATGCAGATCACTCACTCTATGCAAGGAAGGTTGATGATGGCATCACTATTGTGGCTATTTATGTTGATGACCTGATTGTAAGTGGTGATAATGAAGGAAGCATCAAAGAGGTAAAGCAACTTCTTATGCAAGAATTTGACATGAAAGATCTTGGTGTGCTGCACTATTTCTTGGGCATTGAGTTTATACATACAGGAACACGTATATGGATGTCACAAAGGCAATATGCCTTGAATATGCTACAAAAGTATGGTATGGCTAATTGTAAGCCAATTTCTATGCCATTAGATCAGAATTTGAAGTTGGATACTACATCACGTGAAGCATTGGAAAATGCTACTATGTACAGGAAAATTGTGCAAAGTCTTATATATCTCACAATTACAAGGCCTAATCTAAGTTATACTCTTGGACTTGAAAGTCAATTTATGCAGGTTTCCAGAAAGCCACATTTGGATGCTCTGAGGTGCACTCTACGTTATGTGAGTGCTACTTTGGATTATGCATTGTTTTGTGAGGCTAGTGTAGATTTGCAGGTTTATTGATACACCGATGCCGATTGGGCTGGTAGCATTCCAGATAGAAGATCTACTAGTGGTTTTCTATTATCACTTGGGAGTGCAGTTGTTACATGGAGCAATAAGAAGCAACCCACAATTGCTTTGTCGAGTACAGAGGCTGAGTATAGAGGTGCTGCAATGGCAGCATGTGAGGCATCATGGCTGAACATGCTACTTGCGGATTTAGGTGTGGAAGTGCAAAAGCCTATCACCATCTATTGTGATAATATTAGCAGCATACAGTTAGCACAGAACCCTATTTTCCATGCTAGAACAAAGCATATCGAGGTACATCATTACTTCATCAGAGAGAAGGTATTAGCAGGTGATATTGATCTTGTTTATGTGAGAACAGATGAGCAGGTTGCTAATAATTTCACCAAAGCACGGAGCTGAGAAGTTGAAGAAGTTTTAGGAGATGCTTGGATTATAGGATATTGCATTGAGCTTGAGGGGGAGTGTTGAGATATCAAGCTCAACATGTGATGATCCAGGATGACACGTACCAGTTTTTCGTTTCTCTGACATGTATAGTGGTCACGTCGGTATATGTTAGGGATACTTCATTGAGCTTTATTAGATTTATCTACCAAGAGTGATGCCATATTTTTTCCTTGCTAGCTGACTCATTTGCGGACATTAGGTTTTCCCGCATCTACTGATCTTTATATATTGCACTTGTTGTATTCTTGTTTATAGGTCATTCTCGTACATTCCTTTTTATGTAACAAAAGAAGAAGAAGAAGAAGAAGATTATTCTTCCTTGCCTCAATTTGTGTGTGTGCTTCTCCTTGAGAGTGAGAGTGTCTGTGTGTGTGAGCTCTCTTCCTTATCTCCGTCCTCATGATTAGACATACAAGGGTTCACTACATGTTCTCATTGCGCATAGGAGAACTCATTCTCCATAGTTGGTATGAGAGGAAATTTGGTGTTGAAGCTTCATCAACAGAGTTGGAGTTAAAGCAAAACAAAAGAGGAGCTACAAAATAAGGTGGAGCTTCATAAACGCAAGAGAAAAGGAGAATATAACTATTCGAGCTAACTCTCAAAGTTTTTTGATAGTCTTCAATGGCTGACTTGGGTCAATAAGTAGAGAAATTAGATAAGGATAACTATCACGTGTGGAAGTTTAGAATGACCAACTACCTAATGGGCAAAGGCTTGTGGGGTATTGTGAGTGGCGGTGATGCTAAAACTCAAATCAATCAAGCTACGGCCACCAAAAGACAAAAGAAGGTAAGCAAAAGAATGGGAAGAGAGGAATAGGAGAGTCATGTTCCTCATTTCACAATTCATTACTAATGCCATGGTAGGGAATATTCATCATCTAGAGAAAACTGAAGATGCTTGGTGTTGCTCTAAGGGTTGCCCATAATTTTTCTCATGCTATGGTATCCTTTAGCCCTCATAAAAATACCTTTTTCCTTGTATCTAGGAGATGTCCATGTGAACACTCTCCTAAGCCCCTTTTTGATATTTGCTTTAGACTATAGTATTCAAGCCTTTCCTTTTTGAACAACTCCTTTTTGAGCAAATATAAAGAAAGCCCACGTAGAAATCTCACGCGCTCTCTCTCTTTCTAGGTAGTTAGCTTTTTGAAAGTCCCATATCACATAAAGATTCCTTTCTTGATTTAGCACATGTGGTCTTTTGACCACATGTTTTTATTCACATATGCCTCTCTTCTCTATATAAAGAAGAGCCTCATTTGTAAAAAGGAGGTCCCTTGGCCATGGCCTTGGCCTCCATTTTGGTAATGGAAGAAGGTGTCATTTGTTACTCTCTTGCCTCCTTGTGTGCAATGGCGTTGGTCTTGGTGTATGGATTTGCATGTGTGTGTGCATGGTTGGGAGGATGTTCCCCTTTGCTCCTTGTGACGTTGGCCATTGTTGCCATTGGTCCATGAGCGTGGGTGAACCTCTCCTCTCATTCTTTGCCCCAACTTGGAGAAACTTCTCACTTCCATGTGAGGCGGTTAGGGTTTGTTGTTCCCCTTTTCTCAACATTTTGGCGCCGTTGCCGAGGACGTCGACCTTTAGCCGTTGGTTTTTCCAAGTTTGCGTGTCCATACTTCGTGAGATGCACCTTGACACTTGGAGGAGGATGAATACGTGTGGCCTTCGGTTGGCCTAGGGTACCTCCCCTTTTAATTTTTGGAGTAATTTAGATCTTTATTTTTGTTTGTTGCACAAAAACATCCCCTAACCCCCTCTTCTTTCTCTCACTCTTTCACAAACACATACTCACTCTGGCATCACCCTTCATCTTCTTCATTTCTTGAAATTGGTGTTTGCCTTGGATAGAAGGATGGGTACCCTTTTTGACCCCTCCCTCTGTTCAAATAATCAAAAAAAAAAGAAAAAAAAAAACTAAGAAGTCACAACAAATACAGATAACAATTTCAACCCTTTTTTCAATGCAAACCAGTCTGGTGAACGCATCTTCGGATTCTGGTTAGGGTTAGTGGCCTTCTCTTTCATTCTCTATGACCGACGGTGGATGAGAGGGTGCACGAATTTGGAGGGGGAAGTGGCATTAACTCCCTCTCTCTTTCCAATGGTACCTCTCTCATACACACAGGCAGGTCTCGCAGTGGGTGGTTGGAGGAGCCTACCCTCCCCATACCCCCCTTCTGCCCAAATCTTTCGGGGATGCGCTTCATCTGCTCCCCCTCCCGCGTCTGTGCGTTGGGGTCGAGCATCCTCCTGCTCCCCCTTCCAGTCTGGCTATGGCGGATGTGCACTATGAGGCTCCCCCTTCTTGCCCGTGGTCGCTGACTATGGCGGATGTGTAGCAGACGCTCCTCAGAGCTCGTGGTCGAGCTCTTAATCCACTCCACCAGCGGAGTTGCTTGGTCGTGAGGTTCCCTTTCTCTCCAGGGTTGAGACAGCCTGTCTCCTCCGATAGTTCGAGGTGAAAGTAAGATAAGCACCACTTGGCTATGGTGGGTGGAGGTTGGTTCCCTTGCAATCTTTTGGTTTGCCATTCTACCTGATATCGTCTGGTTCAAACATATCTCAGCCTTGAGTGGGGCTTGTGTACTGTTGTGTCTTTGCTACACAAGCAAATCTCAGCTAAACCATCTACAACTCCGTCTCCATGTGAGCTTCCCTTCGTGTATCGGCTTAAGGTGAAGTTTTTGCTCCCTCTTCAGTTCAGTTGTTAGGCATGAGCATGTGCGCGCTTCCACGTCGATGTCCACTACACGTAAGGACTCGGCATTTCAGATTTCGGGCTCCATTGTGTTTGACAGACGGTCTGCATCGACTGCTCAAACCCTCTTGGGGTTCCTGCATGATGAATCTGTTGACTTGAAGAACTCTAGATTTGGGCTGCCCTTGTCATCATCTGTATCAAACTTGGGCATGGAGGTGCTCACATATGCCATGGTCGCCCTTCTCTACGCAGTCGACTGATATGCTTCCCATCTCCAAATACTGATCGGGTTGAGCTCCACGGTGGCTGCTCTCTGTGTACACCTTCCTGCTCGCAATATTCTGCCAAAGAAGTTTGTGGTCCGGATGGGCTGTTGAACATGATCCCGTGCTTTCTCGAGTTTCACCACCACGAATTGCAGTCTTGCTGCTTCCTCCTTTCCCCATTGCTTTGCAGGACATCAAGCTTTGTGCAGACCTCCTCACCTGCCCATGGCAAGTCAGAGATGGTTTGGTCCTCTTGCCTCAGCTTTGGTGCTTTATTTCATGGTGGTTGTGTCATGGTACCTCTATTACAAAGATAATCTCCTGTCCAGTCCTCGAAAGCATGGACATTGAAGACATTAGCTTCCTCATGCTTGAAGCTGGGCTCAGTGCTTTACTGCTATCCTACTACCCCTTTGAACTTACGAGACATAAGAGAAGAAACCAGTTTGTGCATGATAGATTGATCTTAAAATTACTGCATGGTAGGCTTGTGTTCAAAGGATAGTGATATGAAGAAACCAGTACCTAATTTTGATCTGTGGAGAAACCTTTTTGTTTTCTGTGTTCGGCATGTTTAGATTATAGATCTGAATCGTGAAGGTTGGCTTAACCCATCATGTGTGTCTCCGGGGAGGAGGGACAAATCATATAATATTTTGTGTTTGAGTGGTTCACGTTGGAACTGTTAAATTTACATAGCCTGGTTTGATTTAAAAAATGTTGTAGCCTCCAATTGAAATTGCAGGTCTTGCTTTGTTTTATTTTCTCGCGATGCTAAAGTGCTGCTCATTGATGTTCTGATGTGATTAATGGGATCAGTTCAGTCTCATAAGCTTGATCAAATATATATATATGGAAAGTACTATCATGTCCGAATCTTTTGAAGAATAGATCTAAACACTGTTTTAGGGTTCCACATGAAGTGGGTGTTTTCATTGCTAATGATCACAAGATGACCATATCCTATTCTTTTTTTACTTGTAGAAGCGTCTCAAAGGGGCTCAAAGCCTACAATTCATTGGTTGGGACGAGAACCCCATACGCCGTCCTAAGGGGCATTAATAATTGTCTTGATTTATTTTTCTGAAGGTGATGCACTTGAAAGACACATTGGTGGGTCTTTCGTGATTGCCTATACATTTGGGTTTGTGTCTTACTGATCACTTCTTTCATAATGAAGAGATAGTCGTGTCTGTAGCTGTGTGATCTTGTGCCTTCTTTCTTGGGACTTGAGTTAATTTGTGATGTATGCTCATTATGCAAGTATAAGTTCCTTTCTTGACTAGACTATTGAGATCTGTGCAGGTTTTTCAGGTATCCTTGGGAGGTACCTCAAGGACAAGTCATTCTTGGTTTTGTGGTTTTCCATAGGGTACCCTATCCGAAAGAGGATCTATATTATCATTGTACTGATATCTACTTCCCTGGCCCACCTCTACAATTCTGGCTAGTGATTACACTTGCTGAAGCTTTTTTACATATCTGCTCTTGCTGTTTTGCCTGCTTATCCACAAAATTCTTGCAAAACTTTGATTGAGGTGTCATTTCCCTCTCATTGGAATATAGTTTCTTTCCTCCGAAGGGCAGGTTTAAGGACATTGGTAACCTCCAATTGTTGCTAGTCTGACAGTGCTTGAGTAATTTTTTCCGACTGCCCCGGGTAAGCATCTACACTTTGAAAAGAACTCTTCATAAAAAAATTGGTTAAGGAAAGCAACGGATGTATTTTTTTATTATACTCGAGTAACGCAATAATCGAGTTGCATGTGACAATTCACCTGAATGTTCACATCACCCCTAGCTTCAAAAGGTATCCACATGAATGTCTGAACAAAAACGTACAAAAACAATGCACATGCCCATATGGGTTTCTTGAGGTGCACATGTGCAACCTTTATTTGAAACTATAGACCTTGCTTTCCCTCTTTTGTGTCCCTCGGTTGAGCTCTTCAAGATCGCAGAACAGCTAGGGATTCGTATTCTGTGGGATTTTTGGTTGCTATGCTTTCCTTCCCAGATACTATAATGACATTAATATTGTTTTTTGGATACAGTACACTCACTAAAATACAATAAGAGAGCAACACCTATATCATGATTTAAAATGCATAAATCAGGTTGATTTCTATTTAAGTATGAAAGTTAGAAAGACTTGCGTGCAGCTTGTGAAGGGCATTCTATGAAATTGACCAACTGACAGTTTTGCCCAAGACTCCACCTACACCAATCTTGCTTCTGATCTTTGTTGCTGTCACATGATTTGCTACAAGTGGTTAATTTTTGGTAATACTCATGGATTATGTGCATAAAAATCTAGTCTCAGATTGACTCTCTAGCTACAGGTACGTGCGCAGGCACAAAGTTCACCATGCAACTCAGTGAAGTTGGGAGGGCGTTTTTTTTTGTGACTAGACACATTAATCGACATTAGTGTGCTTGGGAAATATTCACATGCATGGTCACCATGTTCTCACCTTCATATACTACGATCACATGATTTACATATTGGGTTGTTCATGCCCGATTAGCACGGTTATGGTCAATATAATAAGGTTGATTGTGGCATAATTAAGATCTGTGAGATAGGGAACTATCAATGATTACCCATGCTCTTTTTGGTCTGTTTTCATTTTTCCAGGCAAGAGGTTGAGGGTGGTGGATATTCTGCCTTTCATGTGGACTGAATACTGCACCCATAGACTTTCCTTGTGATCATGTTCTCGCTGTGCACGAGCCCAATGTTTTCTTGGATATTGGTTGAATTACTAGAAGTTATGACCATGCATGTTAATAATGATCTTGCAGGCCATACGAAACACGAGATACGATCTCTCGAATTCCCATAAATGCAAGAGCCCCTTGTTTTAAAAAGATGAAGTGTTTGTTTTGCCAGGTTGTGGGACGTTGAATGGGTTTTTTGTGAGTCTAGACTGCCAAAGGAACCCCATGATCGATGTGCATAGTTGACTGTAATTCATGATTGACCCAGTTTGATTTCACTGTTGTGTGGTCATAATGCTTGGAGCTCTACTTTATAAACTTTGATTGCACAAATGTGATCGACCTGATTGCTCAATTCCTTCTACAAACTTTAAGTACTCACACCTTTTTGGGCTCCTAAACCAGGAATAATTGACTTTGTGATTTCGGTAATGACTTAGGGTGCAGAATGCTGGTACTACAAGAATGTTTACTGTAACATGAGCATGTATTCATCAAAGAAAAGTTACAGGCACGTAGGGATAACTGTGTTGATTTTGATCTATTTGAAACTCTTTTGTAAAGATTACGAGTGTTCCGTTTTTTAGGGAAGTCACTCCCTAGTTTCACAATACTCAATTAAGGATTAATTTCTCATAATACAGTTTGGATCAACACCTATAGACCTTCAACAATGATCCTTCTTGACTCCCATAGATGCTCTCTTATGAATGATGTGTTTATTGCATACTCATAGGTTTCATGATGCTTTTGAAAGCTTGTGACTGACCCCTATGGGATTAGTGTGTAATTACCCTCTATACTGATTTTGGGAGAAACTTAGCATGATTAGGGGCTCAGACTAGCATTGCTTCTTTTATGGATAAATTGCCTGCATATTCTATCACTCTCGAAATGATTCCCTGAGTAAGGTGCTCACCTGATCTTACAGTCTAATCTTGATTAATCACTACATCTTTTTCATATGAAATGGCTCGCATGAAACTAAAATTCCAGGCACTAAAAATATTGGTGTGTTATGATACAGTCATTATCTTAGCTTTGTGACTAGTCATGGCTGGATTAATCAAATAAGTTTTTCATTACGGGGTTACACTTATTAAGTTGTTGCATTAATCATTCTTACCTCTGCTAGATAATGTGACACTATGATTTGCAGAAATTGCTCTTGATGACGGTAAAAGCGAGTGTGCTTTAAGTATTGGTGCTTTAAGTCATATGGACTGCCACTTGTGTTCTTCACCTTTGGTGCTTTGATTTGCAGAATGCAGGAATAGCTAGCTCTCCATGTGGATGTAAGCCAGTCCTTTAGGACTTGATGGCCCCTGATGTGGAAACTAAAATTGACATGAATGTTTATCTCATTATGAAATGCACTCTACTTGCTCTTTGGTATGTCATTTCAGGTTTTGGAGTTTCTGGAGGCATTTCCAGCCTTAGAAAAGACCGCACAGTAGGAGGAATGCTGGGCAGACTGCCCCCCAAGGGGATTGTGTCGCTCAGCTCTAAAGACTCAAGACTTGCAGCTTGAAGCCTTGCCGACTGAAGAATTGCAGATTTTGAAGACTTGAAGATGCCCAGACTTGAAAGACTCTACCTTGGGTCGGTTCAGCTATGTATGCTCTTCTCTTAGCTTTGTCAAGGACGACAAAGTCTAGGAGGGGGGGGAGTGTTGCTCTAAGGGTTGCCCATAATTTTTCTCATGCTATGGTATCCTTTAGCCCTCATAAAAATACCTTTTTCCTTGTATCTAGGAGATGTCCATATGAACACTCTCCTAAGCCCCTTTTTGATATTTGCTTTAGACTATAGTATTCAAGCCTTTCCTTTTTGAACAACTCCTTTTTGAGCAAATATAAAGAAAGCCCACGTAGAAATCTCACGCGCTCTCTCTCTTTCTAGGTAGTTAGCTTTTTGAAAGTCCCATATCACATAAAGATTCCTTTCTTGATTTAGCACATGTGGTCTTTTGACCACATGTTTTTATTCACATATGCCTCTCTTCTCTATATAAAGAAGAGCCTCATTTGTAAAAAGGAGGTCCCTTGGCCATGGCCTTGGCCTCCATTTTGGTAATGGAAGAAGGTGTCATTTGTTACTCTCTTGCCTCCTTGTGTGCAATGGCGTTAGTCTTGGTGTATGGATTTGCATGTGTGTGTGCATGGTTGGGAGGATGTTCCCCTTTGCTCCTTGTGACGTTGGCCATTGTTGCCATTGGTCCATGAGCGTGGGTGAACCTCTCCTCTCATTCTTTGCCCCAACTTGGAGAAACTTCTCACTTCCATGTGAGGCGGTTAGGGTTTGTTGTTCCCCTTTTCTCAACACTTGGGAAGACCTTGAAAGGATGTATTCAACAAATACCAAAGCTAGGAAACTTCAATTCAATAATGAGTTGAACACAATCAAGAAAATTTGGAGTTAATCCATAGCTGAACATACTTTGAAGATTAAGGAGCTAAGTGATGCTTTAGTTTCTATTGGCACAACAATTGAAGACGAAGATCTTATGTGTTATACTCTCAATGGATTGAGAGAAGATGAAAGATGGAAGCCTTTTATAACTTCCTTTAACTTGAAATATGTATATCCAAGTTTTGAACAACTAATCCCTCATCTTGTCATAGAAGTGCTTAGCTTTGGTGGCCCCAAAGGAAAGGCCAGCCAAAACCAAATGTTATATGCAGGTCGAGGTAAAGGAAGGAACTCAAGAGGAGGCTCTAGAGGAAAAGAAAGAGTTCATCACAACTCCAACTACAATCAAAACAATTTGGAAGACAACAAGGATTCATCAAACACCAACACACAAGGAAGAGGTTGTTGGAATCAATGTCCAATATTTTTTCATCCATGCAAACCTGAAACTTCATAGTGTGAAACCATCTTTTAGAAATTTAAAAGAAAACAAAATCAAAAGCAAAGCACTTATGTTTTTTAAGATCGTGTATAGAAAAGCTTAAAAGTTTTACAATATGAGTTTTCTTTTTATAATTGGATTGCAAGAGTTTTATTCATGGACGTTCGTAGCTTTTTATTAATCTTTTCAAAGAGTTACAAAAACTATTTAAGGAGGCTCTTGGCTCATTGTTCAAGCATCACTCAAGGATCACTCACTCAAGCTCTTGAGGAGGTCAAGGAGGAAGAGTCTCACACTCTTGAGGAGGTGGAGATTTGGTGAAGGAGAGGCTACTCTCATTGGAGCAACAAGTCTTCTACAAGGTGGTGGTAATCATCTTTTGTGAGTTAACCTTGTTGGTTGATTTACAATTTTGTTAAACTATTTTGTGAGAATAAGGTTAGCTTCGTTGCTTTGTTCACTTCACACACTTAGATTATTTCGACATAATCTAAGTTTTGTATCATCATCTTCTTGGATATTCTTCCATTAGTGAGTGCACCACTTTATATGGTTGAGTAGTACTCCAATGTTGTAATTGGGACCTCTATTACTTTTTAGTGAGTAAGCATCTAGCTTACGTTCCCTAATCTTGTCTCAAGATCTCTTTCTTTCTATCTCTCACTTATCATCTTGTCAATTAAGTTGTGTAGGTTCAAAAGTTTTTAGTTTGGAACGATCCTAGGGACCCAAATTCCAACACTTCATATTAGAGCTTTAGGGTTTTGGTATCAGAGCTACATAATTGACATACACACTTAAGATAAGATGAGTGAGATTAGAATCGAGATTGATGACAAGTTGGATGGATCCTCTAATTATCCCATGTGGAGTTTCATGATGATGAATTTGTTAGTGACAAAGGATTTATGGAGTATCGTCAATGCATCCTTAACAAGACTAAGACGAGAAGGCAAAGAAGAGGATACAACAACTTCAAGAGGTACTAGAGTCACAATTGCAGAACCATCTGAAGAAGAGGTAACCACTTCTATGTTGGTGCTAGACAAGCCTACACACATTGGCTTGGAACCTTGGACTCATTGAAGATTAGCATGGATAAAGGATTATCAAGGCTTCACTTAAAGCAAGGCTCACATGAACATATGCTTATATGTTCTTACCTCTTTACCCCTTGTAAAAGTCTAAGTGACTTGTCATTTGGTTGTAATCACTTTAAGTCATCCACCTACCTCATAAGTCGTGGAAGACTGAATGTTGAGATGGAGAGAATATCTCCTTACTTTTAGAGGAGAGATTCAAGGGAGCCTAAGTTTGAAATTCAAATTCAAATGAAGCTCAAACTTCTATAAAAGATGTAGTAAAAAGTCGCGGTTCACACTCTCACTCTAGCTCACTCCCCGAGGCATATCTTTATTGTAACTCATTGTGTGTGAAGGTTACTCCATAGCCAACACCACAATACCTCATTAAGCTGTGCTTGGCAAGCTAATGAGATTGTACAAACACATATATCAATAGAAGTATACATTCATCATCTCTGGTTTTTTCTGTACTTCCTACTCCAAGTGTGTCAACTTCATCAGGGCATATCTCTGGATCTACTGAACCAAATCAAGAGATCTATAGCTCATTGGAACCAGCTCAAAGTCTACTACAAGCATACAAAATCTCAAAGGATTCCATTCAGCCATTTGGGAGCAAATCGAGTCGAAGTGCACACTGGTATTTGTCTGCAGAGTTCCTGAAAAGTCGGGGGTGATTATAACTTTGCTAAACTTATTTCTCAGTGCATAGTTCATCAATTGAAGTGATTCCACTTGTGATTGATAGCTTACTAAGGTATATTGATACTCCCAAAAGGAATTGTTCCAATTTTAAGTGTGCTGGACACACTGAGTAAAAGTCTGAGCAGGTATCACTACAGGAATAGAAGGTTTTGTTTGATTGTTGAAGTACCAAGTTACCTGTTTTGATTTGGTCATTACACAATCATTTTGTAAAGCACATATATAGTTTCTTGGTGTCATTTGGAAGCTTGAGGAGTCTCCTAAGTATATCTGAAGAGAAAGGAGGGCAGGTGTGAAGCAGGATTTGCAACACCAACTGATTTCCTGAGTGCATCCATCCATCACTCTCAACAGTGGTATCAGAGCATAGAAGGTAATCATGGGTGATGGTTTCCCTTCCTTCATTGACAAATTGGACAGGAACAATTATCAAGCTTGGTCATTAAGAATGAAGACTTATCTGCAATGGAGAAGTCTATTTGGATACATATCAGGAGATGAGGAGTTGCCCTCATTCAAGACTAGAGGACTACCTACAAAGGATGAGCATGAAAGACTCAACCAATGGTGTGCAAAGGATGCTTTGGCAAGGTCTTATCTCTTAAACTCTATATCTGATTTTCTTTTACCACATGTAAGGAATTGTAAGACTTCCCAAGAGACTTGGGAAACCTTGTCAAACTATTTTTCTTCCAACACAAGGGCTAGGAAGAATCAATTATGGATAGAGTTCACAACCCTTAGGAAGCAGCCCAAGCAATCAGTCCCAGAGTATGTGACAAAGATCAAAGATGTGGCAGACCAATTAGCAAGCATTGGAGAGGAGATTGAAGAAGAGCAAATAGTCAGGCAAGTGACAAATGGACTCAAGGCAGATGATAAGTGGGAAAGTTTCACCACTGCAATGGATCTCTATATGGACATGCATACCCCTGATCTCACAACACTCATGGACCAACTATTTACACATGAAGCAAAGTTCACCAAAGCTGGAGATCAATCAAAAGGTAATAAATCCTCTGCTCTCTATACTGATAAGAAGGTTAAAGATAAAGGCAAGAAGAAACAGGATGAAGAAGGTTCTACCTCTCAAGCCAATTATGCAGGGAGAGGTAGGTCATCTAGAGGAAGAGGCAGAGGAGGTAAGTCAGGTAGGGGGAGACCCTACAACTCATCACCTTGCAACATCTGTGGATTGTCCAATCATACCACAGATGAATGCTACAAGAACTACAAAAATCAGAGAGGAAGAGGCTACTCAAGAGGTGGATACTCTCAAGGAAGAGGCAGATTCAACCAACATCAAAGCTACAATGGGTACAACAACCAATACAACAACAACTACAACAACAACCACAATGGAAGCTACCAAGGTGGATTCAGAAATAGAAGAGACTACAACAACTACATAGAGGAGCAAGATGACTCCTTATTGATCATGAATATGACCTCCAAGATAGGTACAAATGATGATCATTTATTTTACATTGACTCAGGATGTTCTAACCATGTAGCTGGCAATGTGGCACTACTTTCTGATTTGGAAGAGCCCAAGGGCAAACATCAGGTACAAACAGGTGATGACACTAAACACTCTGTTGTCAAAATTGGAAATGTGAAGACATGTGATGGTAATCAGAACCTATTAAGCAGGGTACTCTATGTACCAACAATAACTAAGAATTTAATGAGTGTTGGTCAGATTGTGGAGAAAGGTTTGCAGGTCAGATTCACACAACATGGAGCATATGTGGAGGACCCAAAACAAGGATTCAGAAGGATAGCCAAAGGGGAGAAATCAGGTAGATTATTTACATTTGAGCTAGAAGATACAAAAAACATTGCTTTGTATAATTACAAGGATCAGACACTTTCAGAGTTAGAGATATGGCATAAGAGATTAGGGCACATAGGAGAAAGAACTCTTAAGCTAATGTGCAGGGATCAATGTGTGCTTGGGATACCTAATGTATCCAAGCAACACATGATTTACAAATGTGGATCATGTCAATTTGGTAAGTCTCACAGATTACCTTACTCAAGGAAAGGTTTCATGCATGAAGACTACCTAGAATTGGTACACACAGATGTTTGGGGACCTAGCAAGGACCCTTCCATTTGTGGTTCAAGATATTATGTGTCTTTCATTGATGACTATAGCAGGTGGACCATTTTATACTTTATGAAGCATAAAGATGAAGTGTTTAATTGTTTCAAGAGGTATCTTGCACTTGTTGAGAATCAAACAGGTAGAAGCTTGAAGAGGCTAAGGTCAAATGGTGGAGGAGAGTACTTCTCCAATGAGTTCGAAGATTTCTTGCAGGAAAGAGGCATCAAAAGGGAGATCACTACAAGGTACTCACCTGAACAAAATGGGGTAGCAGAAAGAAGAAATAGACTTATAGTAGAAACAGCTAGGTCTATGCTTAATGAGAAAAAGTTGCCAAATTACTTATGGGCAGAGAGTGTATCCACTGCCACTTATCTCATCAATAGGTTGCCATCCAAATCACTTGATGGCATGACACCATATGAAGCATGGCATGGTAAGAGACCCTCTCTGGATCATTGCAAAATCTTTGGGTGTGTTGCATATGTACATATTCCCTCACAGGTAAGGGGAAAGCTAGACCCCAAGGCTGAGAAATGTATCTTCATTGGTTATGATTTGAACCAAAAGGGATACAGATTCTACAACCCCACAAACAAAGGGTTCAAGGTAAGCAGAGATGTCATATTTGATGAGAATGACTCATGGTATGAGAATGAATGCAGGAAAGTGAGTTTACCCTATGACATGGAGGAAGATTTTCCAAAGCTTACCAAGGAAGAGCCAACTCAGCAACAAGACTCAAGCTCAGATGATGATACAATAAATCTTGAAGAGTTCAAAGCTTGGAAATCCAAAGGAAAGATGAAGATGAAGCAATTAGAGGATAAGCCAGAAACTTCTACTCAAGCAATGAGGAGATCTCAGAGAGAGAAGAAGAAGCCTATCAGATTTGGGTATGACACATCACTTGTAACTAAACATTCTGTATATCTTGCAAAAGACTTGTTGAATGAAGAACCAGGTACCTATGAAGAAGCAATTACAAAGCCAGAATGGAGAGAAGCCATGGATGAGGAGATAGAAGCTCTCAAGGAAAGTGATACTTGGGACTTGGTACCCAAGAAGGATTCTATGAAGGTAATAGGATCCAGATGGATCTACAAATTAAAGAAGAATTCAGATGGAACAATTAACAGGTATAAAGCTAGGTTGGTAGCCAAGGGTTTTGCACAAACCCAAGGCATTGATTATGAGGAGACATTCTCTCCTGTGGTCAAGATGCCAACTATCAGAGTTTTGGTGAGTGTAGCTGCATCCAAGAATTGGAACATGTACCAATTGGATGTGAAGAATGCATTCCTAAATGGATGGATATCTGAAGAAGTCTACATGTCACAACCACCTGGCTATGAAGATCCAAAAAAGGTACATTATGTTTGTAAATTGAAGAAGGCTCTGTATGGTTTGAAGCAGGCACCTAGAGCATGGAACTACAGATTGACCACCTACCTTCTAGACCAAGGATTTGTGATGAGCAAAGCAGACACTTCTCTATTCATAAAGAGAAGTAGTACAGAGGTAATCTACTTATGTGTTTATGTTGATGACATCATCATTACAGGTAATGATGTCAATGGGATAAGACACATCAAAGGACAGATGATGAAAGAATTCAAGATTAGTGATCTTGGATTACTAAAATATTTCCTAGGTCTTGAATTGATCTACACAAACTCAGGTATATACATCACTCAAAAGAAGTATGTACAGGATATGGTCAAAAAGTTTGGTTTGCAAGATGCTAAGGTATCTACTACTCCAATGGAGGTTAACCAAAAGTTAAGTGCTCATGAAGGAGAAGAAATCAAAGACATTACAGGATACCAAAGTATAGTAGGTAGTTTGAACTATGCTACTTTGACAAGAATTGACATAGCATATGGAGTTAGTGTGCTTAGCCAATTCATGCACAAACCAAGGGTACCTCACCTAGAGGCAGCTAAGAAGATCTTGAAGTACCTCAAGGGAACTCAAAGTCATGGTTTATATTTTCCTTATACATCAGATATTGATATTAAGGTTTACTCAGATGCAGATTGGGCAGGATGCAAGGATGATAGGAGAAGCACCTCAGGATATATTTGTTTTGCAGGAGATAAGCCTATCTCTTGGTCAGCTAAGAAGCAACCTACAGTGGCATTGTCATCCACTGAAGCAGAGTATAGAGGGCTTGCCAATGCCACTCAAGAAGCTATCTGGTTGAAACTTCTATATACAGAGTTAGGTCTATTCACAAGACCACCTATAATCTTTGGAGACAACACTAGCTCTCTTCACCTTGCAGCAAATCCAATTTATCATGCCAGAACAAAACACATAGAGGTTCATTACCACTATGTGAGAGAGAAATTGCTAAGTAAAGATATACAATTGACATATGTATCTACTAATATGCAATGTGCAGATTTACTTACAAAGGCATTGGATGGAAACAAGTTATGCATATTCAAATCTATGATTGGATTGCAGGAAGTAATTGAAGAATGAAGAAGAAGACTTAAGCCAAAGTGTTTGGCTTGAGGGGGAGCTATTGGTGCTAGACAAGCCTACACACATTGGCTTGGAACCTTGGACTCATTGAAGATTAGCATGGATAAAGGATTATCAAGGCTTCACTTAAAGCAAGGCTCACATGAACATATGCTTATATGTTCTTACCTCTTTACCCCTTGTAAAAGTCTAAGTGACTTGTCATTTGGTTGTAATCACTTTAAGTCATCCACCTACCTCATAAGTCGTGGAAGACTGAATGTTGAGATGGAGAGAATATCTCCTTACTTTTAGAGGAGAGATTCAAGGGAGCCTAAGTTTGAAATTCAAATTCAAATGAAGCTCAAACTTCTATAAAAGATGTAGTAAAAAGTCGCGGTTCACACTCTCACTCTAGCTCACTCCCCGAGGCATATCTTTATTGTAACTCATTGTGTGTGAAGGTTACTCCATAGCCAACACCACAATACCTCATTAAGCTGTGCTTGGCAAGCTAATGAGATTGTACAAACACATATATCAATAGAAGTATACATTCATCATCTCTGGTTTTTTCTAAACTTCCTACTCCAAGTCTGTCCACTTCATCAGGGCATATCTCTGGATCTACTGAACCAAATCAAGAGATCTATAGCTCATTGGAACCCGCTCAAAGTCTACTACAAGCATACAAAATCTCAAAGGATTCCATGCAGCCATTTGGGAGAAAAGCGAGTCGAAGTGCACACTGGTATTTGTCTACAGAGTTCCTGAAAAGTCGGGGGTGATTATAATTTTGCTAAACTTATTTCTCAGTGCATAGTTCATCAATTGAAGTGATTCCACTTGTGATTGATAGCTTACTAAGGTATATTGATACTCCCAAAAGGAATTGTTCCAATTTTAAGTGTGCTGGACACACTGAGTAAAAGTCTGAGCAGGTATCACTACAGGAATAGAAGGTTTTGTTTGATTGTTGAAGTACCAAGTTACCTGTTTTGATTTGGTCATTACACAATCATTTTGTAAAGCACATATATAGTTTCTTGGTGTCATTTGGAAGCTTGAGGAGTCTCCTAAGTATATCTGAAGAGAAAGGAGGGCAGGTGTGAAGCAGGATTTGCAGCACCAACTGATTTCCTGAGTGCATCCATCCATCACTCTCAACATTCTATATCCAGGGTCACTGCTGGGTCTTTACCTAGAGTTCCTCCTACTAAAGATCAAGAAAGATGGGATGCTAGAGATGCTTTAGCACTTTCATTCATAGCAATGAGTGTTAAAAAGCATATCCTACCACATATCAGATCTTGTAGAAGTTCTAGTCAAGCTTGGTTAAAGCTTGAGAATCTTTTTCAGAGTAGAAATCGTGCTAGGAGAGCTCACTTGAGGAGACAACTAGCAAATACAAGCATGAAGGCTGGTGAGTCAATTCAAACCCACATTACGAGACTCATTGACTTGAGAGATCAACTTCTAAATGTAGGAGTTGAGATATCAGATGAAGAAATGGTAAATACGCTAATTAATTCACTTCCTATTTCATATCGATCTTTCATAACCACTCTTACCCTTACCACAAGAGATACAGAGGTCACATTTGAAGAGTTAGAGTTCTTGTTGATTCAAGATGAAGATCAGTTGAAGGGAATGTATGAGAATGAAGGAGCACTTTCACCTTCATCAAAGGGTCAAAAGAAGAAGAAGGATAAGAAGAAGGAAAAACAATCCAAGAAGGAAAGTAGGTCCCTCTCACCTTCTACTTTAGATTCTGTATCTACTACATCTAAAGAGAAGTCTTCTAAGAAGAAATAAGTAATATGTTTTTACTTCAAGAAACCTGGACATTTAAAGTCATCATGTTACAAGGTGAACATAGAGGAGGGACTTTGTTTTGTCAAAAATCAGTCAGGCATATGCAGTCAAATCTTCGTCACCGGTGGAAGATATAAAGCTATGGCATGAAGGATTTGGACATATCACTTTTGGAGTTCTCAAGAGTGTCAAAGACAGAGGTATGGTTGAGAGTTTACCCTCATTCAAACTACCTGATGATTCAGATATATGTGAAGGTTATGTTGAACGTAAGATGCATAAATTATCTTTCAAGAAACATGGTCATATTATAGCTACCAAGAAATTGTAGATTATTCATTCAGATGTGAATGGACCTATGAGAGCAGACTCTATTCAAGGTTTCAGGTATTTTTTTCTATTTGTTGATGATTTTAAGAGATACTCATGGACCATAGATCTTAAGTCGAAGTCAGATGTCTTTCCTATGTTCAAGAAGTTTATAGCTATGGTTGAAAATGAAAGTCAAGAAACTGTCCAAATTCTCAGAAGTGATAGAGGTGGAGAATACTTGTCAAAAGAGTTCGAGACATTTCTTGATGAGAAAGATATTACTGGACATCTTACTATTGCTTACACACCTCAGCAAAATGGTGTTGTAGAAAGAAAGAATAGAGTACTTGTTGAAATGATGCAGAGCATGATGACGTCCAAGAAGCTTTCACCGAAATTCTGGTTTGATGCAGTACATACAACTAATCACATTTTGAACAGGTCATCTACAAAAGCTTTAAAGGTAATCACATCATATGAAGCTTATTATGATAGAAAAAACCTAATGTGAGTTACTTCAAAGTGTTTGGATCACTTTCTTATGTACATATTGAGAAAAAGCACCGAGGCAAACTAGATGTAAAGGCAAAGAACACTGTTTTCGTTGGATATCCTGTTGAAAGTAAAGGATACAGGTTTTATATTCTAGAGACAGATGAAGTTATTCTTTCACGTAATGCTTATATTGCTGAAGATAAGGTTTATGATAAAGAAGCATAAATTCCGGAGTTCATTAGTGAAAATGACTATGGAATTTTTAGAAAGATTCTGGATGTACATGTTCAGCCATATCAAGAGGGAGTTAAAATTCCTAGGATTCAAGAAAGAGTTGAAGAAAGAGGAATTTCACAACCTTCTATAGAGTCAGTTCCACATGAGACTTTGGTTCTAGAAATGGAAGAAGTCAAAGTTCCAGAAAGTCCTAGTACCTCAATAGGAAAAGTTCCAGAACCTGTGGAAGTTGAAATTTTAGAAAGAGTTTCACCACTATTTAAGGATACACCTACGTGGTTAATTCAAACTTGGAAAGATAGTGGTATAAAGACTTTTACTAGAAGAACAAGGAGTCAGACTAGACAACAACAACAAGATCATGTAAGAACACGAAGTCAAACTAGACAACAAAAAGATCATGTAAGTTTTGCTAAAGACTTTGAGATTCATGATATTTTGGCACTTACGACCATTGAAGGTGAAGCTGCATGTGTTAAAGATGCACTTAACATTCCTATTTGGAGAAAATCTATGCAAGAAGAGATTGATTCTATTCATAAGAATCAAACTTGGTAGTTATGTGAGTTACCAGAGGGAAAGAAGGCTATAGGTGTAAAATGGATCTTCAAAATCAAAAGGAAAGCAGATGGTACTATTGATAGATACAAGGCCAGGTTGGTTGTCAAAGGATATGCACAACAAAAAGGTATTGATTATGATGAGACATTTGCTCCTACGTCTAGGATGACTGTTATTAGGTCAATACTTGCTTTAGCAGCACATTTTGGTTGGCATATATATCAACTTGACATTAAGACTTCTTTTCTTAAGGGTGATTTACACGAGGATGTGTATATTCAACAACTAGAAGGTTTTGAAGAGACAGGTAAAGAACACTTAGTGTGTAAGCTTATAAAAGCTTTGTATGGTTTAAAGGAGGCACCTAGAGCATGGTATGAAAAGATACATACATATCTTTTATCCATTGGTTTCCATAACTCAGATACAGCTCTAACTCTTTATGTTAAAGTTGAAATAGGTATGATGATTATAGCAATCATTTATGTGGATGATATTATAGTGACAAGTCCCAGAGATGAAGATTTGCAGATGTTCAAAAAAGAATTGAAGCAAACATTTGATGTGAATGATTTAGGCATTTTACATTATTATCTTGGGATTCAATTTCTGTTTCGAGATGAGTGTATCTAAATGACATAGCAGAAGTACATTGAGATACTTTTGGAAAGGTTTCAGATGGGTGATTCTAAACCTATGCAAACACCTATGGATCAGAACATGTCTTTACAAATGGTAGTAGATGCAGAGCCATTTGATGCTACTCTATATAGTCAAGCAGTTGGTTGCTTGATATATCTTTGTAATACATGTCTTGATATATAGTTTGCAGTTTCTCAAGTATCAAGATTCATGCAGAATCCGACAGTGTTACATTGGAAAGCAGTAAAGTGGATCTTTCGATTTTGAAGGGAACTTCAAATTATGCTATGGTATTTTCGAAATCTACACATTTGTTACTAAAAGGATTTTCAGATTCTGATTGGGCAGACAATAGAGACACAAGAAGAAGTACTAGTGGATTTTGTTTTTATTTTGGAGATTGTCTTATCTCATGGCTTTCGAAGAGACAACCCACTATTGCCACTTCATAGTGTGAAGCTGAACATCGTGCAACATTTACAGCTACTCAAGAGTCAGTTTGGTTGCAGAAGATTTTCAGTTATCTTGATGTGAGAGTACATGAACCCATTCAGATATTTTCAGATCGCCAGAGTGCTATAGCTATAGCTAAGAATCCAGTGCATCATGCAAGGACAAAGCATATAGAGGTACACTACCACTATATTCGAGAGCAGATAGCTAAGAAGCACATTGAGCTAGTTTATGTTCGGCCTAGTGAGAATGTTGCAGATATATTTACCAAAGCATTGACCAGAGATAGTCATGAGAAGATTTGCAGGTTACTAAAGCTTATACCATTGTGACATTGAAGGAGGGATTGTTGGAATCAATGTCCAATAATTTTTCGTCCATGCAAACCAAAAACTTCATAGTGTAAAACCATCTTTTAGAAATTTAAAAGAAAACAAAATCAAAAGCAAAGCACTTACATTTATTAAGGTCGCATATAGAAAAGCTATAAGTTTTATGATATGAGTTTGCTTTTTATAATTGGATCGCAAGAGTTTTATTCATGGACGTTCGTAGCTTTTTATTAAGCTTTTCAAAGAGATACAAAAACTATTTAAGGAGGCCCTTGGCTCATTGTTCAAGCATCACTCAAGGATCACTCACTCAAGCTCTCGAGGAGGTCAAGGAGGAAGGGTCTCACACTCTTGAGGAGGTGGAGATTTGGTGAAGGAGAGGCTACTCTCATTGGAGCAAGAAGTCTTCTACAAGGTGGTGGTAATCATCTTTTGTGAGTTAACCTTGTTGGTTGATTTACAATTTTGTTACACTATTTTGTGAGAATAAGGTTAGCTTCATTGTTTTGTTCACTTCACACACTTAGATTATGTTGACATAATCTAAATTTTGTATCATCATCTTCTTGGATATTCTTCCATTAGTGAGTGCACCACTTTATATGTTTGAGTAGTACTCCCATGTTATAATTTGGACATCTATTACTTTTTAGTGAGTAAGCATCTAGCTTACGTTCCCTAATCTTGTCTCAAGATCTCTTTCTTTCTATCTCTCACTTACCATCTTGAAAATTAATTTGTGTATGTTCAAAAGGTTTTAGTTTGGAACGATGATGGGGCCCCAAATTCCACCAGAGGTCGAGGTAGAAGTAAAGGAAGAGGTTGAGGCTCCTACAATTCTCATAAAGGTATAACATGCTATCATTGTGGTAAATTAGGACACCATGGTAATGATGGTTGGATGAAGAATGGAAGACCAAATGGAGGCAATCAAAGAAGCCAAAGCAACTATGCAATCACCTCAAGTGAAGGAAGCAAGGAGACACTACTTGCAATGAGACAAAGAAGCTCTTTTGAAGAGGACAAAAAATGGTACATTGATTTAGATTGTAGTAACCATATGTCATGCCAAGGAACTTTGTTCACTAATCTACAGATGCCAAGTGGAAAAGCATGTGTTGAAATAGGTGATGATACTCAACACATGATTGAACATATTGGAGATATAAGGCTTAGAGATACAAGTAAAGCAAAGGTACTATCTAATATTTTTCATGTTCCTACAATTTCAAAGAACTTGATTTCAATAGGACAAATGGTAGAGAAAGGTTATCATGTCATATTCAGTGAGAATGGTTGCTCCATAAAGAATCCAAAGGAAGGCTTCAAGGTCATTGCTCGAGGTAGAAGAGAAGGAAGGATGTTCACTCTGGACATCCAACATCTACATGTAAAGGTCATGTACATTCAATGTGGGAACAAGATTTCAGAGCTAGACTTATGGCACAAAATAATAGGACACATCAACATTCCAAATCTGAAGGACATGAGCAAACATGAAGTGGTAAGAGGCCTTCCAGAATTTAATAGCATTGGACTACATGAGTTATGTGAAGCTTGTCAACTAGGAAAGCAAACAATGCAGCCATTCAAGAGGAGTAATTATGTGGCTCCAAATGTCTTGGACTTTTTTTCACCTTCATTGATGATCACTCAAGAAAGGTATGGCTATTTTGTATGAAGCAAAAGTCAGAGGTGTTTTCTATATTCTAAAGATTCAAAATTGAAGTTGAAAAAGAAACAAGAAGTTCTATCAAAACCTTAAGATCTGATGGTGGAGGAGAATACTTCTCCAAAGAATTTTCAGATTTTCTACAAGAGAATGGGATCAAAAGGCAGTTTACTTGTAGGTATACACCAAAAAAAAAATGGAGTAGCAGAGAGGAAAAATAGGCAAATTGCTGAAATTGCAAGATGCAATGGAGGTACCATTGTACTATTGGGCTGAAGCTACCGCAACTGCCATTTACTTGATGAATAGGTGCATTTCCAGAATACATCACTTGACTCTAGAGGAGATATATTTTGGTAAGAAACCGAATCTTTCACACTTCAAGCTGTTTGGATGTGTTTTCTTTGTTCACATTCCATAAGAAGTTAGAACAAAGATGGAACCAAGGTCAGAAAAATGCATTTTCATCGGCTACTCGACAGAGCAAAAAGGATACAAGTGTTACAACCCTAGAACAAAGGAAGTAAGAGTCTCATGAGATGTGGTCTTTGATGAACTAAAAACATGGTATGAAGATAAAGGAAAGTAAAAGATTGTTGAAGAAGATTATGATGATTATGCATGAACAAATCAAAGAGAAGTTCAACAATCAAGCACAAAGGTTTCAGGTCTAGAGGCATGTTAGGTTACCGAAAAGGAATGTCATTCTATTTAGTAGAAAACGTAATTAGGAACAGACATGCATCGAAAGGATGTCAAGCAATTGTTCTAACCTTTTTTTATCATAGAAGAGGTGATTGGAAGAGAGTGACAGAGGCATCACCGGACTGTGCATCTCATGTGTCTGGAGATTGATTTCAGTGTAGTTATATACATTGTTGTATCATTATGTTTTATTGATGTTCGGTATTGAATAACGGCGGTACTGTGTTGATGTTCGGTGATTCATTGGTTAATTGCAAGTATATTGGTGATGGTATGCTAGCAGATATTAAGACTTTGTGTATTCAGGTGTGGTGATTTTCATATTCTATTGTGTATTGGAGATTAGTAGTTAAGTTCGTCGAAATTGTCAAATAAGTAATGAAGAGGCTACTGCAATAATGAGTTGAATGGGAAAATATATATAAGGCCTCTGTATTACAGACCCTTGACCATCCCAAGAACCCATGCACAGTCAGAAAATAAGTTATAACTAACCCGACAAGATAACAAATTAACATTGGCACTGGCCATGGGGCATGGAGTAGCTAGCCAGCGAGCAGATTAAGGTTTGAGAAGGAATCCTATGATATATGCCTGCAATGTGTTGCGAAGAATCGTACCCAAAGTACAGAAGGGATCAACATCCATGGAAATTTCATAGCGCGTTCGGAATGCCTCCGGGTGGTAGTGGTGACAAATAATCGTCAGAAGGAAAGCAAGAGATATGGGCTAGTGGAGTGCCACCTCAGTATTTCCTTGTACACGAACTATAGGGTATACCAGAAGTGCAACCAACCTCATACGTGGAAAGTACAATTGGGGAAGTAATCACTAGTTCTGATGACAGTTTGGAGAATTCCGGTAGTAGTTTGTTGAAATTCGGTGGTAGCTTGGAAAATTTCGAGGCTAGCTTATGGAATTTTGGTGATAGCTCTACTTCGGGTTTCAATTTTGGAGAAACTAATGTATTGTTGGATGAAAGTTTTGGTGAAACGTTTACCTTAGAAGCCAACTACGAGGAATGGCAGTTGAGTGTAGGCGTGTGTGATCGACTTAACGATATCAGATTTTCAAAAGACTTGCAAGGTGGCAAGACAACACATCAGCAATTAGGATTAACTTTTTCAAACCATTCTAAAGTGATACTTCCTCCTGATTTAAACAACATGAGTGGTTCGCAATAGCAACAACAACATCACCAGCAACAACAACAACAACAACAACATCACCAGCAACAACAGAAATAGCAACAACAACCACAACAAATCATACCCCCACGATCGATACCTGGTGGAGTTACATATACAAAATTTGGAGGATTTCTCGGTGATGATCCTGATGCTCATGTGCGTACTTTTGAAATCAATTATGATGTACTCAACTATCGAGCGGATCCGGCACATAAGGCTATAGTGTTCCAATCTACTTTGATTAATGAGGCTGCCCGGTGGTTAACTGAATATGACATTAATCATTTCAGTCAATATGATGATGTTAAGGATGCCTTCTTACAATGCTTTCGATTAAAGAAAAAAGTGGCTGAGATCTTTGACTATTTGCAAAACAATAGACAGAAACCACATTAGAATGTGCAAGAGTATGGAACTTTATTCGTACTCATCTATGGCAACTACCACCGGTGCATGCTTACCTACCAGATGACATGATTACTTAGTGGTTCATCAATGGATTAAACCCTCAACTTAAACAAGTTATGATTATATGATATGTGGGCGGTATGACCTTGGATGCGGTAATAGCCATGGCATTGTAGTTGGAGCATAAAGTTGACAGTTTTATTGAAGATCTGGATTGGTTAAAGGCATCCAAGAGCATGAGCGAGGATCCATTGAAACAGGTGTATTGTACCAAACGTAAGAACCCGAGACACACTACTTCCACATGTGCATTAAATCAAATGTACTGCACTATTTGTAATACGACAAGTCATTCAACTAAAACGTGTCCATATAATGCTAAAGTGCAGACCAGACTGACCGTAAATGCCATAATACAGGAATAGGGACAAAAGGCTACCCACTATGTACCACCACATTTTAGAAATACTTCTTACCAAAGTTACAAAACCTACAGGGGACCTCGAGCAACCAATTTCAGACAGACCCGGTGGAACTCGGGCCAATCAGGTGAAGGTATATCTCTTCCACCACCAAGATGCCATTTTTGTGGCGAGATTGGACATATCCGCAGATATTGTAAAGATGCGTCCGAGTATGATAAACGAAAAAAAGAACGACAACTTCGAATGGCAAATATGGTATATATTTCAGCAGTGGATATCCAAGCAGCAGCAATTCAAACACGGTCCAGCAAGAAGTTACAACTAGCTACTGAGATTTTTGAGCTAGACATTCAAGAACAACAGAGAATTTTTTACCAAAGCTAGTATGTGGGCCAGTCAAGAACCAACTATCTTCCCCAATCCAGTACCCGTGGTCTAGCAAACAATACCAAATATACCACCGGAATATATGAATCCGATCAAAGTGTCATAGGAAAGTCCATCGAACTCGGTACCGGGTACGTCCAATATTGACTCTATGTGGAATATTTTATTGAAAGCATCTATTATTATGTCATTGGGGCAACTATTAACCTTGGTCTTGGGCATACGACAACAATTCCAGCAACAAATCAGTCCAAGATCTTCGTGTACACCTGCTAAAGCAACTATTAGTCCAGAAATTGATTCTACAGTGGACCATGTTGTTCCTTTAATTAAGGTATGGTATAAAAACCACAAAATTACTGAAGTATTAATTGACAAAGGCTCCGGATTGAATGTTGCTACAACCGCACTTTGTAAAAGGTTAGGGTGGACTCAGATTGAACCTGTTCAGTTTTTTGTGAGAATGGCTAATCAATCTAGGGTACATCTAGTGGGTTTGGTGCGTGATATACCCATTACTCTTCAGTTTGAGCTGTGTTCAAAATGACTTTTTTTGTTCTAGAACTACCTAAATCAAGTGTGGATTACAACTTACTATTTAGGAGGCCCTCGCTGAAACAAGCAAAAGTGTTATAGGATTGGTTTGCACATGAACTTATTTTCAAAAGAAATCATCGAAAATATGTGGTACCCTTGGACGAGATGAAGCCTTGCAACCTTCATGCTTGAACTTATGTGGCCAAACCCGTGCACATGCTGGATGGACTTTCAGATGATGAAGAAGAAGCTTTCCTCAATGCTAACTAGGATTTTCTACGGAGCCGTAAATTGGGCATTATTTCTCTTTCGGCAAATTCACTGTGAATGTCAAGAGATCTCCCAACAACTAGCTAAAGGTAATATCCCTTGGACTTTCCTTCCTCATCTTGTCGCTTTTCTCCTGTCGGCTATTCAACCTGTTCAGCCTCCTCTGATGAATAGCCTCCTTTTTTATGAAGAATCAGAGCAGGTTATGGGTGTTGATGATGACAACGATGAACTTCTGCAATTTTTTTGGGGAAAGCATAGGAAACTCAACCCCTTGTAGAGTCAAGTACAACCTTCTTCCGCTATAGTAAATCTGCAAGACACAGCTTCCTCTGCGCAAATCCTTTCCATCCCACCTTCTCCTATGGGTCAAATTGATAAGGACATGGTCATGGAAGATGTTCAACCTATCGAGACGATTGATCAGCAATAGACAAACTCGACTGATAAAGCACTTGACACAGTCGTGGATTCTGTTAACCCAATGGAGCAAACATAAAATGAGGAGTTTCTGGTTCAAGACGTTCAACCCAATACGGTAACCTCTACTGTACATCCTTCTTCCCCGAAAGATAGGGTCGTGCCACATCCCCTTTCCCCTTCTAAGGTTCCATTACCTCCTAGCCCTCCTCCCTCACCTCATTATTCGATGGCCATTTCCCAATTTTGTCAATCCTTCAAGACCTGTTTCAACCTTTATAGTACCTGATTCCTTTGCCTAGTTAGCACAAATAGGGATTTTTCTCATCCACCTCTCTAAGCAACTCCCTCATCAGCTACATGATGCTCATCAGTCCATTCGTATGGAATATCAAGACAAAATGGACTTGTTGGAAGCACACATTCCACCACCCTAGGAAGTGATTCTAGTCGTAAAAGAAGATGCAAATCTATTACAGGATCAGACCGGTTTTACACCACTCGCATTAAGTTTCTTAGAGTAGAAAATGCTTATCAAGTGCTGGTTGATAATGCATTACAAGAGGAGACGAAACATAAGGAGGTTATCGAAGAGCTGTTCCATAAAAGTCAGACTTTGGATGAAGAATTGGACAAACCATCAAGATCAAGAAGGAAATTGAATCTATTCAGAAAGAAAGACAAGACTTCTTTAGGACTATGCAATTCTAGCAGCAGGAATTGGAACACTCGGAGAAACAATTAGGTATCTAGCATAATCGAATATCAAGAATTGATGCAGAGATCGAAGAAGCAAGGTTATGCAGAGATGCTACTTTGGCCAATGAATTTTATTTGCAAGAAGCCTTTCTTGTAGAATCAGGCTGAAATTTTGTTGTCATAAGTCATAGCCTCTAGTTCTGTGCAGAAAAACACTCATCTCGTAGAACCTCAAATTTTACAAGATATGTTAGAATCGTTGAAGCAAAAAAACTCCTGCACTTTTAAACTAGAACAAACCATGTATATACAGGGTATCATTGAAGACCCTTAGTCTTTGTAAAATAACCTGCTAGGTTCAAGTCCACCATGCATGCCAGTGTTACGCTACTGGAAAGGAATGTCATTCTATTTAGTAGAAAATGTAATTCAGAACAGATGCACATCGAAAGGATGTCGCGCAATCGTTGTAAACTTTTTTTATCATAGAAGAGGTGATTGGAAGCGAGCGACAGAGGCATCGCCAGACTGTGCGTCTGGGTGATGTGTCTAGAGATTGATTTCAGTGCAGTTATATACATTGTTGTATCGTTTTGTTTTATTGATGTTCCGTATTGAATAACTGCGGTAATGTGTTGATGTTCGGTGAGTCATTGGTGAATTGCAAGTATAATGGTGATGGTATGCATATTAAGACTTTGTGTATTCGGGTGTGGTGATTATCATATTCTGTTGTGTACTAGAGATTAGTAGTTAAGTTCGTCAGAATTGTCAGATAAGTAATGAAGAGGCTACTACAGTAATGAAGTGAATGGGAAAATATATATAGGACCTCTATATTACAGACCCCTAACCATCCCAAGAACCCATGCACAGTTGAAAAATAAGTTATAACTAACCCGATAGGATAACAAATTAATAGGCATCTACATCAAATGAAGAATGTTCAACATGGAGGGGGAGTCATTCTTTGTCTCCAAATTCAACTTATAGTAGGGGGAGTCCACATGCTACTCCAAATAGTGAGATAGATGCAAGTGAATGAAGAGGTAATCACTCTGAAGGTAAAGCTGAATAGGGTCAAGAAGGAAGTTTCTAAAGGTAATGAAAGAATATCTTCAAGGACAAGGTATCGAACTCAAAGGCTGATGTATGATAGTTTCATGGCGAAACATTTTGCATACATGATGCATGTTATCAAAGACAAAGAGCCTCAGACATATGAAGAAGCTTGCACACAAAAGGAATGGAAGCAAGCTATGAAAGAGGAGATCAAAGCTCTCAAAGGTAATCACATATGGGACCTAGTGCCAAAGAAAGAAGGTATGAAGATTGTTCCAAACAAATGAGTGTTTAAAGTAAAGAGGAATGTTGATGGTTCATGAGCTAGATATAAAGCTACATTCGTTGCCAAAGGATTTAAACAAATACAAGGCATAGATTATGATGAAGTTTTCAACCCTGTTGCAAAGATGGGAACAATCAAAACAGTAATAGCAATTGGTCCTTCAAGGAGATGGCCATTATATCAACTTGACATCAAAAATGCTTTTCTCAATAGAGAACTACAAGAAGAGGTATACATGAGTCAACCAGTTGGTTTTGAAGGTGAAAACCATCCAAACTTTGTTTGCAGGTTGAACAAGGCACTTTATGGCTTGAAGCAAGCACCAAGAGCATGGAATTAAATATTGGTAGAATATCTAACTAAGTGTGGATACAACCCAAGTAGTGCAGATCCTTCATTGTACATGAAGAAGGAAGAAAATATAGAGGTATATATTTGCATATATGTAAATGACCTCATCATAATAGGAAATGATGTTGTAGGGATTAAATATATCAAAAGGAAGCTTGGTAAGGAGTTTAAAATTTCATATCTTGGAGAGCTAAAATATTTTTTAGGAATTGAAGTTGTTTATGGAGAAAGTGGCATCTACTTGATGCAAAGGAAGTACTTGTTGGATGTTCTTTTCATATTTGGAATGAGTGAATGCAAACCACTCACTCAACCCATGGAAAAAAATACAAAGATTTGCTCAAATAATGGAGAACTATTGGAAGATGTAACGACATACAGAAGCATTGTAGGATCATTAATCCATGAAAACATTACAAAACCTAATTTATCTTATGTTGTTGGTGTACTTTCTTAGTTTATGCAAGCCCCAGCAAGTGAACATTTAAATTCAACCAAGAGAGTGTTGAGATACATAAAGCATATAGTTAATCATGCGTTGTTTTACAAGTTTGATGAAGAATTGTAGGTCAAAAGCTTTAGCGATGTTGATTGGGCAGGTTCAAAGGAAGATAGGATATCAACCTCAGGTTATGTGTTCATGATAGGAAGCAAACCTATCACATGAAGCTCAAAGAAACAACCTACTATTGCATTTTCATCCATGGAGGCTGAATATAGAGGATTAGCATTTGCCACATGTGAAGAAATGTGGATTAGAAAGCTTTTGGTTGATCTTGAAGTGCAAGTTGGAACCATCCCTATATACGATGATAACATGTCAAGTATTTACTTGGCAAGCAATCCTATGTTTCTTGCAAGGAGCAAGCACATAGAGGTCCACTACCATTATGTTAGGGAGAAGGTATTGAGCAAAGATGTGGAGATAAAGTTCATCAAAACAAAAGAGCAAGTTGCAGATATGTTTACAAAGCTCTTGGATGCTTCTAAACTCAAAGGTTTCAAGGATGTGATCAATTTGTAGAACATGGTTGAAGATAACTCCTGAATGAGCTTGAGGGGGAGTGTTGAAGATAAATGTACAAGCTCATTTTCACATGAACTATGCTGCATAAGTCACTCTCGTAGTCCACTATCTTTGGTAACCTCCTTGTTTTCATCCCTGCTGATCATTTTGTGCATCTGCCATTGTTTCTACACGTGCATCTACTATTTCCTCACAATTAAAGTTAGTTGCTGGCTCAGGTTTGTTGTCAAGAAATAGGTTTTCTGGAAGTTGGATGTTTAATTTCTAAATTGGATTCAACTCTTTGGATAGGAGACTCTTTTTATCACTCGAGAACTTTGGAATTTGTGCTTCGCTACAATGTTCAATAGGGGTACTCCACCTTGCACTATGACCTATTGCCTTAAGAACACATTCAATAAGCTTGTTAATATCTATAACAACTTCTTCTATTGTTTCTGCCTATACCGGATTGCCACTGATTTTAGTGTTCACATTGGACATTGAACTAGTACTAGAGGATAC
Organism: Ceratopteris richardii; assembly: GCA_020310875.1. Classification (NCBI taxonomy): domain Eukaryota; kingdom Viridiplantae; phylum Streptophyta; class Polypodiopsida; order Polypodiales; family Pteridaceae; genus Ceratopteris; species Ceratopteris richardii. The sequence continues at coordinate 5,121,483 of CM035420.1, forward strand.
CAAATTGGAATCTGGTATGTTATGCAGATTAAAAAAAAAAGAAAATTTTATGATGTCGAACCCTTACTGCTTGCTACACTCCTTCCTTTAGTCATAAAACCATCAATACAGCTCCATAGTGGTGTTCCCCATGCACTATTCACTCGCATGGGCTGTTTATCACTACAATACTTTGGGTAAGTCTCACCGAAATGCATTATCGGCATGTACACAATAAACTCCACTCAAAGAATGTACTCTAGGCTTCTCTTTACAACTAAAACTCTGATCCCCCAGTAGGATCCTTAGTGTTAACCGCTATTTCATTTATCTGTCCTTGTTTGATAAGAACTTGGATAGATAGGATAGGTTGTTCGAGTTCTTTGCATGGCAAAATCCTATAAGTAGGATCCCTCGTATTTTTCCACTTCTCCTACTTAGGTAATATGTTAAACCAGTGCAACAAATTATAGTACCACTTCTAGTCTAATCCTCTATGGTAATTTTACAAGATTATATTCAACCTTAAATTCCATACCTTAGAGTTCATCGATGCTTTGCAATTTCGTACAGATTATCACTTAATCTTATCACCACTTCACTTCAACAATTTAAATGTTTTTGCTTCATTATCGTATTCAATTATAGAATGATAACACTACAAACTTAACCTTCAATTTAACCTGCACAGATAACTTCAAACTACTTCAAATATCAACCACACTAATCTTCACAGGAATTAAACTTTGATCAAACACTAATTAACTATTAATCAACAATGCAATGACAAATGAATTATTCAGAAATACCGAACAACACTGATTAAGGAACTTGGTCTACACAATGCTCCTCTGTGGCAAATTGTCCCCTGTGGACTCATCATGTCAAAATCACACAAATGTGACTCTTTCTTGTATTAATTCATGAAAAAGTTACAATGGTTTCCAATATGCTGCTTCACCAAAATTATGGTTAATTACAAATAATCGCACGAGCAGCCTAACATTCATTAGTTCGGACAATTTTTTATGAAGAAATCGTTGTGGATTCCAACAAGATAATGCATGACTTGGGTGGTTCATCCTCACCAAACTACATCAAGTACATGCACACGTGCTAGGGTGGATTTTTGGGGCTTCTTCGATGTGATTATAGGCTTGTTGTCTATGTGTTTTGGTATAATATAACCCCTTTCTAGCTAAATTTCCCCGTAGTAGCTTATCTCTACACAAAGGTAGAGATATACCTTTAGAAATATCTCATTGTATAAGAATCAAGTCTATTTAGTTCATTTGATAGCTCTTGTTGTAAGGATCATTTATAATCTATTCATATGATTGTTTACTTCTTGAGATTGCAAGTGTAGATCTTCATAGCTCACTAGTCTATTCTCTACATATTCTTAGCATACAAGTTCTTGTGTGTACACACACACATACCTCACTTGAATGGTCATTAGTCTCTCTTTGTGTCATAAGGTTGGTGGATCTCCCACGATTCAATCGAAATGATTTGGAGATTGTCGGCAAGCTCAAAGAGACTAATTTATTTGTAAAATGTATATAGGTTTATCCTAAAAGAGAAAAGAAAATTACGTTTCTAGGTCATTCAAGTAGCTGATTGTGAGGTCCTAGGAAGGATCCAACATTCTTCTGTTGCAATTCAGAGTCCATATTCTCCATCAGTGGTATAAGAGATAATCTTAGAGCATTGAAGACATCCAAAGGAGGACTTTATGGTGAAGGAAGACCAAATTTGAAGCAATAACCATACAAGCTTGGAAGAATCATTGAAGAAAGGGGGAACTTCTAGCACCATCAAAGGATCAAATCTTAAAGTAAGTTTAAACATCACTCATTTGTACTCCTATCACATCTAAGGGAAACATTAGAAGATGCTAGGATTCAAAACTCTATTAGTGACCTCAAAATAGATTAAGAAGTTTAAGAAGAGAATTTACCAACCATGGAAGTTTAGAAACTCAAATTTTGATGGTAAAAGGTCTTTGGGGATTGATTAATGGCATATAGATAAAGCCATACATAGACCCAATTACCCGAGCTAATAATCAAAGGAGAGCTATCAAGGAATCGGAGGAAAGGGATAGGAGGTTGATCTTCATACTATCCCAACACATTAGTAACTTAGTGATAGGGTAAATCCAAGACTTAAATACATTAAAGAGGTTATGGTATTTTCTACAAAGGTTATAATGTACTACTATAATTCCAAAATTTTGGACTAACAAAAAGATAACTCTAACTAGTGAACAAAAACCCTATTAGCTATGGAATTCATTACCTATTGGGAAGGGAGTGCAATCAACTATCCTCCATAATTTTGGATTCTAAAGACATGATGGACACTGTAAAAGAATTTAATCCTAGATCCATGGAAGATGTTATGTTTACAAACTTGTAAACATCAAAGTACACAACAAAAAATGATCAAACCTCCCAAGATCTTCAAAAGATGAAAGAAATATTTCCAAACTTCAGAAATCAAACTTTCCTGCAAACTTTCAAGAAAACAGAAATGGGTGACTGTAGCAAAATAATCACCATAAACTCTCTACGTAGAATTTGTTAAAACCAATCATATGTTCTGAAATTAAACTATTGCATGATTCAAAAACAAGAAAACTTCAAAAAATCTGGATTATAGCTCCAAACAAATAGTTTGAAGTCAAGGTATATGGAGGCTTGCAAGAGTAAGGTATGACTAACTCTTTGAATTGAAAACTGATGTACAGTAGTAGGAAATGTTGATATATTTAGGTAGTGATGTGTGTGAACACTCTAAGACCATCGAGGCACTTTTTTCCCTCTTTAGGAGGTTTTTTTCCCCCAGCTTATATATACGCCTATTTCCCTAATAAGCTACTTATCTTTTTACATTCTCTAGTAATACATTCAATATTGTGTGTTTGTGCTCCAAGCTTCTTCTTCTTCCTTGTGCTATTCACGTGCTTCCGCAGATGTCTATCTCCAACAATTGGTATCAGAGGAGGTCGTCGCTTCATCTAGGGCATCGTCGACACTCTGCCGTTTGCAACCTTAGAATCGCATGAATTTTGGTGAGCATACTCAGCGTGTTTTCGAGATCAAAACAGCTTCACTATGTGGTGCTGAAATCGTGATCTAAGCTCGTTTCGGCCTCCGAATGCACTATCACAGTGCTTGTGCAGGCTATTTTGTCTTTTTGTGCCAAAGCTATATACCAGTTTTTGTTCGCCAGTTTAAGCGTCTCGAAGTCTGCTACAGGTCTAGTAAAACTTGTCTGGGCAGTTCTATTCAACTTTTTGAGATACAATCAATTTTCTGCATCAAGGTATTTTAGTCACCGGCCATGGCTGAAAGCAATGATGTATTCCGTATGTTGGCTGTTCAAGATAAGTTGGATGGTACCAACTACCCATTATGGGCTTATATGATGCGACATGTATTGGTTGCAAAAGGATTGTGGAACATTGTGCAGGGTGTTGAAAGATGTCTTGTTACACCTCTCATAACAGGTACTGCAAATACAGGTACTGGAGCTGATGAAGATGGTGTCGAAGATGATATTCCACAGATTCCTGTTCGTGCTGTTGTTTTTGCTCCACCTACTGTAGAGCAGATTTGCTGGGATGGCAGAGATGCTCAGGCACATGCATTGATAGCTTTGTTTTTCAAACGTGCCATTATTCCTCACATTCACTCTTGCAGAACAGCTAAGGATGCTTGGGATACACTTACCACATTGTACCAAGCTAGTAATGAGGCTCATGTTGCTTACCTTTGAAAACAGTTGGAGAGTGAGCGCATGAATGAAGGTGATTCTATGGACAGTTTCCTAACGAAGATCAAAGACTCGAAGGAATAATTGATTTCTACTAATGAGGTTATACCAGATAGCTCACTTGTGCAGACTGTTCTGAATGGTCTTCCTAATTCATATCAGCGTTTTGCTGCTACTCTTCGTTTGATGATGAAAGGCAATCCGAATGCCTTATCATTCAAGGAGTTGGTCTCTGTTCTGTTGCAGGAAGATCAGTCCAGGCAGAACAGGTCCATTATGCGAGTTGCAGATCAAGCTTTCCTAGCTAGTCAGAAGGGCAAAGGAAAATGGAGCTCTTCAACTAGTAAGCAGAAATCTGCTAATTCTACATATTCGAAGAAGGAAGATAAAGATGAGAAGAAATTAGAAAAGAATTGTTTTATAAGTACTGTAAAGGGAATGATCATATCATAAAGAAGTGTCCAAAACTGGCTGCTAAAGAGGCAAAGAAGAAAGAGGCTGGAATGGTTGTTGCAGAGGCCTCTACACCAAAAACAGTCTGCAAATCTTGTGCAGGAAGAAGAATGGGCGTTCACTACTGTCCGTATTTTTGACCCATCTTCTCATGAGCAGTGCATGTCTGCAGTAGACTCAGATGTTTGGTATTTTGACAATGGGGCGACCAAACATATTACCTCACGGCACAGTTTCTTCTCTTCACTCGAGCCTTCCCCTACAGGGAATACTGTTACATGCGCGAACAACTCCTCTTATCCTGTTATGGGAGTTGGTAAGATCATTTTGACTACTGCTCATGGTAGTTCTTTCACTTTGTCAGATGCTTTATTTGTGCCAGGGATCAAAAAGAACCTGTTATAAGTTTCTGCATTAGCCAAGATTGGCTTGGTTGTGAAATTTGTTGATGACAGGTGTACAATTCATGATCTGTCAAATGGCGATGTGATTATTGCTTCTGGCATTTTATGTCGTGGGCTATATAAGCTCATAGACTATGAAAGATCTGTAAATGATTTGGCATGTGCAGTAAATGATTCTCAGGCTATGTCAGATGCAAAGCTTTGGCATGCACGCTTTGGTCATTTGAATTTTGCTAGTTTTCTACGCCTACAAAAATCTGAAATGGTGTCCTCTTTGCCCAAACTTGAGGCACCTAGAAAACATGTTTGTGAAGGCTGTATTTTTTTGGCAAAATGCAGAGTTCCTCCTTTTCAAAAGATGGTTCAGTTTGGGCTACATAGAAATTGTAGCTTGTACATAGTGATGTCTATGGTCCTATGCAGACACCCTCTTTTGGAAATTACCTTTACTTCATGACTTTCATTGATGATTTTTCCACGCATGCATGGGTATATCCACTCAAGGCAAAGTCCAAAGTGTTCATGTGCTTTAAACAGTTTTTGGTTTTGGCTGAAAATCAATCAGCATGTAAAATGGGAACCCTCCGTTCTGATCGAGGGGAGGAAGATGCAATATGCAATAGTGCCTGAACAATGGTTGTTTGGCATATGCAATAGTGCCTGAACAACATCGCAGAAAATTGGATGATAAGGCAGTAAAATGTATTTTTGTTGGGTACAGTTCTGAAAGTAAAGGTTATAGTCTATATCATCCACAGACTAAACGCATTCTGGTTATTCATGATGTTGTCTTTGTGGAAGATGCTATTCAACCATTGCTTTCATGTAATAAGGAGACATCTATTAGCTCCAAAGACATGTATGATACTTTGATGCCTCTTTTTACAGGTGGACAGTCTAGTGCTGGTCCTAATGAGGCAACTTCTCAGCCTTTGCAGGTTTCATATGATGATGTAGATCATTCTATTTCTGATGCAGATTTACATGATGCACTTGTTGATGAGAGAGCTGATATTGAGCAGGCAAAAACTATACCAAAATGGCTAGTGCAGACTTTGCGTGACAACAAATTAGATGCACCTTTATCATATCGTACTCGTTCAGGCTCTCATATTACCTTCTTTGCATCAGATTGCTATGCTATGGTTGCGTCTAGGCTCTGTGATGAGAATGAGCTTGTTTCGTTTGATGAAGCACAAAATTCAGAAAATTGGATGGCTGCTATGCAATCTGAATAGGATGCAATAATGAAGAATGGTACTTGGTCTTTATGTGACTTGCCTCTTGGCAAGAAGGCCATTGGCACTAAGTGGGTATACAAGCTAAAGCGTAAACCTGATGGTACAGTTGACAGGTATAAGGCTAGGCTTGTTGCAAAGGGTTATGCGCAAGAAAAAGGCATTGATTTTGATGACACCTTTGCACCTACATGCCGTATGACTACTGTTCGAAGCATTTGTGCACTTGCAGCCCATCATGGTTGGAATGTACATCAGTTGGACATTAAAACAGCATTTTTGAATGGTGACTTGCATGAAAAAGTGTAGGTTTTTTAGCCCCATGGCTTTGTGCAGAAAGGGCATGAAAACCAGGTGTGAAGGTTAAAGAAGGCATTATATTGTTTAAAGCAAGCACCACATGCTTGGTATGAGAAGATACATGCCTATCTTGTTGCACATGGGTTTGAGAACAGTCCAACTGAGAGCACCTTATATGTTAAGTGTGCTAACGATGTGCTTCTGATCATGGTTTTCTATGTTGACGACATGCTACTCACTGGTCCTATTGAGAAGCATATTGCTGATTTTAAAGCTGATTTGCATGTTGCATTTGAGATATCTGATTTGGGGCATTTGCACTATTTGGGCATTCAGTTTATGCAAGTTGATGGTGGAATGGCTTTGTGTCAAACAAAATATATTGACACATTATTGCAGCCTTTTGGCCTTGAAGACTGTAAGCCTATTGCCACTCCTATGGAGAGAGGTTTACGATTGAGTCTTCATGATGCTGGAGATGCATTTGATGTTGTTCTCTATCAGCAGGCTTTTGGATGCTTGATTTACTTATGCATTACTTGGCTAGATATTCAGTTTGTTGTCTCAGAGATGAGCAGATTTATGCATTGCCCAGGAGTCAAGCATTGGCAGGCAGTTAAGTGCATGTTTCACTACTTGAGTGGTACTCAGCTACTTGGGTTGTTTTATCCCAAGGGGGGATCACTACCGCCAGATTTGCATGCTTTTTCTGACTCTGATTGGGCTGGTTGCTATGACACACGTGTGTCCACCAGTGGTTTTTGCTTCATGCTTGGTAGCTCATGTATATCTTGGTTGAGCAAGAAGCAGCCTACTGTGGCCACTTCCAGTTGTGAGGTTGAGTATAGGGCAGCTTTCACAGTGACTGTTGAGTGTGTGTGGCTCAGACACCTTATGGTTAATTTGGGTGTTGGCCAGTCTTCTGCCACCACCATCTTCATTGATAGTCAGAGCGCATTGGCAGTTGCGAGGAACCCTATGTTCCATGCTCGCACTAAGCACATTGAGGTGCATTATCACTATGTCAGGGAGAGGTTCTCTGTTGGGGAGATCAGCTTGGCATATGTACCCACGCAGGAGAACATTGCAGACCCTTTCACGAAGGCTCTGCCTAGGGAGAAGTTTGAAGCTTTCGGCAAATCTTTGCACTTACTTCCTTTTGTGCAGTGACTTCCACATAGCTTGGCACTTCCTTATACATGAGTGCCAGCTACTTGTTCACTGCATCACTCCTAGGGGGGATTTGTTGATATATTTAGGTAGTGATGTGTGTGAACACTCTAGGACCGTCGGGGCACTTTTTTCCCTCTTTAGGAGGTTTTTTTCCCCCGGCTTGTATATATGCCTATTGCCCTAATGGGCTACTTATCTTTTTACATTCTCTAGTAATACATTCAGTATTGTGTGTTTGTGCTCCAAGCTTCTTCTTCTTCCTTGTGTTGTTAGCGTGCTTCCGCAGACGTCTATCTCCAATAGGAAAACGCAATGATCTATTAAAAAACCTTGATATACATAGAAGTATAGAGCTAAGGAAACTCCTCCTAGTGAAATCACTCAAAAAAACCACATAATGATTTAGATATGAAAGTTTGAAGAGAGGTATGTCTCTCATGAGACACTAGATAGACATAAGAAAGTAGATCTACAAAAATGCCTACTTGCACAGGGTTTTCTCATTGTACTGTGTACAAGACCTAATCTATATATATATATATTACAAGTTGTAAGCTTCACAATGCAATATGAATCACTCAATTTGGCCACCTACTCTAAGAGAACCACTCGTTTTATTGAGAGGCTATCAACAAAAGTGCCTTGTCTAAAAATAGAGACCTCTCCTTTCCTTCTTATTTATATGTACTTTTATCTACTTTTACTCTAAATTTGGAGATGTGAGCACCTCCACATGTTATTTATCATAAATAATAAAATCCATAAGCCTAAAAAACAATACTTTAAATCTTGTTCTTATGCAACATTTCCCCCCTCAGGCTCTAAATCCAAAGCTTTGACTCCAAGTAGAACTTTGATTTGCTTGAGTTTCTGAGTATCCACTGCATTTGTGAGTATGTCTGCTGATTGATCTTTAATTTCAGCATGTTGAATATCAATATCTTCATTCACCACCTTTTGTCGGATATAGTGACAGTGTACTTCAATGTGTTTTGTTCTTGCATGGTACACTAGATTAGAAGCGAGTTGTAATGAACTTAAATTATCTCCAAAGACTTTGATATTCAGCTTCCGTGCTTGGAAGTGTTACTATAGGCTGTTTTTTAGAACTCCACAAAACCAGATTATTACTTGCAAATATGAAATATCCACATGTACTCCTATCATCCTTATTTCCAACCAAATGTGCATCACTATATGCTTTCAAATCCATAAGTTCATGATACTTATAGCCCAAACCTTCATTTAATGTACCCATCAAATATCTGAAGATCCTTTTAGCTACTTGCATATGTACATATGTGGGTTTGTCATTGAGACAATGTACTTACACTAAATGTAATATTCGGCCTTGTTAAAGTTGCATATATAAGAGATCCAATCAAAGACCTTTAGATAAGTGGATCTTCTAAAGGTTCACCATCTTCAGCATTGTCACATTGGGTTCCATCGGATTACTGATACTCTTGCAATGATACTCTTACTGATACTTCCTTTGTAGAAGATATACACCATCGTCCTTCTTCATAACTTTGATTCCAAGAATGTATGTCAGTTCCTTTGATCCTAGCTATTTCACCTTCATCATTTCTTGTTATTATCAAGTCATCCACATAAATTGAGATATAAACAATCAACGATCCTTCAAATTTCACATACAAAGAAGTATCTGCATTTGAACTCATGTATCCCTGCTTTTCAAGAAACTTTACCAATCCCTTGGAGTCTTTTTAAGACCATACAATTCTTTTAAGAATTTACATACATGTGTAGGCTTCTTGGGATCTTCATAACCTGCTGGTTGCTCCATGTACACATCTTCTTTTAAATCACCATTGAGAAATGTATTTTTGATATCTAATCGATAAAGATTCCATATCTTGCTTGCAACAACACTTATTAGTGTCCTTATTGTTGATACCTTGGCAATATGAGAAAATGTCTCCTCATAATTGATGCCATAACTATGTGCATAACCTTTACAAATAAGCCTTGCTTTATATCTACTTATTGATCCATCCCCATTTCTCTTTGTCCTGTACACCCATTTGTTATCGATTACCTTTATGGTAGGTTGCCTTCGAACCAAACTCCATGTATTGTTCTCATATAGAGCTGTAATTTCTTCATCCATTGCCTAAACCCATTTCTTTACCTTTGATGCTTCTTTAAAAGTTATTAGTTTGTGCTTCTCAAGAAGTTTTGCCATATAAGCTTCATGAGAAAATCTTTGCAGTCGCCTTCTTTCTCTTATTGGATACCTTTATTGACCTCTACTCCAATCATGCTTTTCTTGCTTTCGAGTTTGGGTTCTCCTTGATGTAAAACCTTCACTTTCCTCTTCCTGTGACTCAATTTCCTTTGAAATTAGATCTAAAATTTTCTTCAACTTTTAATTGGAGGGAGTTACCTCTTCATGTGTAATTTGACTTTCTGGTGAGCTTGGAGAGCTTTGCTCTTCTTCATGACTTCTTTTCATTTCTTCTTCATCTACCTGCACTTCATGCTTATACCAAGATTTATCTTCATGAAAAATAACATCTCTCAAAACAATTACCTCTCCCGTATCTAGGTTCACACGTCTATATCCTGGTTGTCCTTCTGCCATACCAATGAAAATCATTTTTTATGATCTTGGATCCAACTTTGATCTTAATTGTTGCGGAACATGAACAAAACATATGCTTCCAAACATTTTACAATTAGAAATTTCTGGTTTTGATCCATAAGACAATTCATAAGCTGCTTTTGGTACATGACTTTGAGTAGCTGGTAACCAATTCATCACATAAACTACCATATTTCATGCTTTAGCCTAAAAAGTAAGTGGTAAGTCCTTTTCATTTAACATGCACCTACCCATCTCCAAGATAGACATGTTTCTTCTTTGGGCCACACCATTTTGTTGAAGTGTGTATATGTTAGTAGTCTCCTTTTTTATTCCTTCTTCTTCCAAATATGCAAGAAATTGATTAGAAAAATATTCACCTCCTCCGTCTGATCTCAACCTTCTTATGAGTCAACCTATTTGCTTTTCAACCAATGATTTAAACTTCTTGAACATATCAAATACTTCTGATTTGTATTTCATAAAATAAATGAATGTAAACTTTGAGAAGTCATCTAAATGTTACAAAATACTTGCTACTTGCCATGGACTCTTCTTGAGATGGACCCAATACATCAGTATGAATCAAGTCCAAAATACCTCTACTTTGCAACCCTATTTTTGAAAAAGGACTTCATATCTGTTTTCCAAACTGACATGCCTCACAAAAAAAATCCAAATCTTGCTTAGGTAGTTGTAGTAAACCTTCAACCAAGGATTTCTTTGCAATATCCTTTAATCTACCAACACAGATGTGTCCTAATCTTTTATGCCATAAATCCAATTGACTTACTTGAGTCCCATTAACCATTGTATGACCTGCATAATCTGGAACTTCAACTTCATAAGTATATAATGTGTTTACTTTTTGTCCTCTTATAACAAAAGCCCCATAATTCTTCTAATAAGCTTGCCACAAATTATTGTCAAAATCCACCTTCACTCCATTGTCCTCCATCTATTCAACTGGAATCAAATTTCTTGTAATAGTAGGACAAACAAAACATCTTTGAGAGTTACATGTTCATTAAGTGGACAATCACCAATATATGCTACTTCAAGCTTAGTACTATCTCCTAATGCAATTGTGACTCTTGAATCTAGCTTGTATAAGTTCACAAACATATTCATGTTATGACTCATGTGATTTGAGCAACCACTACCTACATACCAAGCTTTGTTGTTTACCTTCCTTTTATGTGTCTTTGTATGCATAGCTATTAGAAGAGAAATAATTGTAAAATGTCAAAAAATTATAGAAATATTTATGTAAATAATGTAAAAATGAGGAAGAGTCTTCCTCATGTAAATTAGAATCATATGTATTTTTTCTAGAATTTTTGGAAGCTCTTTGATAGCATATTTTTAGATTAGAAAGGTGTAGCTCAGTGATGAGTAGCACCTCCTTTAATGTCAATCCGGGGATACGTGAGGATGGTATGAAGACCACGAGCAAGTGGAAGCACAAGTGCGTGAGTGAGAAGCACACAAGCATGCACACACATACACACACACACGCACACACAGTAGGAACAAAGAGAGTAGACAATGGAATCACTTCTATTGCAAGAAAGTTCTCATACCAGCTCAAACTACAAGAAGCTAACCCCAAAAATGAGCTCTCTAGCTCTATTTATAGTTTTTGACTAGCTTTGGCCCTGTCCAGACCTAGTGTCCGGCCTAGTTAAAAATTAGGTTCCAGGGCTTATTTGAGGGCTCAAACGAGATCTAAAAATTATGAAAATTGGCAGGCAACTACTTCTAAGGCTCCCCAAGCTCGAGGACTCCTCGGCTTGTACAAAATGGAGCTACAAAAAGGTGAAATGATATTTACAAGGGTTTTTAGTGATGAGAATCACTTAAAAATGATGTAAGGGTTTTGAAAAAAAATGAAGGGTTGCCTTAGTGCTAGATCTGCATGTGTGTCCGTACTTGCTTCTTCCCGTATACTGTCAACACTCTCCCCCCCCTAGGGTCTATCGCCTCTGACAGACCTCTCTTCCACAGTTTGATCAATGTATTTCTGCAGGAGGTCGGTTGCCAATTCTTGTTCTTTGATTCTTAAACCTCTGACCAGGTCTCGTTGCAAAGCCTCCCAATCAACTGTACCAGGCATGTCAGGTTGTGGCATCGTGTAAAGCTCGGAATGCATTGTTTGCTCGCATGCGAAAAGATGGAGTAAATGCGTAGGCCGTGGCGCGAATACCTCTGAATGTGCCTCCCAAAACCCCGTGTTGAACATATCGTCGAATGTTTGCTTGTAGCAGGCAGGGAGATATCTTATGCGTGCATGCCATGCGTAAGCCACTCGTATGCTCGGGGTTGTGCTCATATCATATAGCAGGTCGTAGTTACCATTAATAAACCCGGGAATAGGAGGTTGAATACGGCATAAATTGCGAAAAGTTTTGAGTACGACCTGCATCATATCGAAGATCTTGAGCATCATCTGGGCAGCGACATCTGGCATGGGGTGGAGACGTGGTATCCAATGTCTGATGGTTGCAATCATGTATGACACTGTGGGAGTACCGGTTGGGGGGGCGATGGCGGGGTAATTGAGCCATTCTTGATTGCAAAAGCTTTCCATGATCTTCGTCTTTGCATTGGCCCAAAACACGGATTGTACTTCAAATGCATGGGGGCGTGATCCCATGTTCGAAGCATTTCTGGGTAAGTTTCGAGTAACTTCTGCCTCCAAGTTGGTTGGAATATGGCCCCTTTTCGTGCCGCTTCTGGTATATCTTCTGGTTTGAACTGTGTGGCAAATGTTGGGCACTTGTTGGTGACTCTTTTGATTTCTGCGTTGTAGTCAGCCAACAATACAAAATAGGGCTTGTATTGTAATTCTGAGCTAGTGATAAGGCGTCTAGAGGCAATGTGCCTGAAGTACTCTGAGTGAAGGATGGTGTCCTCAATGGCCTTCATTGTCAGCATCTGAGTGGATATCCGTTCCTGATGAGTTTGCCCCATTTCCTCTACCTGTTTCATCCATGCCGATGGGGGTTCCTCATAGGTATCTTGACCTTCTTCTGTGACGCGTCCTCCTGGGAATGGTTGAGGCTCGTAGGTGTCGTCGAATGCTTCCTCCACTGGAATAATAACTGCTTCTTCTTCTAACGGCTGCTCTGGTGGGGTAGGAGGTCGCTCGTACTGCATCAACTTCAATTTTAATTCTGCAATCTGTTGTCGTAACTCCAGTACATCATTGGTCGTTGAATGTTCAGGTTCAGGTGAAGTAGCAGCGTCGGTCATCTCTTTAGGTTCCCGTTGGTGTGGTGTAGACTCTTGGGGTCTCTGTAGGTCCTTCAGCTGGTCCGCAAGCTGATCATGTGCTTCTAAAAGATTGGCATAGGTTTCCAAGATCTGTTGTATGCTTTCTGAGGGAACAGCTTGAAATTTAGCTGGGTCTATGGGTGCTCCCGGGGTGTTCTCCATGGCAGCCTCGAGGTTCTCTTGGTTTTGTTGTTGAAGCCGTCTGTTCTCTTCTTGAGCTACCGCCAGATGTCGTCGTAGCAAGGCCATGTTTCGTTGAAGCCTTGCATTGCGGCCCATTTGATCTCGCAGCTGTCCCTCTATGGCTTTGCTCTCTTCCATATGCCTCGCTTCGAGTTGCGCATTTGCATGTTCGAGGGCAGATATCTTGCTTTGTGACTCCGTATGACTGGACTCCAAAGCCTTGACACGCTCTTGGAGTGTTGTTGAGAGGGTGCAAAGCTCTTTGTTATTTTCTTCCAATAATGTATATTCCTGCTTAAGCTGAGTGGCAGCTTCGAGCATGGTGTCGAGTGCAAGACTAAATGAGGTGGATGCGGGGGTAAGGATGGAAGATGCAGGGGGTTGGGAAGTGGGAATGGGAAAAGTGGATGTTGTGCCTACCGTGTGTGGAAGTGGTGATGTGAGTGTAATAACCTGTGATGGTGTTGTGAGAACAGTGGTGGTGGGTGACCCAGCGGATGGTGAGATGTCCATGGGGTCGGACATGAGAGAGTGTGATTCGTGAAATGTGAACACCGGGATGGTGGGTGGTGTGATAGTGGTGGCTGTGAATGTGGGGAAGTGAATTTGGGGAAGGGACTTTTTATTATGTTCATCAACCTGTTGAAGAATGTTTACAAGTTGGGTCCAGAAGGAGGGTTGGGTGATTAGTGTGGTGCCCGAGGCAGTTACAAGGGACGGGGTAGGTAGAGTTTGGGAGGGAGGAAATGGAGGGGTGGAGGGTAAAGGAAGGGAAAGAGTCTGTCTAGTGACAGATGGTTGTCCAAAGGCATGGAGGAAGGAAGGGTGACCTAGTTGGGGTTCAAAAATCTGAGTGACAGAGATGGATGAGGGTGAAGGAAGGAAAGTGGAAACGGGGGTGTGTACAATGGTCTCACTATAGGAGGAGAATGGTTGTGTAGAAAGACACGTGGAGAGAGGCTCTGAGGGTGGGATAGGAGATGATGGGGGGGATGGTGCATGCGTAATTTCCTCCGGTTCATCATTGGGCCTAGGGCTAATCATGTGAACATCTTCTGATGTGGACGTAGCTAACGCGGTAGATACTTCCATCTGAATCATCTTTCCTTGTCGAGGCCGTGTATCAATTCTTCTTTGATCATAAGCAGGGTTCTCTCGATAGACCAAGGTTCTCATTGCTTCACTGATGCCACAGGTGTCCGCCAAAAGATTTAGCGATTCTACAAAATGGGGGTCGATATGCTCTGACTGCAACATCTGGTTTACTAGGGCCCTATTTGCTTCTTCTGACATTTTATGGCGTCGTTGTACCTGCTTGATTGTTCGGTATAGTCGTTTGAGCTGTGTCGTATATGCAGGGGCTTCGTCTTCACTCTCTTCCGGGTTATCTCTTGGTGCCTTCTCCTGAGCTTGTGTGCTTAGTCTTTGAGGAAGTTGTGCCACTCCTATCTCCTGTACACTGCTTGTCTCGCCTCGTGCATGTTCTCTTTGGGCTGATGTCCCCGGATCGACATTGTCAGGGCAACCTTCACTGTCTGATAGATGAGCCGTCTGCAGAAATGTTTCAAAATCAAAGTTTGGGTCCTCGGTGAAGGTGGCCATCGCTGCAAATTCTGCATCGGTAGGTAGTGGAGGGGCAGAAGGAGTGGGCTGTACCACCTCTCTTGGTTGAGACTCTTGGAGATGGATTGTGATAGGTGCCACCTGGGCTTCCTCTCTAGTGGAGACTTCGGCGGTGGTTACTGGAGGGATCAGGACCTGTGAAAGGGATCCATGCATTCTTTTTGCAGGCTGACTCCCTGACTTTCGCCCTTTGAACAGCTCCAGGTGTGCATACTTTAGGGCTCGAGCAACTGGCACATCATATGCCAGACATCTGTAGATGATTCTTGTCAGCACACAACAACCATGTAAAGTGGGCTTCCTCGCCCCCCGCTTGCCAGCCTCATATACCTGATCTAAGATCCATACCGGCATCTTAATGGGCAAGCTTCCGGTCTCTGCTAAATACAACCCATACCATATATTCTTGTGAGGCTGAGTGAAACGGTCCTGAGCGGGAAATGCGAAGTGCTGGAGGCACATCCGTAGAGGTATGGCGATGTTGGGGGTGAGGGCGCACATTTCTTTGAGCTTCTTGACTCTATTGCTTTTCATTGATTCTGGTATCAAGGGGTCGCGATCTGAAGGCACATGAGTGCCATACATTTGAAGGGCTTCCCTGATTAACGTTACATTTAATTCAAACTTCCTCATCTCCTCCAGATTGGATAAGGAGGGCACCCAGAATGTGCCTGAATGATCTTTATCCCCGGTAGGTTTCAACGTAGCAATCAAGTAGTAGCACCTGAGGAAGTCAGGTTTAGGTAGAGCTGCACTGAAGTAAGCTTGTAGTCCTGCCTTTTGCCAGATATCCTGAAGTGGAGCTGCATTCTGTAAGGTCTCAAATTCTCTTGAAAAGAATTGGAAGGTCCACCAAACCCCTCCACACTCCATCTTGGACTCCCAGATGTGATCTGCGTCTCCCAAATCCCCTGGCATTTCATTGAACCAATGGGAGTGCCCTTTTACTCTTTCGGTTAGTCCATTGGGTGGATCTGGAATAGGAATCCTTCGCACATTCAAGAATTCTTCAGGCCGAGCTGTTGGTGGAGCTTCCACTGGCATGGCATCCCAATTGATAGGAGCACCAGATCCTGCCTGAGAGCTTGTGCCTGCCGCGGTTGCCATGAGAGTAGGTTGCTTATCTGTTGGAAGACGAAAGGCACATTAGTGTTGCATAGGAAACAAGATGTAATGGTGTTCCCTTCACAATACTAACATGACAATCTCGGAGGTTAGTGGTTAGTGGCGAGGTGTTTATGATATGTGTGAGTGGTGATTAAAGGTCAGTGTCATCCTAGATGCATACTTTGGTTATGCAATGGGCTCGGAATGCTCCTGTGTTAGTGTGGACGGATTTACAGAATAGGGTCAGGGGGTTTAGTACACAGTTTAATTCTCCACACTTTGATAGAGGAGTCGTAGCTCTTAGAGCTAAGGACAGGTGAAGATTTTGGTATGAGAGTGTGATGTATTTGGGACCTTTTGGGTACCCATTTCCAGACATTCCTGGGGTTGTTGGGAGTGGGGACAGTGAGAGGTGTAGGTATCTTGTCACTTTCTGAGTTGTTGGCCAAGAGTGCTTGTGAAAGCTGCTTCATCCTAGTGCCTGAAGGTGAAGTACTTTGGGCTTGTAAGCAAGCCTTGGGCACCCATATCTGTCTAGCATTAGGGGTGGCCTTCATTGACCGCTTAGGAACCCAAATAGAAATGGTATGCCTAGGGGTTATCCTAGGGGGCTTCTTCACTTTGTTCCTTGATGGTGAGGCTCGTTTCTTGTCTCCTTGAGAATCTGCTATTGGAGCTGTGGGTTTTCCATCCTTGCGTATCCAGATCTGCTTCACGCCACGAGATGCTCCATGTTGCGCGGGTTGGCGCTCCTGCCTCTTGATCAGCGGCCTCCTTCGTGTAGAGTGATGTTCGGTCCGTTCGTTTAGAATCTTCTTTGGATCAGTTAGGAACTCCTTCTTGGCTCCTGAACCTTCAGTAAGATTGACATTCCTCTGCACCATAGAAGTTTGGACAAGCACAACATGGTTATCTTCGTGTGGATTCCTGGAGGGACTAGGAGTTGGTGCCTGTTCTATTGGTTTGAGCGCTTGATTTTCTAATTCAATCGTGAGACGACTTTGGCCTACCCAAGCCTGAAGAAGTCCACTTCTTAGGTTGAGGTTGACTGCGTGATCATAGATCCAGTCTTGGCCTAAGACAAGAGGTTCGGTCAGATCCTCGTCTTCACACACTAGCACTTTTGCTGGCATGAGGACCTCTTGTATGTAGAGGGGAAGATCCACCTCTCCCATACAAGGGGTTTCAACACCTCCTAATCCTATCAGATATGCTTCTAGCGGATTTACCTCCAATTGCAGCTGCTGGCAATAAGAGAGCCGAACTGCACTTGTGGCTGCTCCTGAA
The DNA here is from genome assembly GCA_020310875.1 of Ceratopteris richardii. NCBI lineage: Eukaryota > Viridiplantae > Streptophyta > Polypodiopsida > Polypodiales > Pteridaceae > Ceratopteris > Ceratopteris richardii. Next base: position 5,138,894 of record CM035420.1, read on the forward strand.
TCAATTAAAGCCCTCACGCTTGTTGTGCTGTCTCTTTGTCCTATTTCTAGGGTCACAAAAGGTCGTCGGTCTACTATCTTATGGGTACGTTCACCTGAAGCCTCACACATGGCCATGTGATAGCCTGGAGACTCTTGAGTGTCAGTCATAGGCTGGTCCCTTCCTTGTCTCCTCAACTTCATTCGTCTAATACGCTCTAAGGCCTCTGCCTGTGCTTCTTCTTGAATTCGTTTTTCCTCCTCTTTACGTTGCTTAGCAATATTGAGTCGGCTTAGCATCTCCTCCGTGAGGGGTTCTTGATACAGTTTGACTCTGCATCCGCTAATATAGTTTGGGAGGACATCCCCCTCTAAAGTGGCCAGTTGTACTACTCCACTCGTGGAGATCCTATTAATGATCATAGGTCCGTAGCCTCTCTTTTCTAGCTTTCTTGCGTGTTGTTTCAATGTGTAGACTAACACTAGATCTCCTGCTTTCAAGCCCTTATCCTTCACATGGGCATCAAAGTATGCCTTTTGCCGTTTCTTTGCAGCATAGATGCCTGCTGCTGCTCGTAGCCTCGTCTCACCTAAACGCTCTAGATCAAAGATCCTAGAGGACAACTCGTGTCCATTCCACTCATGCTCTTGTGCTACTCTTAAAGCTGGAATTAGGAAATCTAAGGGTAGCACCGCATTTTGTCCGAAGACCATCTGAAATGGGGTGGCATTGAGTACCGTTTTGTAAGCAACTCGGTATGCCCAAACAGCATGATGAAGTTGTTTGTCCCAATCAGAGCGTTTATTATTTACAAGTTTCGTCAATACATTACACAGGATCTTATTCGTGCTCTCGGCTTGTCCGTTAGCCTGTGGGTGATAGGGTGCAGATTTCTTATGGATCACCATGAATTCTTGAAGGAGATTTTCAATGACCTCATTCAAGAAGTGCGTACCTCTATCACTAACCAACTCTATTGGTAACCCATATCTAGTGAACACATTTTCGAATAAGAACTTAGCCGTCGTTTGAGCATCATTCTTTGTCGTGGCTTTTACTTCCACCCACTTTGTAAGGTAATCTGTGGCTACAATAATGTATTCTGCATGGGAGTTCCTAGCTGGGGGGTTGATGGGACCTACAAAGTCTATACCCCACTTTGAAAATGCACGTCCTCCCATCATTGGCCTTAAGGGAATTTCATCTTTTCTTATCGGATATTGGGCACGTTGGCATGTGTCGCAACTCTTCACATAAGTATGTGCATCCATATGAAGAGTGGGCCACCAAAGTCCGGAGAATAGAATGGTCTTAATTACTCTGTCTGGCCCAAAGTGTCCACCTGCAGCACCGCTGTGTGCAGCTTCTAAGACTTTCAAATAGTCTGATTCATGAATGCACAGTCTTAGGTACCCATCCTTGCCTCTTCGATATAGGTTGTCTCCTACTAAGGCATAGTCTTGAGCCTCTTGCTCCATGCTCCATTTTCGTGCAAGACTAGCCTGATTGGGTAATGTTCCCGATCTCATGAACTCGACCAATGGAGCACTCCAATCTGGGATTAATGACACGTGATAAAGAGTGGCATGTTCCACTGGGGTTCTCTTCTGGCACACTGAACAATTGTGAATCCACTCTTGTATTTCTTTGTCCATGCTAGGCCAATACACTCCTAAGCGTTTTAGATTCTGCAATGTTCGTTGTTTAGAGTAGTGATTCCCTAGCAATCCCTCATGGGCTTGTTGCAACCAACTAGTATGTTCATCGTCCTCGACACAACATGCTAATACGCCCTCGGCATCTTGCTTGTACATACTTCCGGCCAATATTTGATACTTTAGTGATTTTACAATTTCCTCTTTGCTTGTTTTCACATTCTTATTTGCAGGCCCGAAGGTTAGGACTGGTACCAACTTATTTGCCCATTTAGGAACAACTTCTAAATTGAACAGATAAGCATCGGGCAACTCATCAGACACTCCTTGCGGTGGCTCTCCTGAAGTGATGCGAGAAAGATGGTCAGCCCTAAGATGGGTTCTACCTTTCCTGACAACAACTTCAAAGTCGTATTCCATTAGTAAGAGGAACCATCTTACTAAGCGGCCTGTATTGCAAGGTTTATTGACCAAATATAGTAAAGCTTGATGATCAGTGAAAAACTTGAACTTATTGGCTAATAGATAGTGTCTAAACTTCTTCACAGCATATACCATGCCTAAGCCTTCTCTCTCCGTTGTGGTGTAATTTTGTTCAGCTGCATTTAATTGCCTACTAGCATATGCTATCGGCAAATCTAGGTTTCCTTCACCTGTGGGTTGTGCTAGCACACATCCTATTGCATGATTGGAGGCATCTACATGGACGTGAAAGGGTTTGCTCCAATCCGGAGTAGTCAATATTGGTGCTGTGCACAAACGTCTTTTCAGCTCGTTGAAAGAATTCTCGCATTCCTCGTTCCACTCAAAGTTTGTTAACAACCCATAAAGAGGTTTAGCTATGATGGCATACATGTGGATAAACCTACGGTAATATCCGCAATGGCCCATAAAGGCTTGTACCTCTTTAACATTCCTTGGTCTGGGCAACTCTGCTATTGCTCTTACTTTGTCTTCATCTGTTGAAATTCCATTCTTAGAAACGATGTGACCTAAGATCTTACCTTGTCGTACCATAAACACACACTTCTCTGGATTCAGACACACTCGATAATCTCTATACTTGTTGAAGATTTGCCTGAGCTCAGGGATGTGGTAACTTCTTTCTTGGGAATGAGCGCATAAATCATCCACATATACTTCTAAGCTCTTTCGCAAGAACTCTTTGAAGACATGACACATGAGTCTTTGGAATGTTGCAGGTGCATTGGTGAGCCCCAATGGCATCACACGAAATGCAAAGATTCCCCATTCTGTGGCAAAGGCCGTTTTGTGTTGATCTTCGGGGGCAATGGCTACTTGGTTGTAACCTGAAAATCCATCAAGGAAGCTGTAAACTTCCTTGCCTGCAACACGCTCCAAAAGATGTTCGGTGATTGGAAGTGGATAACTATCTCTGATCGTAGCGGCATTGACTTTTTTAAGGTTAATACACACTCGCAATTTCCCATTCTTCTTGGGCACCACTACAATGGGGGACACCCATTCAGTGTGCTCAATCTCATAGATGAATCCGGCTTCAATCAGCCTGTCAATTTCCTCTTTTATTTTGGCCGCATAATTGTCATTATATGTGTAGGGTTTTTGTTTGGTGGGCTTAGCATCAGCGGTCATCGGAATCGTATGAGAGCAAATCTCTGGATCTACTCCTTTCAAGTCTCTATAATGCCATGCGAACACATCCCTATATTCCCTTAATAGAGCTACAAGCTCTGCTTCTTCTTCTGCACTTAGGTCGTCTCCTATGTACGTACATCGCTCTTCGTTCCCTTCAATGGTCACTACAATTTTTTTGGTCTTTTCTTTATTGTCATATGCTTCTCCTATAATGGCCTCTCTCTTAGGCATTCGTACCAAAATTTTCCGGTCTTCCACTTCATATTTCTTGAAATTTTCTGGTACTTCAAACAATGATTCTTCCTTTTCTTGTCTTACTGCTTTTCTTTTCTTTTTCTTTTGACCTCCTTCACTTCCTTTCTTTGAACTTATCGTTTTAATACTTGCAAGAGGTTCTTCTTCTTTTTGGGTTACTCCTATGTCTTCTAAGTAGTGTTCCTCTGAGTCAAAGTAAGTATCCATCACAATGGATTCTAGATCATCATCACTCTCTTCTTCTTCTATGAACTCACTAGGATCACACTCTTCCAACAAGGGCTGACACATGAACACTGAAATATCATAACCCTCCTCATCACAATGGGGTGTCCATTGTTCCTCATTGACTGCAATGTCCATGGTAGCTAAGATTTCTGCCCAACCATGAGGCTCAAATTCCTCATCTAGAAATATCATCGGTGTATAGGCTGGGTCTTTTATTGGTCTATCTCCTGGGGGAGTTCCTTCTTCTCTCGCTTTTAGGCGCTTTTCCTCTTCCTCTGCGACCTTGCACATCCACAAGTGAGTATCTTCATGCAACCAGGATGGTTCAGGTGAACTTCCAGAATGCACGGAGATAGAGTCCTCTTTCACTTTGTGGATAGGATTCCACTGTAGGGGTGGTACATCTCTGAAGGTGTGATCCTTCAGATTGACCTTGGTGGTGACCCCTAAGTGTTGTAAGTACAAGGAGTTGGTTCCCCAATCCTGTACTATTTGCAATTGTCGTAGGAAAGGTCTTCCAAGGATCATCTCGTAAACATTATTCTTCTCAAAGTCACATATAGCGAACGTATGTTCAAACTCCACACCACAAGTGGTTAGAGTTATCCCTTCAAGCAATCCGAGAGGTCTTTCAAAATGACCATCTGCCATTTGAAGTTTCATTCTCGTTGGTCTTAAGGTGGGTTTGCCCCATTGCTTCCACAGGGAGGTGGTCGCGATAGCAACACCGGCACCCGAATCCACAATTGCTTTGGTTGTGTAACCTTGATAGGTGATCGGAAGATAAGTGTTACCTTCTTCACCTTCGCTCATGTCTCCTATCTTGTCGAGAGGTATCTCGGGAACTTTCTGCTTAGAGCCTACTTTTGGTATATTGGATTCAAGTTCTGGAACCTAATCTTTCACATGATTCCAGAGCTCCGGTTTTGCCTTGAGGAGCTCCTCTACAGTGAGATGACATTGAACCTTAGTGTTCTTCACAACATCAGTGTTTCTTGGAATCACTGAGTCTTCATTTCTTACCAATATTGTGGGGGCTCTGATCTGGAGAGATTCAGATTCCCATGGGCCTGTGAAATGAGGCAACTCCTGTAAAGAATTAGATTCAAAATCTAATCTCTCATCCTCTTGTTGCTCTGTTTGATCTCCATAGATAGACGGAATGTCTTGGGGAAATTGATCATGAAGATCATCAATCTCAGGAATAGGAGGCGAATTACCCTTCTCCCTGGCCCATTTCTCTTCTTGTATTTCCCGCAAGAACTCTTGAGAGTACTGTTGAATTGAAGGAGGTATTCCAGCATCCATGGAATTAGGAACATAAGCTCCCTTTGGTGGTGAGCTTCCTCTTTCAACAACTGGTTGAGCCTGTGGAGGTAAAGAAACTTGTGATTTGTTTACCAACTGCTCTAATCTTTCTAGTAAGCCTTGGAAATGCAAATCCGGCTTGACAGAGTTTGTCTGATTGAACTTTTGACTAGTCTCAAGTATAGCTTGAGCTTGTTCTACCATTTTCATGCACATTTTCATCCGTTCAATCTCTAAATCTGCTCTAGGGTAACTCTTGTCTAGGTTTACAGCTGTTGGCCCTTCTTGAAGTCGAGCCTGGTAGGCCTTGAACATCATGTCCAAGCCTTCAGGAGTGGGGTCAGCTAATACTGATCCTACTCGGGGTGGTGGGTGGGTTACGAGGGGTGTATTAGAGGGTGGAGAAATGGAGGGTGATGGGGATGGTAGTGGTGGAAGTGTGTGGGAGTGCGGTTGAGATGTGATCTCTGTGATTTTTGCCTTGGTTTCTCTCACGCTTTCTTCAAGTTCGTTTATCTTTTTTGCCCATTGCCTCTTCATTCTTTCACGACTATCCTTCCAGGCGCTAGTTCTCTTTTTGGGTATGCTCTCTGTTTCACTCACCTCGGGGCTCTTTTTGGGACCAACACCTTGGTGTTGTTGAAGTGCCTGGGCTCTTGTGATCACCTGCACAGGTGCAGTGGAAGCCACACTCCCTGTGGAGTCTACAACTAACCCAACGACATTGATAGGAGTGATTTTAAGCATGTTATTAGGGTTCTTCGGGCAATCTCGTAGGAGATGCTCTTTCCCGCAATCTTGACAGAAGCCCTGAATGGTTATTGGTTGAGGTTGTGTAGGGACAGGTAGTGGACAATCACGTACAAGAAGATCTCCCTGACATCTGAAACATGGCCCTCTAGGAAATGGGGGTCGTACCTGCCTAGGTTGAGGTCTAGAGTTGGGGTTTGTGTACATGACATTAGAATACTCAGGTTCCCCACTATTTTCACTTGGGTCCTCATAATAGTATGACTTGTCATGCTCGGGTGACTGCATGTAGTAAGCCTGTGGGCTATCAATATGTGCGGAGTCAAAACTATGGTCACTTGGATCACTGTCTGATAGCAATGGGGTGACTGGGACTATGGCTCTATTAGGATTTTCTTCAGTAGATGCATATTTCACTGGGATCACATTGGTTGGAGCAGGGGGTTGCTGCACTAGGACTGGTTGAGGCCTCTGCTGCCCTTGATAAGATGGCCGATAAGTTTGCTGTGGTCTGTTGTATTGTGGTGATGGGTACTGATTCTGGTATCTACCATGTTGTGGATATGGCTGAGGATAATTTTTTCTAACAGTTTGTTTGTTATATGGGCAGTCTTGTGCCGTGTGATTGGTGTACCTGCGCTCTATGGTGCGGTACTGGCTACTAGGATTCGCCTGTGGTTGGGCCATAATGGGGCATACACTTGCCATATGTTCGCCGCCACAATTGTAACACCGCTTAACTGGGGCAAATCTCGGAATTTGCTTGCTAGAGACACCTAGTTTTTGGGCTACCTTCTCTGCAAGTTCCTCGATGGATGTGGATTGACCAGATGTCTGTTTGCTAGAGCTATCAGAATCCTTATAGATTTTTGATAGTTCTAACTCCTCACCTAGATTGTCCTCAATGTCTATGCACATGCGCACGCACTCCTCTATCGTTCTAGGGTCCTTCAGGTACACATATGACCTGAGCTTAGTGCTCAACAATCCGTCTAGGAACAAGGCCACTTGTTTGGCTGGTGTGGGTAACTCCGGCATAGGGCATCTCTCCAGGTACTGTCTAAATCTTCTTCCAGCTAGTCTGACCGTCTCTTGAGGTGTTTGTTTGAAGCTATGAATTAGTGAGGAGGTGTTATGCCTGATTCCACTCTTAGAAAACTCAACAATAAATGCCTCTAAGAGTTGGTCTATGTTTCTGAAATGCCTCTCATTCAGTGGTTGGAACCACGTAAGGGCAGTGTTCCTAAGGGTTAGACCGAAAGCATTATATTGTGTGAATAGGTCCTCCACCTGTTCAGCTTTCAACACTTGTCGAAATTCTGCCACATGGTCATAGGGGTCTCCCGTGCCATCGAAATAATTCTTCATGGACTTCACCAGTTGAGTTGGTCGCAGGGTCCTAGTGTGTTCTCTCGGCCTTGGCAAAGGAAAACCATCAATGTCCCTGTGATTCCATGGGGTTCTATGTCTCTCAGGTTCCACTCTATTCCTTTCTGTTCCCGTTCTTTCTCTTCCTGGGGAGTTGGCGAAACTTACCTCAGGCTTGTCTCTACTTCTATCTCTCTGAGCCCCATAAACTTGGGAGGTCCCAGCTCCTTGGTGACCAAAGGACACATTAGACCTTGGTTGGGGAAAGACCAATTCACCCTTCCATGTGTAAGCATGTCTGCCAAGCTCAGTGACCACAAAGAGTCTCTCTGATGCATTGTCTAGGTAGGTTACTTGACCTGGGCTATCAGGGTCTTTAAACTCATAGATTGTGAGGGCACTCACTTCCTGAGATTGAGGAGATTTATATCTCCAAAAAACCTCATCGGTTTCTCGGTTTAAAAGCAGATCTATGCTTTTATTATCCTGTGGAATCCACTCTAGAGTCATGATTCTGGTCAAGACAGATTTACCACGAGGAGTTCTTGGCTCTCTCTCTAAGTTCCCTTGCTCTATATCACCCATGTCGGTCTCCGCAATCACATTTCCAAACTCATCAGTTCTATCAGGGAGAGTGGTGACTACATATATAGTCCCTTCTTTATCGAGGTAGGCTCCATTCTCAAACTTGACTACCGGGTGGTCTAATCCATAGGGTTGATCGGGGTTCTTAATCTGGACCACCGATCTTCTCAGTCCGTCTTCGTAGATGCGAGCACCTAGACGATTCGTCCTGATATATTCCAATTGAGTCTTGTAAGGTCCCTCTGGCTTTTCTAGGTAAACCAACCCTGAACTACCTACTGGTCTCTCCATGTGATAGGACATCTCAGAATCACTGGTTTCTGATCTGGGAGTGTATGGGTAATCACTCAACTGCTGGGCCCAAGACCTGGCAGTGTGATTGACACTAGCTTCAGAAGATCTGAGGCTTTGTCTGTCTCGGCCTAAGTGTCTGCCTGATCTAAGGTTCATATGCCTGATTTATTTACCCCCTGGAACCCAAGCACACTCTCGTTGCAGGCTAATTTTGCACCAATCACTTTGTTCTTTTTTAATTGAATATTATGTTTATGTTCTTGTCTGAAATTGTGTCATCAGGAGTACTTAAGTGAATTCCCGCACTTGATAAGTGATCGACTCCAGATTACCTTTTGTCCCTTAGGTTTTTCCCACTTAAGACCTATTTACTTCTTGCACTTTGTTGATTAATATTCTTGGACTTGATTCGTGCCTAACGTTGCCCTAATTAATTACCACACCTAAGTCGTACTTAGCCTAGGCTAGGAATTGACAAAGGAGGGTTGAGAGATCTTCCAACCTCAATTAGCTGGTTGACCAGAGTGCTACACAAGCCCAGGAAGCCTTCTCCCAAGCTTGGTACTCACCCTTGCTAGCTTGCTTTGGATTGCCTTGAGCGCGCACAAAGTTCCTGCTGAGCTTGCTGGAGATGATGATGGAGCTGCCACCTGCAAGAAACATGCAAAAAACACACAAAGACAAGCACGCACAATCGCTCTCTCTCAAACTCGCACACAACAAATGAGGGAATGATAGGGAAGAGGGGATATGTAGTGGAGAAGGAGGTGGAGGTGGAAATGGAGAGTGAGGTGAAGATGAAGATGGAGATGGAAAAAAATCAGAAATTTACCTACTACTTACCATTCCAACGCGTCCTCTCTACGTCTTACCATCACACGCTCGTCCTCAAAGCTCGATCCCCGGCAACGGCGCCAAAATTTGGTGTAGCTCAGTGATGAGTAGCACCTCCTTTAATGTCAATCTGGGGATACGTGAGGATGGTATGAAGACCACGAGCAAGTGGAAGCACAAGTGCGTGAGTGAGAAGCACACAAGCATGCACACACATACACACACACGCGCACACACAGTAGGAACAAAGAGAGTAGACAATAGAATCACTTCTATTGCAAGAAAGTTCTCATACCAGCTCAAACTACAAGAAGCTAACCCCAAAAATGAGCTCTCTAGCTCTATTTATAGTTTTTTACTAGCTTTGGCCCTGTCCAGACCTAGTGTCCGGCCTAGTTAAAAATTAGGTTCCAGGGCTTATTTGAGGGCTCAAACGAGATCTAAAAATTATGAAAATTGGCAGGCAACTACTTCTAAGGCTCCCCAAGCTCGAGGACTCCTCGGCTTGTACAAAATGGAGCTACAAAAAGGTGAAATGATATTTACAAGGGTTTTTATTGATGAGAATCACTTAAAAATGATGTAAGGGTTTTGAAAAAAAATGAAGGGTTGCCTTAGTGCTAGATCTGCATGTGTGTCCGTACTTGCTTCTTCCCGTATACTGTCAACAAAAGGAAAAGGACCAAAATTCAAGTTTGAAAAGGGACACTTGAAATTGTATAAAAGATAATTTCCTCTATTTTGAGAGGGTTGGTTGTATTACTTGTGCTATCCAAGTAATTTGAAGAGCTCTCCTTGCAGAAATCGTGTTTCCTTAGATTTGTTGAGTCTATTCCATGTGTATCCATGGAATTTGCAAGCTTCCATTGTGTATTTCTGATTAATGTGTATGAAGAGAGGTGATTCTTGATGTATTGAGTAAGAAATTGCTGAAGAATGGAGTTGGAGATGGAAATTGTCAGTTTTCACAGAATCATGATTGTCTCGTCTGAGGGTTATAGGTATCATTTTTGAGATTTGACTTCATAATTGTGTTCTGTTGAGAAAATAACATGCTTTAGACACCAAGATCACTGAAAATGGTGTAGTGTAGCTCAAGATAATCAAAACCCTAGAAATTTCTCTTCATCTTTATCATTTCTCAAAAATCCAGCCATTTTCCTCTTATTCTTGGATTCCATCATCTAGAAGGGGTTGTGGTCTTTGTATACTTCCCGGATTGACAAATATAATATGTATTGTTGATTCTTATTCTAAAATGATTGGAGAGGACAACTCCAAAGGGTAACAACAAACATTTTTTGGCGCTGTTGTCGGGGAAGTAAAGCAAAAGCTTCATTGAAGTTGGACCTTGCTGGATCTTCCATTGATGATGGTATTGAACACATTGAAAAGGTAATACTCTTTAATCAAGAAAAGGAAATATGAAAAGGTAGGTTTCTTTGTTTGTCTTTTGGGAAAAGAAAGCAAGAGATAGCCTTTTGAGATAAAGAAGTGGTGAAATTCTTGCAAATTGATAGTTGCTCATATCATTTTTTAAGTAAAGTGCAGGTGTGTGAAAAACTGAATCAAGATAGTCGAGGATAAGGTAAAATGTGACTATCTTTGCATTTGTAGAGTACTTTTTGACCAAGTACCAAGCAAAATTGTTGATCTTGGGAAAGATGACATGATTGCATTGAGGAAAGTCAAGCAAAGTAGCTATATGCAAATAGATAAGATCCATTTGTTTAGCTAAAGGCAAAGCAACAATCTTGAGAAAACATTTATTTGCATCTTGAAAAGAAGAATGTTTGAGCTTATCTTTGCATGAATGGATAATTGCACTTCTTAGCACATTTTTCCTTGGGAAGCTCCACTCATAAACTGATTAGATTGTAAGCATAAAAGAGTATAACCAATCATGAAACAAGAGGTTAATGGACCTCTAAACAAGAAAACCCTAAAATAAGTGTTTACCTTGATTTAGGGCAAAATACTTAAAAAGTTCATAAAATCCATCAAAAAATTCAAGCAAATTTATTTTTTCTAAAAAAAAAGTTGGATTGGAGTATTATTGTGGAAAGTTGAAGAGAAAAAAATGGAAAACAATTTTGAAAATTGAAAAAATTAATAATAAGTGAAAGTTGCTGTCCAATTTCTTAAAAACTATATGTTTCTTATGAGTTTGAATGGTGTATAATTGCAGGTGACAAGTGATTTGGAGTTGGTGAAGAATCTTGAAGAGGACTAAGAGGAAAGAAAAATCAAAAACTTCAAAAACAAGAAGTTCAGAAAAAAACACGATTCTCTACACAGGATCGCGATTTTCTGTAAGAAAAAGAATTTGAATTATTTTTACACATTTGGGTAATGAGGTAACTGGTTGTAAGAGATTTTCATAAACTGGGTGAGTAAAGAAAATAAAATTTCAAAATATTAGTGAGAATTGAGCATCAAGCGGGTAAAATTGAAAATTAGGTAAAGAATCATGATGTTTACCAATGGGATAAAGGGAGTGACTTGTGTTGAAAAGTTAGGAATTGTGACTCAGAATCATAAAAGTGTTGAGAGAAAAGAATTAAACAAGTGAAAAGGTAAAATTCTGAGAAAATTACACAAAATCGTGATTGTGTGAAGTCTATAAAACCCTAGAATCTCAGAAAAAACCTCATTTGAGTGAGAGAGAGAGGGAGAAAGAGTTGGACAGAATCGCGATTTCCTGCGACTACAAGATTTTGGAGAATTTTTTATCAAGCAAGCAAGGTAAGGAATTCCTAATAATTTTTTGCATTATTTCAAGTTCTCATATGATGAATAGAGCATAGAAAATGCAGAAAATAGTGAAAATCACGGAATCGCGACTTTTAGATTTTTGATTTCTACTGAGAAAAGATAATAATATTGTTAAATATCTTTTACTGCATGTTAAAATTTTAATAAGGTGATTCTTTTGGAGAAACAAAAACTTAAACTTCAAAAATTTTCAAAATCTACACAGAATCATGATTCTATAGTCAAAACCGCGATTCTATGAAATAAAACACAAAATCTCGATTCCCAGAGCACGTTTTTCATAAGAAAATCGTGTTTCTAACAATTGTGAGCAATCACGATTGTCTGGGAACAGAATCGTGAAAATCACGATTCTCATCATAGAATCTTGATAAACACGATCCTCTTCACACAATCGTGTTAAACACGATTCTCTTCACAGATTCGTGATAAACACGATCCTCTTCACAGAATCGTGTTAAACACGCTTCTCTTCACAGAATTGTGTTAAACACGATCCTCTTCACAGAATCGTGTTAAACACGATTCTCTTCAAAGAATCGTGATAAAAACGATTCTCTTTACATTATCGTGATAAAAACGATTCTCGTCACAGAATCGTGAAAATCACGATTCTCGTCACAAAATCATGAAAATCACGATTCTCATCACAGAATCGTGAAAATCACGATTCTCATCACGGAATCATGAAAATCACGATTCTCTTCACAGAATCGTGAGAAAACACGATTCTCTTCACAGAATCGTGAAAATCACGATTCTCTTCACAAAATCGTGAAAATCACGATTCTCATCACAGAATCATGAAAATCACGATTCTCTTCACAGAATCGTGAGAAAACACGATTCTCATCACAGAATCGTGAAAATCACGATTCTCTTCACAGAGTCGTGAGAAAACACGATTCTCATCACAGAATTGTGAAAATCACGATTCTCTTCACAAAATGGTGAGAAAACACGATTCTCATCATAGAATCGTGAGAAACACGATTCTCTTCACAAAATCGTGAGAAAACACGATTCTCATCATAGAATCATGAAAATCACGATTCTCTTCACAGAATCGTGAGAAACACAATTCTCTCCAGAAAATCATGGATAAAAAAAAACGATTCTCTCCATATAATCATGAAAAACACGATTCTCTTCACAAGATCGTGGATTAATTGAATGATACTCAGATCTGGTAATAAATTGTACACACCTTCTAAACAAGATCTAGGAAGGAAGGAAATAGAGTCAGTAACAGGAGATTTACAAGAAAACGATTTAGGGCAAGAAAATAATATGGAAAATTTAAATGAAACCAATGAATCCTCTAAAATTGGTGATTACAGAAATATCCTCAAGTATATGTATACAAATAGGTTTGGAACCTATGTATATCAGGATGGGATGCATAAGTTTGTCATTAGATTGAGAAACTTAGAAGTTCCCATGAATATAACACCAGTAACACAATTCAAGGATGGATGATATGAGGATAGACAGGGATGTGTATACATCTTCTCACAGGACCCAAAAACTCTAATGACTTAGGGCAATGTGCAGACAAGAGACCTTGGGAACAAAACCTAGGGCAACCAGACTTGCCAAGACAACATGAAACTCACAATAATATTGAACAACAACAAGGTAGGAGAATACATACCTCCCCAAATCCTTTTGAAAGAGAAGCAGAAGGACTGAATGATTTTCCATTAAGAGGAAGACATCAGTGGCAAAATCAGGGAAGAATGCTTAGGCCTATCAAGTAGCCAAATGCATGAAGAATCAATATGAAGGATATTCTGACCCTCATGCTCATGCTGTAGAATTTAGACAATTAATTAGAGTAGAAGAAGTAGAGGATTACAAAGTCCAATTTGAGGCATTTGGTCTAACCCTAAGAGGACCTGCACTATCTTGGTTCATTCCCTTGAGAAAGGAGATGTATCCAGATATTAAATCTTTCCTTGAAGCTTTCATAGGGGAATTCTCAAAAATTGGGATAAAACATAGTACAGCTACCTTGATACATAGCTTTAAACAGCAAAAAGATGAAAATGTCAGAGAAGCAGCAAGAAGATTCAAACAATATATTGACAGATGCCCCAGAGAGGAGGTACCATCCATGGCAAGACAAGTATCTCTATTCATAGAAGGACTAAGAAGTGCCCGATTAAGAACCCTGGTGTATTATAGGAGATGCCCTGACCTAGGAGCATGTGTGAAAGAGGCAATAGATTTGGAGGATAACAGAGGACAAGAACTGTTGGCATTTGATCAACCTAGAACAAATGAAGATAAAATCCCACCTACAGAAGAATTAGCACAGGCAATTGCCAAAGCTTTAGAAGTTAGCACCAAGGCAAATCTGATAAACACTAGAACAACAACAAATAAGAAATGCTATAACTGTAGAGAAAATCATTTGGTACAACAATGTCCATATCAAAAACCACAACATTTGCAAGATAGGAAAACACTCAAATATTGTACATTGGAAAGAAAATGGACAAATTATACTAGAGAAGAATGCTTCTGCAATAAACAACCTATTAAGGAAAGAGAATATGCAAATCAACATAATTCACAAAGAGAATCTGGATTTTTTTAGCAACCAAGACCTGTACTTGGGCAACAACCTCCACTACCAAAAAATGTGGTACCAGTCAAATACACACCAATAGAAGAAGAAAGCTCAAGTTTAAGATCATCTTATAGAGAAGATTATCATTGGAATCAAGGATATCAGGAAGAGTGGGAAGGATATGAGCTGAGAGAACCAGAATTGCAAGCTCTAGATTTGGGAAATTGGAGAATTGAAATGGATACAGCCACATTCATGTACATAACAAATAGTTACATGTCCAATCAAAAACCTCAGTACAAAGGGAGTCAAAAAATAACTTGTTACAGATGTGGACGGAACATTTCATTAGAGACTATCCACAACCTCCTACACTAAGGATAGAAGGAGCTTATTGCAGGGATTGTGGCACGGAACACCTAATAAAGGATTGTCCAAGAAATCCTCAAAAACAACAAAACACATCTAATAACATACCATTAAAAAGAGTCAACATAATGGAGCAAGAAGAATTGAGTGACCAAGATCAAGTAAATGTAAATGCTATAACAAGAGCACAAGCTAGACAACAAGAAACAACTAAGGAACAAACGAAGAATTTATTTCCAAAGGAAAAGAAAAATAGACAAAAAGGGAGATGGGAGAAAATATGAGAAATGGAAAAAATTTGGAAGAAGAGATTATAGAATAGTCAAACAATAGTCAACCTCAGAATAAATCAACTCAGCAAGAGGCAAAAATTTCACAAAGTTTGGAAACTTTGATAAGAGCAGGAAAACTCTTGATCTGGAAGATAATGCACAAATAACCTTCCAAATCAATATAGACAAGCAATGTACAATTTTATACCACACCACAATGGAACAAATTGGTAAAACAAAATCCTCACTTGCAACACAAAATGGAAAAGTGGGAAGCAAAACCAAAGAATTTTGATCCACAACAACAAGAATTGGAGGAGTTGTTGTACATTCCTATTGATAAAATAGGAGGATATTGTGAAGGAGAAGAAGGAAATTCAACTCTAAGAATACAATTTGGTAAAAATCATGCCAAAGCTATATTGGATAGTGGATCAGGTGTGGCCATCATGACTAAACAAACTTGGGAAAGATGGGGAAGGAATGAACTAATACCCACTAAAATGAGATTATAGCTTGCAGATGGACACATAGAAAAACCCCTAGGAATATGGGAAAAGGTGATTGTGGAGATATGTGGAATAGAAATAGAGCACACTTTTGCCATAGTTGAATTCCCACAATCCACTTCATATGAAATTATCCTAGGAAGACCATTCATGGGACAAATGCAAATTGTGCAAGATTGGGGTAAGGATTGCCTATATCTTCAGAGCAAAGGAAGGATAACCAGAGTGAATCTACGAAGTGGTCAAAGGAAGGATAACCAGAGTGAATCTACGAAGCGGTCAATATTGTGACATGTTTCCTAAAGAATGGTTCAAAATACATCAAAACCAAGAATTAAGTGAAGAATCAGAGACTGAAGACCATAATGAAACAGAGCCATCAATATGGAAATGCAATGTGATCAGGAACCTCACAAATAGAAGAAGAAGGTTAAGAAAAAAAGATTGTGTAGAAGAAAGGAAATCACAAGATGAGAGCTATATACCACAAAAATTCAAAGATGAAGAATTTGAGCCTTATGGTTGGAATCAGATTTTCACCACCTTGGATCTAGCTAATGATGAGTATGTGGGAGTGAAATTCCAAAATGAAGAAGGATATGATGTCTTTCACATAGGAATACAAATGATAAAGGTATCAAAAACAGAAGAGGACCAGGAAGAAGGAAGAATATTGAAAAATGGTAAATCACAATATTTGGAAGAAGTAGAAGCTAAAGATGCAATAAAAGACAAAATTTCAGGCAAATATAGAAAGAACAAACACAAGGAAATAGAAAAAAAAAATCAAGAAATAGAAAAAAATGAGAAAATAACAAACAAAGATCAACAGTTTGATGTACCTTCAAATTTTAAGACTTATGAAGTAGAAGACAGACTACTCCTCAAACTAAAACCAAAGAGAGAAAAGAAAAGAGGGGAGGCATATGACAATGAGGAACAAACTAAGAAGGTAATGATCACCCAGGAAGAGGGGGAAAAAAGACATATAGTAATAACTCATGACATGACAAATCAAGAGGAGGAAGCATTAAGAAATTTGGCCAGAAACTATAGGGATGTGTTTGCTTACAGCTACAAGGATTTGAAAGGAATTGACCCTAAAATCTGTGAGGATAAGATTCCTATTACACCTAATGCAAAGCCTAGCAAACAAAGACATTATACCTTCAATGATAAATACTCTGCCAAAATAAAGGAAGAAATTGACAAGCTGCTGGCTGCCAATTTCATCTATGAGACTGAGTATACAGAATGGATATCTCCTATAGTTGTAGTACCAAAAAAGACTCGGAAACTCGGGGTATGCATTAACTTGAAAAAAGTGAATGCGGCAACTATAAGGGATAGCTATCCATTACCCATAACAGACCATCTTTTGGAAAGAGTTGCAGGAAAGGAGGTCTATTGTTTTTTGGATGGTTTTTCAGGATACAATCAGGTACCCATAGCTTTGGAAGACCAACATAAAACTGCCTTTTCCACAGAATGGGGAATATATGCTATAGAGTTATGCCTTTTGGTTTAACTAATGCCCTTGCAACTTTTCAAAGATTAATGTGTCACATTTTCAAAGAATTCCTAAGGAATATAATGGAAATTTATGTGGATGATCTTTGTACTTTTTCATTAAGAAGACAAGATCATTTGAAAGATTTAGAAAATATATTCAGGAAATGTAGAACATACAGAGTTTGTTTAAACCCCGAGAAGTGTGTATTCTTTGTAAGACAAGGGAGAATGTTAGGTCACATAGTTTCTAAAAATGGAATTTCAACTGATGAAAGAAAAAACTTCCAAGACCAACAAATGTAAAAGAATTGCAAACACTCATGGGACATTGTGGGTATTATAGAAAGTTTGTGCACAAGTTTGCAGACATTGCAAAACCTTTGTAGGCTTTGATCACCAAATTTGAGTGGAACAAAGAGTGTGACCAAGCTTTTGAGACTCTAAAAAGTTGTTTGGTAACAGCACCAATTTTAAAAACCCCACAGTGGGATAAAATTTTCCATGTTCATGTGGATGCTTCAAGCTATGCTCTGCGATGTGTGTTAGCACAACCAATAGAAGGGAGCAAACTAGACTTTCCAGTTGCTAGTAGGCAATTGAATTCAGTAGAAAAAAATTATACAACCACTAAGAGGGAGGGATTGGGAATGATATTTGCTGTAAAAAAATACAGACATTACCTGTTGGCCAAGAAGTTTAAATTTTTTGTGGATCACCAAGCTTTACTCTACTTAGTAAACAAACCTTGTCACACTGGTAGGATAGTCAGATGGTTTCTTCTACTAATGGAGTTTGAGTTTGAGGTAGTGGTTAGATAGGGAAAAACACATTTGAGAGCGGAGCATTTGTCCAGGATCCAGGCTAAAGAGCCAAGTTCACCTTTAGATGATGACTTGGCAGATACATATCTGTTCAAAGTAGAAAGTGTTCCTGAATGGGCCATGACTTTAGTACCTTTACTAGCCATGGGACCTTGCAAAACATTGGGAAACAACACACATTGTTGGTCTAGCATGATGGTGAGAAACACGTTAAGAAGCTCCACCTCCTTAATTGTCAATCCACAGAAGAGATAGGAGTGATATGAAGATCATGAACGTGAGATGAAGTGAGAGTGTTGTCAGGATCTTGCTCACGCGCATACAGAGATTACGGAACCGGAAAACACACAGAGAATAGACGCAACAAGAGACGAGACACAACGCAGTATTGGGTGCAATCTCCCCCCACGCACTCTGTTTCGACAGTCCACAGAGTGCATGTATTTATAGGAATTTTGATTACGTCGAAAAGAGTGGTTACAAGAGGGCGGCTTCGAAAAGCAGACGTGAAACTAAAAGTTGATAACTTTTACAGAAAGCCATTGCTTTCAATAACAGAAACTACGGTCTATAATGACCCTTATTCTAACCATTACTTTTCTAACAATAGAACCTTCTACGTAGGTTTATTTACAAAATAAATAATAATTATTCGGATTATTGATGTCCGCCCTTTCACGCCTTGCACGCTCCTCACGAACCTTCAGCTGCTATATCAAAAACATCAAAAACATATTAATACATTAATAATTTAACATTTTAACAATGCCTTGTTCAATAATATACAACATGCCTCTCAGTTGACAAGCAACTGACCTCAGTTGATAAAAGAATTCAACACTCTAACAATTGTAATGCAGTGTTCAACATATTCCATATTACTGTTACAATCCAACAATGCATTGGCCAACATATTTCATGTTACAATCCAACAATGCATTGGCTATTCGATATTTCAATCCAACATGCATATGAATTTTGTAAAAATTTCTGCAGCATAACGGCGTGATTTTGAAAACCGGAAAATTTCCGACAAACAATTTCCATGATACATAAAGAGACCAAAAGGGGATTACACACCCTGACATATGTATTTTCTTTTTTCCTCCTTGCTAACCTGCAATAAAATACATACCTGTCCCTACAATAAGAATTCATGTACCATACAAGACAAACCATGTTTAAACGATGCGTATATTCCATGTACGATGCAAAACATGCATGTCCAAAATGTAAGTGGATGCAAAAAGAAGACAACTATGCATATAAATTGACAAGAAACGTATCTGGATGGTTACAAAGTAATTTGCCGATGTGTGCAGGTGCTGAAGATGATCCACCCCTTTATCATAATAGCATGATAATATGCCTTCAGGAATCGAGGCTACGAAAAGATGATTAAAAAAAAGTTTGTTTGATGATGAATGGGTAAAGTCCAAATTCTTTTGATCTTGGAAGAGAAGCTCAAAAGATATGTTATAGCCACTCTATAAAGAGATCGGAGATATCTTTCCATAGCAGTAAAACAAAATCTCAAAAATTAAAGGTAATATGCTCCTATAGACTAAATTCAATATGTAAATATATCACAATTATCAAACATGTAAGGTAAACTGTAAAGGTAAGAATGAATCTTTAAACTCTTCTTGAAAAGCCTTCCAGGTGCGTGGACAATCTGCACGACGAGAAAGATCATTCCACCATAACTGCGCTTGTCCTACCAAATAATTGGTGGCAAACTCAATTTTCTTATTTTTTGAATATAACCCATCGGAAAAGAAATCGTTGAATAGGGATAGCCATGATAAGACAAAGCGGCCATCTTTTCGTCCGTCGAATTGAAGCATAGCATAACGTCCGTGTATGGCTTGTTGAAGTGCTTGAAGTTCTTGGTTCATAATCTCTAACTCTTGTTCGAATGAAACTCCAGGTAAAGGTGAATTACTGTGATCCTCCATGGTGCTCTTGGACCCTTGCTCTCAACCTTGGTGTATTGAACCTTCTTGTTTGCAACCTTGGTGTCTCGATCCCGTGTTCTCAACCTTGCTTGGTATCTTGAACACTCAATCAAGTGCCACCCAAGGATTTTGAAGGAATTCACACTTCCAAGTTAGCTCATTGGAAAGTTCGTTCCGAGAGCTTTCCAACGGTATATTACACGCCTCAATCCGACCTACGGATTGAAAGTTACACTTAATTCTTTGTTGGGTCCATCCTTGAAATCGCCGCGAGCGCCTTCCACAAGTAAGAGAGAGAGAGAGAGAGAGACTTGAGTACAACTCCAAGAGATGGTGGAGTGGTCAAAGTACTTCCCTTGAAAGTAGGAGGTTGTGGGTTCAAATCCTCCTACCTTAGGGACTCTAAACCTCTCTATTACCACTCAAAAATTAAAATTGCCTCGCGCGTAGCCAACGGTCGCCAAGGGAGCCTTGGTTGCCAATGTATTGCCTAAGCTCTTTGTCTTAGTCGATGCCTTGGAGTAAGCCGAAGGTGAAGATGTAGGTAAGACGTAGGTGAAAACGTAGGTGAAAACGTAGGTTCTGGATCAGAATCAGAAACCGAAACTGAAACTGAAACTGAAATAGAAACCGGAACCGGAGACGGAGACCAAAACCGAAACTGAAACTGAAACAGAAACCGGAACTGGAAACGGAAACGGAGACGGACTTGGAATCGCGAACAGAGAACAGAACCCTCTGTATTGACGCGTGCAGAGCTCTGATACCACTGTTGTCAGGATCTTGCTCACGCGCATACAGAGATTATGGAACCGGAAAACACACAGAGAATAGACGCAACAAGAGACGAGACACAACGCAGTATTGGGTGCAATCTCCCCCCACGCACTTTGTTTCGACAGTCCACAGAGTGCATGTATTTATAGGAATTTTGATTACGTCGAAAAGAGTGGTTACAAGAGGGCGGCTTCGAAAAGCAGGCGTGAAACTAAAAGTTGATAACTTTTACAGAAAGCCATTACTTTCAATAACAGAAACTACGGTCTATAATGACCCTTATTCTAACCATTAATTTTCTAACAATAGAACCTTCTACGTAGGTTTATTTACAAAATAAATAACAATTATTCGGATTATTGATGTCCGCCCTTTCACGCCTTGCACGCTCCTCACGAACCTTCAGCTGCTATATCAAAAACATCAAAAACATATTAATACATTAATAATTTAACATTTTAACAATGCCTTGTTCAATAATATACAACAGAGAGTGAAGGTGAGAAGCATGGAGATGCACACACACATACACACACATGATGAAGAGACAAGCAAGACACAATGGAAGGTGAGAAATCAACTCTATTGCTCAAGATCTCAATTACAAGCTCAAAAGTAGCTCTAAGCTCACACTAACTAACCTCAAAAATGAGCTCTCTAGCTCTTTTTATAGATTCTTGACTAGTTTTGACCGATTTCACATCTAGTGATCGGCATAGTTAAAAAATAGGTCCTAGATGCTATTTGAAAGGGTAAAAGGTGTCTAAAAATAACCAATTTTGGTACGCGCATTCTACCTAAGCTCCTCAAGCTCGAGGACTCCTCGGCTTGCACAAAATGGAGCTATAAATTAGAAAAAGGGTTTTTCTATATTACATATGTTACAAAAGTGATGAAAATCACTGTTGGAGGTTTTGAAAAGTTTCTATCAAACATAATTCTTTGAAAAATGATTCGACTGACTCCCTGCTCTGACTTTACATGCTTCCGTGTCTTCTATGCCTCTTGCTATTGCCAACGCCCCCCTCCCTCTTGCTTCTGTCGTCCTCGACAGAACCTTGTTGTGCAGTTTGTCGGATGTAATTCTGTAGGAGGTCTTGAGCGAGGGTGTGCTCTGATATGCGAATGCCTTGGGCCAGATCTGCCTCGAGTTTCTCCCAATCAATCGGTTGTGGTTCATCTGATGGCGGAAGTCGATAATGCGTTGAATATACCATCTGTTCACAGGCAAATAACTGCAATAGTGTGTAGGCCTGCTAATGAACACTTATGAATGATATTCCCAGAAGTCGGTTGTGAACATTTCTTCGAATGTCTACTTGTAGCACGCCGGTAAATATTTAATTCTGCAATGCCAGGCATAACACACCTAGACAGATGGCATTGTGCTCATATCATATGCAAGATCTTGGTTACCATGCTCGAATCCCGGGGTGTTTACATGAGGTGCCTTGACGCAATGGAAGACTTTGAAAACCATTTGCATCATGTCAAATATTTTGACAGTCATATGTGCTGCTATATCATCCATATGTTGTAAGCGAGGGAGCTAGTGACGAATCGTGGCCATCATGTAGCCAATTGTTGGTGATCCTATGGGTGACCTGAAATATGGGTAATTTAACCAATCCTGGCATTGCTTGTTGTTCTATACCTTTATCGCAAATGCCTTCCAAGATCGTCGACGTGGCACTGGTCCCCAACATGGGTTATACTTTAAGTGTAAAGGATCCTTGACCCATGTACTCATCATCTCAGGGTATTCTTGCAATAAATCCTTGCGCCAATCTGGTTGATAGATTTCTCCTTGCTGCGCATCCAATGGCAAATCTTCAGGCTCAAACTGAGTAGCGTGAGAGGGTTTCTTGCCTGTTTCTTTCTCTATGGCCAGCTGATATTACGCCATTAACATAAAGTACGGTTTGTATTGAAGCTCATGCCCAAATATGTATTGACGAGGGGCCAAGTGAGCAAAATATGGTGATTGTAAAATTCTTTCTTCAATGATGGCCATGGCATGTAACTACGCCTCTACTCTGGCTGAGTGGGTTGTACCAAGCTCCTCAATTGTCTTCATCCATGCGGGAGTCGGAAGTTCATAAGTCATCTGGCCTTCGGCCGTGACGCGTCCGCCTGGGATGGGTTGGGGTTCATATGCTTCTTCAAACGTTTCCTCCACCGGAATAGTCAGAGTTTCTTCCTCAGCTGGTAGCTCCAATGGGGAATCTCGCCTGGGTGGTGCTTCATATACTGCTATTCGTGATTGAAGTGTGGATACCTGGGCCCGTAAAATGTTGAGTTCCTCTAAGAGCTCAGGAGATGGGTCTGAAGGAGCTGGTAGTCCTTGTTGTACTGGTGCTCTTAGCTGGAGTATATTATGATCTTCTTTCAGCTTCTGATATTCTTCATTCATGCTGTCATATTCTTCTAGCAGTCTGACATGATCATCTAGCAACATTTGCATTCATTCTGAGGGCACAGCCTTGAAACGGCTGAGACTTAACGGTTGGTCGGGGTGATCAAGAGCAACTTCTAAGTTTTCTCTGTTCTGTTCTTGTAACCGCTGGTTCTCTTCCTTTGCTGCTGCCAAATGTCGTCTTAGCAGTCCCATATTTCTTGTTAACGTTGCATTACGAATCGTCTAGGCCCTAAGCCAGTTGTCGATGTCGGTGATAGCCTCTTTGGTTTTCTCTTCACTTTCTAGTTCCAGCTTATGATAAGCCTCGCGTAGTTCTTGATATCGGGTGTTCAGTGAGGCATTCTCAATAGACAATAATTTAAGCTGCGATTGTAAATCATTCGTGGTCTTTTGCAGCATCTGATAATTAGTTCCTAGGGATATAAATTCCTCTCTCACTTGGGTCATGCATGTGAACATTTGTCGAAATGCAGTATCTATAGTGGGTGATAATATTAATGGTGTGCTAAGAGAAGATGCAGTGGGTGTAGATGCAACTGTATTGTCAAAATTGGTAAACACAAATAGGAATGATTGGGATTTACAACTTAATCATGTTCTATGGGCCTATAAAGTGGCATACAAAACTGCAATTGGAACCACACCGTTTAACTTGGTTTATGGTCAAAATGTAGTTCTGCCTCTAGAATTCCTCATCCCAACACTAAAGGTGGGTAGCCAATACAAGTGGACTCAACATGAGTTATCTGAGAGAGTGGTGGAACTGGAAAAACTAGGAGCCTCTAGACTTCAAGAAATTATGAGCATATATGTAGACAAGAAAAGGCAAAAAACTTATTATGATGTTCATATTAAAGAAAAGGACTTACAAGAAGGAGATCTAGTCCTAGCATTCACAATAAAGGAACATCAGAAGAAATTTCAAAAGAAAGGTCATGGACCTTATATCATCCATCAGATTAGTAACAGTGGAGCTATCCAGTTAGCTAACATAGATGGAGAAATCATGCCAAATTTTATCAGTGGATGTAGGTTAAAAAGGTATGAACTTCCATTAATTGTTTCGGAATGGAGAAGAATACATCAAGCTCAAAACAGGAAGAAAGAAGAGGAAAAAATTAGGAATGAAGCTCAACAGGAGGCAAAGGAAAGGATAAGGAAAATCAAAGATCTTAGAGAAGTTCTTTTATGTGAAACACCTCTAAGGGTAAGAGAACATTTGCCTATTATAACATGAATTTTTATGATGAGTAAACCAAAGTCCTAATAGATTCAGGAGCACAAGTGCATTTGATCAGTTCAGCTTTGTTGGATAAGTTTAACTTAAAAAGGACTGAAAGTAAGACATTTATCAAAACTTTAGAAGGACAGATAATACAAAGCATGTCTTCACCAACTATTAAAGTTAAGTTCAAAGAAGAATGTATGAAAATAGATTGTGAAGAATGGCCAAACCATATGATGACTGAGAAATTGATTTTGGGACAACCATGGCTCAGGCAAGGTAAGGTAATTCTGGATTTTGAAAATATGAAGATTAAATTGACAATAAATGACAAAAGGTTTTTAATGCTTTTATTGAGTAATGAAGAAGAAGAGGATCAACAGGATATTCATGACCCAAAATTGAGAGGATTTACCTTTCCACTAAAAGGTACAAAGGAGGCACAATCATAATTTCTTGATAATCAAAATTACTTCAATAAAAAATAGGATAAAATTGAAAGAAACAAAAAGTGTTGCAAAGACAGAAGAAAGGTGGCAAGTATGGAATGACCAGAAGCATTTAGGCATCAATACAGGAAGAATGTGGAAACAAAGTACATACAAGCATTGCTCATCAAAACAATATTCCAGAACCAAATGGATATGGAAGCCAAAAACTTCTAAGAATTGTGTATCAAAGGAAGAAGGTTTTATTTCTAAAACAAAGTCGACAGGAATCAAATATTATTGCGTTAAAAAATCAGATTTGATACAATGCAGGGAATAACATGATTATCTGATATACACTTAGGATTCTTGATAAGAAATTCAGAGTTTTACAGAAAAGAAACTATGACATCTTGGAAATAATTTCAATTTGTTCTACCTCATCCTTTTTCTAAAGAAGAGAAATAGGAGGGGAACAAAGGATGTGGAGGAAATTATTATTAAAAAAAGAAAAAAAAAAGAAAAAAGAAAAAAAGAAAAAAAAGAGAAAAAAGAAAAAAGAGGAAAGAAAAAAGAGAAAAAGAGAGAGAGAAAAAAAATTATCCATTTTTCTTCTATAATTCTTTTTATTAAATAAGTTATTTAAGCACAAGCAAGATATAGGTGGTAATGTAGCAGGTTTCTAATTTTTCATTCAATTTTTTTTCAAATTCTTCTTTTTTCAAATATTTCCTTTCTTTATAAGAGCTGTCAAGAGAGAAGAGAGCACTAGACATCTTGCTACACATGTAATGATCACTTCAATTGAGTTTTTATCTGTGATACAAATGGGAAAGTCATGAATGCTCAAAGTTTTGTTTTCATTATTTTTCATTTCATCTCAAGACCAATGCGATTTGATTTATGTTTTCTGAGACTCATGTGGGTGGAGTTTTTTTTTCTCTTTTGTGTGATATTATATTTTTCCAGAATGGTGAACCCAAAGGAACTACCAATCCATGATTTCAAATCAGAATCAGTAACTCTGTCTAGAGGACATTGGTTCTTGGATAGTGAAGCTGCAGTAGAAGAAGTGGAGTTAGAGTCTAATGAAGAGCAGGGAACTCGAGAAACAGAGAAGGTAGTGAAGGAACTCAAGGAAACCAATGCTTTTGGAGTGATGGATGTAACTCCATACATACATGAGCAATTGAAGGAAGCAGCCAAACATTGGGAGCAAACGAAGTACATGAATGGAGCTCAATTCTTAACAAGAATTATATATCATGTTCTAGGGATGGAGGATCAATTACAATTGGCTCCAGAAGCTCAATACTTCAGAAGTGTGATGACAAGAATCAAAAGTCCTTCTAGAATTATGACTACAAGGGAAGTAGAAGCCCAACCAAGCATGAGGGGAGTAGAAAGGAAAAGAAAAGGAGTCTCAGAAGAAGTCATTCCAGTAAAGAAAAGAAGATTGGATCCTAGAAAAGTGGAATTGGAACAGGTGGAAGCAACTAAGGAAGAACATGAAGCTGCTTAGAAGCAAGTACAGTCTTCAAATGATCCTCATCCACCTCAGACAAGCAAGGAGCAATTGTATACCTATTTGACTCAAGGAAATAATAAAAGGGTAGTGTCCAGTAGCCTTTTCCCATCAAGAAATTTATCATTCTGAATCTCCAAGCATGGAAGTTGTTCTTGTCCAGCTTATCGCTCATAAGCTGACTCATTCCATCTGCGTTTGCCATTTCTACAACAGTTCACAACACCGCAACACACTACAAGCAGCACTTCTGCTTGAACACTGTCACACTATGACATGACAGTTCGATCTCAGAAAAACACAGTTCTCGTGTATCAACAGTACACAGAATCGCTTGAAATTATGGATCTGGAATATATGAGTGTCAGCGAACACAACGCAAGTTATAGTTTTTGAAACTGACCTGGTTTTTCTGTGGGCCCCACCTTGCAGGCTCGAAACGGAGGTCGAGATGGCTCCGAAACTTCGATCTGACAAAAACGAGTGACCCTAAAGGGATAACTTCCGAAAATATTTTAAGGTCTTCTACCTTCATGCCGATTTTCGTAGCAAATGGAGGCCGTTTGTGAAATCGCGTTTTCTCCACACCTTGCCACGTAGTCTTCACCATCGCTTTCTCCTCTCTACAGCCACGCTGGCTCTGATACCATGTCACGAGGAAGGAGATAAGGAAGAGAGCTCACACACACACACACTCACTCTGAAGGAGAAGCACACACACAAATTGAGACAGGGAAGAATGATCTTCTTCTTCTTCTATTACATAAAAGGAATGTACAAGAATGAGCTAAAAAACAAGAATACAACTAGTGCAATATATAAAGATTGGTACATAAGGAAAAACCTAATGTCCACGAATGAGTGAGCTGGCAAGAAACAAATGTGCCATCACTCTCGGTAGATAAATCTAATAAAGCTCAATGAAGTATCCCTGACATATACCAGCGTGACCACTATACATGTCAGAGAAACGAAAAACTGGTATGTGTCATCCTGGATCATCACATGTTGAGCTTGATATCTCAACACTTTCTACCATCCATGCTTTGAGAAATTCATGACTTTTTGGATACTTTTTGGGCAAAATATCATGAATTTTTGGTTTTTGGATTTCACGAAATCGCGACCTTTTGGTAGTCTCACTCTCAAAAAATCATGATTCTTTGATACACCTTGTTTGTCTGTTTTGACCCCTAGAAGCCTGATTTGACATAACTTTCTCATCTAAAGTCCATTTTTTGACCTTCATGTGGGATTGAGAAGCCAAGGGATCCAAAGGATTTTGAACACTACAAAGGGGGAAAAAGAGCAACTTGAGGTTGGAATCATTCTTTAATCCCTCAGTCAATTCTTAGCTTAGGCTAAATATGAATAGTGATATTCACTAATCAATGCTACAATAAGTATGAATCAAGTCCAAGACAAACCCTAATTTCTCAAGTTCGAGCATAGTTAAGATATGATTGTGAAAAGCTGTAAAGAAAAAGGACTTAAGTACATTCATCACATCTCAAAGTGCGATAAAAATAAAGCACAATTGGTTTGCATATAAGTACCAATCAAATAGGTGCATGCATCTATGAGGATGGTCTAAGGCGATCAATTCTCCAACTTAGAAATCTAGATCAACCCGTCGAACTTGAACACCTAGTGGTCAAATTTGAAGAAGGCTCATACATTGACAAGCAAGGAACCATGTATGTGGTTGAGATTACTAGACAGGATAGATGAGTTTGGAAATATCATTCTAGAGAACGAGATAGGAGACCTAGATCAAGAAGAGCTAAGAGGAGAACCCAATACCCTTAGAGGAAAATCGGTCCTAACCAGAATACTCACACCTGATTGGATTCCTCAGGATAACAAAGGCATAGAATTGTTTTGGAATAGGGAGAGAGATTATGCTTTTTCTAGGTTTAAGACTAATCAACCTAGCAGAGTAGGAAATGTGACGATATATGAATTTAGAGATCTTGATACCCCTAGAAAAGAGGTTTATCTAGATAACACGTCAGAGAGAATGTTCTTAGTAATAGAGCATGGCAGGCATGCATACACTTGGTAGGGTGAATTGATATTCCCTCCACCATGATCTAATGTCTCCCATGGCCTCCAAGGAGAAGGATCATCCTAGGCTCATGAAAACCAGAGGGAAAGAGCTAGAGAGAGACCCGAGGTAAGATTTGCACATATAGTAGGTAGAAATAGATATGGACTTGAAGGTGAAGGACTTGAAAGAGAGAGATATGTTGGAGTTAGACGTCTGCGGAAGCACACGAACAGCACAAGGAAGAAGAAGAAGCTTGGAGCACAAGACACAATACTGAATGTATTACTAGAGAATGTACAAAGATAAGTAGCCCATTAGGGCAATAGGCGTATATACAAGCCGGGGGAAAAAAACCTCCTAAAGAGGGAAAAAAGTGCCCCGACAGTCCTAGTGTGTTCACACACATCACTACCTAAATATATCAACAAATTCCCCCTTGGAGTAATGCGGTGAACAAGGAGTTGGCACTCATGTATAAGGAAGTGCCAAGCTAGGTGGAAATCACTCCACAAAAGGAAGTAAGCCCAAAGCTTTGCGGAAAGCTTCAAACTTCTCCCTATGCAGAGCCTTCGTGAAAAGGTGTGCAATGTTTTCCTGTGTGGGCACATATGCCAAGCTGATCTCCCCTGTAGAGAACCTCTCCCTGACATAGTGATAATGCACCTCAATGTGCTTAGTGCGAGCATGGAACACAGGGTTCCTCGCAACTGCCAATGCGCTCTGACTGTCAGTGAAGATGGTGGTGGCAGAAGTCTGACCAACACCCAAATCAGCCATAAGGCGTCTGAGCCACACACACTCAATAGTCCTTGTGAAAGCTGCCCTATACTCAGCTTCACAACCGGAAGTGGCCACAGTAGGCTGCTTCTTGCTCAACCAAGATATACATGAGCTACCAAGCATGAAGCAAAAACCACTAGTGGATACACAACTGTCATAGCAACCAGCCAATCCGAGTCAAAAAAAGCATGCAAATCTGGCGGTAGTGATCCCCCCTTGGGATAAAACAACCAAAGTAGCTGAGTACCACTCAAGTAGCGAAAGATGCGCTTAACTGCCTTCCAATTCGTGACTCCCGGGCAATGCATAAACATGCTCATCTGTGAGACAGCAAACTGAATATCTGGCCGAGTAATGCATAAGTAAATCAAGCATCCAACCGCCTACTGATAGAGAATAGCATCAAATGCATCTCCACCATCATGAAGACTCAATCGTAAACCTGTCTCCATAGGAGTGGCAATAGGCTTACAGCCTTCAAGGCCAAAACGCTGCAATAATGTGTCAATATATTTTGTTTGACACAAAGCCATTCCACCATCAACGTGCATAAACTGAATGCCCAAATAGTGATGCAAATGCCCCAAATCAGACATCTCGAATGAGGCATGCAAATCAGCCTTAAAATAAGCAATATGCTTCTCAATAGGACCAGTGAGCAGCATGTCATCAACATAGACAACCATGATCAGAAGCACATCATTAGCATGTTTAACATATAAGGTGCTTTCAGTTGGATTGTTCTCAAAACCATGTGCAATCAGATAGGCATGTATCTTCTCATACCAAGCACGTGGTGCTTGCTTTAAACCATATAATGCCTTCTTTAACTTGAACACCTGGTTTTCATGCCCTTTCTGTACAAAGCCACGGGGCTGAAAAACATGCACTTCTTCATGCAAGTCACCATTCAGAAATGTTGTTTAAATGTCCAACTGATGTACATTCCAACCATGATGGGCTACAAGTGCACAAATGCTCTGAATAGTAGTCATATGGCATGTAGGTGCAAAGGTCTCATCAAAATCAATGCCTCTTTCCTGCGCATAACCCTTTGCAACAAGCCTAGCCTTATACCTGTCAATTGTACCATCAGGTTTACGCTTCAGCTTGTATACCCACTTAGTGCCAATGGCCTTCTTGCCAGGAGGCAAGTCACATAAAGACCATGTATCATTCTTCATTATAGCATCATATTCAGATTGCATAGCAGCCATCCAATTTTTTGAATTTTGTGCTTCATCAAAAGAAACGGGCTCATTCTCATCATAGAGACTAGACGCAGCCATAGCATAGCAATCTAATGCAAAGGAGGCACTATGAGAGCCTGAACGAGTACGATATGACAAAGGTGCATCTAATTTGCTATCATGCAAAGTCTGCACCAGCCATTTTGGCATAGTTTTTGCCTGCTCAATATCAGCTCTCTCATCAACAAGTGCATCATGTAAATCTGCATCAGAAATGTTATGATCTACATCATCATATGAAACCTGCAAAGGCTGAGAAGTTGCCTCATTAGGACCAGCAATAGAATGTCCACCTGTAAAAAGAGGCATCAAAGTATCATACATGTCTTTGGAGCTAACAGATGGCTCCTTAGTACATGAAAGCAATGGCTGAACTGCATCTTCCACAAAAACAACATCACGGCTAACCAGAATGTGTTTTGTCTGTGGATGATACAGACAATAGCCTTTACTTTCAGAACTATACCCAATAAAATTACATTTTACTGCTTTATCATCCAATTTTCTGCGATGTTGTTCAGGCACTAGTGCATATGCCAAACAACCAAAAACACGCAGATGAGCAACAGATGGCTTGCGGTCATGCCAAGCCTCATATGGAGTGATAGACTGCACCGCTTTAGTGGGACACATGTTCAGTACATATGCTGCACACATGACAGCCTCAAGCCAGAAACTATGTGGTAAAGCCTGACTCTTGACCATGCACCTCGCCATCTCCATGAGTGACCTATTCTTTCGTTCAGCAACTCCATTCTGTTGAGGTGTATACGGCACTGTACACTGGTGTTTTATCCCACGTTCAGCCAGAAACGCATTAAAATCTGAAGACATATATCCCCCCCCCTCGATCAGAACGGAGGGTGCCCATTTTACATGCTGACAGATTTTCAGCCAAAACCAAAAACTGTTTGAAGCACATGAACACTTCAGACTTTGCTTTGAGTGGATATACCCATGCATGCCTGGAAAAATCATCAATGAAAGTCATGAAGTAAAGGAAATTTCCAAAAGAGGGTGTCTGCATAGGACCACAAACATCATTATGTACAAGCTGCAATTTCTATGTAGCCCGAACTGAACCATCTTTTGGAATTGAGATTTATGCAGGCATAGCAAACTAGCAAAATTTAGATGACTAAAGCATGCATGCCAAAGCTTTGAATCTGACGTAGCCTGAGAATCATTTACTGCACATGCCAAATCATTTACAAATCTTTCATAGTCTATGAGCTTATACAGCCCACGACATAAAATGACAAAAGCAATAATCACATCGCCATTTAACAGATCATGAACTCTACACGTGTCATCAACAAATTTCACAACCAAGCCAAACTTGGCTAATGCAGAAACTGATAACAGGTTCTTTTTGATCCCTGGCACAAATAAAGCATCTGATAAAGTGAAAGAACTACCATCAGCAGTGGTCATAATGATCTTACCAACTCCCATAACAGGATAAGAGGAGTTGTTGGCACATGTAATAGTATTCCCTATAGGGACAGGCTCGAGTGAAGAGAAGAAATTGTGATGTGAGGTAATATGTTTGGTCGCCCCACTGTCAAAGTACTAAGCATCTGAGTCCACTGCAGACATGCACTGATCATGAGAAGATGGGTCAAAATTGCAGACAGTAGTAAACGCCCATTCTTCTTCCTGCACAAGATTTGCGGACTCTATTTTTGGTGTAGAGCCCTCTGCAACAACCATTCCAGCCTCTTTCTTCTTTGCCTCTTTAGCAGCCAGTTTTGGAGAGTTCTTTATGATATGATCATTCCCTTTACAGTACTTGCAAAACAATTTCTGCTTTTGTAATTTTTTCTCATCTTTATCCTGGTGCTTCTCAGCATTTGCAGATTTCTGCTTACTAGTAGAAGAGCTCCATTTTCCTTTGCCCTTCTGACTAGCCAGTAAAGCTTGATCTACAACTCGTGTAATGGACCTGTTCTGCCTGGACTGATCTTCGTGCAACAGAACAGAGACTAACTCCTCAAATGACAAGGCATTTGGATTGCCTTTCATCATCAACCGAAGAGTAGAAGCAAAACTCTGATATGAATCAGGAAGACCATTCAGAATGGTCTGCACAAGTGAGCTATCTGGTATAACCTCATCAACAGAAATCAATTGTTCCTTCAAGTCTTTGATCTTCGTTAGGAAACTGTCCATAGAATCACCTTCATTCATGTGCTCACTTTCCAACTGTTTTTGGAGGTAAGCAACACGAGCCTCATTCCTAGCTTGGTACAATGTGATAAGTGTATCCCAAGCATCCTTTGTTGTTCTATAAGAGTGAATGTGAGGAATAATAGCACGTTTGATAGACAAAGCTATCAATGCATGTGCTTGAGCATCTCTACCATCCCAACAAATTTGCTCTACAGTAGGCGCAACAAAAATAGTAGCACGAACAAGAATCTGTGGAATATCATCTTCCACACCATCTTCATCAGCTCCAGCACCTGTATTTGCAGTACCTGTCGTTATAGGTGTAACAGGACGTCTTTCAACACCCTGGACAATGTTCCATAGTCCTTTTGCAACCAATACATGTCGCATCATAGAAGACCATAATGGGTAGTTGGTACCATCCAACTTATCCTCAACAGCCAACATACGTAATACATCACAGCTTTCAGCCATGGTTGGTGACTAAAATACCTTGATGCAGAAAATTGACTGTATCTCAAAAAGTTGAACAGAACTGCCCAGACGAGCTCTGCTAGACCTGTAGCAGACTTCGAGACGCTTAAACTGGCGAACAGAAACTGGTATATACCTTTGGCATAAAAAGACAAAATAGCCTACATAAGCACTACGATAGTGCGTTCGAAGGTCGAAATGAGCTCAGATACTGCAAACGGAGGAGTGTTGATGGCGCCATAGATGAAGCGACGACCTGCTCTGATACCAATTGTTGGAGTTAGACGTCTGTGGAAGCACACGAACAGCACAAGGAAGAAGAAGAAGCTTGGAGCACAACACACAATACTAAATGTATTACTAGAGAATGTACAAAGATAAGTAGCCCATTAGGGCAATAGGCGTATATACAAGCCGGGGGAAAAAAACCTCCTAAAGGGGGAAAAAAGTGCCCCGACGGTCCTAGTGTGTTCACACACATCCCTACCTAAATATATCAAGAAGACATAGAGCACATAGATATCAAAGAGACGAACATGATTTTCCATTGCCTAGACCACAAGAGTACCCACAAACCCTTAGACCCTCTCAAGTTTTCAAGACAATGAAAAACTACTTTGATGGGTCAGGAGATCCTTATGATCATGTGGCCAAATTCAAACAAGTATTTAGAGCTTAACAACTCGAGGACTTGAGGGTACTACTTTAGCATGGTTTTAGCCCCTAAATAGTCGCAACTACTGAAATATAGATCAACTACTAGAAGCATTCATAGTAGAGTTTTCCAAGAGTGGCATCACGCATAACACATCATCCTTGATCCATAGCTTCAAGCAGACATTAGTCTGGCTAGCTAGACGTAGATCTAAACAATATATGGAAAGATGTCTGATACTTGAATTACCTAGACAAGAAAAACAGGTTTCCTTGTTTTTAGATGGGCTTCTAGGCAGGAAACTTAGATCATATGTATATCTTAAGGAGCCAATCACACTAGATCAATGCCTGAGAATGTGTATTGACATAGAAGACAATTTGGGTGAGGAGTTAGAATTGTCCAAACACTATAGGATTCTGATAGCTCCACGAGTCATACTTCCAAAGCTCCATTGAGATGGATGAGCTAGCTGAGCAAGTTGCCAAAAAGCTATGAGTTCAAAATAGACAAACACCAAAGGTCACTCATTGAAGTGATGTTATACTTGTGGATGTGACCATATGACTAACATATCCCCATCACAAAATCAAAACATGAGAGAAATGAATGCTCCATATTGTACTATTGAGAGAAAATACACCAACTATACAGCTCAAGATTGTCCATACAATAGGCAGATTATCAAACAAACTTATCAACAACCTTACCAATAGGGTAGGTATCAAAACCAACACCAACAACCATATTATGGGCCACAACAACAATACCAACAACAATGTCAGGCACCATATAGGCCACAACCTGTCCTTAGAAACCAACTGCCACCTCCTGCCAACATGATTCTAGTCGAGTATATAGTGGTAGAGGAGAACCGTAATAGAGCATTGGTGCCGATCCATTTGGTCTCAAAAAATGACCCTCATGCTCAGATTTCTGACTATGCCCATGAAGATAGTCCACAAGCTTATTACACAGAGTCACCTGAGCACAATGAGATTTATCTGCATCAATATGAGGCATTACCTATGAAACCAAATTGGGAGCCAGAATAATCCAATGTCATGTATATGACTCCTAACACAAAGCCCCAATTGATACAAATGAGACCATAAGCCCCTAGAGGACCATGTTTTAGATGTCAAGGCGACCATTTCATTCATGAATGGCCCCACCCACTAGCTCCAGGACAAAGGTAGAATATCACAATACAAGGCTTCTATCTTGAGTGTGGAAAAGATCATCTCCCAAGAG
Source organism: Ceratopteris richardii (assembly GCA_020310875.1). Lineage (NCBI taxonomy): Eukaryota > Viridiplantae > Streptophyta > Polypodiopsida > Polypodiales > Pteridaceae > Ceratopteris > Ceratopteris richardii. The sequence continues at coordinate 5,173,567 of CM035420.1, forward strand.
ATTGCCCAATTTCTAGAACCTGATCCACCACATGTTTCCCTAGCTCGACTTCAAGAAGGGATGAAAACTACAAACGTAGACAAGAGTTACCCTATAGCAGATTTAGAGATTGAACGGACAAAATTTTGCATGAAAATGATAAATTAACTCAGGCTATGCTAGAGGCCAATTGAGTGTTCAATCACAAAAACTATATCAAACTAGGTTTTCATTTTTGGGGCTTATTAGAAAGATTAGAGTAGTTGGTAAACAAGTCGTAGGGTTCTTTACCTCCACACGCTCAACCAGCTGTTGAAAGAGAAAGCTCACCACAAACAAAAGTTTATGTTCCTGATTCCATGGATGGTGAAACACCTCTTTCAATTCAATAGTACTCTCAAGAGTTCTTGCAAGAAATACAAGAAGAGAAATGGGCCCAAGGAGAAGGGTAATACCCCTCCCATTCTTGAAATCAATGATCTTCATGATCAATGTCCCCAAGACATTCCATCTATTTATGGAGACCAAACAGAGCAACAAGAAGACAAAAGATTAGATTTTGGAGAGTTGCCATAATTCACAGACACCTTTATCTTCCCAAATATGCATTTGGAACCATAATGTACTTTGGAGCATCATCTTCAAATAGTTGTATCAAAACAGACTACCTCCAAGTTTGAAGAGTTGTAAAAAACTTGTTATTTATGGACCATGACCTACTCAATATTTCATTCAGTGCTCAATCACTGATTACAATTGACCCAAGAGCTTTTAGACATTTACCCGTGAATGTATAGTAATGACACTGTTCGATTGAAACTTCTTGGAGACTTGGCTCGCAAGCTGGCTTGGAGTTTAGTAAAACTTGAAGATTTTCAGAATAAATATAACTCCATGATGTTGGAAAAAGATACACGGTTTGCAAAGTGGGAGTAGATGACTGCCCAGATTAACCGACTACGAGAGGAGATAGAACCTGTCAGGGCTGAGAATACTAATCAAGCCAGTCTTGTTAATGAAGAACTAGTAGATGAATTGAATGAGAAGTTGACAGAGAACAATACTTTGAAAGTCACTGTGGAGGAAAACTCAAAGATCATAGCCAGATTGCAAGGGGAGATCAGAGAGACACAGAAATTGAATCAGAAACTAAAGAAAGGTAATAAAGAGTTAGTTAGGAAGTTACAGAAGGCTGAGCAGGAAGTACAAAAGTTAGAAGCAAAAGCTAAAGAACAGAGTGAGGAAATGAAGAGGCAAAGTATATCAACTATGGAGGTGGAAGAAAGACTGGCAGTCCAGAATTTAGAGTTTACTACCTTGGAAGAAAGGTTTCGGACTGTACAAGAAAACTTAGACACCGTACAGGCACAGGTTGCAAGAATACCCGAGCTGGAATGATAGGTAGAGAAATGGAAGCAACATTGTGCAAATGAAAATCTGGTATTGGTCAATAAAGAAGTAGAATATAAGCTCTGAAAAGCTCCTTCAATTTTGGAAGTTGCCTGTCCGACTAAGTTAGAAGAAATGACAAAGACTACTATGGAAACTATAACTTAATTATCGGATGTAACCCTAGCTTTTGATAAATTGTTAGAAGGTTTCCAGCAGCAGATCCCTGAACTAGAAGCTTCTACCCTTAGTTATAGAAGTGCTAGTCAACAACTATTAGACCCTAAGGAGTTTTTTGAAGCGGATATATTATTAGCCAAAGAAAATCTTAGAGACATGTTCAATGAGTTGCGGTATGATATAGAAAGAATTATGTTCCAAAAATGCAGAATCAAGATGATGATCTGTAACTTTGTATTTTTTGTAATTAGTGGGTTTGGATCCATTGTGCGTTCGAGTGTTAGCAGCTAGTGTGGTCAAACTATTTTTGTAATCATCATTCTTATGTAATAACGGAGATATCAAGAGTTTTCAAAAATTGTAATTTCCATATCTTTCCTATTTTGGAGGTCCGAAACAGTGTGAAGCCCTTAATCTTACTCCTTTCTTATGAAGTACGGTGTTAAGTTTCTACAGGATCAGATTTCAGAAGCGACGATTACGGAACAAGTAGATACGGAGAGCTGTGAAGATTGAAGTCTAAAATTGGAAGCCAAATTATAACTAGATACTGTAATGTAATCGTTGTTTATATTTTGAACTCAGATTCTATTTTACTATGAAGTTAAGATTCTGGATCCATTGTGTCTATGGATTGTTCTATCTGCACTCACTCACACTGAAGTAAAGGAACAGAAACACATGTTTACGAGTATTCATATTCGTAAATCCCCGTTCCCAAACCTATATATTGGGTACTATTAGTCTATCAACGATCAGTACGCAAACAGGGTCCCTATCGAAGGTGGGAGGGTTGAACGAGAACCACTTAGGGATCTTAGGGCTCACAAGGGTTGGGACAATTTTCCCCTACCTAGGCCTAAAGACCACCCTAAAACTTTGAGGCCTACTCAACTAGTGAAGGCCATGAATAATTTTTTTCACGGATCTGGAGATCCCTATGAGCACGTAGAAAAATTCAAACAGGTGTTACAGGTAATTAAGTCAAAGTCATGTTCACACAATTCAATGCCTTTGGACTCACTCTAAAAGGTGATGTGTTGAATTGGTTTTGACCATTGCACCAGCACCAATTTAGAGACATCCACCACATGATGGAGTCCTTCATTATGGACTTTTCCAAGAGTGGAATCAGACACAACATGTCTTCATCAATACACACATTCAAACAAACCCCTCAAGAGACACTGATGATGGTTGGTTGAAGATTCAGATGTTACATAGAGAGATGCCCCCCATTGGAAGTACCCACTCAAGCCAAACTAATAGGTTTGTTCATAGACAGCCTATTGAGTACTAAGCTTAGGTCATACGTATTCCTAAAGGAGCCAAGAACCTTGGATCAATGTTTACGTATCTGTGTAGACATGGAAGATAACTTAGGAGAAGAGCTAGAACTTCCCAAGGTTCACAAAGATTCGGACAACACTATAGAGACCTCATCTAGACGTTCCAATTCGATAGAGGACTTAGCGGAACAAGTGGCCAAATGTTTGGGAGTCTCTAGCAAATCAGGCATCAAATTAGCCCCCCAACCCCCCAAAGGTGTTACACTTGTGGAGGTGAGCATATGGCAAACATGTGTCTACACATAATACAACCCATAGGAAACTCCAATGGAATGTATTGTACCATAGAATGAAGATACACTAACCACACAGCTCAGCATTGTCCATATAATAAATAGGTGCTTAGGTAGAGTTACCCTCAGCAATATCAGCCAGGTAGATACCAAGGGTAGTACTGGCCATAGCAATATTATCGTGCCCCCCCTCATTACCAAGCTCCTTATCAAGCACAGCCTAGACCCCAACATTTCCTAGGACAACAACCTCCACCCACTACGAATGTAGGTTCTATGAAGTATGCCACACCAGAGGAGAATTCAAATATGGCATTATTACCCATGAACCCTTTGATCACAGACAATGACCCTTATGCAAAAAGTTTTGACTCCAACCATGTGGATATCCCACCAGCCTACTACACGGAATCACCAAAAAACTTAGACCCTTACTATGAGAATCCTGTGTATGAGCAAAATTGGGAACTGGATTACGCTTAGGTCATGTATACAAACCCCAACTCGAGACCACAAGCTAGACAAATAAGACCACAGGTACCCAAAGGACCATGTTTTAAATGCCAAAGAGACCACTTCATACAAGATTATCCACATGTAGCAACTACACTACAGTCGCAATATTTCAATATTCAAGGCTTTTGTCCCGAATGTGGAAAGGATCACTTTATAAGAGATTGCCCTAAGAACCCCTCTAATACATCAACGAAAGTGACCTCCATCAACGTAATAGGAATTGTGCAACACACCAAAGGTTCCATACCCCAGTACATACCCATCCATGCAGTAACTAGAGCCCAAGCACAAAGGCAAATACAACCAAAAAACCTGAGAAGAATAGTTGAAGCCATGGAAGTAGAAGAATCAATAGGAAAGAGAACGAGAACTTGGAAAGAGTCACGAGAGTGACATAAGAGAAAATGGAGTAAAAAGATCAATGAGTTAGAGGAAAGCCTAAGAGAAATCAAAGCTAAAATCTTAGAAATGGCATCACAAGAGCTTGAACCATAGATGGTTACCTCGAAATCAGGATGAGTACTAGTAGAACCCACCCTAGAAAACCTTGACATGATGTTCAAAGCTTATCAAGTTAGGATACAAGAAGGACCATAGGTTGGAGAATCTAGCAAGAACTACCTAAGAGCCTATTTAGAAATAGAGAGAACCAAATTGTGCATGAAAATGGTAGAGTTAGCCCAAGCAATGTTTGAGGCATCACAGTATCTCAATTGGGAAGTTATGGCCAAGCCTGAGTTACGTTTTCAAGGATTACTAGAAAGACTAGAGAAAGTAGCATCGAACACAACAAAAGTCATCTCTAACACACAAACTAGCCCAGAGAAGCCCTGGAAGACCACTTTACTTGAAAGGGGTAGGTCAGCTTTAGAGAATCATCAACAAGGCTATATGGATTCAAATGCCATCTTATGGGAGATTCAAGAAGACAGATGGAGGTAGGAACAAGAATAACGACCACCTATACTAGAGATTGATGAATCGGGAGAACAGTTCCCTGTGGATATCCCATCTATTTATGGAGATCAAGTGGATGATTGGCCTAGTGAGCATACTAGTTTTGAATCTAACTCTTTGCAAGAATTACCTCACTTCATGGGTCCATGGGAAGACCGATCAATTCAAGTGAAAACCCCCACTATTCTAGTAAGGGGAGAGAACTCAGTTCTTCCTAGGAACATAAAGGCCATTAGAAAAATCAAAGTTCAATGCCATTTAACTCTGGAAGAGCTATTGAGGATCAAACCAGAACTATGGAAACATGTAGCAAATCAATTCCCAGAGATAGCGACAACTTCCTCTAGACCAAGTGTATGAGGAAAGGTACCTAAAATACCCCTAGATAAAGTGGGAGATGCGAGTGAAGGAGAGGAAGGTAACGCTTAATTGACAATTACTTACAAATGTTACATTACCAAAGCCATCCTAGACATAGGTGTCGGAGTAGATATCGCGACCGCTTCTTTGTGGAAGCGTTGTGGTAAACCAGCCCTTAGAACTACTAGGATAAAGTTGTAGATAGTAGATGGGCATATAGAAAGACCCTTATGACTATTGGAAGGAATTACCTTGTCCACTTGCGGAGTAGAATTTGATCACACCTTTGTGATATGTGGTTTTGGAAAGAATCAAGCATACGAGATGCTTTTAGGTAGGCCTTTCATGAAACAATTACAAGTAGTACAAGATTGGGGAACCGATTCTCTGTACTTACAACACCTAGGAGTGACCACAAAAGTGAACCTCACAGACTATTCTCATAGGGATGTACCACCTTTGCAATGGAATACAGTACATAGGAACAAAGAAGAGAAGGAATCGGTAAATTCCTTAACATGAGATCCATCATGGCTGCATGAAGACACGCACTTTTGGATCTATAAAATTGCAGCCAAGGAAGAGGAGCATGCAACAACAAGGGTTTCAGGAGTAGGACACACCTCTAGACCCATTGAGGACCCAATGTATGCTCCAATGGTGTTCCTAGATGAGGAATTTGAACCCTATGGCTGGGTAGAGATTCTAGTGACCATGGATATAGCAATTAATGAAGAACAATGGACCCCCCATTTGTTGAAGAATCACTCATGAATTTGACGTACAGACAAACATAAAAGAAAAAGAAAGATAAAGAGAAGCGGAATCAAATATTCAGAAAAGCAAAAGCCTTAATGAAGGGACAAATTCACGACCGTTATGTACAGCACAGAATCTTGCAGAATTAGAGTCTGATAGAGTTCGTTACACCGAATCAAACTGTATATAAAGAGAGAACGTGCATAAGAATAAGAGAGAGGGAAGTGCGAGCTAGAAAGTACATGAGAAGAGCACGCAGAGCGCATATATATATATATATATAGAGAGAGAGAGAGAGAAGTTCTCAGAAGACGCCAGAGATCGCGTAATGTATAGATGAATAACGGAAACCTGAAATGTCAGGTATTCATATGAGAGAGATGGTAAGAAGAAACTACTCAGTGTAAGAGAGTTTTTATAGCTTTGAGCAAGTAGAGGCCAAGCTAATTTGTACACATCTTCTCTAATAGAAAACACATGTTCATGTGGAAGTTTGCACGCATTGTTCGTATGTGAAGAACTCTGAGTATTTTCGTGTTACGGTAGAAAGTTCGTTAACAGTTACAGTTATCTCAGTAAACGAATGTTTCGGTCAATTACAGTTATCTCAGTAAACAAATGTTTCGGTCAATTACAGTTATCTCAGTAAACGAATGTTTCGGTCAATTACAGTTATCTCAGTAAACGAATGTTTTGGTCAATTACAGTTATCTCAGTAAATGAATGTTTCGGTCAATTACAGTTATCTCAGTAAATGAATGTTTCAGTCAATTACAGTTATCTCAGTAAACGCATTTTTGGTCACTTACAGTTTTCTCAGAAAATGTGTTTTCCGGTAGAACAACGAAGTATATCTCACAGAATAAATTAAGGGTTTGTATGAGAGATAGCTTATCTTATAGCTAGACATCTCTACTATCAGCTCGTCAAAGATTTCGGTGGAATGGATATGTACACACAGTACAAAGTCTAACCGGAAAGAGGCATTCTGAACCGGAGAAGTTTTTCTTAAACTTCAAAAAGTGTTCACTCAGTGAAGGAAGTTCACGCATCACTTCCTTACTTCATGTATATTCACTTGAAGTAATTACAAACAGAATCGGAGTTGATTCCGGTAAGATTCCGGTATAATTACGGTGTCAGTCTGGTGACAGTCCGATGGAGTTCCAGTGAATTTTTTAGTAAATTCAAAATGCATTCTTATATGTTTGAGTAACAGTAATCTTGCTAAGCTACTGCTGATTATAGAGGTGATCTAATATCGCTCTAGCTTAGCCAACCTTTTCGGTGGCGTGGCGAATTCCGCAGGCTTAACAAGGTTCAAGCCTTTGCCGTGACGACCACCAACAGTGGTATCAGAGCGAAAGTATCACTAACAAGTGGTATCAGAGCAGGTTAGTTCCATGAGCGGCATCAGAGCCGATTAACCAAACAAGTGGAACCAGAACGAGAAAGATTCTGAAGAGCAGAAAGATTCTCAAAAGGTCACCGGAAGTAACAGAAACAAGAAGATCATGGCAGATCATGTCCAAATTGATAAATTGGACAGAGATAATTATCCCGCATGGGTAATGCGCATGGAAGCCTTACTTATGAGTAAGGACTTAATGACGTATGTGACCGGAGAAGAAAAGAAGCCGACTTTCGAAGATGATAGTCAACCGAAAAAAGAAGAATTAGAAGCCTTGAAGTTGTGGCAGAAGAAAGATGCAACGGCAAGAGCTTACATTTATAATACCGTTTGAGACCATCTACTACCGCACATTAGAGTCCTGGAGAAAGCGGAGGACATATGGAGTGCGTTGGAAGATCATTTCCAAAATACTACGAAAGCTATGAAGGCTAGCTTATGGTCCAAATTCACAACGTTCAAAAAAAGGTCGAGTCAAAGCATTAGTGACTATGTTTCTAAGATGAAGGATCTAGCAGATAGTCTCGGATCCATAAATGAAGATGTCGAAGATCACATATTGATATCGCAACTGCTAACAGGTTTTAGAGGAGATGAAAGGTGGAAACCTTTCGTACTCTTGACTGAACTATCTCTAAATCATTTTTTACCAGATTTAAATCAGTTGCTTGGTTTGATGCTCACATATGAGCAAGACCTGAAAGGAGATGCAGATAAAGGACAAAGTTCTACAATGTACATGAAGAACAAGAAGAAAGATAAAGGCACGTCAAAAGATGAAGAAGAGTCGATTTCTCAGGCTTATTATGCAAGAGGTAAAGGCACCCGCAGAGGAAGAGCAAGAGGCTTTGGAAGAGGAAGAGGTAGCCAGAATATCAACAAGAAGGCTTTCTAGATCTGTGGACTAAGTAATCATTTGGCTCATGATTGTTGGCACAATCAACAAGGATCAAATCAAAATCAGAATAGTAATAGCAGAGGCAGAAGCGGAAGATATCAGAGAGGTAGACAAAATCAAAGAGGAGGCTATGGTAGAGGTGGAGCAAGAAGTTGGGGACAGAATCAATCCTACAACACCACCTACAACAACTACGCAAATGACACACCGAATGAAAGTCATACATCATTGATGATGAACTCAATCAGCACATCAGATAACGAAGACCTGAAGGTATTTTACATTGATTCTGGATGTTCTAATCACTTGTCAGGAAATACAGAACTAATGTCAGAATTGGAAAAAGGTAGTTCCAGTCATACTGTTCAAACAGGTGACAATAGGAGGCATAGTGTACATTCAATTGGAAAAGTGAAATGTAAGAGTGGAGCAGATTTGCTAACCAATGTTTTGTATGTTCCGACAATATCGAAAAATTTGATTAGTGTGGGACAGATAGTTGAGAAAGGTTTTCAGGTCAGATTTACAAATGAAGGAGTATTTGTAGAAGATCCCGAGAATGGATATCATCAGATCGTCTCTGGTAAGAAAGAAGGCAGACTCTTTACTTTAAGAGTACAAGGGAACATCGGCCAAGCGTTGCTCACACATGGTGAAAAGGTGATTATAGAACTTGATCTCTGGCATAAAAGATTAGGTCATTTTAATGAAAAAGGAATAAAAGCTATGATTTCAAATCAGTCAGTACTGGGATTACCGAATGTACAGAACCAACATATGATTCACAAGTGTGAAGCATGTCAGATGGGAAAAGCCCACAGGTTACCTTTCCAGAAGAAAGGATTCAAACATGGTGGAGTACTTGAACTCATTCATACGGATGTATGGGGTCCAACAAAAGAAGGATCAATCAGCGGATCGAGGTATTATGTTTCTTTTCATTGATGATGCTACAAGATGGATAACTCTTTATGTTTTGAAAGAGAAATCAGAAGTATTTGGAGCTTTCAAGCATTTTCATGCATATGCTAAAAGACTCACAAGTCGAAAGCTGAAGAGACTGAGGTCTGATGGAGGGGGAGAATACTTCTCCCGAGAGTTCAATGACTTCTTTGGAATGCAGGTATTAAGAGAGAAATAACCTGCAGGTATACACCACAACAAAATGGTGTAGCAAAAAGAAGGAATCGAACTCTGGTTGAGTTTGCATAAGCTATGCTAAAGGAAAAGGATTGTCCAAATTATCTTTGGGCTGAAGCCGTAAATACAGCTACATACTTGGTAAACAGACTACCGTGTACAGCTTTAGATGGAATGACCCCTTATGAAGCCTGGTGGGGAAAGAAACCAACATTTGATCATTGCAAAGTGTTTGGATCAGTAGCTTACGCTTATGTACCATCACAACTCAGACATAAGCTCGAACCAAAACCAAAGAAATATGTGTTCGTCGGATATGATGAAAAGCAGATGGGCTAGAGGTTATGGAATCCCCTAACAAAACAGTTTACTATTTCCAAAGATGTTACATTTGATGAACAGAAAACCTGGTATACAGATCAAAGTCATACCACGGAAGAATTTGAAGAAGAAGTAAGAAGGAAAGAGAAAGGGAACTCAATTGTACAAGTGAATGTTGAGGAATCACTCACGAATTTGACATACAGACAGACATAAAAGAAAAAGAAAAAAAGCGAAATCTTCAGAAAATCAAAAGCCTCAGTTGTACAGCGTGCGGAATCAGTTCGTTAACCAGAATCAAGAATTGTACGAGTAACAGAGCGATAAACCGCGGTGTGCGCATAATGCACGCACAACGTGAATTAAAGAATGAGAGCGTGGAAGAGCACAGAAGAAAAAGTGTATATATACACCAAGGATTGAAGGACTCGGATGATGAGACGATGAGGATGATGAGAAGAAGGGGATGATGAGAGATCGCGTATGAGTGAAGAGAGAATGAGAAGTTCTCAGAAGACGCCATAGATCGCGTATGTACAGATGAATAACAGAAACCTGGAATGTCAGGTATTCATCTGAGAGGGATGGTAATAAGAAACTACTCAGTGTAGGAGAGTTTCTACAGCTTGAGCAAGAAGAGGCCAAGCTAATTTGTACACATCTTCTCTAATAGAAAACACATGCTCATGTGGAAGTTTGTGCGCACTGTTCACATGTGAAGAATCTGAGTTTTTTTGTGTTATAGTAGAAAGTTCGTTAACCATTAACAGTTACAGTTCGTTACTAAACGTGTCCCTCGGTACTCTCTCAGTAAACGAATATCTCAGTCAAAGATTTCTCAATAAACGCATTTTCGATCAGTTATAGTTTTCTCAGAAAGCGAGTTTTTCCCGGTAGAACAATGAAGTATATCTTGCAGTAGAATTCGAAGCTTTGTATGAGAGATAGCTCATCTTGTAGCTAGACGTCTCTACTTTAAGCTGATCACAGTTTCCGGTGGAATGGATATGTACACACAGTACAAAATCTAACCGAAAAGTGGCACTTTAGAACTATGAAGTTTTCTTTGAACTTCAAGAAGAAGTTCATTTAGTGTAGGAACCTCACGTATCACTCCCGTACTTCACATAAATTCATTTGAAGTAATCACGAGTAGAATCGAAGTTCATTCCGGTGATATTCCGGTAAAATTTCGGTGACGTCCTAGTGACAGTCCGATGAAGTTCCGGTGGAATTCAAGTCGCAGTTTAACACAGTTAAGCGACAGTAATTCTACTAAGCTACTGTTGATTACAGAGGTGTTCTATATCACTCTAGCTTAGCTCTCTCTTCGGTGGTGTGGCAATTTCCGCAGGCCTAACAAGGTTCAAGCCTTTGCCGTGACGACCATTAACAAGTGGTATTAGAGCCGTAAGAAGGCTCATCATCAACGGTATCAGAGCGAAAGTTAATCGCCAGCAATGGTATCAGAGCAGGCTAGTTCCACGAGCGGCATCAGAAACCAAAAGACTTTCAAAGGCAACCCAAAGCAAACAAGAAGATCATGGCAGATCATGTCCAAATTGATAAGCTGGATAGAGATAATTATCCCGTGTGGGTAATGTGTATGGAAGCCTTACTTATGAGTAAGGACTTAATGATGTATGTGACCAGAGAAGAAAAGAAGCCGACCTTCGAAGATGATAGCCAACCGGAAAAAGAAGAGTTAGAAGCTTTGAAGTTGTGGCAGAAGAAAGATGCAACGGCAAGAGCCTACATCTAAAACACTGTTTCAGATCATCTACTACCGCACATTAGAGGTCTGGAGAAAGCGGACGACATATGGAGTGCATTGGAAGACCACTTCCAAAATACTACGAAAGCTAGAAAGGCTAGCTTATGGTCCGAATTCACAACGTTCAAAAAGAAGCCGAGTCAAAGCATTAGTGACTACGTCACTAAAATGAAGGATCTAGCAGATAGTCTTGGATCCATAAATGAAGATGTTGAAAATCACAGATTGATAGCGGAACTGCTCACAGGTTTGAGAGGAGATGAAAGGTGGAAACCTTTCGTACTCTCAACTGAACTTTCTTTAAATCACTTTGTACCAGATTTAAATCAGTTGCTTGATTTGATGCTCACATATGAGCAAGATCTGAAAGGAGATGGAGATAAAGGACAAAGCTCTGCAATGTACATGAAGAACAAGAAGAAAGACAAAGGTAAGTCAAAAGATGAAGAAGAGTCGAGCGCTCAGGCTTATTATGCTAGAGGTAAAGGCACCGGCAAAGCAAGAGGCTTTGGAAGAGGAAGTAGTCAGAATACCAACAAGAAAGCTTGTTGGATTTGTGGACTAAGTAATCATCTAGCGCATGACTGTTGGCACAACCAACGGGGATCAAATCAAAATCAGAACAGTAATAGCAGAGGCAGAAGCGGAAGATATAAAGGTAACTTTCAAAAGGGTAGACAGAATCAAAGAGGAGGCTACGGTAGAGGTGGAAGAACAAGAAGTTGAAGACAGGGCCAATCCTACAACACCACCTATAACAACTACGCAAATGACACACAAAATGAAAATCATACATCATTGATGATGAACTCAATCAGCACATCTGATAACGAAGATCTAAAGGTATTTTACATTGACTTTGGATGTTCTAATCACTTGTCAGGAAACATAGAATTGATGTCAGAACTGGAAAAAGGAAGTTCGAGCCATACTATTCAAACAGGTGACAATACAAGACATAGCGTATATTCAATTGGGAAGGTGAAGTGTAAGAGTGGAGCAGATTGTCTAACCAATGTTTTGTATGTTCCGACAATACCAAAAAATCTGATTAGTGTGGGACAGATAGTTGAGAAAGGTTTTCAGGTCAGATTTACAAACAAATGAGTATTTGTAGAAGATCCCGAGAACGGATATAATCAGATCGTCTCTGGTAAGAAAGAAGGAAGACTCTTTACTTTAAGAGTACAAGGGAACATTGGCCAAGCGTTGCTCACACATGATGAAAAGGTGATTACAGAACTTGATCTCTGGCATAAGAGATTAGGTCATTTCAATGAAAAAGGAATCAAAGCTATGATAGCGAATGGGTCTGTACTGGGATTACCGAACGTACAGAACCAACATATGATTCACAAATGCGAAGCTTGTCAAATGGGAAAAGCCCACAGGTTACCTTTCTAGAAGAAAGGATTCAAACATGACGGTGTGCTAGAACTCATACATACAGATGTATGGGGACCGACAAAGGAAGGATCTATTAGCGGATCAAGGTATTATGTCCTTTTCATTGATGATGCAACAAGATGGATAACTCTTTATGTTTTGAAAGAGAAATCAGAAGTGTTTGGAGCTTTTAGACATTTTCATGCATATGCTGAAAGACTCACAGGTCGAAAGCTTAAAAGACTGAGGTCTGATGGAGGTGGAGAATACTTCTCCCGAGAGTTCAATGATTACCTTTGGAATGCAGGTATCAAGAGAGAAATAACATGCAGGTATACACCACAACAAAATGGTGTAGCAGAAAGAAGGAACCCAACTCTAGTCGAGTTTGCACGAGCTATGCTGAAAGAAAAGAATTGTCCAGATTATCTTTGGGCTGAAGCCGTAAATACAGCTACATACTTGGTAAACAGATTACCGTGTACAACATTAGAAGGAATGACCCCTTATGAAGCTTGGTGGGGAAAGAAGCCAACACTTGATCATTGCAAAGTGTTTGGATCAGTCGCTTATGCTTATATACGGTCTCAACTGAGACATAAGCTTGAACCGAAAGCAGAGAAATATATGTTCGTCGGATATGATGAAAAGCAGATGGGTTACAGGTTATGGAATCCTCTAACCAAACAATTTACTCTTTCCAGAGATGTAACATTTGATGAACAGAAAAGCTGGTATGCAGATCAGACTCATACAGCTGAAGAATTTGAAGAAGAGTGTTGAGCCCATAAAAGTCATGTTGGTCAAAGTCAACTGCAATCAAAGTCAAAAGGTCAAAGTCAACTGGTCAAATTCAACAAGGTCAAGGTCAGAGTCAACAGGTGCAAAGTCAAAGTGCTAAAATGCAGGTGTCAAAGTGCACAGGTAGTGCACAATTAATTGTCCACAAAGGGTAAATTGGAGAAAGTGAGTTGCAGGTTGCAGAGGTATTTTCTCTAATTTCCCTAAGGTTCAAAGTGTGTTTTAAAGTGTATTGGAAGGTTCAGGTGAACCCCCCTTATGTGCAAAAGTGAAGAGTTAAAAGGAAATGTGAAGGTATGTGAAGCGGCAGCGTACGCACAGGTGAAAGTATGGCCCCCCCATTAAAAGTTTGGTTTTAGTCTAAAGTCACTACACGATAAAATAGTGAGTCGTTGGCTGCCACTTGTGAGGACAATCTTGGGACATCAAAGTGAGCACCAAGATACCATTGCAGTTAGGAGCATACATGATCGACACACTCAAATCAAGGCAAGGCCATTCTTGGACCAATCTTAGAGTAAGCAAGAGAAGCATAGGCTAAGTGAAGCAAGAGAGAGAGTGCAACAGTCACCAGTGTGCGACGCAGAGAAGTGGAAGTGCAAGGTGCATGGAGAGTGACTAAGGATTTGTGCAGGGAGTGCTAAGCTATACTCCCACAAGGATCTCAAGGTCTCATTGCAGTGTGCGCATGCCGACAGAAGGTATTCACTCCTCCCCCCTTTGTGGAAGCTTGGTGCAAGGTGTGCACAAGGATAAGCTTGAAGCAGGTGGAGGCCTGGTGCAGAGGAGGCCGGTGGCAAGAAGACTTTGGGATATTGGGTATTTTGTAATTGATCACTCTGTGTGATTGTGCACAGAAGTATTGGCTTGTATTTTTCTTCAAACATTGTAATTGTCATACTGTAATCATTCGGCAGACGCTTCCAAGGTGTACTTCCTCTTCTGGTCCTTTCATTTTCTCCTACAAACCCTCAAACTCCTTTTCTAAGAATCCCCCAACAAAATTTGGCACGCCCGGTGGGACATCCAAGGAGATTTGAGCTTAGGAGAAACCAAGTGCAAAGCATAGAAGAGATCAAGTGTCGACAGAACCACAGTGCTACTTCATCAAACAAAAGGTAAATATTCTTATCAAGTGTCTCATATTTAGTGAGCTATGAGCTGCTCATGACCGCAACCCGGTCCCAAGTATTGAGGGTCACCTGCAAGCAGACAAGAAGGAAGGTTGTTAGAAGGTCCCCCAGTCCACTATCTTCAACATCATCAGTCAAGAGCATGGCGGGTCAGGTAGACTTGGAAACTTTACTCTCTAGATTAAATATAAAGTTTCCTTCTTTCAAAGGCCTAGCTCAGGAGGATCCGGATGAACACATTAGAAGGTTTTTGGCACTATGTAAGACTAGAGGCCTAATGGGTAGAGAGGATGCCTTTTTTATTCTCTTCCGTGCCACATTAGAGGGATTAGCTGATAAGTGGTTCAGCCAGTTTGCTGAAAACCATTTTACCACTTGGGATGTGATGAAAGATGCTTTTAAAAATCAGTTCTAGCATGGCAACACTGCGGAGATTATCATAGAAGAGCTAGAAAATTTAAGATTAGGTCCAGGAGAAAAGTTCCCAGAGTTTGTGACTCGGGCCAAAGCACTAATGGCTAAATTGCTAGATCCACCACACGATTTTTTTGTTAAGAAATGGTTGGCTAAGCCCCTACCAGTGGCCACCCAATGCAAAATAAAGGAATTAGTGCTACCTACAGCCTCCATAGAGGAGTTCATCAGCACAGCCACACGCTTGGAGCAGATAAGGTACCAGTATGGAGCAACTTCTTCCCAACCAACATATGGTACAGAAATGGAGGATCCAGTGATACAGCTAAGGAAAGAGCTGGAGGGCTTAAAAAGAAATAAGCCCTACAAAGAGGAGGAGAATGATGTTGCTCAATTGACAAGGGAGATTGAAGCACTAAAGTTCCAAAAGGAGGAGGAGGCCCAGGCAGAGGAATTGGCTCAGCTGCGACAGAAGTTGCAGGAGCTCAAAGGAGGTGGCATTAAGAGTGGACTTTGGTGTTCCATGTGCAGCAAGCAAGGTCACATAGTAAGTGAATGTCCTCTATTAAGTGTGAGTTGTCAATTATGCAGGAAAGTTGGCCATGAGGCCCATGAATGCCAATCAAGAGGAATGCGTGCAACGACATACTGGACACAAGGGAGACCCCCAACACCAGCAAATGTGATGGTTGCTGCACCAAATCAAGGTAACAACTATAATCCTAGACAGAGGAATAACTTTGGAAATGGGCCTAGGAGGCCAATCATCTGTTTCAGATGTGGAGAATGCGGGCACTATCAAAGTAGGTGCACCCTACCAAAAAATGCCCCTCCTTGCAGGAATTGCCCTGATGCAAGAGACCATTATACAAATTGTTGTCCTAAGAATCAAGCCTCTTCATCCGGGCCTCATCTTCAAATGATTTCGGTGCACAAAGAAGAAGTGTGTGATCTGGTCAATGAGCCATCACCATCTTCCAGGGTGGTGCAATTAGAAGAAATAGAATCTTTGACTGTGCAGACAAGAAGCAAGGGGAAGGCTCAAGTAGACATAGGACAAGGGTCAAAGATTAAGGAATGGAATCAAAACAGAGAACCATCTGAAGATAAAGTCACCACAAGTGCAGATACAAGTCAAAAAGGAGATCTCATATGCAACAGTGATGCCATTGGGCATGCCTTCAACAGGGCTCATGAGGAGTTTGATAAGTCAACTAGAGCCCATGCTCTCAAGGAATCAGAGGCTTCAAGACTACTCAAGTCCATGAAAAAGGAGGTTAGTATTTTTTATTTAATAAAGATGGATGGGAAATTCAGGTCAGAGTTATTGCAGATAATTGATGAAGCTTCCACTACAAGTTTGGTGGCAAAGACTGTTGTTTTACATAAAGGAAAAATTGTAGGGGAAGCACCCCTAACAGATTATAAAAGTCCTCGGCTGACAGTATCTATCAAGGGTCATGAATTTCAAGGAGTTATTGTGGATGGTGGTTCTGGCATTAACTTGATGCGTGAACATACAATGGAAAAGATTGGACTCCACCCTTTAAGGCCTGCAAATTTCACTGTTACTTTGGTAGATCAGAGCAAAGTAAGGCCCTTGGGAGTGATCCCAAAAGTTCCACTTGAAGTACAAGGTAATCTATTCATTCTGGATTTTGTGGTTTTAAGATTGCCCCAGGTTGAAGGAGGATTTCTTCTCTTAATTGGACAACCATGGTTGAGGCATGCAAGTGTCATTCATGATTGGGGCAAGGACACTATGTGGGTACAAAAGAAAGGGCAAGAGCTGACACAAATTCATTTAGAAGAGGGCCCAGATAATCAAGGAAACACTAGCATGATGCAAACAGTTGGCATATGCATGGAAACAGAATCGGAGGATCAACCCCAAATAGATTTCGAGGAAGAAGAGGATATTCTAAATTGGCTCCAAGCAGGCAACTCTTCCTCTTGTTTTGGAATTTTTCTTAATAATTCTTGCACGACTGAAGGCTATGATGAAGATAAGGAAAAAGTCCAGGTTGATGGATTGGGAGAGCCCATCACAAACCACAGAAGGGGCAGGAAGACACCCCTCAAATATAACTTGGAGGAGGATATGACAACCATAGATAAAGAGGTTACTAAAGCTAAAGGCAAGGTAAAAAATTCTAGTGAAGAATGTTCTTTCCCAATTCAAGAAATCCCTGCAAGATGGATGCAGAACAAGGAGGAACACATTGAAGTCCAAAATACACCTGCTTATGAAGCAATGCACGAAAAGCTAGTAGAAGAAGACAAGGAAGAAGATGAGCACAAAGATAATATGGTAGAGAGACATCCTGTCCAAGAAATACAATTAGGCACTCAAGACAATAATCGGCCAGTTTTGGTGGCCACTTGGTTGTGGAACCACCCAGGGCTCCTTGAAAAGGTAAAATCATTCTTGACCCATTATACAGATGTTTTTGCCTGGCATTATAAAGACTTAGAAGGAGTGCCTGCAACTTATGGAGAGCACAGAATCCCTTTGGTTGATGGAGCCAAACCCATAAGAGGGAAGAGTTATAGACTTAATCCAAAATATGCTGAAGCTGTCTATGTGGAAATACAGAAGATTGAGGATGCAGGAATCATCATTCCTATAGAACACTCAGAGTGGCTCTCACCTATGGTTATAGTACCAAAGAAGAATACTAATAAAATCAGAATTTGTGTTGACTTTAGAGCACTCAACAAGGTGACCATTCCAGATGGGTTCCCAATGCCTTTTGCAGAGGAGGTCATTGAAGAAGTGGTTGGGCATGCATTATATAGCTTTATGGATGGATTTAGTGGCTATAATCAAATATCAATACACCCAGAGGACCGTGGAAAGACTGCTTTTATCACACCTTGGGGAACATATGTGTATGTAAAAATGCCATTTGGGCTCAGAAATGCTCCAGCCACCTTTAACAGAATGATCAATCTCATTTTTGGCCCCCTATTGCTGGAATCACTTAGAATCTTCATGGATGACTTCTCTTCGTTTTCAGGTTCTCACAAAGAAACTCCTCTAGATTGTTTGGACCATCACTTGAGGCAGCTGCAGAATGTTTTCAAAAGATGCAGGGAGACTAAGCTAAAGCTCAATCCAAATAAATATCATTTCCTTGTGACAGAAGGAACTCTCTTAGAACATGTGGTGTCGGCTAAAGGTATGGCCCCAGATCTTGACAAAATCATTTCTATATTAAAGTTGCCTAAACCTAAATCCCCTAAAGAGATTCAGAGTTTCTTGGGGCATACCGGATACCATAGAAGATTTATAAAAATGTATGCAGAGATAGCCAGACCACTGGCTAGACTTATAGGTAAGGAAGTACCCTTTAAATGGGAAGAAGAGGAAAAAGCATATCAAACATTACGGTCAAGGTTAGTGTCTGCTCCTATTTTGATCACACCTCAGTGGTCAAAAATCTTTCATATACATGTAGATGCCAGTGCCTATGCAGTGGGGGCAGTTTTGACCCAACCCAATGAAGAATTTAAAGCGGACAGACCAATTCAATATGCCAGTAGAATCTTGACCAAAGCTGAAAGGAACTACAGTACTACAGAAAGGAAAGCCCTAGCAATGGTCTTTGTTGTCCAAAAATTCCATCATTACTTATTGGGAGTAAAATTTATTATTATAACAGATCACCAACCACTAAAATACTTACTCAACAAACCACAAGCCACTGGTAGAATATGGAGGTGGTTATTGTTGTTCCAAGAGTTTGATTTTTCTGTAGTCCATAAACCAGGTAAAGAAAATGTTATGGCGGATCACCTATCCAGAATCAATATGATGAATCAAACTAGTGGAATCAATGATGATTTTCCAGATGCTCATCTGTTTGCTGTACAAGCTCAAGGTTGGTATTATGATATCAAAAATTCCATTAAAACTGGGTTGTATCCAGAAAAGGCTAGTGTTGTGCAAAAGAAGAGACTGCTAATCAAGAGTAGACCATATACCTTCATTGAAGATAAATTGTATAGACAGGGCAAGGATGACAGGTTTAGGAAGTGTTTGGAAGAAGAAGAAGTGAGGGAATTCCTTCACTCTGCACATGAAGGAACAGGTGGTGGGCACCTTCTAGGGCATATTATGAGTCAGAGGATACTGGATGCTGGTCTATGGTGGCCTACACTATTTAAGGATGCAGATGAATGGGGAAAGGCATGTGACGTTTGCCAGAGGTGTGGACCTAAGCCAACAAAGCAGAGGCATAACCCCTTGATTGTTTCCACTTCCTCGCAACCATTTGAGAAGTGGGGGCTAGATTTTGTAGGGCCCATCTACCCTCCCGCAATTCTAAAAAGAGAAAAATATCTCTTGATAGCTACAGATTATGCGACAAAGTGGGCTGAAGCTATTGCCTCCCCCAATTGCACTGCCCAAACTGTTCCTGATTTCATTTATAGTAGCATCATTTGCAAGTTTGGATGCCCACTTGAAATTTGTACAGATCAAGGTACCCATTTTGTCAATAAGGTTGTTGGCAGCAGTCAGGGAACCAAAGGAGCCACAAGACGAAGAGAGTCAGAGCGAAGGGACAGCACAAGCAGATATGGCAGTCAAAGAAGATATGGCAAGTAGGCCATCAAAATTTTTCAGACATCAAGGAGTTGAGCACACAAGAAGACAGAGCAAGTAGGGAGCTCAAAGGTATGTATGACAAATCAATAGAGGAATTCCCTACACAAATAATGAATTTCATCACTAAAAACCATTGTAAATATCATTTCGTATTTTTGTAGCTCCATTTTGTGCAAGCCAAGGAGTCCTTGAGCTTGAGGAGCTTTAGAAGTATCTACCTGCCAATTTTCATATTTTTTAGATCTCGTTTGAGCCCTCTAATAAGCCCTGGAACCTAATTTTTAACTAGGCCGGACACTAGGTCTGAACAGGGCCAAAGCTAGTCAAAAACTATAAAGGGAGCTAGAGAGCTCATTTTTGAGGTTGGATTGTAATTGAAATGAACTTGTAAGAGCTTTTTGAAAGTAATCTAAAGACTCCATTGCTTCTCACTCTTTGTCTTGCCGTGTGTGCGCGTGTGCGTGTATGTGTGTGCATGCTTGTGTGCTTCTCACTCATGCACTTGTGACTCCACTTGCTCGAGGTCTTCATACCATCCTCACGTCTTCCCGGATTGACATTAAAGGAGGTGCTACTCATCACTTAGCTACACCAAATTTTGGCGCCGTTGCCGGGGATCGAGCTTTGAGGACGAGCGTGTGATGGTAAGACGTAGATTGGAGACGTTGGCGTTGTAGATAATTTCTTTACTTTTCCTATTTTTCTCTTTCTTACCTTACCACCATCATCACCATCTTCCACCTCCATTCCCATCATCGCGAAAATTTCAGTTTTTTGATCATATCACCATCTCCACCTCATTTCCCTCATTCTACTTGTGAGAGAGAGCGAGAGAGCGATATTGCGTGCATTGTTTTTTGCATGTTTTTTGAGCATTCTGCAGGTTCTTGCTGTATCACCATCCCCAGCACTCTGCGCAGGTACGGAACTGTACGGTCTTGTCTCTGTGTCGCCGGGCTCTGTCAATCGTGACCAACAGAAAAGTTGCTCTATTTGCTAAACAAAGTGCATATCCATGACCTACAGGCCTAGAGCTTCTCAAAAATGTGTTTAGTTTTTTGAAATTCATCAGATTTCTGTCAATCGCGATCGACCCATCAATCGCGACTGACAGCCCACGACGGCTCTGTCAATCGCGACCGACAGAGTCAACGACCGATTGACCACGACTGACGGACCATATGCGTGACACGTGTCAATCGCGATCGAGTCATCAATCGCGATCGACCCATCAATCGCGACTGACAGCCCACGACGGCTCTGTCAATCACGACCGACACAGTCAACGATTGTTTGACCACCACGGACAGACCCTCGCGACCGACCTGTCAATCGCGATCGACCCATCAATCGCGACTGACTGAGTCAACGACCCTTTGACCACGATTGACTGAATTTTCGGCCACGTGTCAATCGCAACTGACCAGTCAATCGCGACTGACAGCCACGACGGACCTGTCAATCGCGATCGACACGTCGATCGCGACTGACCTGTCAATCGCGACCGACAGACTTTGCGAACACGTTAGAAGGGCAAATTAGGTCAAATTTTTAAGGCAAAAATAATGGTCTAAATTTTGGCCAAGTGTGGGACAAACACTATGGTGTAGTATTGCATTACGAGGGCATGACCCAAGTAACTCGAGAATTCCTGTTTGCCTGTTAACCTAGTTTAATCCTGTTTTAGCCCCAAAACCCTGAACTGGCATAACTTTCTCATACGAAATCTGTTTGCCGTGATTTTTGTTTTGTTGGAAAGCTCGCAGGGAGTACAACAAAAACATCGACTGGTTACGGTTAAATTAAGATCAGGAATATTAGATAGGGTATTTTGAAGTTGACCATACCCAGGGGGAACAAAATTCAGGGATCTCTAGAGTTGTGTCCAAAAAGTCATAGTGCAAATTGGTGAAGTGTTACATGAATGAAAGTGATTGGTTCTGTCTTTTGAATTTAAGTCTTGAGCTAATGGTGGGCCTTTTACAGGTCCTGTGAGAGCATCGAAGGGTACGCAAAGCAAGAGTAAGTGCAGGCTTGGGAACACGCGTCCTGGGCACGCCAGGGCAACAACACAAGGAAAGGAACTCAAGGTTGGAAAACCCGCAACACCCTCTGTCAATTCTTAGTTTAGGCTAAGTGCGGGTAGTGTTAGAAGTAATTCCAGGCAACGATAGGCACGAGATAAATCAAAGACTATCTAAGAAATCAAGTTCAAGTCAAGAGATAACCTGTGTGTGTGAACGACAACCTTAAAGGAAAAGAACCTAACGTGAAACGACCAAACTAAAGTGCGAAATTAAACTTAAGTATTCCTAACGACGTGATATCAGACAAGAGTATAAACACGATAATCAACATAAAAAGGGAATTAAGTAATTGATGCAAAGGACTCAGAAACGTGGTTGTACCTGGGAAAAATTGGGTTAATCAGTTAGGCATATGAACCTTAGATCAGGACGACATCTAGTAAGGGATAGACAAAGCCTTAGGTCTTCAGAGGCTAGTGTCAACCACACTACTAGGTCTTGGGCCCAGCAGTTGAGTCACCACTCGCATTACCCTAGCTCTGATACCAGTGAATCAGAGATGTCTCAAGGCATGGGCAGACCTACGGGAAGTTCAGGAGTGCCATACTTGCACAGAGTAGAAGGCCCTTACAAAACGCAGTTGGAATACCTTAGGACCAACCGATTAGGTGCCAGCATCTATGAGGACGGCCTAGGAAGATCTGTGGTACAGATTAAGAATCCTGATCAATCCATTGGACTAGAGCGCCCAGCTGTCAAGTTTGAAAACGGAGCCTACTTGGACAAAGAAGGAACCATATACGTAGTCACCAGTCACCCAGATAGGACGGACGAATTTGGAAATGTGATACCAGAAGCGGACTTAGGTGACCTAGAGCAAGGAAACATGGGTACAGAACCTAGAACCCCTCGAGGCAAATCGGTTCTCACTAGGATTATCACACCAGAGTGGATTCCCCAGGATAATAAGAGCATAGATTTGCTCCTCAATCGAGAAACTGACGAAGCCTTTTGGAGGTATAAATCTGATCAGCCAACTGATATAGGAACAATCATGATCTATGAGTTTAAGGATCCTGATAGCCCAGGCAGAGTGACCTACCTAGATCACGCCTCAGAGAGGGTTTTTGTGGTGACAAAAAATGATAGGCATGCTTACACTTGGAAGGGTGAATTCGTTTTCCCCCAACTAAGATCGAACGTGTCCTTTGGTCACCCAGGAGCTGGAACCTCCCACGCTCACGGAACTCAAAGAGACAGACATAGAGAAAGGCCGGAGGTGAGCTTTGCCAACTCAGGGGGCAGAGAAAGAACGAGAATGGAAACGAATAGAGTAGAACCTGAGATGCTTAGAGCTCACAGTAATCAAAGAAATGCGGATGAATTCCCTCTACCACGACCTAGAGAGCACACAAGAACCTTGAGACCGACTCAGCTAGTTAAGTCCATGAAGAACTACTTCGATGGCACTGGAGATCCATACGATCATGTGGCTGAGTTTAGACAAGTCCTGAGAGCTGAACAAGTGGAGGATCTATTCACGCAGTACAATGCCTTTGGTCTAACCCTTAGGAACACTGCCCTGACATGGTTTCAGCCACTAAACGAGAGACAGTTCAGGAGCATAGACCAACTCCTAGAGGCTTTCATCATTGAATTTTCTAAGAGTGGCATAAGACATAATACCTCCTCATTAATTCACAGTTTCAAGCAGACCCCTCAAGAGACCGTGAGACTTGCAGGAAGAAGATTTAGGCAATACTTAGAAAGATGCCCTGTTTCGGAGCTACCCACACCAGCTAAGCAAGTGGCTTTATTCTTGGATGGATTGCTAAGTGCCAAATTGAGATCTTATGTGTACTTGAAGGACCCTAGGACCATAGAAGAGTGTGTACGCATGTGCATTGACATCGAGGATAACCTAGGGGAGGAGTTAGAGCTTTCCAAGATATACAAAGATTCAGATAGTGTCTCTAGCCTCTCTTCCACGCAGTCCACATCAATTGAGGAACTCGCGAAAAAAGTAGCTCAAAAATTAGGCATCTCTAGGAAACAAATTCCTAGATTTGCCCCAGTGAAAAGATGTTATACTTGTGCAGGCGACCATATGGCGAATGTATGTCCCATTATGGCTCAACCCCAAGTAAATTCTAGTAGCCAGTACTGCACCATAGAACGGAGGTACACCAATCACACCGCGCAAGATTGCCCATACAACAAGCAGGCGGTTAGGCAACCCTACCCTCAGCCATACCCTCAGCAGGGAAGATTCCAGAACCCGTACCCTCCACAGCCATATGGCAGGCCACAACAACCTTATCAGCAACCATACCAAAACCAACAAAGGCCTCAGCCTGTGTTAGCACAACAACCCCCTGCCCCAGCTAATGTGATCCCAGTAAAATATGCAGCAGCAGAAGAAAACCTGAATAGAGCTATAGTCCCTGTAACACCATTGCTTTCTGAAAGTGACCCCAGTGACCATAGTTTTGATTCTAGTCCCCATGCTTACTACATGCAATCTCCTGAACATGGTGAGTCCTACTACAGTGAGGAACCGAGTGAACCTAGTTGGGAGTCAGATTACACAAACGTCATGTACACGGACCCCAATCCTAAGCCTCAACCTAGGCAGGTAAGACCCCCATTCCCTAGAGGACCATGCTACAGATGTCAGGGAGATCACCTCATTCGTGATTGCCCCTTACCTCCACCTACACAACCCCAGTCAGTGACAATTCAGGGCTTTTGCCAAGAATGTGGAAAGGAGCATCTCTTACGAGACTGCCCTAAGAATCCTAATAATATGCCAAAAATCACTCCTATTAACGTTATTGGGTTGGTGGTAGACTCCACAGGAAGTGTGACGTCCACCGCACCAGTACAGGTAGTGACTAGAGTTCAGGCATTGCAGCAGAACCAAGGGGTAAACCAGGATAAGAATCCAGAGGCTAGTGAAACCGAGAGCATGACAAAGAAAAGGACTAGAGCGTGGAAAGATAGTCGGGAAAGAATGAAAAGACAATGGGCTAAAAAGATGAGTGAACTTGAGGAAAGCATAAGAGAAACCAAAGCCAGGATAACTGAACTCACATCTCAAACTCCCTCTCACACTACCCCACCACCACCATTCCCATCGCCATCCAACCCGCCACCTTCCAACCCACCTCATACGATTCCACCACCCCCTAGAGTAGGATCAGTATTAACTGATCCCACTCCTGAAGACATAGACATGATGCTTAAAGCATATCAGGCCAGAATCAAAGAAGGGCCAAATGTAACGGATCATGACAAGTGCTACCCTAGAGCTGACCTAGAGATAGAAAGAACCAAGATTTGCGCGAAAATGGTCGCATTGGCTCAGACTATGTTTGAAGCCAGTCGCCTTTTCAATTACTCGGGCTCAGCCAAGACACAATTACACTTGGATGGACTTCTAGAGAAGTTAGAGGGCATGATTGCAAGATCTGCCAAGGAAGAAAAAAATCAAGAAAGAGATAAAACAAACAAAAACATGACCCCTTCCCCACCGAAAGCTTCTGTGCCTAATTCCACTGAACTAGACAACCCCCCCTCCCTAGAAAGAATAGAGAAGCTGATTGCACAATCAGAAAAGGAACCAGCCTCTCAACACAAGGACAAGGCAAGTGAAAGAGTAAGCATTCCTGCTCAGGAAGCTTATGTGCCTGAAGCCTACGTGCCTAACTCTATGGAGCCAGACACCTCTTCTTCTATGAATCAATACACACCAGAATTCTTGCGAGGGATTCAAGAAGAGAAATGGGCTAAAGAGAGTGAAGTTCCTCCTCCCATTGAACTGGTGGATGACACACACGATCAATTCCCACAAGACCTTCCTTCCATTTATGGAGAGCAGGAGAGTGCCCAATCTCAAGAAAGATTAGACTTCGAGTCTAATTCTTTACAAGAACTACCCCATTTCACAGGCCCGTGGGAAGCAAAGTCCACCTGTATGAGAGCACCTACAGTCATGGTAAGAAACAAAGATTCAGTCATACCTAGGAACACAGAGGTAGTGAAGAACACCAAAGTGCAGTGCAATCTCACTTTGGAAGAGCTGCTCAAGGTTAGACCAGAAGTGTGGAAACATGTAGCCAATCAAGTGCCCGAGATAGCAAAACCTCGTTCCCAGGTAGGATCACATAGGACAGTGCCAGAGATACCCTTGGATAAGATAGGAGATATGTGTGAAGGTGAAGAAGGGAACACCTATCTTCCCATTACCTACCAGGAGTACACCACCAAGGCAATTTTGGACTCTGGTGCAGGAGTTGCAATTGCCACCACTTCCCTATGGAAGCGTTGGGGCAAGCCAGCACTCCGGGAAACAAATTCATATCAACGTATCAGCACCAGGAGATACAACGCAAACAGACGAACATCAGGAAGCACCACTGTCACCACCCTCCCCACCCCTCACTACACAACTCACTCCACCACGTGACACTATTGCCACCACGTCCAATATCACCACAATCGTCATGGGAATTCCACTCTCTCCGGGAATCCAATTCGGGGGAGTCACTTTGCCCACCTTCACCACTCTCATCACTAACGTCACATCCACCCCACCCACGGTCCCCATCTACACGGTCACTCAAACATTTGACACTATGGAAACATCTCCTGCCACAGCACCACTCCCTTCCCCCATGCAACCTCCGTCCCCCATACCCCCTCCACCCACATCCCCACTTGACTCCACATCATTCACAACTCCCTTTGCCGTCCCCATTTCCCCTGCATCTTCATCTCTCCCTGCATCATTTAATGTAAATAGTATATTTCTAGCTTTAAATCAATGTGTCTATCAACTTCAGAACGAGTATCGAGCTCTCGACGATCGTTATCATCAAGTGATCACTACCAATCAGAAACTTCAGAGCCGCCTCATAGCGATCAAGGAAGAAAATGCAGAACTCAACCAACGTTACACCACGCTCGAACATGCCCACCAAACACTCCTAGAAACTCCCCAACCATCACAACAGTCGGGCACCAAACAACTCGAGGCCTTGCTGGAAGTATACCAAGCTGATAATCTCAGAGTCCGGCGTAACTTGGCTCTCCTCAGAAAACACATGGCCACTGCCCTTGAAGAGAACAAGAGACTGCAGCAGCAAAATGAAGCAAATCTAGAAGCAGCAATGGAAGGCTCTCCCCACGAAATTGATCCAGAGCAGTTTAAAGCCGTACCCTCTGAGACAATGAAGACCATCTTGGAAAGCTATGCGGATCTATTAGATGCTCATGATGAGTTGGAAAGGGAACGTGATGAGCTACGTGGCCAGCTCAAGGAACAGGAGGCTCCAACCAAGGTAATAGAACCGGCCTCGACTTCAGAGGAAGTGAAGGCATTGACAGAACAGGTGGTTGAGCTCCAGAAAAAGTTATTAGAGTATGAAAGGCAACCCTCTCCAGTTATAGAACCTGAGCTAGAAGACTTGGTTCCTATTGAGGTAGATGATTCGTACGAGGAACCATACGTTCCTATGCCAATGCCAGGCGGGCAACAAACCTCAGAGGGAATGGATACCTTAGAAGTGGAAGCACCTGAATGGCTTCAGTCATTAGAGAAGACAGCGAACACCCACGATGAACGAGTAGCAATACAGATCCAATCATTAGCCAAATTAGAAGACACTGTCATCAAGTCCGAGTATTTCATACGTATGTCCCATCACAGGTGGATAGGGACCAATGATGATCAGTATGTGCCATATTGCATATTATTGGCTGATTACAACGCAGAGATCCACCGACAATGTGGGAAAGCCCCCACCCTTGCCACCCAGTTTGGCCCTGACGATATACCAGAGAATGCAAAAAGAGGTTCTATTCATCAACCCACTTGGAGGATCCGTCTCTTGGAGACTTATCCTGAAATGGTACGAACCTGGAATAACATGCCCCTCTTTATCAAGTACAATCCTTGTTACGCCCCAGTCCTACGAAGACGCACATGGCCCGAATTCACCATTGCTGTCAAGAACATCAAGGGCTGTGCCAAGTGGCTAAATTATGTTTATCTAGCACCTCCACGAGGACCTCCCACGGTAAATTACATGACTTCTACTATCAGGCATTGGAGCACTCGACTACGCAATACACCCGATGTGATGGCACAAATGTGTATGAAAATATTTGAATTAATGCTGATCACATTCAGGACATTTAAAAACATTAAGGATCCCCACTTGTCAGGAGCAGGCTTCGTTACAGGCAACCAAGACCTAGTTTACGACATGAGCACCACCCCATCAATAGAAGTAATATATGCTTGGCACGCTAGAATAAAGTACCTCCCAGCTTGTTTTAAACAGACTTTCGAGGAGATGTTCATAACGGGATTCAGGGAATATCACTCAGAAATTTTTGTACCCAGACCGTCACATCCCCTCCAGTTATTTGTTGTGGAGAGAACCATACATTCAGAACAACTGCGGGTGCCACACCCGGACGTACCAGGACCAGTGAATCGGGACGCATTATTAACAGATCTAGCACGGGGACTCAGATTAGAAGAACATCACCTCGCCTCCGACGTCGTCCAATACTATGTTCAACGAACATCTAGACAAGGGTTTGTCAGGGGCGACAGACGTGAGAGTGGGGGGGGTGTTGGCAGCAGTCAGGGAACCGAAGGAGCCACAAGACGAAGAGAGTCAGAGCGAAGGGACAACACAAGCAGATATGGCAGTCAAAGAAGATCTGGCAAGTAGGCCATCAAAATTTTTCAGACATCAAGGAGTTGAGCACACAAGAAGACAGAGCAAGTAAGGAGCTCAAAGGTATGTATGACAAATCAATAGAGGAATTCCCTACACAAATAGTGAATTTCATCACTAAAAACCATTGTAAATATCATTTCGTATTTTTGTAGCTCCATTTTGTGCAAGCCAAGGAGTCCTTGAGCTTGAGGAGCTTTAGAAGTATCTACCTGCCAATTTTCATATTTTTGAGATCTCGTTTGAGCCCTCTAATAAGCCCTGGAACCTAATTTTTAACTAGGCTGGACACTAGGTCTGAACAGGGCCAAAGCTAGTCAAAAACTATAAAAGGAGCTAGAGAGCTCATTTTTGAGGTTGGATTGTAATTGAAATGAACTTGTAAGAGCTTTTTGAAAGTAATCTAAAGACTCCATTGCTTCTCACTCTTTGTCTTGCCGTGTGTGCGCGTGTGCTCGTGTGCGTGTATGTGTGTGCATGCTTGTGTGCTTCTCACTCATGCACTTGTGACTCCACTTGCTCGAGGTCTTCATACCATCCTCACGTCTTCCCGGATTGACATTAAAGGAGGTGCTACTCATCACTGAGCTACACCAAAGGTCTTGTAGGAAATTTTCAACAGGTATAGAATTCTACATAGGACCTCTTGTGCTTACTATCCAAGAGCCAATGGACAGGCTAAATCGACAAATAAGGTTTTAATCTCAATGTTAAGAAAGGAGTGTATGTCACAGCCCACTTCCTGGGGCATTGCTTATCAAGGTACCCTATGGGCATATAGGTTAGCCTACAAAGAGGCCACAGGATATTCTCCATTCCAAATAGTTTATGGCATATTGCCCATTGAGCCCTTTGAATTTTTACATGGATCACCTAAGCTAGCATTCATGCAGGGCAAGAAGGATTGTGATGTCTCTCAGAGGCTCGGAGCACTACATAAAGTGGAGGAGATTCGTCTACTAGCAACAAAACAATTGATAGAGACTCAGATGAAGAGGAAGGAGGCACATGATCGACATCTGTGGAACAACAACATTCAAGCAGGCATGTTAGTTCTTCTTCATAGACCTCATTTTCATACACAACTGAGAGGAAAATGGCTTCCACATTGGGAAGGACCTTACAGAGTCAAAACAATGCTAAATTGGGGTGATGTGGAGTTAGAGACGCTGAAAGGAGAGGCCTTGCCACTAGTCAACATATCAGGGCTCAAGGCCTATCATCAACACACTTGAAGAAGTATGGATCACCTGGAACTGCAAAATCTGTCCAGGTTGTACATAGCTTTCTCATCTCATTTTGCTTAGTTTTAGTAGTTTTCCTTATCAATGTCATTCTTGTTCCTGGTGTTTTTAGCAAACCTAGAAGGCATTTCATAACCTCTACAAACGAAAAACTTTTGGGTATTTTTCTGGAAATTTTTCTAGCAATTTTAGCATTTTTCTAGCATTTTTTATCCCTTTCCAATGTCATTTTCTTGCCAAATAGGAGGAATAAAAGGAGGCTTTCTGTGGTTTGATGAAAGAAATGGGGCCTAGCCCTGTAGAAAATTTCATGAGAATTTTTACATAATTTTTTGGCACTTTTTTGGCATTTTTTTTGGATTTTTCCTTCCATTTTTCTATTTTTTGGGTTATTTTCCAAAACAAAAACACCCCCCCCCCCAAATTTATTTTCTTTTATTTTTTTATTTTATTTTGTTTCTTTCCTTATTTTTATTTATTATTTTATTTATTTTATTTCTTTATTTTATTATTTATTTTCTTTATGTTTTTTTAGGCATGGGCGTTCAAATTTATTATTATAAAAAAAAAACAGGGAGGGGCCGATTTTTTTTTGTTTTTTTTATATATTTTCCTTTAATTTTTCTTATTTTTATTATTTTTTTATTTTTTATGGCTAAAAGCTTTTGGCTCTGGATTGTGCCTTGGTTGGCCGTTTTTTACAAAAATGGGGTCATTTTCATGTTTTTTGGCACCTCTGGACTCATTTTTTGCCTTTATTTTTCCAAATTCCCACTTTTTCTCTGGCTTTTGGTCC
The DNA here is from genome assembly GCA_020310875.1 of Ceratopteris richardii. Lineage (NCBI taxonomy): Eukaryota > Viridiplantae > Streptophyta > Polypodiopsida > Polypodiales > Pteridaceae > Ceratopteris > Ceratopteris richardii. The sequence continues at coordinate 5,203,998 of CM035420.1, forward strand.
AAACCCACATGTTTTGCACACATTCATCACATGTTTTTACTTCACCACAGTGGCCACATTGTATATTATCACCTCCTCTCACCATATGTTTCAATATTTCCCATATGCTCCCTCTGTAGCTCTCCTGTTTGATGATTTTTCCCCTCTCCAGACCCCATAATCCTTCTCCCAATCCCTCCCTTTCACCATCTGCCAAGCCACATCCTTAACCCTCCCGACCCTATCCCTCTCAGACCCATCAGCCCTCCCTTCCCCTTCCTTTCTACCCTCCCCTTCCTTTTTGCTTTTCCATAACAAATTCCCACTTCTAGTTCTTTTCTGGTGCTTAATATGGTGGAATTGGTTGCTGCTCAAATGTCCTCTTCAAGTTTCTGCAGCTCTATTATCATGGTGTCATCTATGCTCAGAGTTTTGGTTGTAGGTCTCCGAGACGGAGAGCACATTAGGTGGTGGGCAACTGTTGAGCCCATAAAAGTCATGTTGGTCAAAGTCAATTGTAGTCAAAGTCAAAAGGTCAAAGTCAACTAGTCAAAGTCAACAAGGTCAAGGTTAGAGTCAACAAGTGCAAAGTCAAAGTGCTAAAATGCAGGTGTCAAAGTGCACAGGTAGTGCACAATTAATTGTCCACAAAGGGTAAATTGGAGAAAGTGAGTTGCAGGTTGCAGAGGTATTTTCTCTAATTTCCCTAAGGTTCAAAGTGTGTTTTAAAGTGTTTTGGAAGGTTCAAGTGAACCCCCCTTATGTGCAAAAGTGAAGAGTTAAAAGGAAATGTGAATGTATGTGAAGCGGCAGCGTACGCACAGGTGAAAGTATGGCCCCCCCATTAAAAGTTTGGTTTTAGTCTAAAGTCACTACAGGACAAAACAATGAGTCGTTGGCTGCCACTTGTGAGGACAATCTTGGGACATCAAAGTGAGCACCAAGATACCATTGCAGTTAGGAGAGTACGTGATCGACACACTCAAATCAAGGCAAGGCCATTCTTGGACCAATCTTAGAGTAAGCAAGAGAAGCATAGGCTAAGTGAAGCAAGAGAGAGAGTGCAACAATCACCAGTGTGCGATGCAGAGAAGTGGAAGTGCAAGGTGCATGGAGAGTGACTAAGGATTTGTGCAGAGAGTGCTAAGCTATACTCCCCCAAGGATCTCAAGGTCTCATTGCAGTGTGCGCATGCCGACAGAAGGTATTCACTCCTCCCCCCTTTGTGGAAGCTTGGTGCAAGGTGTGCACAAGGATAAGCTTGAAGCAGGTGGAGGTCTGGTGCAGAGGAGGCCGGTGGCAAGAAGACTTTGGGATATTGGGTAGTTTGTAATTGAGCACTCTGTGTGATTGTGCACAGAAGTATTGTCTTGTATTTTGCTTCAAACATTGTAATTGTCATACTGTAATCATTCGGCAGACGCTTCCAAGGTGTATTTCCTCTTTTGGTCCTTTCATTTTCTCCTACAAACCCTCAAACTCCTTCTTGTCTAAGAATCCCCCAACAAAGAGATAAAAAGAAAAGAGAAAGGTAAATCAATCGTGCAGGTAAATAAAGATGAAGATTATACGCAGGCAAGTACGTCCAGGACCGGATCAGGCATGAGAAACGAAGATGAAGACGTGTATTCAGATACACACGAAGAATATGAGCTAAGGAGATCAAACAGAGTAAGAAGACAACCGGAAAGGTACTCGTATGATACATCGTATATAACCCAGAAAGATTATGCATATATGGTCAAAGATGATGATGAACCTCAGAGCTATGATGAAGCTAAAGGCAAGAAGCAATGGGAAGAAGCAATGGAAGAAGAATTCAGCGGCGCACTGGAAGAGAACAAGACATGGGAGCTTGTTCCTAAACCAAGTGGTAAGAAAGTAATCGGAAATAAATGGGTTTTCAAAGTTAAGAAACTTGCAGATGGAAGGATAGCCAGACATAAAGCGAGACTGTTTATCAAGAGCTATGCTCATATGCATGGCATAGACTATGACGAGACGTTTAGTCCGATGGCAAAGATGTCAACCATAAGGATAGTGATTGCTATAGCAGCATCAAAAGGATGGAAGCTAAGTCAACTAGATATAAAGAATGCATTCCTGAATGGATATATATCAGATGAAGTCTACATGGAACAACCAGAAGGTTTCGTAAATTCCAGATACCCACAACATGTGTGCAGACTAAGAAAAGCACTTTATGGACTGAAGCAAGCTCCAAGAGCTTGGAACTACAGACTTGTGAAGTATCTCAATGAACTTGGATACCAAAGTTCGAAGGCAGATGCAAGTCTACTCATCAAAAGAACAGAAGAAGGAATGATCTACATTTGCATTTATGTAGACGACATAATAATTACAGGTACCTCACATGCATGAATCACAGAGGTGAAGAAAGTGCTCGAAAAGGAATTCAAAATCAGTGACCTGGGAAAGTGATCATACTTTCTAGGTATGGAAATCACATATACAGATCATGGTGTATATGTTACGCAAAAAAGGTATCTCCTAAACTAACTGAAGAAGTTTAATATGGAGAATTGCAGAGAAGCTTCAACACCGCTTGAAGTAAATCATAAACTCAGTAAATATGATGGTACAGAGTTCAAAGATATGAAGAAGTATCAGTCGTTAGTAGGAAGCTTAATTTATGCTATGCTAACAAGACCGGATCTCAGCTATCCGGTGGGAGTTATTTCACAGTTTATGCATTGTCCGACAGATCAACATTGGGTTGCAGGACAAAGAGTTCTTAGATATATAAAAAGAACTATAAAGGAAGGATTATATTATCCTTTTACATCAGATATAAAGTTGAGAGCATTCAGTGACTCAGACTGGGCAGGAAGTCAAGATGATAGAAGATCGACACATGGGTATATGATATACCTAGGAGATAAGCTAGTAAGCTGGTGCTCAAGGAAACAGCATACAGTAGCTTTATCGTCAACAAAAGCAGAATATAAAGGATTAGTAGAAACCGCGAAAGAAGTAATATGGATGCAGACCTTGCTCAAAAGCATGGGTATTGATCAAGGTATACCAATTATACATGGAGACAATATGATCTCTCTATATCTTCCAGCGAATCCAGTGTTTCACGCAAGAACAAAGCACATAGAAATTCAGTATCATTTCCTGAGGGAAAAGGTAATGGAGAAGGAGATAGAAATAGTCTACACTCCTACGAAAGATCAGATAGCAGATATCTTGACAAAAAGCTTGGATGGAACAAAGACAAGCAGATTCAAAGAAATGGCAGGTATAAAAGAAAGAAAGATATATGAAGACAGGAAGAGTCAAATTAGTGATTGAGGGGGAGCTCTTGAGGAATCACTCACGAATTTGACATACAGACAGACATAAAAGAAAAAGAAAAAAAGCGGAATCTTCAGAAAATCAAAAGCCTTAGTTGTACAACGTGCGGAATCAGTCCGTTAACCAGAATCAAGAATTGTACGAGTAACAGAGCAATAAACCGTGGTGTGCGCATAATGCGCGCATAAGGTGAATTAAAGAATGAGAGCGTGGAAGAGCGCAGAAGAAAAGTGTATATATACACCAAGGATTGAAGGACTCGGATGATGAGAGGATGAGGATGATGAGAAGAAGGGGATGATGAGAGATCGCATATGAGTGAAGAGAGAATGAGAAGTTCTCAGAAGACGCCATAGATCACGTACATACAGATGAATAACAGAAACCTGGAATGTCAGGTATTCATCTGAGAGGGATGGTAATAAGAAACTACTCAGTGTAGGAGAGTTTCTACAGGTTGAGCAAGAAGAGGCCAAGCTAATTTGTACACATCTTCTCTAATAGAAAACACATGTTCATGTGGAAGTTTGCACGCACTGTTTGCATGTGCAGAATCTGAGTTTTTTCGTGTTACAGTAGAAAGTTCGTTAACCATTACAGTTACAGTTCGTTACTAAACGTGTCCCTCGGTACTCTCTCAGTAAACGAATATCTCGGTCAAAGATATCTCAGTAAACGCATTTTCGGTCAGTTATAGTTTTCTCAGAAAGTGAGTTTTTCCCTGTAGAACAACGAAGTATATCTCATAGTAGAATTCGAAGCTTTGTATGAGAGATAGCTCATCTTGTAGCTAGACGTCTCTACTTTAAGCTGATCACAATTTTCGGTGGAATGGATATGTACACACAATACAAAGTCTAACCGGAAAGTGGCACTTCAGAACTGTGAAGTTGTCTTTAAACTTCAAGAAGAAGTTCATTCAGTGTAGGAACCTCACGTATCACTCCCTTACTTCACATAAATTCATTTGAAGTAATCATGAGCAGAATCGAAGTTCATTCCGGTGATATTCCGGTAAAATTTCGGTGACGTCCCAGTGACAGTCCGATGAAGTTCCGGTGGAATTCAAGTCGCAGTTTAACACAGTTAAGCGACAGTAATTCTGCTAAGCTACTGTTGATTACAGAGGTGTTCTATATCACTCTAGCTTAGCTCTCTATTCGGTGGCGCGGCAATTTCCGCAGGCCTGACAAGGTTCAAGCCTTTGCCGTGACAACCATTAACAAGTGGTATTAGAGCCGTAAGAAGGCTCATCATCAGCGGTATCAGAGCGAAAGTTAATCGCCAGCAGTGAATAGAGATGAAGACTATATGCAGGCAAGTACGTCCAGGATCGGATTAGGTATGAGAAATGAAGATGAACAGGTATTGCATGAAGAAGTGTATTCAGATACACATGAAGAGTTTGAACCAAGAAGGTCAAGCAGGACTAGAAGACAACCAGAAAGGTATTCCTATGATACTTCGTATATAACTCAGAAAAATTATGCATATATGGTCAAAGATGATGAAGAACCTCAGAACTATGATGAAGCTAAAGGTAAGAAGCAATGGGAAGAAGTAATGAAAGAAGAGTTCAGCGCACTAGAGGAGAATAAGACATGGGAACTTGTTCCGAATCCAAATGGTAAGAAAGTGATCGAAAACAAATGGGTTTTCAAAGTCAAGAAACTTGCAGATGGAAGGATAGCCAGACACAAAATAGACTGGTTATCAAGGGCTATGCTCAGACGCATGGCATAGATTATGACGAGACATTTAGTCCGGTGGCAAAGATGTCAACCATAAGGACAGTAATTGCTATAGCAGCATCAAAAGGATGGAAGCTAAGTCAGCTAGATATAAAGAACGCATTTCTGAATGGATACATATCAGATGAAGTCTACATGGAACAACTGGAAGGGTTTGTAAGTTCCAGATACCCAAATTTTGTTTGCAGATTAAGAAAAGCACTTTATGGACTGAAGCAAGCTCCAAGAGCTTGGAATGCAACCAAGGGTACGAGTGAAGATTCATTGAAACAAATGTATTGCATAAAATGTAAGAACCTAGGGCACACTACTTCTGCATGTGCATTGAACCAAATGTACTGTGCTATTTGTAATACGGTGAGTCACTCCACCGAAACATGTCCCTATAATGCCAAAGTACAGGCCAGGACAATCGTAAAAGCCATAACACAAGAGCAAGGACAACCGACTGCTCACTATGTACCACCGCAATCAAGGAATACTTCCTACCAAAGTTATAGAACCTATCGGGGAACATGAGCAAACAATTTCTACTAGACACGGTAGAATTTTGGTCAATCAGGTGAAGGCACATCCCTCCCACCACCCAGATGCCATTTCTGTGGTGAGATTGGGCATATCTGAAGATATTGTAAAGAGGCGGCCGAGTATGATAAACGAAGAAAAGAGGGATAGAATCCAATGGCCAACATGGTATATATTTCAGCAATAGATACTCAAGCGGCAGTAATCCAAACCTATTCTGGCAAGAAATTACAACCAGCTACAGAGATTTTTGAGGTGGACATTCGAGAACAATAGAGAGTTTTTACCAAAGCTAGTACGTGGGCCACTCAAGAACCAACAGTTTTTCCCGAGCCAGTACCGGTGGTTCAGCAGACAGTGTCGAAGCCACCACCGGAAGCACCGAGTCCGGTGGTAGTACCAACGGAGAGTCCACTGAATGCAGTAAGGAGTATGTCGAATTTTGATTCTGTGTGGAATATTCTCTCACAGGCCTCCATTATAATACCATTGGGGCAGCTGTTAGCCTTGGTTTCAGGTGTATGACAATAATTTCAACAACCAGTTTGTCTCGAATCTTCCTGTATGCCTACTACAGCTATTATTACTCCAAAAACTAATTTTGCGGTAGACCATGTTATTCCTTCAATTAGGGTATGTTATAAAAACCATAAAATCAACCAAGTGTTAATTGATGGAGGCTCTGGTGTGAATATTGTGACAACCACCCTTTGTAAATGGTTAGGATGGACTCAAATTGAACCTGTTCAATTTTTTGTTCAAATGGCGGAGTAGTACAGGGTCTATCCAGTGGATTTGCTACGAGATATACCCATTACTCTTCAAGGAGTGGTGTTCAAAATGACTTTGGTTGTTCTAGAATTACCTGATTCAACTCTAGACTACAACTTGCTGTTCGGAAGGCCCTAGCTGAAACAAGCCAAAGTACTGCAGGACTGGTCAGGAAGTATGTCCTTCCGTTAGATGAGATAAAACCATGAGATTTCGATGCTTGACCTCTATGTAGCCGAACCTGTGCATATGTTGGATGGACTTTCAGATGATGAAGAAGAAGCTTTTCTCAAGGCTAACCAGGATTTCCTCACCTTGGGATCAGTTGACTTACAAGCGGTTGCAGACAATTGGAATCTGGTCGTCTGTTCGGTAGTTCCAATTCTAGAAGAAGGGGACCTAGATATGGATCCAGCTTTGAATGCCCAGAGTTTCTAGCATTTATTGCCATCACCGGAGGATATACCCATGCCATGACAGTTTTATGTATTGGAAGATCACCTTATCACCTACGTTTTGGGAAATGAGGAAACACCACGGCCGGTGAAGATTAAGACAGGATTATCGAAAACTTTTCAAAATAGTCTAGCACAGTTGCTAACAGAGTTCCAAGACGTATTTGCGTGGGACTATCGAGATATGAAAGGTTTGTACCCTCGCATTTATCAACACAGCGTGATGCTTAAGCCGGATGCACGCCCAATCAAGCAACCTAGTTACTGCATGAACCCAAATTATGCTGCTCAAGTGAAAGCTGAACATTAGGGGAAAAAAAGAACCCTGCATGGGCCGTTTAGATTAAGGGGTGATTAGTGATGGACCAATGAGAGGAGGGTGGTGGCCACAGTCTAGAGCCTCAATAGAGTAGGCTTGGCCTAGGCTTCCCTTGGTTTGGAGTAGTCAAAACAACTAAAATCTATTGAGATATGTGGTATTTCCTCTGTTAGTGGTTTCATGGGCCACAAAATTCGAAGTTCTCCAACCGAATTTGAATTGGGCCGTTGGATATGGACGAGATCCAAAGATGGAGCTTGAAAGAAAGAAGCAAGTGCGCCTTTTTTTGTCTATCGTTGGATGAGGAATTAAATCTAGTGGCTCTGAATCCATAGCATTAAAGAGATGGAATCTTCATTTTAAGGCCATCAGATCACCAAAGGATCCAACGGCTCTTCTTAAATCCAACCCACGCAAAATCGCGTTTGAATCTCCTCCATTTGATCTGCGAGCATCCAATGGATCATAAAAAATCGGGTCCCAATTTTGGTAGTCTCTTTCTTATCTTTCCCATCTCCCACAACGATTTGACCTTTCGTTCATCATTTTCTACCAGAATTTTGTGCGTGAATCCGGGTTGTCCGTGATAAATATCTGATGGTGTTGAATTACCCACGCATTTATACTCTCTCTCTTCCTTTTTGCCACATCTTACAAGTGGTGTGATGGTCTATTTTGTCTTTTTCTGCCAGAGAAAGACTCTTCAATCGCATCCGTCCACGATTAAGATCCAATGGCTTCGAATGCCCACGAACCCAAGCACACTGAGAGGCCTATATTTGTCTTTTTTTGCCAGACAAATTCCAAACCAAGCACACTGAGAGCACTATTTTGTCCTTTTTTGCCAGAACCACCTTCCTTAATCTCATGCGTTCGTGAAGGATATCCGACGACTGTGAAAACTGAATCAATTTCATTATCTTACTGAAAATCGTGATTCTAAGATGAAAATTGTGTTTTTTTTTTAACTTTCTTGCTTTTCCACTATTGACTTTTCTTCCCACCTGGCCTTCTCCAATGTTCCTCAACAACTCCAATCAATTGGCACCTGCAATTATACACCACCCAACTATTCAAAGAGATTAGAATTGAAAAAAAAATAAACAGCAACTTTACTTTATATATTTTTTTGTTTTTCTTTAATTTTTGAATTTTTCTTCAACTTATCTTCTTCCACCATTCAATACAAAACCTCATGCAAAACTTCCTTAGTAAAAAGAAATTTGTTTGGATTTTTAATAGATTTTATGAATTTTTTTAGTATTTCAATCCCTAAATCAAGGAAAACACTTCACTTAGGGTTTTCTTCTTTCAAGATCCATTTATCTTTTGACTTATTACTGGTTGTACTCATTGCTTGCAATCTCACAATGGAAATAGAGATTTTCAATAAAATATGTGTTAAAAAGTACAATTATCAATTCATGCAAAGATAAACTCAACACCCTTTTTTCAAGTGATTAATCAGTTTTTACTCAAGACTATTACTTTACTTACGACAAGCAAATGTAACAATCAATTTGCACGTAGATACTTTACTTGACTTTCCTCATTGTAACTATGTCATCTTTTCCAAGATTTGACAAACTTTGCTTGGTACTTTGTCAAAAATAAATCTACTTATGCAAAGATAATCACATTTCACTTTTCCTTCAGCAAATTAGATCCTTTTTTTGTCACAATACCTGCACATTACTCTTAAAGAGTATGAGCAACTATCAATTTGCATAAATTCACTAAGATCTTTGTCTCAGAAGGTTAATTCATGCTTTCTTTTCCCAAAAGACAAGCCAAAAAATCTACCTTTCCAATTTTTCTTACCTGATTATAGAGTAGTACCTTTTCAATGTGTTCAAATACCATCAACAATGGAAGATCCAGCAAGGTCCAAGACTTCAATGAAGCTTTTGCTTTGTTCCCCAGCAACGACACCAAAAAATGTTTGTTGTTAACCTTTGGAGTTGTCCTCTCCAATCATTATAGCACAAAGATCAACTACACATCTTTAAATTGTCAATCCAGGAAGTATGCAAAGACCACAGCCCCTTCTAGTTAATGGAATCCAAGAATAAGAGTTGATATGACTATTTTCTAAGAGATTTATGAAGAAGAAAGGAAATAACTAGGGTTTTGATTATCTTGAGTTCTACAATAGCATTTTCAATTATTTGTATGCCTAAAGTGTGCCATTTTCACATTAGATTACAAATATGAAGTCAAATTTCCAAAACAGTACATGTATCATACAGACGAGACAATCGTGATTCTGTAAAAACTGAGAATTTCTAATTCCAACTTTGATCTTCTACACTATCTTGCTCAATACAATAAGATTCATCTATCTTCATTCATATCACTTAGAAATACACAAGGAAAGTTCACAAATTCCCTGGATCATACAATGAGAAGACTCAACAAATCAAGAAAAAGATCATGGAAGGAGAAACATGATTTTCTGCAGGAAAGCTCTTCACATTACTTGGATAGCATGGAAATAATACAACCAACCTCTTGAAAATAGAAGAAATTATCTTTTATACTTTTTCAAGTGTCCCTTTTCACACTTGAATTTTTGTCCTTTTTACCTTCTAATCTAAAAATGTGCTATCAAAGAGCTTCCAAAAATTCTAAGAAAAATACATATGATCCTACTTTACATGAGGAAGACTCTTCCCAATTTTTACATCATTTGAATAAATATATCTACAAAAATTGTCAAATTACAATTAATTTCCCTCAAAATATGCTTCCTTTAACAACTAGCTTTCTAGTTGTCCTTTTATTTGCTCCATACAGCTGCTCCATAATCCATACAGGAAGCTTAATTGGTAATGCACCTGTCTCTGCCAAGAAGAGAGTGAACCAAACCCGTTTGTGGGGTTGAGTGTATCGATCTTGACCAGGAAACGCAAAATGTTGCATGCACATACGAAGAGGAATGGACACATTTGGTGTGAGTGCCGCCATATCTTTCAACTTTTGTAGCTTCCGGTTCTTCATGTTAGGTGGAATAAGAGCATCCTTCTCAGAGGGCTCATGCATGCCGTGCATGTTCAATGCAGAGCTCACCAATTCCAATGTAAGTTCGAACCTTTTCAACTCATTGTTTCCCAACAAAGATGGAAGAACGAATGTGCCAGGTTTGTCTTTTTCTTCATTAGCCTGTAATGTTGAGACCAAATAGTAACATCGTAAGAGATCTGGTTTGGGTAAGGGTGTTGCAAAGTACTCCGCCAGCCCTGCCATATGGTTTGAAGTTCTTATGTGTTCTGGAGGGTCTCAAACTTTTTTGAAAAGAACTGGAATCGGACCCATGACTTGTCATACTCACACTTGGACTCCCATATATACTTGCCCTCTCTTAAGGGTCCTGGCATGCCACTGAACCAATGAGAATTGGCATGGACTCTCTCTGTTATTCCTGTGGAAGGGTCGGGTATAGGTATTTGCTGGAGGTGTTGCAGCTCTACAGGTCGTTCCATTGGTGGCATGTCAATAGGGAGACTCTCCACATTAATCCCGGCAATGCTTACTCCTGCATGTGAGCTCAAGCTTGCTGCTTCTGCCATGAGACTGCTTGTAGTTGTTGATGCTTATCTGCTAGAAGAAGAGAGGCACATTAGCATTGCATAGGAAACAATATGTTATGGCGTTCCCTCCACAATACTAATATGACATTCCAAGTGGTTAGGGGTTAGTGGGTGAAGTTTTTGTGATGTGTGCGAATGTTGGTTAGTAGGTTAGTGTTCCTCTTAGATGCATGCTTTTGGATGTGCAATGTACTCAGAATGCATCTACAACAGTGTGGATTGATTTAGAAATGTGAATCAGGGGGTTTGATACATGGTTTGAGTCTCCAAACTTTGATTGTGGATTCATAACTTTTAGTGGTGATGACAGGTGAAGGTATGTGGACTAGATTGTGTTGGATTTGGGACCTCTTGGGTACCCTTTTCTTGACATTCCTAGGTGTGATCGAAGAGGTAGTGGTGTGGAGTGTAGACGTTTGTCCTGGGATATGTGCCAAGGGTGCTTTGTGAGTGTTGATTCAAGCTTGTGAATGGAGGTGAAGTTATTTGAGCTTGTAAGTAGGTCTTGGGATAGCCTTCATTGACTGCTTCGGCACCCAAAGAGAAATGGCATGTCCAGAGTGTTGCCTAGGGTACTCCTTCATTATAATCCTCGACGGTGTAGCTCATTTGGTGCACTTTTGAGAACCTGTATCTGGAGCCGTGGGTTTTTCACCCTTGCATATCCAGATTTGCTTCATGCCAAGAGGTATTTTACATTACCCAGGTTGGTGCTCTTGCATCTGGATCATCAGCCTCCTTTGTCTCGTGTGTTTCCCGGCTTGCTTTCCTTGAATCCTCTTTGGAAAAGAAGGGAACTCCTTGTTGGCTTCTGCAGCTTCGTGAAGAGTGACAATCTTCTACACCATAGAACTTTGGAGAAGAATAGCATCATTATCTTCATGTGGGTTCTTGGAGGGACTATGATTTGGAGCCTTTTCTAGTGGCCTGAGTGCTTGATTCTGTAATTCAATCGTGATGCGATTTTGGCCTACCCAAGCCTGAAGAAGTCCACTTCTTAGGTTGAGGTTGACTGCATGATCATAGATCCAGTCTTGGCCCAAGACAAGAGGCTCAGTAAGATCCTCGTCTTCACATACTAGCACTTTGACTGCCATTAGAACCTCTTGAATGTAGAGGGGAAGTTATACCTCTCCAATGCAAGGGGTTTCCACACCTCCAAATCCTATGACATATGCCTCAATAGGATTGACCTTCAATTGCAATTCTTGGCAGTAAGAAAGTTGAACTACAATAGTGGCTGCTCCTAAGTCAATTAAAGCTCTCACAGTCCTTGCACTCTCTCCTTGTCCTACCTCTAGGGTCATAAAAGGTTGCCAATCGACTATCCTATGGGAACATTCACCTAAAGCCTCACACATGGCCATGTGATGACCTAGAGCCTCTTGAGTATCAGGCATATGCTGATTTCTACCTTGTTTTCTCAATTTCATTCGTCGGATGCGTTCTAAAGCTTCTATCTGTGCTTCTTCTCGAACTCGCTTTTCCTCTTCTTTACGTTTCTTCGTAGTATTGAGTCAATTCAACATCTCCTCCGTGAGGGGTTCTTGATATAACTTGACTCTGCATCCACTTATGTAACTTAGTAAGATGTCGCCTTCTAGAGTGGCTAGTTGAACTGCTCCACTGGTGGAGATCCTATTGATAATCATTGGTCCATAGCCTCTCTTCTCTAATTTTCGTGTATGTTGCTTCAAAGTGTAGATTAGGACTAGGTCTCCTGCTTTCAAACCCTTATCCTTCATGTGTGCATCGAAATATGCTTTTTGCCTCTTCTTGGCTGCATAAATTCCTGCTACAGCTCTCAATTGCATTTCACCTAATCGTTCAAGATCAAAGACTATGGAGGATAGCTCATGGCGTGTCCAGCCATGCTCTCGTGCTACTTTCAATGTAGGTATCAAAAAATCAAATGGTAGCACTGCATTTTGGTCGAACACCATCTGAAAGGGTGTGGCTTTGAGCACCGTTTTATAGGCAACTCTGTATGCCCAAACAGCATGGTGTAGTTGTTTGTCCCAATCAGAGTGTTATTATTAACGAATTTTGTCAGTACATTGCATAGAATCTTATTTGTGCTCTCAGCCTGTCCATTAGCTTGTGGATGATAGGGGGCAGACTTCTTATGTATCACCAAGAATTCTTGGAGAAGATTTTCTATGACTTCATTCAAGAAGTGTGTGCCTCTATCACTTACTAGCTCTATTGGCAGCTCGTATCTGGTGAACACATTCTCAAATAAGAACTTAGAAGTGGTATGAGCATCATTCTTTGTCGTTGCTTTTACCTCTACCCATTTGATTAGATAATCAATTGCCACAATAATGTATTCAACATGGGAACCCTTAGCTGGGGGGTTAATAGGACCAACAAAGTCTATTCCCCACTTAGAGAATTCACGTCCACCCATCATATGTTTCAATGGCATCTCATCTTTGCATATAGGATACTGAGTTCGTTGGCAAATGAGCATCCATGTGAAGTGTGAGCCACCATAGACCTGCAAAAAGTATTGCCTTGATAACTCTATGTGGTTCAAAGTGTCCTCCTGCCACACCTTGGTGAGCAGTTTCCAAGATATTCAGATATTCGCTCTTGTGGGCACATAATCTAAGATACCCATCTTTCCCTCGTCTATATAGATTATCTCCAATGAGAGTATAGTCTAAGGCTTCTTGTTCTAAGATCCTTTATATAGCTAGGATCATTTCTAGAGGGATCGTTTTCGTCGTTAGGAAAGCTACTAATGGTTACTCCAATCTGGTACTAACGACACTTGATATAGAGTGGCATGTTCCACAGGTGGTTTAGTACGGCAGACTGGGCATTCCTGGCATATCTTATGGACATCTACTTCCATAGTTGGCCAGTACACTCCTAATCTCTTTAGGGTTTGCAGGGTTCTATGCTTGGAGTAATGCTGCTGGAGTGCACCTACATGTGCTAATTACAACCACCTTGAGTGCTCATCTTCTTCTATGCAACAAGATAATATTCCTTGATCTCTATGCTTGTACATACTCCCTGTCATGATATGGTACTTATGGGCTTTTACTACCTCCTTATCTTGGGTGTTTACTACTAGATGTTTAGGACCATATGTCAGTATTGACACTAAGGTCTTGGCCCACTGTGGTACAACTTCCAAATTAAGAAAGTATGCATCAGGAAGGTCATCTGATACTCCTTATGGGGCCTCTCTAGATGTGAGCCTTGAGAGATGATATGCTCTCAAGTGAGTCTTGCCTTTCCTCACCACTACGTCAAAGTCATATTCCATTAGTAAGAGGAACCATCTTACTAATCTGCTTGTATTACATGGCTTGTTTACCAAGTTTAGTAGAGCTTGATGATCAGTTAAAAATTTAAACTTATTTGCAAGCAAATAGTTTCTAAACTTTTTAACCGCATATACCATGCCTAATCCTTCTCTCTCAGTAGTGGTAAAGTCCACATGCATGAGAGCACCCACGGTCATGATAAGAAACGAGGACTCAGTCATACCTAGGAACACAGAGGTAGTAAGGAACACTAAAGTGCAGTGCAATCTCACTTTAGAAGAACTACTTAAAGTTAAACCAAAAGTGTGGAAATATGTAGCGAATCAAGTGCATGAAACAGCTAAACCTCGTTCCCAGGTAGGATCACATAGAACATTGCCAGAAATACGCTTGGACAAGATAGGGGACATGAGTGAAGGAGAAGAAGAAAACACTTATCTTCCCATTACTCATAACGGTTACACGACCAAAGCAATTTTGGACTCAGGTGCAGGAGTTGCAATTGCCACCACTTCCCTAAGGAAGCGATGGGGCAAGCTAGCACTCACGCCAATGAGGATGAAATTGCAAATGGCTGATGGTCACATAGAAAGACCCTTAGGGCTACTAGAAGGGATAACTCTCACTACTTGTGGTGTAGAGTTTGAGCACACATTTGCTATCTGTGACTTTAGCAAAAATCGAGCCTATGAGATGATTCTAGGAAGACCTTTCTTGAGGCAGTTGCAAGTGGTACAAGGTTGGGGAACCAATTCTTTGTATTTGCAACACTTGGGTGTCACGACCAAAGTAAATCTCAAAGATTTCTCTCATAGAGATGTGCCCCCTATTCAGTGGAATCCCATCCATAGAGCTAAGGATGATAAAGAATCAGTGCATTCCATACGATCAGGATCCTCATGGATGCATGAAGACACCCACTTATGGATGTGCAAAGTGGTAGTAGAAGAAGAGCAAAGAGAAAAATCCAGAGAGGTAGGTGCTAAGGAAACTCATAGATCAATTCAAGACCTCATAGATGCACCTGTAGTATTTCCTGACGAAGAGTTTGAACCTCATGGTTGGGCAAAAATTTTGGCAACAATGGATGTAGCCATCAATGAAGAATAATGGACACCCTAGTGTGACGAGGATGGCTATGACATTTCAGTGTTCACAATAGAGCCAATCATGTGTGATCCCATTATTGAAGAATGTGAACCCATCACTGATGCATTCGAGGATGCAAGTGACTCCGATCTAGAGTCAATTATAATGGACTCTCCTTTTGCATCAGATGAGGAATATTTCTACAAAGTAGAAGCTCACCCTCATAGACACGAAGAGATTATGAATGAGGTGAGATTAACCACACAAGTGACCACTAAGAACAAAGGCAAGCAAAGGAAGAAGAGAGAAAACACACCAGAAGAAGAGGAATCTTTGTATGAGGTCCTTGAAAATTTCAAGAAATATGAAATAGAAGACCGGAGAGTCATGGTAAGAATGCCTAAATGAGAAGCTGTCATAGGAGAGGCCTATGATAACAAAGAAACTACAAAGAAAATTATAGCAACCATAGAGGAAGGTGAAGAGTGATGTACATACATAGGACACGACCTAAGTGAGGATGAGGAGCAGGAATTGATAGCTTTATTAAAAGAATGTAGAGATGTATTTGCATGGAGTTACAAGGACCTGAAAGGTGTAGACCCTGACATATGCTCACACACGATCCCCATGACCTCAGATGCCAAACTGTCTAAGCAAAAACCATACACATACAATGACAACTATGCTACCAAGATCAAAGAAGAGATAGATCGCCTAGTGGAAGTTGGATTTATCTATGAAATTGAGCACACTTAATGGGTATCCCCCATTGTAGTGGTGCTGAAAAAGAATGGCAAATTACGTGTATGCATTAACTTGAAGAAGGTTAAGGCAGCCATTATCAGAGATAGTTATCCTCTTCCTATCACGGAGCATCTATTAGAAAGGGTAGTAAGCAAAGAAGTGTACAGCTTTCTAGATGGGTTCTTTGGTTACAATCAAGTAGCCATTGCACCAGAAGATCAACATAAAACGGCTTTTGTCATAGAGTGGGGCATATTTGCCTTTTGAGTAATGCCATTTGGTTTAACCAATGCACTTGCAACCTTCCAGAGATTGATGTGCCATGTGTTTAAAGAGTTCCTAAGGAAGAATTTGGAAGTCTATGTTGATGATCTTTGTGCTCATTCCAACATTAGACAAACACATATACCTAAACGCAAGCAAATATTTGACAAATGTAGAGAATAACAAGTGTGCCTGAACCCAGAAAAGTGTATTTTCATGGTAAGGCAAGGCAAGATTCTAGGACACATAGTGTCGAAGAACGGCATATCCACTGACGAAGAGAAGGTGAGAGCTATCGCAGAACTGCCTAGGCCAAAGAATGTCTAGGACGTACAAGGTTTCATGGGGCATTGTGGTTATTCTCGACATTTTATACACATGTATGCCATCATAGCAAAGCCTCTGTACAAACTTTTGACCAATTTTGAGTGGACTAATGAGTGTGAGAAATCCTTCAATGAGCTTAAGCGATGACTGTGTTCAGCACCAATCTTGACTACACCAGATTGGAACAAACCATTCCATGTCCATGTGGATGCATCCAATTATGCTATTGGGTTTGTACTTGCACAACCTACGGGCAAAGGTAATATGGATCTTCCAATTGCCTATGCTAGTAGACAGTTAAATGTAGCTAAATGCTTCCCATGGGCCTATGAAATGTGGTAGTTCCTTTAAGGAATTAGACTCAAAGTCTAACCTCTCATGAGATTGGGTACTCTCCTGCTCTCCATAAATAGAAGGAATGTCTTGTGGGAATTGATCATGTGCATCATCCACAAGTTCAATTGGTGGAGGGTCTTCACTTTCTTTGGCCCATTTCTCTTCCTGAATCTCTCTTAGAAACTCTGGGGAATATCTATTCATCGATGAAGATGTGTCTGGCTCTATGGAATTGGGCACATAAGCACCTTTAGGAGGAATGCTCACTCTTTCACTCACCTTGTCTTTACCTTCAGAGGTGGCTTCTTTTCCTGATTTTGCAATTAAGCTCTCCAGTCTGTCTAACAATCCGTCAAAATGCAATTGGGTCCTAGTTGAATTAGAGCAATCGAAGAGGCGACTGGCGTCAAACATGGTTTGAGCCAACTCTACCATCTTAGCAAAGAGCTTGGTTCATTCCATATCTAGGTATTGATTATGGCGTGATATGCTCTAAGCATCATTTCCATGTCCTCGGGAGTGGGATCCGCGAAGATTGATCCTGCTCGGGGTGGTGGGTGGGTTACATGTGGTGGGTTAGAAGGTTGTGGGAGGGAAGGTGATGGGGATGGTAGTGAAGGTGATGTGTGAGAGTGCATTTGAGATGTGATTTCTATTATTTTGGCCTTGGTCTCTCGCAGACTTTCCTCAAGTTCACTCATCTTCTTTGACCATTGCCTTTTCATACGTTCACGACTTTCTCTCCAAGCCCTTGTCCTTTTCTTATTCTGACTCTCGGTCTCGCTAACCTCCTCATTCTTTTCCTGGCCTAAGTCTGGGTTTTGCTTAAGTGCCTGAGCTCTCGTGATGACTTGCACCGGGGTTGTGGATGTCACACTCCCCGTGGAGTCTACCACTAAGCCAATAACATTGATAGGAGTGATTTTTGGCATATTTGCGGGGTTCTTGGGACACTCTCGTAACAAATGCTCCTTTCCACAATCTGGACAAAAGCTTTGAATTGTCATAGATTGGGTTTGTGTGGGTGCAGGTAGAGGGCAATCACGAATGAGGTGATCTCTCTGACATCGGAAGCATGGTCCTCTAGGAAATGGAGCTCTTATCTGCCTAGGCTGAGGTCTAGAGTTGGGGTTTGCATACATTACATTCGCATATTCTAGCTCCCAACTAGATTCACTTGGCTCTTCATAATAGTATGACTCACTATGCTCTGGTGACTGCATGTAGTAAGCCTATTGGCTCTCGATATGTGTAGAATCAAAACTATGGTCGCTTGGATCACTTTTTGAAAGCAATGGTGTCACTGGCACTAAAGCTCGATTTGGATTTTCTTGTGCAGTTGCATACTTTACTAGAATCACATTGGCTGGAGGAGGAGGTTGTTGCACTAGGACTGGTTGAGGTCTTTGCTACCCTTGATAGGGTGGTTGGTAGGGTTGTTGGGGTCTACTATACTACTGTTGTGGGTACTGATTCTGATATCTTCCTTGTTGTGGGTAAGTCTGGAGATAATTTTGTCTAACAGCTTGTTTGTTATAAGGGCAATCTTGTGCAGTGTGGTTGGTGTATCTCCTTTCTATGGTGTAGTATTGGTTGTTAGGGTTCACTTGAGGTTGAGCCATGATAGGGCACACATTATCCATATGGTCTCCTCCACATGTGTAGCACCATTTTCCTGGGACAAATCTAGGAATCTACTTGCTAGAGACGCCTAATTTCTGAGCTACCTTTTCTGCTAGATCCTCAATTGATGTGGATTGTGAGGAAGCGAGGCTAATAGAACTATCAGAATCTTTATAGATTTTTGAGAGCTCTAATGTTACATTTATGTGTGCCTCGAGTAGCTTTGATGTGAACCTTTTCCCTATAGATGGGCACTTTTTACTCTAGTGTTGGCTAGAGGTTTTTTCCCCATGTTACCACATACTTAATACTCTCATATGTGGTGGTACTTTGTACTTAGGGATATTATTCAGCTCTTACTTCAGTTCAGTTCATCGATCTATGGAGAGAGCTATTCCAGCCATCATCTTCTCTGTGTGTCTTGTTGTGTTTGTGCTCCTTCTGTGTGCTTCTTGTGTGTCTCTCGCACTTCTACACTCACCCAACAGTGGTATCAGAGCAGGTTCCGCTTCTTCTCAAGTTTTGGTTTTTCGCGTCACGGCGCGCATGCCCGAAAACATTTCCACCACGTGCGTTGGGGTTTTACCCCCATTTCAAAGCCATTCATGCAGTCAGAATTGCCATCAGAGTGACAGTTTGTGAGCTCAAATTTCAGCACTCATTTCAGTTTTCGTCGAAGTGGAGATTTTGTCACATTCTTGTTCCTTAGTGAAATGGCAGGCAGCAATGACTTGTTTGGCATGCTTCAAGCTGAAGATAAGCTTGATGGGTGAAATGGTGGGCAGCAATGACTTGTTTGGCATGCTTCAAGCTGAAGATAAGCTTGATGGGACCAACTATCCGATGTGGTCTTACATGATGAAGCATGTTCTTGTTGCAAAACAAATTTGGAACATAGTGGCAGATGTAGATCGAAGACCGGCAGGTGCTTCTACTTCACAGTCTACTGTCATAGATGGAGCTTCTTCTTTGAGTACAGTGGTTTCTCCTTCTCCACCTACACAGGAGCAACTTAGATGGGATGGAAAAGATGCTCAAGCTCATGCTTTGATTGCGCTTTCAGTGAAGTGTCATATAGTTCCACACATTCGGTCATGTTCTACATCACGACAGGCATGGGACACTCTTGCTTCTTTGTATGTTGTGTGTAATGAAGCACGTGTTTCATACTTGCGGAAGCAACTTGAGGATGTATGTATGGCTGAAAATGAGTCAGTGGATGTGTATGTGACATGCATCAAGGACTTGAAAGAGCAATTAGCAAACATAGATGAGATCATTCCAGATGCATCACTCATTTCTACATTGTTGAAAGGACTATCGGAATCTTTTCAAAGTTTTGCTACTACACTTCGTTTGGTTGCAAAAGGAAATCCTAATATGTATGCATTTGATGAGGTCAACCTCAAGTCGTTTCTCCTTGCTACACTTGTCTCCCAGGAAGAATGTACCCAAGCCTGCACACAATAGCACTTACTTTGCTTTCTCCAAAAGCTCTCTATGATCCTGTAAAAAATCCCAAGTTTAGCTCAAGTTCTTACCTTCAATTGAAAAACACTTTATTTCAGACTCTTTGAATGACCCTTGTTCCCCCTTTTGTATTGCCAAAAAACAATTTCTCTAGAGCTCCCTTGGTGTACCTACCCCTTGGTGGGCCTGTCTATCGCGATAGACGGTGTCTATCGTGGGGTCTTGTCTGTCGTGATAGACGGGTTTCTGTCACGATAGACGGTCTCTATCATCTGTCATGGGCCTATCTGTTGCGATAGATAGTGTATGCCACGATAGACGGGGTCTATTGTGGGGTCTTGTCTGTCACAATAGACGGGTGTCTATCACAATAGACAATCTCTATCGTCTACCGTGGGCCTGTCTGTCATGATAGATGGTGTCTGTCACGATAGACGGGATCTATCATGGTTTCCTATCTATCGCGATAGATGGTCTCTATCGTCTGTCGTGGGTCTGTCTGTCATGATAGATGGGGTCTATCATGGGGTCCTATCTGTCGCGATAGACGGGTGTCTGTCGCAATAGACAGTCTCTATCATTTGTCGTAGTTCTGTCTGTCGCGATAGACAGTCTCTATCGTTTGTCGTAGTTCTCTCTGTTGCGATAGATGCTATCTGTCGCGATAGACAAGGTCTATCGTGGGGTCATGTCTATCACGATAGACGGTCTCTATCGTCTATCGTGGTTGTGTATGTCACGATAGACGATGTCTATCACGATAGAGGGGGTTTGTCGTGGGGTGCAGTCTATCGCGATAGACGCTGTCTGTCGCGATAAACGGTGTCTATCACGATAGACTGAAAAAACGCAATTTTTTTAGAAACTTCTAGTGATTTGGAGTGCTCTCATGGTGTAGGTTATCGTGCTAAGCATGCATTCAAAAAATATTAAGTTTTTCTATCTGTTGCGATAGACAGAGATCGTCATCCTGAGACCTGTGCAGAGTTCTATCATACCTATGCAAGCTACTGGAGATGGTGCTATAGATAGATCCTGTAGCAAAAGCTCAAGAAACACACAAAAACAAATAGTATGCAAGCTCTCTCTTGCTCTATCACAAAATGAAATGAGGGAAATGAGGTGGGGAGTGGAATATGACCAAAAAACTGAAATTTTTTTGTGAAGACGGAGATGGAGGTAGGAGATAGTGAGGATGATGATGGTGATGATAGTGTTGCAAAAAACTAGAAAAAATGAAGAAAAATAAGGAAAAGAAATGGTATTACCTATGACTCCAACGTCTCAACTCTATGTCTTACCATCACATGCTCATCCTCGAAGCTCTCTCCCCGGCAAGGGCGCCAAATTTGGTGTCACTCTAGCACAATGATGAGTACCTATGTGAGGAGATCGACCTCATAAATGTCAATCCGTGGAGGCATGAGGACTAATATGAAGACTATGAGCAAGTGAAGGCACAAGTGTGTGAGTGAGAAGCACACAAACATGCACACATATACACACACGTGCACACAAGGCAAGAACAAAGAGAGGAACAATGGATTTCTTTGCATTAGTCAAAAAGTCTCTTACATAAGCTCAAAACACAGTTAACAATCCCACCTCAAAAATGAGCTCTCTAGCTCTTTTTTTAGTTTTTTGACTAGCTTTGGTGTTGTATAACTATGGGCCAAAGTGGCCAAAGACATGGGTTTCGAGGGTCCAAAACCACTTGGAGAACCCTTGGATTCTATTGGGAAACCCTTGGGAAAGTGTCTCCAAGAGTGTATGTTGAACCCTTGAGTTATTTGGGTTTATTTACTCCCAATTGAAGTGTTTTGAGCCTTCGGATTGATATTTCCTAAGGGTATGGTATTTAACCATTAGGGAGGCCCCTCAACCCTTGAGTCTTGTACGTACAAGCTTGGACGAGGTCCTTTTAAGAATACATGTGAAGGCCATGTGATTTCCAAGGTTAGAAGGCCTTGGATTAGAATCCATGTGGAGAGGAAACTTGGCAAGCTCTCCTCACATTTCCCCCATTGGCCTTGAGGTATATATATGGTGGAGTTGGTTGGGTGGATACGTGCTCTCTCTTCACCGTGGTGGTTATGCTAGGTAGTTAGTCCTTAGTCAATAGGTGTTTCACAACATTGGTATTCAGAGCAAGGTTTATTCCTTGAGCTTAGATTTTGTCCAACGTCAAGCGTGAAGTTTTGTCCCGCTTCCCGTTAAGTCTGTGTCCTCGGTTGACTTTTTCACCACCACTTTTTGTTAATCCAAAAGTATGGTATGATCCTCCTCTTGTGGAGGTCATAGTCTGAGTCATATGAACGCGCATGCGTGGGCCCTCGCCACACAAAGCGACGCTCAGTGAGAGTCTTATTACCTCTGGCAACGGTTACCTCCGCCAACGGATGTCAAGAACAGGACTAGGCATAGATGCCCATCGATCTTGGCTACAGCAGAGCGCCATTTGCAGATTATGTCTCTTGTGCTGTGGAGGTGATCGCAATCTGGGTGGATCGGGTCCGATCGTGGCACACACAGGGTGTATGAAGGTAATAAATATTGGAAGGTTTAAGGATGTGAAAGTGAAATTAATGTTGAGTATGGAGAAGAGAGAGATGTTTAAATGATTATGGGAATGGGAATGTAGGAGTGCAAGTTAGATTGATGAACATGAATGATAAGAATGAAAGAGAACCATACACACGAATCAAATTTGGAAGGAAGAATGGTCCATTGAAGGAGGTTCTTAAACACTTCCTAATTCCAATCCATATGCATGGTCTTCTTTGGATGATATGTATGCATGACGAGAATAGATGGAATCCTTACACATAAAATAGTTTCGAAAGGAAGAATGGTCCAATATTGGAGCTTCTTATACACTTTTAGAAACTAATCAATATGTATGGGTATGTATGGATTATATGCATGCAAGTGAATTATGATGATAGAGTTTACTCACAAGCTCAATGAAACATCCTCACTGGTTCAACGCAATACTACGAAGCCTTCTCACACATAGAAGAAAATAGAAGACATGTAAAAATACTTAAGAGACTGAGAGACGAGACAAGAGACAAGTGACAAGTGACATGAATTAAAAGGATTTGAATTAAGATACATGTATAAGATCGTCATGGTACATCAAGCTAAGAAGTCTACTGATCAAAGGTGGTTCCAACCTTCAAACCATGATAGTTCAACGTAAGAAGGTGAGTTCCACTTCATTGACCCTATGTATGTCTAGGCTCGTAACGTCTAACTAAACAAGTCTAAGACTCATTAAAACCAGCTCTAAATCACTCACACCCTCCACTGAGGGTGAGTCAAGATAGAGATGCTGGTTTCAAGAGCCTATCCTAGATTGGAGTTCTAACTTAAATTTGAAACTAGGTACTATACTCATACTAGCCCACCTTGGATCCTCACTCGCTCAATCGAGGGTGATCGTCTCAAGGAAACCGTAAGCTAGCAAGAGCCCTATGGATTCCTAACAATGATGCTCTAGGAGTTTGGAGGGGGTTTATATATTTTTTTGAATGAATTTGGGCCCTTGGATCTAGAGAAATCAACTCTCAACTCTAGGATCACTACTTTTGATTACAACCATTTGATTAAACAAATCAATGGCTTGGAATTATTCTTTCTATCAAATCTAGTGTAAAGGAGTGAAAGTTAGGCGCCTTCATTCTCCACCATTGGATCTAGGGATGAACTGGACCGTCGGATCAGTGCTGACATCAATTCGGATAAGATAAGCCACTATTTTTGGAGAAACTTTGCATTATTGATCTTTAACTGTTAAAAAAGCCTTCTTTGATGAAAAAACTCGTGGATCCTCCTTCCTTTATGCTTTAGTGCATCTCCATCCTTGAATATGTGCTCATCTTGACCGTACAACATGGTTCAATCATATTTTGCCATGTGGCAGCCCTTCAAGCCTTCAATTTTCTTATTCTAGAAAACTGCGGTGACCTTGAAAACTGGACTTTGTGCTCTTTGACCCTCCAAAAAGGCTTTGATGAAGATGAAACTTTGTAGGACTATGTTTCCAAAGATGTCCTTCAAGAACATGCAGAAAAAACTCCCATCTGAATCTCCCTTGTACAAGTTTGACTACATTTGGAAGCTTGCAAGGTGGCATTAAGGTGTCTAGGAAGCTCTGATAGCCTTGAAACTTTGTACAAATATGTAGGCTCATATGGTCTTTATACATGCCAAACCATATGGCTAACTAAAATTCCTATACAAAATTTTGCAGGTTCTAAGTGGAAAAATTATATTTTTTACAAAATGCACATGGCATATCAATGAGCTAGAAAATCCATTTTCATGTGAAATTTGGGCTATAGACTGCCTTTGATAGGCGTTACAAGTATATGAATTTTCATGTGATTTGGAGACATTGAAATTTTTGCCCTAATTTCCAAAGTTTGACCAACTTTGACTGCTACCCTGGATTTGCTCGATTTCTTCCAAAGTTTGCATGTGAACTCCCTTTGACATCCTTGATGCATCTTGGACTTCTCAAGGAGTTCTAGCTACCTTCACCGAATGTGTTTCCTGTAAGTCTTCATGAGTGAGAGGAGAGAAAATCTCGACGACATTCGTCCCCACTAAACCTGTGATTCCTCCGAAAGCACCACTCTAGCATCTGTGAAAAACAAAATGTTCGAGGCATCAAATTCTTTTATACGGAACATAAGAAACATGGAAGGAAAATTGATTATATGCATGAATGAGTAGGTAACGTGACATGAAACAAAAGTTGCATTAAAGAAATAATTGAAAAGGCAACATGAAAATGCATGAACAAATAGGCAACATATATGCAAATGAACAAGCAACATTGACAACAAGAAAGAAAATAATCAAGCATCAATATGAAGTGGAAGTGGATGTAATGAGCCGTTTTAAGCATCAGTTCCTCTCATTTTGAAGAAAAAATTGTATCTTTTTCATAAAGTAATCTACCTTAAATATGATTATAAACAAAGATTTAGGATTTTCAAGAGACATCTTTCATCTTTAGCTTATTTTAGATCAACTTCTTTCCTACATAAATATGAATATGCTCTTTCTCTAATAACATACAAGGAAATCTAACTAAACTCCACTAATGCATAAATCTGCCTATATAGCCCGTGAATTATTCTACTATGCCTCTTTACCTTCCTTTGGTCTTTTTTTTTTTATGATGATGATGATTCGGCAACTTTATGGTTACAGTCACTTTTTTGGGGTAGAAGAAAGTGCAAACTTCTTGGTAACATGTAGCAACTTTTTTTTTTATGACGGGGAAAAATTAAACCCCGATACAAGGTACAACCATTTTTGATGACGGAGAACAGTCGTTTAAACCCCGATACAAGTGTTGTGAGATGGACTAAGGATCTACATGCCTTATCTTTCCATAATCCTAGATTATAACTGATTTATTAGTAGATAAATTACTACTTAAGATACAATTTTACACAAGTAGAGAAATCATCATTTGCTTTTTTTTTTACTCAAGTGATGTGGATATGCAATGCAATGCAAAGACTGAAAACAAACATGCATGAAACAAAATGGAAAAAAAAAATAGAATGAACTTGAAAAAAAACAAAGCAACATCAACTTGAAAAATTAATGATATTTTTATATGTTTTTTATTTTTTTTCCTTTTTTTTTAACAACATGGATACTCCTATTTATGAATCGGCCTCATTGTTGTCATCTTCTTCAATGTCCTCATCCAAAATGTACTCGTCATTATCACACTTCTTGAATAACTTTATCCTTTTACCTGCAATCAAAGTTTTTAGTGCAACACCATTTAATTCACAAAGAGCATACGTACCATTGTTGTTGACTTTTGATACTATGTATGGCCCAAACCACCGTTGAGTGAGCTTTTTGCGTGCATCATATTGAAAGTCAAATTTGTACTATCGTAAATGAGCACCCAATCTCCTACGTCAATTGGATTAGGACGCAGTCGATGAGTTTTATCAAAATAATGCTTATTCTTCATTCTAGATTCTCTTAATTTTTCAACAGCATCATGAATTCTTAATTTACCTTGTTCTAACTGTTTAATGCGCAAACTCAAAAAGTCATCAGTAGACATGTTTTCAGACCAAGGAAAATTTGACCATGCGAAAATATGAGATTGAATTGGAAACAATGGTTTTTGATAGTACATAAGTTCAGCAGGCATAAACCCAGTAGTACGTATGCATGTCATTCTATCTGCCCAAAGTGCAAAATGTAAGAATCTAGGCCATTGTTTGATGTCACTGTTACATGCTTTAGATATGGCTTTCACAATAGGTGGATGCCCTCTCTCTATTTTACCATTGGCCTCTGGATTATATGTAGTAGTGAGAGACAAATGAATACCGTGATGTTCAAAGAACTCTTTAGCTTCTCTCGCATTTAACTCTCCACGATCGGCAACTACTTTCTCTACGTATCCAAAGCGACTTATGACATCTTCAAGCAAGAATTTGCAAACATTGGAAGTGGTCTTAGATCGTAGTGCACGTCCCTCTACATGATTAGTTAAGTCTTCTCTTGCAAGTACAATGTAACACATTTTGTCAATACCTTTAGGCATAGTTACAAGATCTACTACCCACTTGTAATGAATACAGGGTGGATAAGTAGGATGCAATGGATCTCTATGTTTGACTGATGAATGAAGTTGACAAGTAGAACATGTAGAAACATAGCTACTAATGTCAACATACATCCTAGGCCAATAATAGGTACTTCTAATTTTTTCATATGTTCCAAAAAATCCTTTATGACCTACCCATAATGTCTCATGCATTTCCTTCATTACTTGCAATTGAAGCCCTCGTTTTCCTAGGACTCGTTGTGGATTCTTAACCTTATCCTTAGCATGTCTCCAAAGATAACCGTTACATAGGAAAAAGTTATAAGCTCGTTTCCTAATGTTACGGAATCTATTCATAGTCCAGGTAGGTAATGGTTGTAGTGTACTTAGATACTTTCCTATGTCTCTTCATTCATTTTCGTACTCAGACTCATGAAATTTCTCATACTCATATATATGTGGAACATAGTCAACTAAATTCACATTCTTTATTAGATCACTTTCAAGATCATCATCAAATCTAGCTCTCGATAACATATCAGCAACTGAGTTTGACTTACCTGAAATATGAACTAACTCAGGATTTATGAACTTAATATATGAGATCCATCTACGCATGGCTATATCAGGAGATGAATAGTTGGCTATCATTCCAATGAGACGCAAACAATCAGTCTCAACTTTGACATTTGCACCAATGAAATATTCTTTGTCTGTTTTCAAAGTTGTTACCATACCCCATAGTTCTCGTTTGATCTTTGGATATTTTCGTTGTGTTTCATGTAGAATTTTGGCACCAAACCTAATTGCATATCTATTCCCTTCACTATCATCTTGACTTATGACCCAACCTATACCAATAGGACTAGTATCAACAGTCAATATAATAGGTTTGTTAGAAGAATAGTCTACACGCTTAACACTAGTTTGGTACCAAAATAGGACACTTAAGTGTCCTTTTTTGACAATTTTCCAAAATAATCACACACCTTCTACAAAGAGAATGTGAGAAAATCGTTTAACCCACATATTAAATATAATTCAAAGGTTAATCCAAAATTATAAAACACAATGAATCATGTTTTGTGCTCATGTAAATAGCCTCTCAAGATTCTATAGTAGTGAACATGATGAAAATTCGTAATCAAATGTATTTTTATTAAAAGAAAAAAATTAATTATATGAAAGAAAAAATTATACACATTCCTTGAAACATAGATCAGATAGTATGAACCTCAAACTCACTTAGAAAAATCATTTAAATTCAAATAAAATCAATTATTTTGAATTTGTACGCCAAAAACAGCAACTAGTTCTAAACATTTCAAACGAACTTATGGGAATCCATTGAGGTGTACACATATGCCAACAATCAAACAATGTATGAAGACAACAACCAAGGTATACACATATAAAATCAACTGCTATGACTCTAGTCACCAAAAACAAAAAACTAAAGCCTACATATATGACTCAAAAGAATTTATGGACATCATCAAGGTGTACACATTCAAGTTACCAAGTAGAAAATGTGTGACATAACAAACCAAAGCTTACATATATAAGGCTAGATAATTTATTGAAATCCACCAAAATATTCACGTCTTTGGACACAACCAAGAATCTTATGTTGTGTGGGCATCAACCAAATTCTACAGATACAATCATGAATAGGTTATGGACATATACCAAAGCATGTACAGTTATGGAAGGGATCCAGTTTCTTCACATGAAGAAAGAAAATAAGACATCAAACAAGGTGTACACATAAGGGAACTACCAATCTCTGATAATCAACCAAGTTTTTCAGATCTATGTACACCAAACAAAGTAGATATATGTGTGGAAACCAACCAATATATCCACATACAAATAATAACATCCAATTGGAATAATGCCAAATTACAAACATTTAGCTTGATATCCAAGAAAATAAACTAGTTCCTACCAAGAAACAAGAATCATGTACATATAGAATGAAAAGAATTTATAGTTCTAACATATTTAGAAAAAATATTTTTTTGATAGTTGTTATATGCATAAACACACAATCCCTTGGACACATCAACACACACTAAAAATAATACTCAAAAGTCTTTGATATAATCTTCCATATCATAAAATGATAAGGATCATATGAAAACATTTCATTATTTCCATCATGGATGCCATCTTCTTTTTGTCAAATGAAATATGTATGCTAATGTTTTTCATTCTAATCACAATCACCATTGCGGATCACATATTATTTGACGAGATTAATAATGAAACATGGCATGAAATCATATTTTGGAACGTTTACTACTTAGAATAGCATTTAAATAATTATTATTTTTCATCATAGTTTTTAATTCCACCTTTGGATCCATGTTCTTTTCATGAACATAAAAATATATGCTTTGCCAATTCAACAAGAATGTCAACACCAAATGCAATGGCTACTAGTTCAAAGCCGAGGCATTCTAACTTTGAATAAAAATATACATTCAATTTGTATGAAGGTTATCCATTGATAACCTACCAATTCTCTGCAATCTCACTTACACACAAATTATAGTGAGCCATTCTTTAAAAGGTGCGATAAATGACATTGATCTAGAGAAGACAAGTTTTGAGTCCATGTTTATGACTTCTGGAAGTGTTCAACCTTCTCAAGAGATCCCTAAACACTTACTTTACACTGCCGAAGTCCATGAATAGCTTTCCATTTCCTAAAACATATCCAATTTGTAAAAATGTTTGAATTGTGTTATTTTTTCACTTACGCCAAAAGTTGAGTTTTAAAAAATTCCCATTTTCTTCTTCATTTAATAACCCATGTGAAGTGGTAAAATGTTAAAGACAATATTTTTCTCTAAAAGTACATGGTGTGGGCTATCAAATCCAAATGAGTATGCCATCAAATCCTCAAGGGTGTCATCAAGAAAAATTTGGTGTAAAAGTAGGACACTTAAGTGTCCAAGGACACTCAAGTGCCCTAGTACAGATATAGTGTTAAGGATGGAAGCTTCAAGCAATAATTTCTTCAAATATGCATAGCTTGAGTGTGTTTGTCAGTCCAAATAAATTTTTGTTTCTTCCTCAAGTCATAGAGACAATCAACAACATGAGCAAAGTGTGGGATCCAAATAACATAAAAGATGCAAGCACCAAGAAATCTACGTACCTCACTCACGTTGTTACATGTTTCAGAAATCTTGCTAATGGCATCAACTTTTTTGTGGGTATGGCTTTCGACCATAATGGCCACATAAATGTCCAACAATAAGAACCTCGTTGACACCAAAAACAAATTTTTCTATGGAAAATGTGAGACCTACATCTTCAAATCGTTGAAATATTCTTTCACAATCAGAGATATGGTTAAGAACAAATTTACGACATCCAAATGAATCTAAAGTAATGTCCTTTACACGTTCCTCACTCCCTTTAATTGGAATATCATCAATGAATGGCATAGTTATATGAGGGATAAAATCATGTAAGACCATATTCATAGCACTCATCATATGAGCCACACAATTAGTCGCTCCTTGAGGTAAAGTACACATTCGCACTAAGCCTAAAGGAGTTTTCATTGTGGTAATGTCACGACTATCAATTGCTAATTGGAATTGGTCATATCCAGAATATAAATCACCCATTGAATAGATAGAATGTCCTGAAAATGATTCAGCAAACTCATCTACAATGGGTCCTGTTCCTACATTCCTTATGGTGACTTTATTGACAGGTTGGAGATCTTGAATAAAACGTAGTTTCCCATTCTTTTTAGGCACAGTGAACCATCTATTTGAGTAAGGTGCAAAAGATGGCTCTAAAATTCTCATGTTTATCTTCTCCTTAAGTAGTTTCATTAGCTCAGGTAAGTGAGCCTTTGGAACTGGTATAGGACGAAGATTCCATGGAATATGTGGAATAGTAAAGATTATCATGGGTGCAACTAGCTTAGGATCTACACAGCCAATCTCATGAGGATACATAGTAAAGGCTTTTCCATGTCTACGTATGACTCCCTCAAATTTATCTCTCTATGCTCGCAAAAGAAAGTCATCATCTCTACCAAGTTTCACCTGTTTGATTGTCTCATCCGTGAATGTATGTCCTATTTTTTTCTTATCCCGAAGAATTGGATCATTTTTCACATCAATAATCTTTTCATTACTTCCTTGAGGTAATGGTTGAGCTATGGGTTTGATTTTTTTGTCTATAGTTTTGTACTTTGTTTCAACTAAGGCATCATGTGTTTGGTTAAATTTTGAGCACTTGTCAACATTGAGAGCATACTCTTGGATTAGAGCGTACTCATCAAGGGAAGAAAGAAGAATAATATGGGAATTAGAATTTTGTTGAAGACATAACTCTAACTCCTCAAGAGTAGAGAAACAATGAGATGTTTCAATCACATGCTCAATGTTCTCATCATGTTCCATGATTTTGTTGTTTTTACCATTTTTTTGGGTTTTTTGGATAAAAGACTTGGACAATTGACTCTTATGAAGAAAATCTAATCTAGAATGTGGAAAACAAAGTGACAAATTATTGTACATGTTGGTTGGATGCGAGATGTCAAACCAATATCCACTGTTGTCCCGCTCAACAATGGATTCTATCGGAAATTTTGATCATATGTAGCTCCAAACATGAATCGAGGTGCAGAATCACTACAAGCATGCTCATGACTCTGAGTAACAATAGGTTTCTTTCTAATTGACAATCGATTCCTAGGATGATTCACTCCTACTGTCATGCTTGAAGTGATTGCATTCTATCCTTAGACTTAAATCTAGCATAGGTAGACCCATCATCCATGGCTTTAGTTTCCATACGACTCTCACAAATAAAGGGTTGACCTAAGAGAACTTCATAGGAGCAATTATCTTAAATAAAAAAGTGAAACTCTTCTATGATTCCTCCTATGGATATGGGAACACTAGCACAAGCTCCATACAGGGTACCTACACCATTATCTGCAGTTCTCATATGCCATCCACAATCTTTACCTATGGGCCATTGAAACTTATCATAGAATTCTCTTGAAATCACATTGATTTCGGAGCCGGAATCTACTAATGCATTTACAGTGATAGTGTTCTTATCATTTCCTATTTTAACATGCATCTATGATGTACCTCTAGACCAAATTGTTCTTTTAAAGTGACTTTCAGGATTGTTTTCATGATTTTCATGGTCAGGTTGAATAGGTCCTAAGAAATTTTTATTAACATTTACTTCATCATCATCAAAGTCCTCTTCACCAGATTCATCAAAGTTTAAGGCTTCATTCATAGCTTGATCTTGATCTAGAGAATCTTACATCTCAGTATCTAGATTAAGCAGAAACGTCTTCCTTTTAATTAGGCCGATAAAGTTATCTTTAAAAACAGGCTTTGCAATAGAGAAAACTTGTTCTAAAGACATAGTGACTTGACTATTATGCAAAATGTCATCTAAAATCTCCATAGGATCTATTTTTCTCTCAATTTTTGAAATCAAGATGGCTTTAGGCTTTCTCTTTGGTTTCTTTTTTTTTTGCTCAGGGTCTTGTTTTTTTTCATGTTCTCGTGTTTGTTCTTCAGTTCATTTTGATTGTTCTTGTTTATCTAAAGGCTTTGGTTCTGTTTTTCTTTGCTTTGTCTTCTTCCCTTTTTGTTTCTCCTCTTGTTTTTGTTCATTGGGTTGTGATTCTTGTTTTTAATCTTTGGATTGTGATGTTTCTCCCTGCTCTATGATTGTTTCTATTCCCTCTGAGGTTTGTTTTCGCGTTACTCTTCTTTCACTAGGCTCCGCTTCATCTCTTTTTTGTTTTTCTTCTACATTGGATATGTGAGAAATAAGAGATTGATCTTCTATCGGTGACTCCCAAGCCGTTATTCTCCTAATCTCATCTCGTGCTCTTACTAAAGCCTCTATGGAAAAGTCACCTTCCTTTGTGGGTTTACTTGATTATACTTGTTGTTCATCAAGAGCTTCTAATTTCACTCCTCTGGTTCCTACGTCCGTTATGGTTATATTTTCATAATGTTTTTTCATTCCTCCCTTACCATAATTTCCTTACAAAGGTAGCCTAGATCGATAGTCACAAATTTTCTTGTCTATGTCTATTACTAGTCATTGCTCCTTAGCAGCCTTCAATAGTTCACAATCTCTCAAAAAGTGCTCTAACAAATCACACCAAGGACACCTACGAGGGCCACGCACAAAACCATTTTGATTTTGAGGATTTTGATTAACTTGTGGTGGGAAATTTTGAAATTGAGGATTTTGTTGATAAGGTATTGCTTGAACACGATAATTAGGATTTTGATAAGGCAATTGATGTATTTGAGGAGCTTGGGGAGCAACATGTGGTACTTGAGGTGCAAGAGGAGCTTCCATATTATACAGTTGATGATTTTGAAAATTTTGATTTTGAGGATTTTGAAAAGCTATTTGTGAAGCTTGAGGATACATGTTTTGATACATTTGAGGATTTTGCACATGAGGATAAGGATTTTGCATTGAAGGATTATGCATTGGAGGAACTTGATATGCTTGAGTAGGAGCTACTTGTGGATTTTGATTGGTAGCTATAACATGTTGATTAGGCTCTTGAAAAGACATTGGGCTCATTTGATTTTGGAAAGTTTTGGTGTAATTAGATTGTAAAGCATCTATAGTCTTGGCCAAATTGGATTGTGTAGCAATAAGACTTTCCATTTTCTTAGTGAGAATTTCCACTTGAGATTGTTCAACTACACTTTTATTTGGCTCTACTTTAAAACCTTGAGTAGGCTCCATCATTTGAGGAATAGGAGGAGAGTCAAAAAGCATAGCATGGGATTGTTCTCTAATTTGCTCCTTAGTCTGTGGAAGGCTAGCTTGAGGAAGACTAATTTGCTCATAAAGCATGGATTGTCTTTGATGTCTATGGGCTACAGCCTCTACTACTTTACGCACTTTTTGCCAGTTGTCAGTAAGACCATAACGCTTATCTGGTTCTTCTAATCGCCGTTCAACTTCCCTACGAGTTTCAAGATGAAGAAGCTTAAGAAAATTGATCACAAGATCGGGTTTCAAAGTTATCTTATCCTCATCAGGAAGTTGTTCATAGCGTCTAATATACTCATTTTGTAAGTGAGTAATAGAGCTACTAGGCTTTGGTGAATTGACCCATCGTAAGAATCCATCCCGATTATGTTGGCTATAATCTTCAAGATAGAATTCTTTGAGCATCTCCTTTCTAAAATCACTCCAAGGAAGTCTATCATATTGACTGACATGGTTTATGATAGAGCTATCAACAATTCGTTCAAAGAATGATATCAAAAGATCTTCAGGAAGACCAAAAATCATAGCTTGCTCTTCAAACAAATCTAAGTAGCTTGTGATGTTGATGCCATTGAATTTTCCCTTCTCTCTCAACATAGAAGAGACTATTCTTTGGCCTTGTTTCTCAACAATAAGGGATTTGAATCCTTCCTCCATCTTATGTGAATAAGCAAGTGATGCACGATGCTCTAGATCTCTCACAAATGTGTTTACTTCACGACGAAGATGTGCACGATACTGTGAGAAATCTAGTGCAACACTCAAGACTGATGACGATGAAATGATGAGGATGAAAAATATGAAACAAAGGATATGGATCACAACCTCCCAACAAGATCAGAAGCAAATGCCACAAAGCGTTTCACGTCAGGTTCAAATGTGGAGGTGATCGCAATCGTGGTGGATTGGGTCCGCTCGTGGCACACACAGGGTGTATGAAGCTAATGAATGTTGGAAGGTTTAAGGACGTGAAAGTGAAATTAATGTTGAGTATGGACAAGAGAGAGATGTTTAAATGATTATGGGAATGGGAATGTAGGAGTGCAAGTTAGATTGATGAACATGAATGATAAGAATGAAAGAGAACCATACACACGAATCAAATTTGGAAGGAAGAATGGTCCATTGAAGGAGCTTCTTAAAAACTTCCTAATTCCAATCCATATGCATGGTCTTCTTTGGATGCTATGTATGCATGACGAGAATAGAGGGAATCCTTACACATAAATTAGTTTCAAAAGGAAGAATGGTCCAATATTGGAGCTTCTTATACACTTTTAGAAACTAATCAATATGTATGGGTATGTATGGATTATATGCATGCAAGTGAATTATGATGATAGAGTTTACTCACAAGCTCAATGAAACATCCTCACTGGTTCAACGCAATACTGTGGAGCCTTCTCACACATAGAAGAAAATAGAAGACATGTAAAAATATTTAAGAGACTGAGAGACGAGACAAGAGACAAGTGACAAGTGACATGAATTAAAAGGATTTGAATTAAGATACATGTATAAGATCGTCATGGTACGTCAAGCTAAGCAGTCTACTGATCAAAGGCGGTTCCGACCTTCAAACCATAACAGTTCAACCGAATGTCACACATAAGAAGGTGAGTTCCACTTCATTGACCCTATGTATGTCTAGGCTCATAACGTCTAACTAAAGAAGTCTAAGACTCATTAAAGCCAGCTCTAACTCACTCACACCCTCCACGGAGGGTGAGTCAAGATAGAGATGTTGGTTTCAAGAGCCTATTCTAGATTGGAGTTCTAACTTAAATATGAAACTAGGTACTATACTCATACTAGCCCACCTTGGATCCTGTTGAAGCTCAAAGTCAAGGACAAAGCATGGAAGCACATCAAAAGGTGGACACACGAGGAAAGGGAGCAAGTAGGGAGCTCCAAGAAGTGTATGTCAAATTTTCAGAAGAATCCCCTACAAAAATAGTGATTTTCATCACTAGAAACCATTGTAAATACCATTATCTATTTTTAGTAACTCCATTTTGTTCAAGCCGAGGAGTCCTCGAGCTTGAGGAGTATTAGAAGTACCATCGTACCAATTTTCATAATTTTTAGACTTCGTTTGAGCCCTCAAATAAGCCCTAGAACCTAATTTTTAACTAGGCCAGACACTAGGTCTGGACAGGCCCAAAACTAGTCAAAAAACTATAAAAAGAGCTAGAGAGCTCATTTTTGGGGTTAGCTTGTTAGAGAATAGAACTTTTGTAAGAGAACTCTTTTGCAATCTAAGCTTTCCATTGTTCCTCTCTTTGATCTTACTTTGTGCGCGTGTGTGTGTATGTGTGTGCATGTTTGTGTGCTTTCACTCACGCACTTGTGCCTTCACTTGCTCGTGGTCTTCATACCGGTCCTCACGTCTCCGCGGATTGACAAGTAAAGGAGGTGGTGCTTACGCTTGAGCTACACCAAATTTTGGCGCCGTTGCCGGGGAGAGAGCTTCGAGGACGAGCGTTGTGATGGTAAGATCGTAGATTTGCGACGTTGGAAGGTAAAAAAACTGTCATTTCAGTTCATTTTCTGTTTTTTCCTCTTCATCTTCATCATCATCATCATTTCTACCTTCTTCCATCTTCTTCTTCATAGAAAATTCTTGTTTTTTAGTGCATTTCCACCATCTTCATACCATTTTTCATGCATTATTGTGTGGGAAGGAGTTAGGAGAAGCAAGGGAGAGCAAGCGCTGTGTTTTTTTCATGATTTTCTGCTCATACGGAGCTCGCCATAGCCGGCGCTCAGAAATTTGAATTTCCCGCCAAAAAACGCGATTCTGTGATGAAAATCGCGATTCTGTGAAAATTCAAAATTTTTTGAAAAAATCACGATTTTCAGTTTTCCCGCCTAAAAGTTGGTTGAAAAGAATCGCGATTCTGTGTTTTTTCTCAAAAAAAGAAAAAAAAAAAAAACACGATTCTCTGCTCAAAATTGCGATTTTCAAAAAAACACGATTTTCAGCAAAAACACGATTTTGTGAAAAACACGACTTTCTGCTCAAAATCGCGATTCTCACAAATCACGATTTTCAGCGAAAAATACGATTTTGAGAAAAACACGATTCTCTATGACAAAATCGCGATTTTCATGCCAAAAACACGATTTTGTGAAAAAGACGATTCTGTGAAGATACGAATTTTTGCTCAAAATCGCGATTTTCAAAAACACGATTTTGTGCTCAACATCGCGATTTTCATGTCAAAAAACACGATTTTCAAAAACACGATTTTGTGATCAAAATCGCGATTTTCAGAAACACGATTTTGTGATCAAAATCGCGATTTTCAGAAACACGATTTTGTGATCAAAATCGCGATTTTCAGAAACACGATTTTGTGATCAACATCGCGATTTTCAAATCACGATTTTCTGCTCAAAATCGCGATTTTCAAAACACGATTTTGTGATCAACATCGCGATTTTCAAATCACGATTTTGTGCTCAACATCGCGATTTTCATGTCAAAAAACACGATTTTCAAAACACGATTTTGTGATCAAAATCGCGATTTTCAGAAACACGATTTTGTGATCAACATCGCGATTTTCAAATCACGATTTTCTGCTCAAAATCGCGATTTTCAAAACACGATTTTGTGATCAACATCGCGATTTTCAAATCACGATTTTCTGCTCAAAATCGCGATTTTCAAAAGCACGATTTTGTGCTCAACATCGCGATTTTCTGAGTTCACAAAATCGCGATTCTCTAAAAGTTCACAAAATCGCGATTTTCTCCAAAGGCCCTGTTTGCCTGTTTTGACCCCCAGGAGCCTGAATTGGCATAACTTTTTCATCCAAAGTCCATTTTTTGAGCTCTATAGCTTGTTGGAAAGCTCGTTTCAAATCCTACACGACCTCAACTGTTTTTTTCAAGAATAACGCGTTGATTTTGAGATAGGATAATTTGAAGTTGACCCTCAGGTGGGACTAGGGAACCAAGGGGGCTCTAAAGAATTTTGAACCATACCAAAAGGAAAATTTGGACTCTTGACTAAAGCTTATGAACCTGAGATCTGGTAGACACTTAGGCAAGGATAAACAAAGCATTAGATCCTCTGAGGCTAGTGTCAACCATACATCCAAGTCTTGGACACAACAACTAAGTGGTGATCTTTTACTAAGTTCAGACACAAGTGATTCAGAAATGTCTTTTAGCATGGGAAAACCTGCAGGTGGCTCAGGGACTGCCCATCTACAAACACCGGAAGGTCCCTATAAGACACAGTTGGAATATATTCGGACCAACCAATTAGGTGCTCGCATCTATGAGGATGGTCTGAGGCGATCAGTGGTCCAACTCAAAAATCCAGATCAATCCTTTGGACTTGAACACCCGGTGGTCAAGTTCGAAGAGGGTTCATACATTGATAAGGAAGGAACCATGTATGTGGTTACCAACCAACCAGATAGGACCGATGAGTTTGGAAATATCATTCATGAGAATGAGATAGGAGACCTAGAACAAGGAAATATAGGACAAGGACCCCAGACTCCTAGAGGCAAGTCAGTTTTGACCCGAGTGATCACTCCAGACTGGATCCCTCAAGACAACAAAAGCATAGAACTATTTTTGAATAGAGAAACAGAGGAAGCCTTTTGGAGATTCAAGCCA
The DNA here is from genome assembly GCA_020310875.1 of Ceratopteris richardii. NCBI lineage: Eukaryota > Viridiplantae > Streptophyta > Polypodiopsida > Polypodiales > Pteridaceae > Ceratopteris > Ceratopteris richardii. Next base: position 5,241,892 of record CM035420.1, read on the forward strand.
GAACAACCTAGCCAATTGGGCATAGTCATCATCTACGAGTTCAAGGATCCAGAGATACCAGGAAAGGTTGTCTACCTGGATAACACATCAGCAAAAATTTTCTTGGTAACAGAACATGATAGACATGCATATACTTGGAAGAATGAATTGATTTTCCCCCCACCAAGATCCAATGTTTCCCATGGCCTCCAAGGAGTAGGATCATCCCACGCTCATGAAGCCCAGAGAGGAAGAACTAGAGAGAGACCTGAGGTAAGTTTTGCACACACCGTGGGCAGGAATAGAGCAGGATTTGAAAATGAAAGACCTGAAAGAGAGAGACATCAAGCACATAGGCAACAAAGAGATGAACAGGATTTTCCATTGCCTAGACCCCGAGAGTACCCAAGAACCCTTAGACCCGTTCAAGTGATCAAGGCAATGAAGAACTATTTCGATGGGACAGGGGATCCTTATGATCATGTGGCCGAGTACAAACAAGTGTTGAGAGCCGAACAAATTGAGGACTGGTTCACCCAGTACGAGGCATTTGGTTTGACCCTTAAGGGCACTGCTTTAGCTTGGTTTCAACCATTGAGTAGAAGCAGCTATCACGATATAGGTCAACTGCTAGACGAATTCATTGTAGAATTTTCCAAGAGTGGTATCAGGCATAACACATCATCCTTGATCCACAGCTTCAAGCAGACTCCCCAAGAAACAGTGCGACTAGCAGGTAGAAGATTCAGACAGTATCTAGAAAGATGCCCTGCTCTAGAGTTACCCACTCGGGCCAAACAAGTGGCTTTGTTCTTAGATGGCTTACTGAGCACCAAGTTAAGATCATATGTGTACTTGAAAGATCCTAGATCCATAGAAGAGTGTGTGCGGACGTGCATAGACATAGAAGATAACTTGGGTGAGGAGTTAGGATTGTCCAAACTCTACAAAGATTCGGATAGTTCTACTAGTCATACTTCAAAGATCTCCACAGAAATAGAAGAGATAGCTGAGCAAGTTGCCAAGAAGCTGAGAGTCCAAAATAAACAAACACAGAGAGTCACTCCATTGAATCGGTGCTATACTTGCGGAGGTGACCACATGGCTAACGTATGCCCAACGCAAAACCAAAATATTAGAGAAAGGAATGCTCCCTATTGTACTATTGAAAGGAAGTACACAAACCATACGGCTCAAGAATGTCCCTACAATAGGCAGGCTGTTAGACAGAATTATCAGCAACCTTATCCACAAGGTAGGTATCAGAACCAATACCAACAGCCATATTATAGACCACAACAGCAATATCAGGTACCATATAGGCCACAACCTGTCTTGGGAAACCAACCACCAGCTCCAGCCAATGTGATTCCAGTCAAGTATGCTGTGGGAGAGGAAAATCCAAATAGAGCTTTGGTGCCACTAACCCCATTGATACCAGATAATGACTCTCATGCTCATAGTTCAGACTACTCCCATGAAGGTAGTCCACATGCTTATTACACAGAGTCACCTGAACATAGTGAGATTTACTCATATCAATATGAGGTACCGCCTATGGAGCAAAATTGGGAGCCAGAATACTCCAATGTCATGTACACAAATCCTAACCCTAGGCCCCAGTTGAGACAAATGAGACCACAAGCCCCTAGAGGATCTTGTTTCAGATGTCATGGTGACCATTTCATTCGTGACTGTCCCCACCCACCATCTCCGAGTCAAGGACAGGCTATCACAATACAGGCTTTTTGTCCTGATTGTGGCAAAGACCATCTCCCCAGAGATTGTCCAAGAAACCCCTCTAGTGCACCCAAGATTACACCCATTAATGTGGTAGGCTTAGTGGCAGATCCAAGTTCAAGTAGTAGCAATGTGGCTCCTATACAAGCTGTCACTAGAGCACAAGCCTTAAAACAGGATAAACCAGTAGAACAATCAGAGTCGAGTGAATCGGGAGAGCCTAGTAAGAGGAAAACAAGAACATGGAAGGATACCAGAGAGAAGGCCAATCGTAAGTGGAATAAAAAGTTATCAGAACTAGAAGAAAGCTTAAAAGAAGCGAAAACAAAAATAGAAGACATTGCATCTCAAAGCCCCTCGCATGCCGAAACTCCATCCACTCCACCTCATCCCACCCCACCACCCATTGTAAATAGACCGCAACCAGGGTCTGTTCTTGCAGATCCAACCCCAGAAGGTTTGGACATGATGTTCAAGGCCTACCAGGCTCGACTTCAAGAAGGGCCTACAGCTGCAAACCTAGACAAGAGTTACCCTAGAGCAGATTTAGAGATTGAACGGATGAAAATGTGCATGAAAATGGTAGAACAAGCTCAAGCCATACTTGAGACTAGTCAAAAGTTCAATCAGACAAACTCTATCAAATCAGATTTGCATTTCCAGGGCTTACTAGAAAGATTAGAGCAGTTGGTAAACAAACCACAAGTTTCTTTACCTCCTCAGGCTCAACCAGTTATTGAAAGAGGAAGCTCACCACCAATGGGAGCTTATGTTCCTAACTCCACGGATCCAGGAATACCTCCTTCAATTCAACAGTACTCTCAAGAATTCTTGCGGGAAATACAAGAAGAGAAATGGGCCAAGGAGAAGGGTAATTCCCCTCCTATTCCTGAGATTGATGATCTTCATGATCAATTTCCCCAAGACATCCCATCTATTTACGAAGATGAAGCAGAACAAGAAGACGAAAGATTAGATTTTGAATCTAATACCTTAGAAGAACTGCCTCAATTTCCAGGCCCATGGGAATCTGAATCACTCCAGATTAGAGCTCCCACAATACTAGTAAGAAATGAAGACTCAGTGGTTCCAAGGAACACGGATGTCGTGAAGAACACTAAGGTTCAGTGTCATCTTACTGTAGAAGAGTTGCTCAAAGCAAAACCTGAGTTATGGAATCATGTGAAGGATCAGGTCCCAGAACTTGAGTCCAATATGCCAAAAGCAGGCTCTAAGCAAAGGGTACCAGAGATACCTCTAGACAAAATAGGGGACATGTGTGAGGGTGAAGAAGGTAATACTTATCTTCCAATCACCTACCAAGGTTACACAACCAAAGCAATCATAGATTCAGGTGCTGGTGTTGCTATTGCGACCACCTCTTTGTGGAAGCAATGGGGCAAACCCACATTAAGACCAACTAGAATGAAGCTTCAAATGGCTGATGGTCATTTTGAAAGACCTCTAGGATTGCTAGAAGGGATCACTCTAACCACTTGTGGTGTAGAGTTTGAGCACACATTTGCTATATGTGACTTTGAGAAAAATAATGTCTATGAGATGATCCTAGGAAGACCCTTCCTACGACAATTGCAAATAGTACAGGATTGGGGAACTAACTCCTTGTACTTACAACACTTAGGGGTTACCACCAAGGTCAATTTGAAGGATTACACCTTCAGAGATGTACCACCCCTACAGTGGAATTCTATCCACAAAGTGAAAGAAGATTCCATCTCTGTGCATTCTGAAAGTTCACCTGATCCATCATGGCTACATGAAGATACTCATTTGTGGATGTGCAAAGTCACAAAGGAAGAGGAAAAACGTTTAAAGGCAAGGGAAGAAGGAACTTCACTAGGAGATAGACCAGTTAGAGACCCAGCCTACACATCGATGATCTTTCCAGATGAGGAGTTTGAGCCTCATGGCTGGCCAGAAATCTTAGCCACCATGGACATTGCTGTCAATGAGGAACAGTGGACACCTCATTGTGATGAGGAGGGTTATGATATCTCAGTGTTCATGTGTCAACCCTTGCTAGAAGAATGTGACCCTAGTGATGTCATAGAAGAAGAAGAGAATGACGATGATCTGGAGTCTTTTGTGATGGATAGTTGCTTTAACTCAGAGCAGCACTATCTAGAAGATATAGGAGTGTTCACCCAGAAAGAAGAAGAACCTCTCACAAGTATTAAAACAGTAAACTCAAAGGATGGAAGTGAGAGTAGTCAAAAGAAAAAGAAAAGAAAAGCAGTGAAACAAGAAAAGGAGGAATCATTGTTTGAAGTACCAGAAAACTTCAAGAAATATGAAGTTGACGACCGCAAAATTTTGGTACGAATGCCTAAGAGAGAGGCCATCATAGGAGAATCATATGATAATAAAGAAAAGACCAAGAAGATTGTAGTGACCATTGAAGAGAACGAAGAGAGATGCACATATATAGGAGATGACCTAAGTGCAAGAGAAGAAATGGAGCTCATAGCTCTATTAAGGGAATATAGGGATGTGTTTGCATGGCACTATAGAGACTTGAAAGGGGTAGATCCAAGAATTTGCTCTCATACTATCCCCATGACTGCTGATGCTAAGCCCACCAAACAGAAGCCCTACACATATAATGATACCTATGCAGCCAAAATCAAAGAAGAAATTGATAGGTTGATTGAGGCTGGATTCATCTATGAGATTGAGCATACCGAATGGGTGTCCCCCATTGTTGTGGTACCCAAGAAGAACGGGAAGTTGCGAGTGTGTATTAACCTTAAAAAAGTTAATGCCGCTACGATTAGAGATAGTTATCCACTTCCAATCACAGAACACCTATTGGAGCGTGTTGCAGGCAAGGAAGTTTATAGTTTCCTTGATGGATTTTCAGGTTACAATCAAGTAGCCATTGCCCCAGAAGATCAACACAAAACAGCTTTTGCTACAGAGTGGGGAATCTTTGCATTTCGGGTGATGCCATTTGGGCTCACCAATGCACCTGCAACATTCCAAAGGCTCATGTGTCATGTCTTCAAAGAGTTCTTGCGAAAGAGCTTAGAAGTGTATGTGGATGATTTATGTGCTCATTCCCAAGAAAGAAGGGTTCACATCCCTGAGCTCAGACAAATCTTCAACAAGTGTAGAGAATATCGAGTGTGTCTAAACCCAGAAAAGTGTGTGTTTATGGTGCGTCAAGGTAAAATCTTAGGTCATATTGTTTCTAAGAATGGAATCTCAACAGATGAAGATAAGGTACGAGCCATAGCGGAGCTACCAAGGCCAAGGAATATTAAAGAGGTACAAGCCTTTATGGGCCATTGTGGATACTACCGTAGGTTTATCCACATGTACGCGATCATAGCTAGACCCCTTTATGCCTTGTTGTCTAATTTTGAGTGGAACGACGAATGCGAGAATTCTTTCAACAAACTGAAGAAACGTTTGTGCACGGCACCAATACTCACCACTCCTGATTGGAATAAACCATTCCATGTCCATGTGGATGCATCCAATCATGCCATAGGATGTGTGCTAGCACAACCCACAAGTGAAGGAAAGTTAGATTTGCCCATAGCATATGCTAGTAGACAGCTCACTGCAGCTGAACGGAACTATACCACAACTGAGCGAGAGGGCTTAGGCATGGTATATGCTGTTAAGAAGTTTAGACACTATTTATTGGCCAACAAGTTCAAGTTTTTCACTGATCATCAAGCTTTGTTATATTTGGTCAATAAACCTTGCAATACTGGACGCTTGGTAAGATGGTTCCTCTTACTAATGGAATATGACTTTGAAGTTGTTGTCAGGAAAGGTAGAACCCACCTTCGGGCAGATCACCTTTCTCGCATCACTTCAGGAGAGTCACCGCAAGGAGTGTCTGACGAATTACCCGATGCTTATCTGTTCAATTTAGAAGTTGTTCCTAAATGGGCAAATAAGTTGGTACCAGTCCTAACCTTTGGCCCTGCAAATAAGAATGTGAAAACATCACAAGAAGAAATTGTAAAATCACAAAAATATCACATATTAGCAGGAAGCATGTACAAACAAGATACGGAGGGCGTATTAGCTTGTTGTGTCGAGGATGATGAACATAATAGTTGGTTGCAGCAAGCTCATGAAGGATTGCTAGGAAATCACTATTCTAAACAACGAACATTGCAGAATCTAAAGCGTTTAGGAGTGTATTGGCCTAGCATGGACAAAGAAATACATGAGTGGATTAAGAATTGTCCAAGGTGCAGAGAGAGACCCCCAGTGGAGCATGCGACCCTTTATCAAGTGTCATTAATTCCAGATTGGAGTGCTCCATTGGTAGAGTTTATGAGATCGGGAAAATTACCCAAAGAGGCTAGTCTAGCAAGAAGAAGAAGCATGGAGCAAGAGGCTCAAGGCTATGCCCTAGTAGGAGACAACCTATACCGAAGAGGCAAAGATGGTTACTTAAGACTGTGCGTTCACGAATCAGATTATTTGAAAGTCTTAGAAACTGCACACAGCAGTGTTGCAGGTGGACATTTTGGTCCTGACCGAGTGATCAAGACCATTCTATTCTCAGGACTTTGGTGGCCCACTCTTCATATGGATGCACATACCTATGTGAAGAAATGTGACACATGCCAACGTGCACAATATCCAGTGAGAAAAGACGAGATGCCCTTGAGGCCAATGATGGGAGGACGTGCATTTTCGAAGTGGGGCATAGACTTCATAGGTCCTATTAACCCCCCAGCTAGAAACTCCCATGCAGAGTACATCATTGTAGCCACAGATTACCTTACAAAGTGGGTAGAAGTCAAAGCCACAACAAAGAATGATGCTCAGACTACGGCTAAGTTCTTATTCGAGAATGTGTTCACGAGATATGGACTACCAATAGAGTTGGTGAGCGATAGAGGCACACACTTCTTGAATGAAGTCATTGAAAATCTTCTCCAAGAATTCTTGGTGATACATAAGAAATCCGCCCCCTATCATCCACAAGCCAACGGACAAGCCGAGAGTACCAATAAGATCCTCTGTAACGTATTGACAAAACTGGTGAATAATAAACGCTCTGATTGGGACAAACAACTTCATCATGCTGTTTGGGCTTATCGAGTTGCCTACAAAACGGTACTCAACGCCACCCCATTTCAGATGGTCTTCGGACAGAACGCTGTGCTACCATTAGATTTCTTAATCCCTGCCTTAAAAGTAGCACAAGAGTATGAGTGGAATGGGCATGAATTGTCTTCCAGGATCTTTGATCTCGAACGCTTGGGTGAAACGAGGCTACGAGCGGCAGCAGGCATCTACGCTGCAAAGAAGAGGCAAAAGGCATACTTTGATGCACACATCAAGGATAAGGGATTGAAAGAGGGAGATCTAGTGTTGGTATACACACTAAAACAACATGCCCGTAAGTTGGAAAAAAGAGGATATGGACCCATGATCATTAATAGAATTTCCACTAGTGGTGCAGTTCAGTTGGCCACTCTAGAAGGAGATATCTTGCCAAACTATATTAGTGGCTGCAGAGTCAAGCTATATCAAGAACCTCTTACTGAGGATATGCTAATGAGACTCAACACTGCTAAGAAGCGAAAAGAAGAAGAGTTAAGAGTGAGAGAAGAAGCACAGGTAGAGGCCAGAGAGCGTATTAGGCGAAATAAGTTAAGGCGATTAGGCCTAGATGTCAACTCAAAAGCCCCAAAATATCACATGGATATGTGTCAAAAGTCAGGCATTGCGACTTCTCAGGTCATTGACCGAAGACCCTTTGTGACCATAGAGATAGGACAAGGGAAGGGTGCAAGGACGGTGAAAGCATTGATTGACTCAGGTGCAGCAAGTAGTGCAGTTAGACTTTCCTACTGCCAAGACTTGGGGTTGAACATCAATCCCATAGAAGCTTATCTCATAGGATTGGGAGGTGTGGAAACCCCTTGTTTGGGCGAGGTGGAACTTCCCATCTACCTTCAAGATGTTCCAATGAAAGTCAAAGCGCTAGTATGTCAAGATGAGAACCTTACAGAACCACTTGTCTTGGGTCAAGATTGGATCTATGACCATGCAGTTAACTTAAACCTAAGAAGTCAAATTCTTCAAGTTTGGGTACATGAACAATGCATTACATTAGAATTAGAGAACTGCATGCTCCTAGATCATGGCACCACACACTCTCTTAGTTCTTCCAAGACTAATCATATGAAAGAAGATGTTGTATGTGTCAAAAGCTCTATGATGCAGAAGGAGTCAATCGTGGAAGACCAGGTTCGAAGGCGGGTGGATCTTTCTTCTTCTCCAAAGACTCAAGTAGCCACAGTAGTGAGCCCACCACACAAGCAAACACAACCGTTCACGACAACTGCTACATCAAATAGAAAGACACCATTCGATAAAAAAGCGGTTCCGGGCATGAAGCAGATCTGGGTACGCAAAGGAGAGCAACCACCAGCCTTACCCCCACAAATCCCATCCATGCACACTAACCAGGCCAGAAGACGAAGGAAGCAGCTCAGACAAGCTCCATCACAAGATATCCAACAAGTTTGGGTGCCTAAGAAGTTAGCTGCAGCTCAACAAGGGCAATTACAGATGTGGGTACCTAAGAAGATCCTACACCCACAACAACCTTTGTTCTCCCACATGCAAAAGGTTTCAACAAAGAAGCCAAAAAGAGAAAAGGGTAAGAACCACGTACAGAGACCAAAGGAAGATCAAATCAGCTCTTCAACATTAGTAGGAAGACATGCAAAAAGGATATGGGTTTGGAAGCCAAAAGTGCAAGTAGCCTCCACCGAACCAAAGCATCAACCACACTGGATACCACAGTTCAGAAAGCATCCAAAGAGAAAGACGCCTGAAGTGACCTCTACAGTGCCAAATGATGTTCTAAAATGGACTCCAATAAGGAGGATTACATCAGTTCGAGACTCACTGGATACCTCCACCAAGGTCGGCATCAACCTCCACAAATAACATCGAAAGCCTCGAACGAGCAACAACCATGTGCTCCTTGCACAACCCTGTCTTTTGCACCATTTAGGTCATGCATTTCCAAAGTATGCATTAATATAGGGCCACATTACACGGCCGTGCATAGACACACTTGAGAATCCCATGCACAAGAGCACAGTGACATATGTCGAACATTTCTATTGATACTAACTTTTGTGTTCTTGTTTTGTGATATCCTGTTCCAAAAAAAAAAAAAAAAAAAAGTGGGAGAGAGCTTGTTCCCAGTGTGTCTCGGCCAGCAGTGAGATTATTGCTGCCTTATCTGGTAGAGGACAAGCATTTGGCATGAACATGGCATCTACAACTATGATTTTCTCTTACCATGGTAGGAATGAAGAGCTTGAAGGTCTGCAACTTGAGTGATGCTTAACTACTTCATGTACCAGAGCATCCAAGGAGATATCTGCAAAAGGTAGTTCGGGAGGAGAAGACTCCTGCATATGGTGAGCTAAAGAGCATATGTGAAACTCAGCTTGGTGTAGTTACCCGATGTTGCTTGCCAAGGAATATAAAGCAATTCAATTCTCAGTATTTCCTGAACCAGTATGGAACAGTAGCACTGGTGAATGGTCTATGTCAATCAGCATGGTAATATCTTAGAAACCGGCACGTGTCCAATATTCCTCTGAGTGTCAATATAGGGAAGTGAACGTGCAGGAGCCCAAGCTCAGAAATGCACATTGTTAGTGACAAATGTTGCTTTGAAAAGAGGAGAGGGGATCCACCACTCAAAAGATCTCATCAGTGGACAATCAACATGGACATTCATCAACAAGGTTCCATCCCAAAGGCCGAGTGTACAACACGAAGAGGCAAACATCCATCAACCTTCGCCATGGTAAGTATCTTTACTCTGGAAACACTATAACCATGATAGTTTAGGAAACCTCTTCGTCAGCATACCCTTGAGCACTTAGCTCAAGACCCGCAATTTTTGCACCATACTTCTTCCAATGCATTTTCCAAGTAAGCATGCGTAGGGCTACATTACAAGGCCGTGCACAAGGCACATACCTTTTTCAACCCAGGCACGAACACACTTACCCATCAGTCATTATGGGTTATGAGTAGTTGGCATGAATGCTCTCAACATCATCTTTAAAAGAGCTAGCAGACATCATGGGAACAACATCCATATCTCGGAAGCAAATTGAAGCCAGTAGTTGCTCCAAATCACTCTTGACAACCTCTTCTGAGCAACTTGCAATTTTGAAAGCTCACAACGACACATTCTTGCTGGAATCCAAGGAACCAGCTCATACAACGGATGGACATCACCTCTCAAAGCACTACACAGAACAGCCCTTCCAACAAGGGTCTGTCAGGGACGACAGACTCGAGAGGGGGGGGAGTGTTGAAGCTCAAAGTAAAGGACAAAGCATGGAAGCACATCAAAAGGTGGACACACGAGGAAAGGGAGCAAGTAGGGAGCTCCAAGAAGTGTATGTCAAATTTTCAGAAGAATCCCCTACAAAAATAGTGATTTTCATCACTAGAAACCATTGTAAATACCATTATCTATTTTTAGTAACTCCATTTTGTTCAAGCCGAGGAGTCCTCGAGCTTGAGGAGTATTAGAAGTACCATCGTACCAATTTTCATAATTTTTAGACTTCGTTTGAGCCCTCAAATAAGCCCTGGAACCTAATTTTTAACTAGGCCGGACACTAGGTCTGGACAGGGCCAAAACTAGTCAAAAAACTATAAAAAGAGCTAGAGAGCTCATTTTTGGGGTTAGCTTGTTAGAGAATAGAACTTTTGTAAGAGAACTCTTTTGCAATCTAAGCTTTCCATTGTTCCTCTCTTTGATCTTACTTTGTGCGCGTGTGTGTGTATGTGTGTGCATGTTTGTGTGCTTTCACTCACGCACTTGTGCCTTCACTTGCTCGTGGTCTTCATACCGGTCCTCACGTCTCCGCGGATTGACAAGTAAAGGAGGTGGTGCTTACGCTTGAGCTACAGATCCTCACTCGCTCAATCGAGGGTGATCATCTCAAGGAAACCGTAAGCTAGCAAGAGCCCTATGGATGCCTAACAATGATGCTCTAGGAGTTTGGAGGGGGTTTATATAGTCTTTTGAATGAATTTGGGCCCTTTGATCTAGAGAAATCAACTCTCAACTCTAGGATCACTACTTTTGATTACAACCATTTGATTAATCAAATCAATGGCTTGGAATTGTTCTTTCTATCAAATCTAGTGTAAAGGAGTGAAATGTAGGCGCCTTCATTCTCCACCATTGGATCTGGGGATGATCTGGACCGTCTGATCAGTGCTGACATCAATTCGGATAAGATAAGCCACTCTTTTTGGAGAAACTTTGCATTATTGATCTTTAACTGTCAAAAAAGCCTTCTTTGATGAAAAAACTCATGGATCCTCCTTCCTTTATGCTTTAGTGCATCTCCATCCTTGAATATGTGCTCATCTTGACCGTACAACATGGTTCAATCATATTTTGCCATGTGGGAGTCCTTCAAGCCTTCAATTTTCTTATTCTAGAAAACTACGGTGACCTTGAAAACTGGACTTTGTGCTCTTTGACCCTCCAAAAAGGCTTTGATGAAGATGAAACTTTGTAGGACTATGTCCAAAGATCTCCTTCAGGAACATGCACAAAAACTCCCATCTGAATCTCCCTTGTACAAGTTTGACTACATTTGGAAGCTTGCAAGGTGGCCAAACCATATGGCTAACTAAAATTCCTATACAAAATTTTGTAGGGTCTAAGTGGAAAAATTATATTTTTTACAAAATGCACATGGAATATCAATGTGCTAGAAAATCCATTTTCATGTGAAATTTGGGCTATAGACTGCCTTTGATAGGCGTTACAAGTATATGAATTTTCATGTGATTTGGAGACATTGAAATTTTTGCCCTAATTTCCAAAGTTTGACCAGCTTTGACCGCTACCCTGGATTTGCTCAATTTCTTCCAAAGTTTGCATGTGAACTCCCTTTGACATCCTTGATGCATCTTGGAGTTCTCAGGGAATTCTGGCTACCTTCACCGAATGTGTTTCCTATAGGTCTTCATGAGTGAGAGAGGAGAGAAGATCTCGACGACATTGCTTGTTGGAATATCTAGAGAGGAACAACATCTTAAGAAGACATTTCGCGAGCTGTCCACCTCGAATGTGGGATAAATGGATCCATATTCACCCTTCGTGTGAGCTGTGCCTTTGACTTTCCTCTATTATGTGAAGAAATATGAGTCTAGAGGAGATTGGTGAGTCCATGAGGTCCGAAGAGCCCAAGAAGTCATGGACATACAAAGAAGAATGACAAGGTGTCATCACAAATGCATCTATTATGTGAAAGCTTGGATTATTACCAGACTTCGATTGGGGAAGTATTTAAATATTTTTTTGTTAATTATTTCTTCAGCATGGCATGCAGTGTGCATACATATAAAAGAATGTATGCATGTATCTTGTAAGAACATGGAAGATAAAATCCATATATAGATTATGCATTGAGAAAGAAGCATGAAGTTGGGAGAAAAATTGCGGCATCCCCAACCTCCATAAATGAAATCTAAGCATTTTCTTTTTCATTTTTAGTTCATTATAAATTAAATACACCATGAAAAGGATCCTCATAGTACAAAGGCTACTTTACCATCATGAATTTAGAAAACCCTTCGTTTAAGTATTAACATACATCGAATGATGCATAGAGTGCATTCTGTTTGTGAAGGTGGAAGTTATTATCATCTCATATGTATTGGGCCAAGGACAAAAGTATTTCAAAGTTCATAGAAGAATTGTGAGATAATTGTAAGCATGCACTGGAGTACCCTTAGAGGTTTTATAGGGTTAAATGCGTATATGGGCATCGATAAACATGTCAACTTGCTTAAGTCAAAAGGGTGACATATAATTATTGATCCCCAAAAAAGGAGAATAGTTAATGGTTTGAAGAACATCAACATGATGTTGAAGACTTAAGCAAGGATATCAACTCATGAAGGTATGAGTTGAAGATCCCCAAAAAATCCCATGGGTAAATATCATTGAAAAAGGGATCTAAAGGAGGAAAAGCTCGATCTTATCTCCTATTAAATTAGCTAGAGGAATTTTGAGAAAGCCAAGTGACCTAACTTGGTCAAATATATCAAACTTTTTATGGTTGGATAATTCAAGAGGCCTCCATTGGTCAAAAAGATCAAACCCTTTTATAGTGTGATACCAAGTAAAGTTCAAAGGTCAACCTAAAGAGACCTTTGAATTAATTAGCATTATATTAGAAACCTTAGTCTTTGCTCTCATGAAAATGATGCCAAGGAGTTCCAAGATGGAATTCATGATCAGAGAACATCAAAAAGATAAGGGCAAAGAATGTGGAAAAGTTAAGGATGTCATTCTACAGATTGGAGAAAGAACTCACTGGTATGGGACAGTGAGAACTAACTCCCATTGAGATTTTTCTCTGATGGCCAGAGAGAAAATAGGCTCAAGATCCGATAGGAAACATCACATAAGCCTTAAATATAAGAACATTTAGATTAAGGTCTTAGGTTCATTATGAGGTGTAGAAATGTACCTCCCTGAACCAATTTAATACACATAGTTGTATGAACAAAAGGGTAAATAGAATGAACATGACATTTACCCTAGAAAAGGCTATCCTTTATCCTCTTAAGCAGATGCATTTTTCTTAATAAAATGCATAGCCAAATTTTATGTGGAGCAATGAATTTGGATAAGTAAGAAGGTAAAGAATTTTGGGAGTTTACGAAGTTAAACTCCAAAAGTAAGTCAAGCCTATTCAAGTAAAATAGCCTTGAATGAAAGAATGATCTGTAAAAGATCTTCTTTTGAATCTTTGGTGAGAACAAGTGATTCAAGAAAGTTCCTAGCAAGATCTGAGATATGATGCCTAGAAATAGGTATCTTTCTTGCAAGTCCTTGGAGCTAAAGCTGTAAAACTTGAATCATCCAATAGAAAAACTAGAGGATATTTTGATGGCTTGATAAAGCTTTATTCCTCAATTATTTTAAGGATTTGAAGGAATTGGTTTAGTAAGCTCTTTGTAAAGCTTTGGTGATCTTCGAGATTAGTATACATAACTATCCCAAGTATGAACCAGAGTCAGTTCAAGATAATTAGTACTAATTCTCATTGGAAAGAACTGACTAACAAAGAACAAGGTAGATTCCAAATTCCTAAAGTCATCTTTGGATCTAAGTCTTGAATGTCAAAAGGCTTAAATTCTATTTTGAGAATTAATCTTGAGAAAATCAAAGATGATCAAGATAAGGATCCACTTGTAGACACGAACTTTCAAAATTGGGTATATTGTCATTTGGAATACTTGAACTTTATGTTTCAAGAAAACCTGGATTATTGAAATACATTCACCTAAGTTTCCAAGGAATGAGAAGATAGTATTTCTCCTCATTTTATTGAGCATGTTTTGGTAGGGACTCACTAGACCCACTTTGCTAAGTTCATATCTTTGGCTAAGTACCTGGCAAATACAAATAAAGTATATTTGTATTTGAAAAGGACTATAAAAGAATAAGTTAAGTTCAGAACATCTGAAGATTCCTCTCCTTTCTGTTGCTCGGAGTATAGATCATGGGGCACGGGGGAATACTCCACATAATATACCTACTCACATTTTCGAGGACAAAAATGTTAAAGGGGGGAAGAATGTTGTATAACTATGGGTCAAAGTGGCCAAAGACATAGGCTTTGAGGGTCCAAAACCACTTGGAGAACCCTTAGGTTCTATTGGGAAACCCTTGGGAAAGTGTCTCCAAGAGTGTAGTTTGAACCCTTGAGTTATTTGGGTTTATTTACTCCCAATTGAAGGGTTTTGACCCTTAGGATTGATATTTCCTAAGGGTATGGTATTTAACCCTTAGGGAGGCCTCTCAAGCCTTGAGACTTGTACGTACAAGCTTGGGAGAAGTCCTTTTAAGAATCTATGTGAAGGCCATGTGATTTCCAAGGTTAGAAGGCCTTGGATTAGAATCCATGTGGAGAGGACTTGGCAAGCTCTCCTCACATTTCCCCCCTTGGCCTTGAGGTATATATATATGGGTGGAGTTGGTTGGGTGGATACGTGCTCTCTCTTCACCTTGGTGGTTATGCTAGATAGTTATTCCTTAGTCAATAGGTGTTTCACAACATTTGGCCTTGTCCAGATCTAGTGTCCGGCCTAGTTAAAAATTAGGTTTGAGAGCCTATGTGAGGACTCAAACGAAGTCTAAATATTATGAAAATTGGTATGTGGCTAATCCTACTACTCCTCAAGCTCAAGGACTCCTCGACTTGAACAAAATGGAGTCTATTCTACAAAAAACGGGATTTACAATGTATGTGTAGTGATGAAAATCACTTGAGTTGGAAATACTTTATGGAAAACATGATTGGGCCTTGTTGTTGTATTGTGCATGACTGCTCTGTTGTGCATGTATGCTCTTCTTATGACTTGTATGCCAAAAAACACTTAGAAGCCTTTGAGGAACATCATAGGAATATCACATGCACAATGACTCTAGTGCAGATATTATAACCAAAAGGTTGGAGACATAGCTACTTATAGTAACACAAGATCATAAAGTTACACGAGACTAAGCAATCCATTCCCTTCTTCTTGCTATTGGAAAATAAGATGTATTGATCTTTAGCTGAATTAGTGCCTCTTTCCAGATTTTCCTGCATTCTTTGTTAGCATCTAACCACCTGTTCCTCCATTTAGGATTGGGTTTTTCAAATAACTCCTTAGTTACATTGATATCCTCCTCATATTCCAAATACTTGTTTGATGGCAATCCTACCCTTGCAAGCTGGTAATTTTTAATACTTTCAATAATCATGCAAAAAGGTATACCTAGGCCATCTGCTGCCCAATGATGTTGGTCTGGATTGATTCCTTTATTAAGAGCAAATTTCACAATCTGTTCTTCATATTCATTATGCATTTTTCTGATGAATTCCATTCTAAACTCTCTATCTATTAAAAGCTTCTAAACAAACTCATCTGCGTACTCCTCAACTACTACTTTGTTCTCTTGATCATCAAAGTGTTGCGTTCTGTTATCATCTTCCCCTTCAAATTCTTTTGCTTGTGTAGTCTCTACCTGCTCTTCAACCTGGTTTTGTGGGTTTTCCAATTTTTTCTATAGTTCTTCCACCATCAACATTAAGCCTCTATTTTGAGATGTCCACAACTCTCTTTCTGATTTCCACTCACTTCTTTCTTTTTCCATACTTAACTGCCATTCACTCCTCTCCTTTGTTATATCTAAATGAACTGGCAGCATGTACACTGGCTTGCTTTTCCAATTCCTTAGCTTCCTTCAGCTCTGCTTGTAGTCTTATAATTTCTTTATTCAATCCTTCTCTCTCATCCTGTGTTTCCTGTACCACCTCTCATTTATAACCTCTCATTGAACTGGCATCATGTACACTGGCTTGCTTTTCCAATTCCTTAGCTTCCTTCAGCTCTGCTTGTAGTCTTATAATTTCTTTATTCAATCCTTCTCTCACATCCTATGTTTCCTGTACCACCTTGCTTTCTTCTTTTAATTGACCTTCTTCCATCAATAGCCGGTTTATTTCTTCATTTTCTTTGACCATAATCTGATATGAGCTTTGAAGTGTTCTGTATCTTCCTTCTATTTTCTTCAGCTCCATTTCTATTTTGCTGTTATGCTCCAATCGCTTTGCACACTTCTCTTCAAGAAATTGAATTTTGTTTTGTTGTTGAACCTCCAATTCTTCCAAGGAAATTATCTTGTTGGTTAAGTCCTCATTTCTTTCTTGAAACTCTGATTCAACCACCATTCCTGATATGATCATGTTTCTCGTAGATGGTCTGAATTGCTCTATGTTGCTCATGATTAGTTTACAAGCAGTCCTGATATCTTTTGGTATTCTTTCTAATCCAGCTTCCATCTCTATTTTCTTTACTTCTATCTGATTTTCTTCCTTATCCCCTTCTTCATGTTCTTCCTCATATTCTATAACCTGGTTCTTTTGTTCTTCATAGCCCTTTTCTGCTTCCATTTCTTCTTTATCTGCAACATTTTCCTCATACTCTAATGTCTGATCCTCCTTCTTCTCATGATCTGATGTTTCTTTAATTATCTCCATTTCTTGTTGCTCCTTTTTAAGGACCTGTCCTTCCTTTTCCTGTATTGTATTATTTTGAGTTATGGTTGAATCAGTTTCCATAGAGGGCTTTATCTAATCATTGACTATCTACTCCTCTTGTCCCTCTTCTTGCTCATCTATATCCATAAGATCCAAATCTTCTTCTTTCTCTTGATCTTCTGTAGTTGTGAACTCCTCATTATGATGTAGGTCATAAAGTATATCTTCTGTGCTTTGGTTTATCTCTTTTTCTGTATTTCCTTCTTCCACCTCTTTGGAATTCATTTTTTCTATTACCTCCTTAGTTTCCTTGATTTGATCTGTGTCTTCTTGCTTGTGTACTAAGCTGCATAACTGAGCTTCTTTTTGTGCTTCTAAATTCCCTTCATTAAATTTGAAATAGTTTTGATGTACAGGTTTTGTCCATATTGTCTTAAACCCTAAATCCACTAATCCACAATTGAACTCCTTCCTCACTTCAACCTCTTCTTCCATCAACACTGCTTTACCTTTTAGTAACATTTTCTCTTCTCCAGGACTAACCTCTTTTACTGCTTCTTCTTGGGCTTGTTTTCCTTGTGGCTTTTCACCCAAATCATCTGGTGTTTTATTTTTTTCAGAGGCTTGCACTGTCACATTTGGTGTACAAGGCACTGATAGATTTAAACTTTTCAATAAAAAGTTTTCAATGTCACTCTCATAATCTGAAGAGAACTGGGAAGAACCTGCTATTCCTTATTTGTTCATTCTTGATTCTTCTATAACAATGGATTCTTCCTGCTTCTTTTCTTCTACTGACAATTTTCTTGTCTCCATCTTTTGTTCAGGTTCTACTGCTTTTCCTTTATTTTTCTTGGTCAACTTCCTTTTCTGCACAGGTTTCTTCTGAACCTTCTTCTTTACTACTATAGTGGTCCTAGTTTCAGGAGGACCTTGTAACTCCTTGAAGTAAGCCAATAATTCTACTTCCTTTTTAACAAAAACCTCTTCAGTCTCTGCTCCCATCATCTGATCATGCAACTCTTCATAATGTTCCACTTCTTATTGTATCCAGTCAGTTGCTTTGCATGAATAGTCTTCCAACATTTTTTGATATTGGGCTTCATATACTGCCCTTTTATTGTTTCCTTGAGTCAAATAAGTATACAGTTGCTTTTTGCTTGTCTGAGGTGGATGAGGGTCATTTGAAGACTGTACTTGCTTCTGAGCAGCTTCATGTTCTTCCTTAATTGCTTCCACCTGTTCCACTTTCCACTTTTCTTGGATCCAATCTTCTTTTCTTTACTAGAATGACTTCTTCTGAGACTCCTTTTCTTTTCCTTTCTGCTCCCCTCATGCTTGGTTGGGCTTCTACTTCCCCTTATAGTCATCATTCTAGAAGGTCTTTTAATTCTTGACATTAAACTTCTGAAATATTGAGCTTCTAGAGCCAAGTTTAACTAATCCTCCATTCCTAGAACATGATATATAATTCTTGTTAGAAATTGAGCTCCATTCATGAACTTCCTTTGCTCCCAATGTTTGGCTGCTTGCTTCAATTGATCATGTATGTATGGAGTTACATCCATCACTCCAAAAGGTTTGGTTCTGTCCTTATTATTGAACATGATCAAATTCAATGTCACTGGCTTGTGTGGCATGGTGTATCTAGGTAATTTTGGAAAACAGAAATATTGGAGGAACATTCTGATAGCATACTCTTCATTCTCTTTTCTTTTAAAATCAAGAAATTTGGAATATCCTGCATAGGTAGCTTTACTTTTCTTGACAAAACTGTTGTCCAACTTGGTTCCCATGGAATAGAACTGGAGAGCTGCCTTGATATGTTCTGACTTTATAGTAATATTCACTTCTTGGTTTTCTTTGTTCTTGACAGCACACCTGAAATATGCCTCATTGCCTCTTCCAACTTCTAGCAGACTATTCATCACCTGTGAGACTCTTTCAAAGTCTATGAAAAATAAGGGTTCATCCAACAGCCTGTTATATTCCTATTGCTTTCCATCTTTTGTAGTTGACTGCAATTTTTTGGAATTTTTAAAATTCCTGGCACGGCATGGTGTACTTGTAACCTCTGACTCCCACAGTAAAAATATGCTGACCAATGATACCCAAGGTTTCCTTGAGCTCCTTGGCTACCTTCTCTGTTTCTGGGATTTCCTACTCTTTATCAGACTCTAGCTCCACTTCTTCTATTGTAGCTTCACTATCCAAGAACCAATGTCCTCTAGATAGAGTTACTGAGTCTGCTTTGAAATCATGGATTGATAGTTCCTTCGGATTCACCATTCTGGAAAAATATAACATCACACAAAAAAGAAAACTCCACCCACATAAGTCACAAGAAATATAAGTAAAATCACATTTGTTTTGAGATGAAATGAAAAAGGAATGAAAATAAAATCTCAAATGAATACTGACTTCCTCATTTGTGTCACAGATAAAAACTCAATTGAAGTGATCATCACATGTGTAGCAAGATGTCTAGTGCTCTTTTTCCTTTTAACAGCTCTATTTATATATATATATATATATATATATATATAATAAATTAAAAAACAACTGAAAAAAGAAAATTTGAATGAAAAAATAGAAACCTGCTAAATTACACCCTATATCTTGCTTGTGCAATATAACTTATATAATCAAAAGAATTTCAAAAGAAAAATTCATCATTTTTCTCTCTCTTTTTTTTTCTATTCTTTTTGTTTTCTTCTCTTTTTTATTATTATTTTTTTCTCTCTCTCTCTTTTTCCTATTCTTTTTTTCTTCACTTTTTTATTATTATTTTTTTTTAATAATAATAATCATTCCCTTCATTTCACTGCCTTCCCCTCCTATTTCTTTTCTCTAGAAATAGGATGAGGTAATTCCAAGATGTAATAATTTCCTTCTGGTAAAAGTTCTGAATTCCTTATCAAAAAATCCCATGTGTGCATCGGATAACCATTTTGTCTTCATAGTTTGTGAGCTATCTAGTATTTTCATGCTTATTTCCTTTCCATTGAATCAGGTCTGATTTTTTTACCCAATAATACTTGATTCCTGTTGACTTTGTTCTAAGAATAAAACCGTCTTCTTTTAATGAATTGTACTTGAAAGTTTTTGGCTTCCATATCCATTTAGTCTTGGAAAATTGTTTTGATGAGCAGTGTTTGTATGTACTTTATTTCCACATTCCTCCTGTATTGATGCCTAGATGCTTCTGACCATTCCATTTTTGCCACCATTCTTCTGTCTTTTCAACACCTTTTGTTTCTTCAATTTTCTCCTGTTTTTTATTGAAGTAGATTTGGTCATAAAGAGATGATGTTTCTGATTTCTTTGTAGCTTCTAGTGAAAAAGTAAATCCCTCCAATTCTGAGTCATAGATATCCTATTGATTTTCCTGTTCTTCATCACTCAATAAAAACATTAACAACCTTTTGTCATTTAATGTCAATTTAAGCTTCATATTTTCAAAATCCAAAATTACTTTACCTTGTCTGAGCCATGGTTGTCCCAAAATCAACTTCCCAATCATCATATGATCTGGCCATTCTTCACAATCTATTTTCATATAGTCTCCATTGAACTTAACTTTAATAGATAGTGAAGACATGCTTTGTACTATCTGACCTTCTAAGGTTTTGATAAGTGTTTTACTTTCAGTCCCTTTTAGGTTAAATTTTTCCAACAAAGCAAAACTGATCAAATTTACTTGTGCACCTGAATCTATCAAAACCTTGATTTTTTCATCTTGAAAATTCATTGTTATAACAGGCAAACGCTCTCTTACTCTTAAAGGTGTTTCACATAAAAGGACTTCTCTAAGCTCTTTGAGTTTTCTTATCCTTTCCTTTGCCTCCTGTTGAGCCTCATTCCTAATTTTTTCCTCTTCTTTCTTCCTTTTTTGAGCTTGATGTATCCTTGTCCATTCAGAAACAGTTAAGGGAAGATCATACCTTTTTACTGTATGTCCACTTATTAAGTTTGGCATGATTTCTCCATCTATATTAGCTAATTGTATAGCTCCACTATTACTTATTTCATTGATAATATAAGGTCCATGTCCTTTTTTCTGAAATTTCTTCTGATGTTCTTTTACTGTGTATGCCAAAACGAGATCTCCTTCTTGTAAGTCCTTTTCTTTAATTTGAACATCATGATAAGCTTTCTCCCTTCTCTTGTCTGCATATATGCTCATGATTGCTTGAAGTCTAAAAGCTCCCAGTTTTTTCAATTCCACCACTCTCTCAGATAATTCATGCCCAGTCCACTTGTATTGACTACCCCCCTTTAGTGTTGGAATAAGGAATTCTAAAGGCAGAACTGCATGTTGTCCATATACCAAATTAAATGGTGTAGTTCCAAGTGCAGTTTTGTATGCCACTCTATAAGCCCATAAGACATGATTAAGTTGCAAGTCCCAATCGTTCCTATTTGTATTTACCAATTTGGACAAAACAGTGCAAAGTACTTTATTAGTACTTTCTTCTAATCCATTGGCTTGTGGGTGATATGGGGCTGACTTTCTATGACTGATCATGAAGTATTCAATTATGTTTTATATGATTTGGTTCAAAAAATGAGTCCCCCTATCACTTACTAATTCAATTGGCAATCCAAATCTGGTGATGATATTTTCATAGAGAAATCTTGTCGTGGTCTAAGCATCATTCCTTTTTGTAGCCTTGGCCTCTGCCCATTTTGTCAGGTAATCTGTGGCTACTAGTATGTATTCTGCATGAGACTGTTTTGCTGGAGGATGTATGGGTCCAATGAAATCCGACCCCCATTTACTAAATGCTCTAGCTGAAATCAATGGTACTAGTGGCATATTATCTCTTTTATTTGGTTGACTCACTCTTTGACAAATGTCACATCTCTTTACATATGTTCTTGCATCAAAAAATAGAGTTGGACACCAAAAACCAGAATTCAATATGAGTTTTGCAGTCCTATCACTTGAAAAGTGTCCTCTTGCCACTCCAGAATGTGCCATCTCTATCATTTCCACATGTTTATCTTCAGGAACAGAGATTCTTAAATATCCATCCATCCCTTTTTTGTACAATTGATCTCCTATCAGTTGATATTCTTCATAAATCATTTGTAGATTCTTTGAATCTGCACTGGCTCCTACTTGCTTTCCTTTCTTGTTTCTTTTCAACTCCTCAATTTTCTTTGCACTCCAATCTTGGTTTTTCTGAAACCAATATAAGGTTATAATTTCTGAATTTTGCAAGGATTGGCATTCCCAGTAGTTGGCAATATACTTTTTTACATCTTTAATCTTATTAGGCCAATGTACTCCCATCCTATTGAGATTACTTAGGGTTACTATCATGGAAGCATGAGTACAAGGGTTCCAACAATGAGCTCTTCTTAAATACTCTTGCTGCTCCTCTTCTAGAGTACAATATTCTAATATACCCATCTGATTGAGATGATACAAATGTCCAGCTAGCAGCATAAAATTCCTACTTTGTAATACCACACGTGTGTTGTTTTCAAATGTTCTACATGGTCCCATGGTTAGCAAAGGTATTAAAGTCATGGCCCATTCAGGAATATTTTCTATTTTAAACAGATATGCATCGGGTAAGTCATCATCTAGAGGTGAACTTGGCTCTTTAACCTGGATCCTGGACAAATGGTCTGCTCTCAAATGAGTTTTTCCTTGTCTGACCACTACCTCAAACTCAAACTCCATCAGTAGGAGAAACCATCTGACTATCCTACCAGTGTGACAAGGTTTGTTTACTAAGTAGAGTAAAGCTTGGTGATCCAAAAAGAATTTAAACTTGTTGGCCAAAAGGTAATGTCTAGATTTTTTCACAACAAATATCATTCCCAACCCTTCCCTCTCAGTGGTTGTGTAATTTTTCTCTGCTGAATTCAATTGCCTACTAGCATAAGCAACTGGAAAGTCTAATTTGCTCCCTTCTATTGGTTGTGCTAACACAGATCCCAAAGCATAATTTGAAGCATCCACATGGATATGGAAAATTTTATCCTACTGTGGGGTTTTTAGAATTGGTGCTATTACCAAACAAGTTTTTAGAGTCTCAAAAGCTTGGTCACACTCTTTGGTCCTCTCAAATTTTGTGATTAAGGCATACAAAGGTTTTGCAATGTCAGCAAACTTGTGTACAAATTTTCTATAATACCCACAATGTCCCATGAAAGTTTGAAGTTCCTTTAAACTTGTTGGTTTTGGAAGTTTCACTATAGCCATAATTTTTCTTTCATCTGTTGAAATTCCATTTCTGGAAACTATATGTCCCAACATTCTCCCTTGCCTCACAAAGAACACACATTTCTCTGGATTGAGACATACTCTGTACGTTCTACATTTTTTTAATATATTTTCCAGATCCTTCAAATGATCTTGTCTTTTCAACGAAAAAGTGCAAAGATCATCCACATAAATTTCCATGATATTTCTAAGGAATTCTTTGAATATGTGACACATTAATCTTTGAAAAGTTGTTGGGGCATTAGTTAGACCAAAAGGCATAACCCTAAAAGCATAGATTCCCCATTCTGTGGAAAAGGTAGTTTTATGTTGGTCTTCCAAAGCGATGGGTACCTAATTATATCCTGAAAAACCATCCATAAAACTATAGACCTCCTTCCCTGTAACTCTTTCCAAAAGATGGTCTGTTATGGGTAATGGATAACTATCCCTTATAGTTGCAGCATTCACCTTTTTCAAGTTAATTCATACCCTGATTTTCCCATTCTTTTTTGGTACTACAACTATAGGAGATATCCACTCTGTATACTCAATCTCATAGATGAAATTGGCAGCCAGCAGCTTGTCAATTTCTTCCTTTATTTTAGTAGAGTATTTTTCATTGAACGTGTAGTGTCTTTGTTTGCTAGGTTTGGCATCAGATGTAATAGGAATCTTATGTTCACAGATTTTAGGGTCAATTCCTTTCAAATCCTTGTAACTGTAAGCAAACACATCCCTATAGTTTCTGGCCAAATTCCTTAATGCTTCCTCCTCTTGATTTGTCATGTCATCAGCTATTACAATATGTCTTTCTTCTCCTTCTTCTTGGGTGATCATCACTTTCGTAGTTTGTTCCTCATTGTCATATGCCTCTCCTTCTTTCTTTTCTCTCTTTGGTTTCACTTTTAGAAGTAGTCTGTCTTCTACTTCATAAGTCTTGAAATTTGAAGGTACATCAAACTGTTGATATTTGTTTGTTATTTTCTTATTTTTTCCAACCTCGTGATCTTTTTCTATTTCCTTGTGTTTGTTTTTTCTATAATTGCCTGAGATTTTGCCTTTTATTGCATCTATAGCTTCTACTTCTTCCAAATATTGCGTTTTACCATTTTTCAATATTATTCCTTCCTTCTGGTCCTCTTTTGTTTTTTGACACTTTTATCATTTGTATTCCTATGTGAAAAATATCATATCCTTCTTCATTTTGGAATTTCACTCCCACATACTCATCATTAGCTAGATCCATGGTAGTCAAAATCTGATTCCAACCATAAGGCTCAAATTCTTCATCTTTGAACTTTTGTGGTATATAGCTCTCATCTTGTGATTTCCTTTCTTCTACACAATCTTCTTTCTTAACCTTCCTTTTCTATCTGTGAGGTTCTTGATCACATTGCATTTCCATGTTGATGATTTTGTTTCATTCTGATCTTCAATCTCTGATTCTTCACTTATTTCCTGATTTTGATGTATTTTGAACCATTCTTGAGGAGACATGTCACAATATTGACCGTTTCTTAAATTCACTCTGGTTATCCTTCCTTTGCTTTGAAGATATAGGCAATTATTACCCCAATCTTGCACAATTTGCATTTGTCTCATAAATGGTCTTCCTAAGATAATTTCATATGAAGTGGATTGTGGGAATTCAACTATGGCAAAAGTATGCTCTATTTCTATTCCACATATCTTCACCTTTCCCCATATTCCTAGGGGTTTTTCTATGTGTCCATTTGCAAGTTGTAATCTCATTTTAGTGGGTACTAATTCATTTTTTTCCCATCTTTCCCAGGTTTGTTTTGTCATGATAGACACATGATCCACTATCCAATATAGCTTTGGCATGATTTTTACCAAATTGTATTTTCAGAGTTGAGTTCCCTTCTTCTCCTTCACAATATCCTCCTATTTTATCAATAGGAATGTACAACAACTCTTCCAATTCTTGTTGCTATGGATCAAAATTTTTTGGCATTGCTTCCCACTTTTTCATATTGTGTTGTAAGTGAGGATTTTGTCTTACTAATTCCTCCATTGTGGTGTGGTATAAAATTGTACATTGTTTATCTATATTGATTTGGAAGGTAATTTGTGAGTTATCTTCTTGATCAATAGATTTCCTTGTTTCTGTTGCATTTGCTTCCCCAACTGTTGTTTGATAATTGACTACTTCCCCCATTTTGAGTTGTGCTTCTTGTATGATTTGTTTGCATCTTTGAATCCTTTCATGCTCTAAGTCTGGCATAGGATAAGCCATCACATGATCTATAGGATTTGGTCCCAATTGATTCTTGCCTTGTATGCTCTTATCGAAGTTTCCAGACTTTGTGAATTTTTTGTCTCTTGCTGAGTTTGTGTATTCTGAGATTGGTTATTGTTTGATTGTTCTATAGTATCTTCTTCCAAACTTTTACCCATTCTCATTTTTCTTTCCCATCTCCCTTTTTGTCTGTTTTTCTTTTCTTTTGGAAATGGAATTTTCTTATGTTCCTGTGCATGTGTCTCCTTTGTTGTTTCTTGTTGTTTAGCTTGTGCCCTTGTTATAGCATTTACAGCCACCTGCTCATGGTCACTCAATTCTTCTTGCTCCATTATGTTAACTCTTTTTAATGGTATGTTACTAGATGTGTTCTGTTGTTTTTGAGAGTTTCTTGGACAATCCTTTATTAAGTGTTCCCTGCCACAATCCTTGCAATAAGCTCCTTCTATTCTTAGTGTAGGAGGTTGTGGGCAATCCCTAATGAAGTGTTCTCCCCCACATCTATAGCATATTATCTTTTGATTCCCTTTGAATTGAGGTTTCTGATTGGACATGTAATTATTAGTTATATACATGAATGTGGTTGTATCCATTTCAATTCTCCCATTTCCTAAGTCTAGGGCTTGCAGTTCTGGTTCTCTCTGTTCATATCCTTCCCACTCTTCCTGATATCCTTCATTCCAATGATAATCCTCTCTGTAAGATGATCTTAGTCTTGAGCTTTCTTCTTCTATTGGTGTGTATTTGACTGGTACCACATTTGTTGGTAATGTTGGTTGTTGCCCAAGTACAGGTCTTGGTTGCTCAACAAATCCAGATTCTCTTTGTAAATTATGTTGGTTCACATATTCTTTTTCCTTAATGGGTTGTTTATTGTAGACGCATTCTTCTCTGGTATGGTTTGTCCATTTTCTTTCTAGTGTGCAGTATTTGAGTGTTTTTCTATCTTGCAAATGTTGTGGTTTTTGATACGGACATTGTTGTACCAAGTGATTTTCTCCACAGTTATAGCATTTCTTATTTGTTGCTATCTTGGTGTTTATCAGATTTGTCTTGATGCTAACTTCTAGGGCTTTGGCAATGGCCTGTGCTAATTCTTCTACTGGTGGGATTTTATCTTCATTTGTTCTAGGTTGATCAAATGCTAATAGATCTTGTCCCTTGTTGTCCTCTAAATCTATTGCCTCTTTCACACATGCTCCTAGGTCAAGGCATCTCCTATAATACACCAAGGTTCTTAATTGTGCACTTCTCAGTCCTTCTATGAATAGAGATACTTGTCTTGCCATGGATGGTACCTCCTCTCTGGGACATCTATCAATGTATTGCTTGAATCTCCTGGCTGCCTCTCAGACATTTTCATCTTTTTGCTGTTTAAAGCTATGTATCAGGGTAGCTGTACTATGTTTTATCCCAGTTTTTGAGAATTTCCCTCTGAAGGCTTCAAGGAAAGATTCAATATCTAGATACATTTCCTTCCTCAAGGAAATGAACCAAGAGAGTGCAGGTCCAGTTAGGGTTAGACCAAATGCTTCAAATTGTACCTTGTAATCCTCTACTTCTTCTGCCCTAATTAATTGTCTGAATTTTGCAGCATGAGCATGAGGATTAGAATATCCTTCGTATTGGTTCTTCATGCATTTAGCTACTTGATAGGGCCTGAGCATTCTTCCCTGATTTTGCCACTGATGTCTCCTTCTAAATGGAAAGTCATTGAGTCCTTCTGCATTTCTTTCAAAAGGATTTGGGGAAGTATGTATTCTCCTACCTTGTTGTTGTTCAATATTATTGTGAGTTTCATTTTGACTTGGCAAGTCTGGTTGCCCTAGGTTTTGTTCCCAAGGTCTCTTGTCTACACACTGCCCTAAATCATTAGAATTTTCTGGATCCTGTGAGAAGATGTATACACCTCCTTGTCTATCCTCATATCTTCCATCCTTAAATTGTGCCACTAGTGTTATATTTAGGGGAACTTCTAAGTTTCTCAGCCTAATGAGAAACTTATGCATCCCATCCCGATACACATAGGTTCCAAACCTATTTGTATACATATATTTGAGAATATTTCTATAATCACTAATTTCAGAAGGTTCATTAGTTTCATTTAGATTTTCCATGTTATTTTCCTGCCCTAAATCTTTTTCTTGTAAATCTCCTATTACTGGCTCTATCTCCTTCCTTTTTAGATCTTGTTTAGAGGGTGTGGTCAATTTATTACCAGATCTCAAAATCATCCAACTTAATCACAATTTTGTGAACAGAATCATGTTTTCCACGATTCTGTGAATAGAATCATGTTTTTCATGATTTTGTGAAAAAGAAATGTCTTTTTTACGATTCTTTGAAGAGAATCGTGATTTGCACAATTCTGTGGAGGAAATCGTGTTTCTCACGATTCTGTGAATAGAATCGTGTTTTTCACGATTTTGTGGAGAGAATCGTGTTTTTCACGATTTTGTGAAGAGAATCGTTATTTTCACAATTCTGTGGAGGGAATCGTGTTTCTCATGATTCTGTGAATAGAATTGTGTTTTTCATGATTTTGTGGAGAGAATCGTGACTTTCAAGATTCTGTGGAGGGAATCGTATTTCTCATGATTCTTTAAAGAGAATCATGTTTTTCATGATCTTGTGAAGAGAATCGTGATTTTCATGATTTTGTGGAGGGAATCCTGTTTCTCACGATTCTTTGAAGAGAATCGTGTTTTTCATGATCTTGTCAAGAGAATCGTGCCTTTCACGATTTTGTGGAGGGAATTGTGTTTTTCATGATTCTCTTAATAGAATCGTGTTTTTCACGATTCTGTTCACAGACAATCGTGATTGCTCACAATCGTAAAAAACACGATTTTCTTATGAAAATTGCGTTCTAGAAATCGCGATTTTGTGTTTAATTCAGAGAATCGCGATTTTGTATTTAATTCATAGAATCGCGATTTTGTGTTTGATCACAGAATCGTGATTCTGAGAAGATTTTTTTTTTTTTTTCAAGTCTTTGATTTTTAAGTTTTTTTTCCTCAAATAGAATCGCCTTATTAGGATTTTAACATGCAATAAAAGAGTTTTAGCAAAATTATTATTCTTTCTCAATAAAACTCAAAAATCCAAAAATTGTGATTCTGTGTTTTTTACAATTTTTTGTGTTTTTGTGCTCTAACCATCATGTGAAAACTTGAAATAATGCAAAAATTTATTGGAAGACCATTACCTTGCTTGCTTGCTAAAAAAAAAATCCCAAAAACTTGTGTTTGCTGACGGTCGCGATTCTGTCCAATTTTCTCCAGTTCTCTCTTTCTCTCTCTCACTCAAATGAGCAATTTTTCAGAAATTACATGCGTTTATAGCCTTCAGACAATCTCGATTTTGTATGAATTTCTCAGCATTTCCTCTTTTCACTGTATGACCCTTATCCTCTAGTAATTTTGTGGTTCTGAATCACAATTCTTATCTTTTAACAAAATTTACTTCCTTTATCCTCCTGATGAAAATCACGATTCTGTACCCAATTCTTGGTTTAATTCCTTTATGTTCAATTCCTACTGATATTTTGAAATTCGATTTTCTTTACTCAGTCCACTTTATGAAATCTCTTACAATCACTTACCTCAATACCCAAATGTACAAAATAATTCAAATTCTTCAAAAAATCGCGATCTTGTGAAGAGAATCGTGTTTTTTTCTGAACTTCCCACTTTTGCACTTTTTGACCTCCACCTAGTCCCCTTCAGTGTTCTTCACCAACTCCACATCACTTATCACCTGCAATTATACACCATCAAAACTTATTTAAAAAGTCTTTTTTGAAGAAATTTAAACAGCAACTTCTACTCTAGATATTTTTTATTTTCTTTCAATTTTCTGAATTTTTTCCATTTTTTCTTCTGCACATTCAACAACAATACTCCAATCCAGCTTTCTAAGAAAAAAGGAAATTTGTTTGAATTTTTAATGAATTTTATGAATTTTTTTAGTATTTTGCCCTAAATCAAGGTAAACACTTCACTTAGGGTTTCTGTTGGAAATATTTTGCTCTCTGTTGTAAGGGCTGGTTCTCCTTCTCTATGTATCCATTTCCTATGATTTTGGTGTCATTGGGTAGCTATTAGAGTCTTCTAAAGTTGACCCAATTTTGAGATTCATTCTCTGTATAATCTCTGAGAAAAGCTTGCTGGAGTGAAGTGAGGTATCTGCTTGATTGGCAGTTGTGAGCATTCAACTAGCTCATGTTGTAGACATTGTTTCTCCTTGTGTAAGCATACATTTGAAGTGAAATTTGTTTTGTTGGAAAGATCTTGGTGTCTACTACAGGTCTACAAAAGCTCACTAGATTTCTCTACATAAGCTCTGAGTAAGAGCATTTTTGGTGTGTAGAGGTCAAAGAAGGATACCTGTGGAGGTCATTCACGCTTCATTGTTGCTTAGGGGTTGAGATACTTCCCCCATCAGTGGTATCAGAGCATTTGGGCATCTTGGAGGAATCACATACAAGCAAGAAGACCTCTTGGAGTTGGTGGTTGATGATTTGCATCAACAAAAGCTTCTTGCAGGTAGCTCACATCAAGGGGGAGCTATTCTACTCAAAGTTTCAAAGAGCACAAGGTGTCCATCTAAGGAAAGCTTTGGATTGAGGTAACCTCAGAGCCTCATTTTCATTTACACACATTGGAGCATTAGCCAAGGGCTAGGTCAAGTATCAAAGACTAGATATGGGAGACTTCAACACTCAAATTGAAAAGCTAGACAAAGGGAACTATCAACCATGGAGATTTAGGGTCTCCAACTATCTTATGGGCAA
The DNA here is from genome assembly GCA_020310875.1 of Ceratopteris richardii. Classification (NCBI taxonomy): domain Eukaryota; kingdom Viridiplantae; phylum Streptophyta; class Polypodiopsida; order Polypodiales; family Pteridaceae; genus Ceratopteris; species Ceratopteris richardii. Next base: position 5,271,996 of record CM035420.1, read on the forward strand.
GGGCCTTTGGGGGTTGATTAGTGGAAGTGAACCAAGACCTAGGTTGGATGAGAATCCAACCAATGACCAGAGAAGGGCCTTTAGGGAATGGAATGAAAGAGACAAGAGGGTTATCTTTATCCTTTCCCAACACATTAGCAATAGCATGATCGGCCATATCCAAGACTTGGATTCAAGCATGAAGGTATGGGAGACACTTGAAAGGCTTTATTCAACAAGCACCAAAGCAAGGAAGATCCAACTCAAGAATGAGCTCAACAACCTTAGGAAGAGCTCAGGGAGTAGCATAAATGACTACATACTTAAGGTCAAGGAGTTATCAGATGCATTGGGATCCATTGGAAGCCACGTAGAGGATGACGATCTTGTGGCTTATACTCTCAATGGTTTGAGAGATGATGAGAAGTGGAAACCCTTTACCACTTCAGTTTATGTAAGGGATAATCTTCCCGATTTTGAGCAATTGGTTGCTCTCATGGTCACCGAAGAAATGAACATAGGTGGAAGTTCAACTAAAAGCAAGGATGCACAAGTTTTCTATGCAGGTAATCAAAGGGGCAAAGGAAGACGAGGACAAGGAAGGGGCAAAGGAAGGTTTGGAGGAAGGCAAGGCCACTCAAGCAATCAAGGACATGACCAAGGCACCTCATCACAAAGAGGGAGAGGAAGAACAAGAGGAAGAGGAGGACGACATCAACAAAACAGGAATCAAGATGGTGAAGGATGTTACATATGTGGCAAGTTTGGCCACTATGCTAGAGATTGCTACCAAGGAGGAAACCAAAGGAGCTATAATCAAGGTTCTTCATACAAAGGCCAAGGTAATTATGCTTCTACAAGTTCAGAAAATGACAATCTCTTGATGATGCACATGAATGGGAATTCAAGCAAAGTAGATAACACTTGGTATATTGATAGTGGATGTAGCAACCAAATGAGTTGCAATGCTTCTTGGTTTACTAATCTACATGTTCCCAAAGGTAAAGGACATGTAGAAACAGGTGATGATACAGCCCATGAGATCTCCCATGTTGGAGATGTAGCTTTGGATGACAAGGAGGAAGGAAGATGTCTCAAGGATGTCTTGCATGTACCTACTATCACAAAGAACTTGGTGTCCGTTGGGCAAATGGTTGAAAGAGGCTATCAAGTAAGGTTCAACAAAGGTGGATGCTTTGTGGAGAACCCTAAGCAAGGTTACAAGGTCATAGCAAGAGGAAAGAAGCAAGGGAGACTCTTCACTTTGGAGCTAAATTCTCATTCCACTCAACATGTCTACTTCACATATGGAAACAAGAGGATTTCGGAGTTGGACTTGTGGCACAAGAGGATAGGTCACATCAACATACAAAGAATGAAGGAAATGCAATTCAAGAGGCTGGTTGAAGGTCTTCCCAACTTCCAAGGACAAGGTATGAAGCATTTATGTGAATCTTGTCAACTAGGGAAGCAAGCGAGACTTCCATTCAAGAAGAGTGGCTACATAAGCCAACATCCATTGGAGTTGATACATACAGATGTGTGGGGGCCAACCAAAGAGCAATCCATTGGAGGTAACAAGTACTTTGTCACTTTTATAGATGATTGCACAAGGATAGTTTGGGTTTATTTCATCAAAAACAAATCAGATGTGTTTACATGTTTCAAAGCATTCAAGGCAATGGTAGAGAAGGAAACAGGTACATATATCAAGAAGCTAAGGTCCGATGGAGGGGGAGAATATTTCTCGAATGAGTTTTCTGATTTTTTTAATGGATCAAGGCATCAAGAGGCAAGTAACATGCAGGTACACACCCCAACAAAATGGAGTAGCAGAGAGAAAGAATAGATACATTGCCGAGATCGCTAGAGCAATTCTTAATGAGATGAATGTACCTAACATGTTTTGGAGTGATGCAGCAAATACCGCCGTGTATCTTATGAATAGGGCTCCTACCTCAGGGATCCATGGCTTGACACCATATCAAGCCTATTATGGTAAGAAACCTGATCTTTCCCACTTGAAGATATTTGGATGTACTTGTTATGTACATGTGCCAAGTGAATTGAGGCACAAGCTACAACCAAAGGCAGAAAAGTGTGTGTTTCTAGGATATTCAAATGATCATAAAGGTTACTGGTGCTTCAACCCAAACACAAAGGACTTGAGGATATCAAGGGATGTAGCATTTGATGAGCTACTCCCTTGGTATAAGAAGTATGATTGTATGCAGGACTATGAAGAAGAAAAGCATGGACATGATGAAGAACAAATCGACCTAGAGCTAAGCGGCCCAAGGTGTTCCATCAATGAAGATAGTTCAAGCATGAACTCACCATGGAGGGGGAGATCTTCATCAAGCTATGAAGCACAATCAATCAACAAAGGCAAAGCAACATTGGTGGAGTTGGATGAAGAAGGTAATGAAGTTGAAGATGATGAAGGACACATGATGGAGAAAGAAGCCATGTCAAAGAAAGAGATCAAGTTCCCAAGGCAAAGGAGGTTTATTCCTCCAAAAGGTGAAGAAAGGAAGTCTTCTAGAGTTAAGTATCCAACTCAAAGGTTTACTTATGATTTATACATGGCAACACATTATGCATATATGAACAAAGTAGTAGAAGATCATGAGCCCGATTGCTATGAAGATGCAAGCAGGTACACCGAATGGAAAGAGGCAATGCAAGAAGAGATCGACGCACTTGAGGAAAATCAAACATGGACTCTAGTGCCCAAGAAGGAGAACATGAAGGTAATAGGTAATAAGTGGGTGTATAAAGTAAAGAGGAATTCAGATGGATCTATTTCTAGGTTCAAAGCAAGATTGGTGGCCAAGGGTTTTGCACAAACCTATGGAGTGGACTTTGAAGAGACATTCAGCCCCGTGGCAAAGATGAGCACCATTAGGACACTCATTGCAATGGCTGCTAGCAAAGGATGGAAGCTTTTCCAATTGGATATCAAGAATGCCTTTCTCAATGGAGACTTGGAAGAAGAGGTATACATGGAGCAACCACTAGGTTTTGTTCATAAAGAGTTTCCACATCATGTTTGTAGGTTGAAGAAGGCACTTTATGGCCTAAAGCAAGCTCCAAGGGCTTGGAACCAAAGATTGGTGGACTATTTGATCAAATGTGGTTACAATCAATGCAAGGCGGATCCATCTCTCTTCATCAAACAAAGAGGAGAACTTGTAGTCTACATGTGTGTGTATGTAGATGATCTTATCATTACAGGTAATGATACAAAGGGCATTGAGGAGATCAAGGCAAAGCTTGGAAAGGAGTTTAGGATATCTGATCTTGGAGATCTTAGGTATTTTCTTGGCATTGAAGTTGTATACAAAGAAGAAGGTATTATGCTCATACAAAGGAAGTATATTCTAGACCTACTTGAGAGGTTTGGGATGCTACATTGCAAGCCTATTTCAAATCCCATGGAAGTTAATGTAAAGCTAAGCTCCATTGATGGAGAGCCATTAGAGGATGTAACTTTTTATCGCTCTATTGTAGGCTCTTTCAATTATGCCACAATAACTAGGCCTGACATAGCATATGGAGTTGGAGTGTTATCACAATTTATGCATAGTCCAAGGACTACACACTTGCAAGCTGCAAGAAGAATGTTACGATATCTCAAGGCCACTATAAATGAAGGATTGTTCTATTCATTTGATGATGATATGCAGGTCAAAGCTTATTCTGATGCGGATTGGGCCGGTTCCAAGGAGGATAGAAGAAGTACAAGTGGTTACCTAGTCATGCTAGGTAGCAAGATCATCTCATGGATTTCAAAGAAGCAACCCACGGTGGCATTATCTTCCACCGAGGCTGAGTATAGAGCTTTGGCTCAAGTCACATGTGAGTTAATGTGGATTAAGAAGTTATTTATGGAGCTTAATTTGCAGGTGGACACATATCCAATTTTTTGTGACAATATGAGTAGCATTCATCTAGCATCGAATCCTGTCTATCATGCTAGAACCAAGCATATTGAAGTGCACTATCACTTCATAAGACAAAAGGTGATATCGAAGGAAGTTTCAGTACATCATATTGGTACCAAGGACCAAGTTGCCGACATGTTTACAAAGGCTTTGGATGGAATGAAGATTTCAAAATTCAAGCAAAGCATCAACATGAAGGAGCTTGGATGAGGATGAAGAATTGAAGCTTGAGGGGGAGTGTTAAAAGTCAAGCTTCAAACTACAAATTTGTGGGGAATCTTTTATGGACATGTGGAGCAATCAAAGGAAGCCAAAAGCCACGAGATTCCATCAAGAAAAGTCACTCAACCACTCCCCAATTCATCTCAACTAAACCCTCCAAGTTAGGAGACTGATTTGGAAAGGTAGTTCCTAGATTTTAGGGGCACACTTCTCACTATAAAAGGAGCATGTATCCCGACTTCTTTTGGGCCATCTTCTTGGAGTTTTAGCTCATGTAAAGTGAGCACTAAGTGTTGAAGTTGTAATAAGCAAGCCCCTTGCTTAAGCTAGCCCCTTGCTTGCTTGTTTGTTTTCTTTTAGTAGGCATATCTATGTGTGTGCGCAGGCAGTGTTGCAACTCTCTACCCCTGAGTTGTTAGCATTGGTTCTCCCTCATATTGTATCCATTTGATTTAATTCCTGTCTCATTGGATAGCTATTAGAGTCTATTTGCTGCTCACAAAGTCTCTGGATCATTCTCTGAGTAATCTGGGAGCAACATTCATTTTAGTGAAGTTGTGTGATTGATATCTCTCTTGGTGTGTAGGCTCTGTTGGAAATATTTTGCTCTCTATTGTAAGGGCTGGTTCTCCTTCTCTATGTATCCATTTCCTATGATTTTGGTGTCATTGGGTAGCTATTAGAGTCCTCTAACGTTGACCCAATTTTGAGATTCATTCTCTGTATAATCTCTGAGAAAAGCTTGCTGGAGTGAAGTGAGGTATCTGCTTGATTGGCAGTTGTGAGCATTCAACTAGCTCATGTTGTAGACATTGTTTCTCCTTGTGTAAGCATCCATTTGAAGTGAAATTTGTTTTGTTGGAAAGATCTTGGTGTCTACTACAGGTCTACAAAAGCTCACTGGAGTTCTCTACATAAGCTCTGAGTAAGAGCATTTTTGGTGTGCAGAGGTCAAAGAAGGATACCTGTGGAGGTCATTCACGCTTCGTTGTTGCTTAGGGGTTGAGATACTTCCCCCATCAAAGACCTCCAAGAGCTGAGCTTTATGCCATATCAAGGTGTGATTACAAGGCACACATATCAGTAGGTCCATTGTATTGCAAAAGCAATATACTTTCATTTTCATGATCATTTGAGTTCATATTTCCATGTTCTTGTGAAGTGTACTACTCATTGCCATATCTCTCAGTTTTCTCAGTCTGATTGCAGAGATGGTTTGTCTGAGCTTGGTTCATCATTTTAAGTGATTTAACTTGGTAACGTTAGCTCTATAAGTCTACTATAGGCTCACCAATTGTCATTTCATTTGGATGTTTCAATCTTCAGTTATGTTCGTTTGAAGCCAACAGGGTCTATTCATCTTCACTTCTCTGTCAGGTACCCGACTTTTTTTACTCATCTTGTCAGAGTCATTTCTCAGTGGTTACTTATCCAAATTCAAATATTGAAAGCTTCTTGAATTCAACTTACTGATTAGTATAAGCATACAAATTTTCATAATCATTGGATTCTTAAATCTAGAGTTATGTTCATTTTTCTACTCACTGGTCTCAAACTGTAGCAGCCCGTGAAAATCGGGATGATGTCATCACTTGCTAAACATCATTCTCAGTGTGTGGTTCATTATTTTTTATGAGATTACTCTTGAAAGTTAGCTCTTTAAGTTAACTAGACTTCCCCAAGAGGAATTAAGTTAATTGTTACTGTGATCAGAGAATTATGCAAAACACTGGACAGGTGTATGAACCAAAATAGCAAGTTCTTCACCTTTGAGCTAACTCCAACTTATCTGTTTTGATCTATCTTTTTGAGAGTGATATGTCAAGGTACATAGGGTGTCTAATACATCCATTGGCAAGCTAAAAGGGCCCACCATATACTCCTAGAGTTCATTTTGTTGGTGTAGATCAAGGATTTTGCAACACCTCTTCATCTTCAAGCACATACCTATCCATCTCTTCACAGTGGTATCAGAGCAAGGTTGGACAACATGGCAGATGGATTTCCTTCATCAATTGACAAATTGGACAGAGGTAACTACTCAGCTTGGTCATTAAGAATGGAAGCATATCTCCAAGGTAGAAGTTTATATGGTTATGTGGCTGGAGATGAAGTTATGCCAAGTTTCAGGAACAAAAGTCAACCAACACAAGAAGAGCAACATGGTGCTCCAAGGATGCACTTGCAAGGTCTTATCTCCTCAACTCTATCTCAGATTTTTTGTTGCCTCACATTAGAAGTTGTAAGACGTCTCAAGAAGTGTGGGATGCACTTGAAGCTTTCTTTTCTTCAAGTACCAAAGCTATGAAGCATCAACTATGGCTGGATTTCACAACTCTCAAGAAGGCTCCCAAACAAAATGTGACTGATTTTGTCACAAAGCTCAAGGACATAGCGGATCAGTTGGGAAGCATTGGAGAGGTAATAGATGAAGAGAAAATTGTAAGGCAGGTCATCAATGGCTTGAAGGCAGATAACAAGTGGGAAGCATTCACCACAGCTATGGATTTGTACATGGACATGCATGTACCTGATTTCAATACACTCATTGGACAACTACTTACTCAAGAGGCAAAGCTTATCAAAAATGGAGAAAGCTCTAAAGGTAATCAATCTTCAGCTTTATACATTGATAAAAGCAGGTCCAAAGATAACAAAGGAAAGGCAAAGAAAGTGGATGATGAAGCAGGTACATATCAAGCTAACTATGCAGGTAGAGGAAGACATGGCAGAGGTAGAGGAAGAGGAGGTAGACAAGGCAGGGGGAGATCCCAAGATTCCAACTCATGTTCTATTTGTGGATTAACTAATCATACAACTGAAAATTGCTTTAGGAATTCCAGGAATCAAAGAGGCAGAGGATACAATAGAGGAAGTTATGGCTACTCAAGAGGAAGGTTCAACAATTACCATGGCAATTACAACAACTACAATCACTCAAACTATCAAGGAGGCTACAAAGGAAGGAGAGACTACAATAACTATACAGAAGACTCAAACAAAGAGGATTCATTATTGATCATGAACATGGCTATGCCACAAGGTAAATCTGATGAGCATATTTTCTACATAGATTCAGGTTGTTCAAATCATGTGGCAGGAAATGTGGCTGTTATACTTTATGGGATATTTGGAATGAAGGTGTAATGCCTTGAGGATTTTAATGTGTTTTGTCTTTTGATTTAGCAGGTGAAGATCCATGAGGGTGTGAACGCGCATGGACTTGGAGATATTTAGAAGAATATTTTTAGAAGATGGTTATTTTTAGTTATTTTTGTAAAAAATAATGGATCGCTTTAGAAAGCGACGTTTTTGTAAAAATAGAAAATTACGAACTTGTAAATAAAGCAAAAACACGCTTTTCGGAGCGCGGCCCTCATGTATCTTCTATTCAAGACGTAATAGGAACTTACTATAAATACGCATGCTCTGGTAGAGTGTCCATCAGAGCATGTGGGGGGAGATTGTACCCAATTTGGTGTCGTCTCTTATCTCTTTCTGTCTTTGAGTATTTTATTCTCTGCGTTCGTGCGTCTGTGGTACCTGGGGCAACAGTGGTATCAGAGCCAAGACGTTCGCGGAGGTGGTTGCAGCGTTTGATTGAGATTTGCAGCATTCGGGTCTGTTCGCGATTCGGCGTTCATCTCAACCGTCTGATCCAGTTGCGGCGTTTGATTGCGATTTGTGGCATCCAGTCCATTCGCAAATCGGCGTCCATCTCAACCGTCTGGTCCAGTTGCGGCGTTTGATTGCAATTTGTGGCATCCAGTCTGTTTGCAAATCGGCATCCATCTCAACCGTCTGGTCCAGGTTTTTCGTTCATTAAGTTTTTTTGAAGTTTTTTGGTTTTAGTTACGCCGGTCAAGTTTTTCGAATTTCACACTGTCACACTCTGTACCCTCTGTACCCCCTGTGCTCACTGTGCTCTCTGTGCTCTCTGTACCCTCTGTACCCCCTGTGCTCTCTGTGCTCTCTGTGCTCTCTGTACCCTCTGTACCCTCTGTGCTCACTGTGCTCTCTGTACCCTCTGTACCCCCTGTGCTCCCCTGTGCTCCTTTTCGATTACTCCTCTTCGGTTACTCCTTTGGCTTACTCCAAGGCGTCGACTAAGGCGTCGACTAAGGCATAGAACTATGGCATAACTTTGGCATCTCTGGCTTCTCTAGCACTCATGGTTCTCTTGGTTCTCTTGGTTTCGTTGGCAGCCGTTGGCTACGCGCGAACCAATTCTAACATATGAGTGGCAATAAGGGCTTAGTTATTTCCCTAGTTAGCCTAGTTAACCCACATAGTTCCTTATTTAGTATGTAGGGGATTTGAACCCACAACCTCATACTACCAAGAGATACGTTTTATCCACTATGCTATTTCCTCTTTTCGATACTCTATTCCTTTTAATAAATATTTAACATAACTTTTATCTCTCTCTCCTTTTATTTATTTGTTTATTTATTTATTTATTTTTATTTTATTTTTCTTTTATTTATTTATCGCAATACTTCTATTTATTTATTAATAATACTATTATTATTATTATTATTATTAGTAGTAGTAGTAGTAGTAGTAGTAGTAATTTAAATGTTATTGTTAAACGTCTTTTCCTATGTTTAGACCTAGGTTTTGCATCTTTCCATACGGCCATGGACACTACTCAAAATATCGATGATTTTAGTTCCTCACCCCTCCCTGGGGTATCAATTGAGCAACAAGTCGAACTTTTACGACATGAACTTCAACATGCCCAAAATGAAATAAAAGAACGTGATGTTGCACTCCAACAACTACAAAGCGATGACAATAACCTAGTCCGGGTAGTGAAGGCCATTATTACCACCCAAGAGCAAGGAACACAATCCAAGATTGGTGCCAAAAATTTCCAATTTTCACTATTTGACGGACGAAAAGATGGCCAATTTGTTCTCTCATGGTTATCCCAGTTTGATGATTTCTAGTCTGATGAATCTTATTCTGAACAGGAAAAAGTGAAATTTGTAACCAACTACTTAGTGGGAAAGGCTCAGTTATGGTGGAATGTTTTGCGCCATAGCACAGATCGCCCCACCACATGGCAAGCTTTTCAAGACAAGCTCAAGGAGTCCTTCCTTCCTCCTCAGTTTCACTTACATGCCCGTCGCTCTTGGACGACTTTTGGATGGAACGATGGAGATACTGTTTCTACCTATACTGAACGTTTTTGGCAACGTTTATTACTTATACGTTCACTTGAAATGATTCCTGAAGATACTTTACAGTGGAAATATGAAGATGGTTTGGAGATGGGAATCCAAGCTAAGCTCAACACCTTACGTCCGACGACGCTCTATGAAGCTATTTCTTTTGCACATGATGCTGAGAAAGAATTTCAATCTATCACTAAGTCCATTCGCTTACAACAAACACGTCAACGACCACAACTAATCAAACCCACTTTTCCACTCAAGCGGTCCTTTTCTACTTTTTCTTCTCCTCCTTTTCAACGTCCACCTACTTTTCAACGACCACTTATTTTTCAATGACCTCCTCAATCCACTTTTTCCCCAATCCCCAAGACAAACCCCTTACACCCTACCAAACCTCCAACCTTTCAAACTACGACGATGGATGCCCAACAAAAGAGGTCCCGTATCATTTGTTGGAAATGTGGTAAGATTGGTCATACCAAAGCTAGATGTAGGTTCCCAACTAACCACATGCAACCTGGCGGAGCTAAAGTACATAACATGGAGGTGGTTCCTGAAGATATTCAATTTGAAGACATTCAACCTGATTGGACTGAAGACGCATTGGAGCAGGATCTAAGTACCTTGGGTAACACAATTTCTATTCATTCTTTACTTTGCATGCAAGGTACTATTAATGGTAAAGTTGTTAATATTTTACATGATGATGGTAGTTCACATGACTTTATTTCTCACATATTAGTCAAAGATCTCCAACTAACCCCACTTCCTTCTATGTACAAAGTTAAGGCTGCATTCCAAGGAAACAGATATAATGTTACAAGTGAAGTGCATAATGTTCAAATTTGTATAGGCTCATACATGGATAAACGCACATTCTTAATTGCTCCTTTGCAGTCCTATGATGTTATACTTGGTATGCCTTTTCGTCACCATTATAATCCATGCATTGATTATCATACACACACCATGTGTTTTAAGTTTAACCATCAAGATATCTGTTTGTCTGCAATACATGATTTCCAACCATTCCCATTAATTAGTCATACACAAGTAAAACGTGCATTCCGAAAAGGCTACAATTCATGTATTGTTTTTGTCAATAACATAGTCGATTATCTACATCCACTTCCTAATACCCATAAATCATTTATGGATTCTTATAAGGATTGTTTTATGGCTGATTTTCCTTCTAAACTACCACCTTCGAGAGGATCCCTTGATCATAGTATAGACTTAATTCCTGGTAGTTCTCCTCCCCATAAAGCACCTTATAGGCATGGACCTTTGCATCAACAAGAAATAACCAATCAAGTTAAGGATTTACTTCACAAAGGACTTATCAGGCCTAGTTCTTCTCCCTTTGGAGCACCTGTTCTTTTAGTAGAGAAGAAGAACAAGACTTATAGGATGTGCATTGATTATAGAGCACTCAATAAGATCACAATAAAAAATAGATATCCTATTCCTAGGATAGATGATTTATTAGATAAACTTCGTGGAGCACGTGTCTTTAGTAAAATTGATCTTAAATCTGGCTATCATCAAATAAGAATGTCACCAAATGATATTTTTAAGACTGCCTTTCGAACTCAGACCGGTCACTTTGAATTCATGGTAATGCCTTTTGGACTTACCAATGCACCTGCTACATTTGCATATATGGGTCATAGGGGCATACAAAGTACTGTTTCTACATGTAAAGAATTGTTCTTTTGGCCAAATATGGAAAAGGATATTACACAATATGTTTCCCAATGCATTGTTTGTCAACGTGTCAAAAGACATCATGGTAAAGCATTTGGATTATTAATGCCACTTCCCATACCTAATGGGCCATGGGAACAAATTTCTATGGATTTTATTACTGGTCTTCCTACAACTTCATCACATCATGATATGATTTGGACAATTGTTTGATAGGTTTAGTAAACAAGCATATTTCATTCCTTGTACGAAACTGCACCTCAAGCTGCCAAATTATTTATTAAATGTATTTTTCCACATCATGGTTTTCCAAAAGTAATTTTATCCGATCGTGATGTTCGTTTTTGTAATCACTTTTGGGTTGCATTATTTAAAAATTTAGGCTCTAAAATAGATTTTAGTTCTGCATTTCATCCTGAAAGTAATGGGCAAAGTGAAGCTACGAATAGTACTATTTTGGATCTATTACGTTGTTATTCTTTAGATGATCCAACTAATTGGGATGAGAAACTTTCTTTACTCCAATTTGCATATAATAACACAACACATACCACTACTGGACGTGCACCAAATGAAATTGTATATGGTAAAAAGCTTCCTACTCCCATGTCTATCATTCAAACTGGCATACCTATGGCTGATTCTTTTGCACAAGATCATATTTCTATACTTCATGAGGTTCATGAGCATATTAAAAAGAGTTAGGAACGTTATACCTGTAATATTAATAAGAAACGAGCAGCTAAACAATTTAATGAAAATGATTATGTTTGGTTATGCATAATTAAACGACGTTTGAAAAATATTCTACAACATCCTAAGGTAAAACTTGCACCACGTTATTATGGACCTTTCCGTATTATTCGAAAAATTAATGACAATGCTTTTGAATTAGATATACCTTCTCATTGGAATATTCATAATTCTTTTCATATCAGTTTATTGAAACTATTTAAAGGAATTTTACCACTCATTCCTATTTTGGATGATCCTCCATTGTTAGAAGAGGATGTTGAAGTTTTAATTCTAGAAAAAATACTTGATCATGATGTTACTACTACACGCACAGGTAATCAATACCATAGATATTTGATTAAATATAAAAATCATTCATTCGAAGAATCACAATGGATTCACAAAACATCACTAATTCCACATTATCATCATTTGATTTCTGCTTATCATTCACAATCACATTAAATTCCAGTTTTCCAGTTCCATGCATGTTTTTTTTATTATTTACATGGCACATGCCTATGATTGTTCAGTGATGCGACATGTGATTGGCCATCCATGTCTATTTTATTTTTTATCAACTGAGGTCAGTTGCTCGTCAACTGGGTGGCATGTTATACTTTATGGGATATTTGGAATGAAGGTGTAATGCCTTGAGGATTTTAATGTGTTTTGTGTTTTGATTTAGCAGGTGAAGATCCATGAGGGTGTGAACGCGCATGGACTTGGAGATATTTAGAAGAATATTTTTAGAAGATGGTTATTTTTAGTTATTTTTGTAAAAAATAATGGATCGCTTTAGAAAGCAACGTTTTTGTAAAAATAGAAAATTACGAACTTGTAAATAAAGCAAAAACACGCTTTTCGGAGTGCGGCCCTCATGTATCTTCTATTCAGGATGTAATAGGAATTTACTATAAATACGCATGCTCTGGTAGAGTGTCCATCAGAGCATGTGGGGGGAGATTGTACCCAATTTGGTGTCGTCTCTTATCTCTTTCTGTCTTTGAGTATTTTTTTCTCTGCGTTCGTACGTCTATTTATTTTTAGTTATTTTTGTAAAAAATAATGGATCGCTTTAGAAAGCGACGTTTTTGTAAAAATAGAAAATTACAAACTTGTAAATAAAGCAAAAACACGCTTTCGGAGCGCGGCCCTCATGTATCTTCTATTCAGGACGTAATAGGAATTTACTATAAATACGCATGCTCTGGTAGAGTGTCCATCAGAGCATGTGGGGGGAGATTGTACCCAATTTGGTGTCGTCTCTTATCTCTTTTTGTCTTTGAGTATTTTTTTCTCTCCGTTCGTACGTCTGTTATTCTCTGCGTTTGTGCGTTTGTGGTACCTGGGGCAACAGTGGCACTCCTATCAGATTTAGAAGATCCAAGGAATAAGCATGAGGTACAAACAGAAGATGATACAAAACATCCTGTGGAGAAAATAGGCAATGTCAAAGCACCTGATGGAAACATCAACCTACTCGGTAAGGTACTCTATGTCCCTACCATTACAAAGAATTTGATAAGTGTTGGGCAGATAGTAGAGAAAGGTTTGCAAGTCAGGTTCACAAAGGCAAGAGCATTTGTTGAAGATCCAAGTCAAGGATTCAGAAAAATTGCAAAAGGTGAAAAGACAGGTAGATTGTTCACATTTGAATTACAGGACACTAGAAACATTGCTCTCTTTAATTATGGTAGTCAGACACTCAAAAAATTGGAAGTATGGCACAAAAGGTTAGCACATATTGGTGAAAGGTCATTAAAGAAAATTTGCAGGGACCAAAGTGTACTTGGACTCCCTAATTTGTCAAAACAACATATGATTTATAAGTGTAGTGCATGTCAATTTGGAAAGTCTCACAGGTTACCATTCATGAAGAAAGGTTATATGCATGGAGATCTCTTGGAGTTGGTTCATACAGATGTATGGGGACCTAGCAAGGAAGCTTCAATATCTGGATCAAGGTATTATGTCTCCTTTATTGATGATTGCAGCAAATGGACTATCCTATTCTTTATGAAACACAAAGATGAAGTTTTTTCATGTTTCAAAAGATATTTGGCTCTTGTGGAGAATCAAACAGGTAAATCGCTAAAAAGGCTAAGGTCAGATGGAGGGGGAGAATACTTCTCCCATGAGTTTGATTCTTTTCTTCAAGAAAGAGGAATCAAAAGACAGGTAACTACAAGGTACACTCCTGAGCAAAATGGAGTGGCAGAAAGGAGGAATAGGACAATTGTTGAAGCTGCAAGGTCTATGTTAAATGAAAATCATTTACCTAATTACTTATGGGTTGAGGCTGTATCTACAGCCACTTACTTGATTAACAGGTTGCCTTCAAAATCCCTTGATGGGATGACTCCATATGAGGCTTAGAATGGAAGAAGACCAAGCTTAGATCATTGTAAAATTTTTGGATGTATTGCTTTTGCTCATGTTCCTTCACAAGTTAGAGGCAAGATGGATCCAAAGGTAGAAAGGTGTGTATTTATTGGATATGACAACAATCAAAAGGGCTACAGGTTATGCAACCCTACCAACAAAGGATTCTTGGTAAGCAGAGATGTAGTTTTTGATGAGAACAATTCATGGTATGAAGATTCATGCAGGAAGGTCAATTTACCATATGAACTTGAAGAAGATTTTCCAAAGCTTGGTAGAGAACAACCAAAGATTGAAGAACAAGACACCTCAGAGGATGATGAAGAATCTCATATGGAAAAGATCAAAGCATGGAAGTGTAAAGGTAAAGCAAAATTGCAGGAACTTGGACATGAGGCAAAATCATCACATCATGGCCTAAGAAGATCTATGAGGGAAAAGAAAAAACCAAAAAGGTATGGGTTTGACACCTCATTAGTAACTAAACATTCTATCTACATAGCACAGGACATAAACCAAGAGGAGTCATCATCATTTGAAGAGGCCAAAGCAAAAACAGAATGGAAGCATGCAATGAAGGAAGAGATTGAAGCACTTGAGAAAAACAACACTTGGGATTTGGTGCCCAAGACTTCATCCATGAAGGTAATAGGCTCAAGATGGGTCTATAAACTCAAGAAGAATTCTGATGGTTCCATTAACAGGTATAAGGCAAGGCTTGTAGCAAAAGGCTTTGCACAAACTTAGGGAATTGATTATGAGGAGAATTTCTCTCCTATGGAAAAGATGCCTACTATTAGGGTTTTGCTTAGTATTGCCTCTTCCAAGAATTGGAAGACACTTCAACTAGATGTAAAGAATGCATTCTTGAATGGTTGGATAACAGAAGAGGTATATATGGCACAACCACCTGGTTTTGAGAATCAAGTTTATCCTGATTATGTGTGTAAACTTAACAAAGCATTGTATGGTCTCAAGCAAGCTCCAAGAGCTTGGAATTTTAAGCTTGTTTCATTCTTGCAGGACAAAGGCTTTCAACCAAGCAAGGCAGATCCTTCACTCTTTATTAAAAAGAGTAATTCTGAGGTCATCTACTTATGTGTATATGTAGATGATATTATATTGACAGGAAATGATGCAGATGGCATGAAGAAGATCAAAGATCAGATGAGAGAAGAGTTCAAGATAAGTGATTTGGGTTCACTTACCTACTTCCTAGGCTTGGAAGTTGTCTACAAAGATCATGGTTTGTTTCTCACTCAAAGAAAGTACATTAAGGACATGTTGGCAAAATTCAAGATGCAAGATTGTAAGATTGCAAGTACTCCAATGGAGGTCAATCACAAATTGAGCTCACATGAAGGTGAACTCATAGAGGACATCACATCATATCAAAGTCTAGTGGGTAGTCTCAACTATGCCACATTGACAAGAGTAGATATATGTTACAGTGTGAGTGTTCTAAGTCAATTTATGCACACACGAAGGAAACCACATATGGATGCTGCCAAAAGGATTCTCAAGTATCTCAAAGGAACCATAAATGAAGGACCTTATTATCCTTATGTATCTGATTTAGGTTTGAAGCTATTTTCTGATGCAGATTGGGCTGGCTCTAAGGAAGATAGAAGGAGCACTTCAGGTTATCTTACCTTTGTAGGTTCAAAGCTTATTTCATGGTCATCCAAGAAGCAGCCCACAGTTGCTCTCTCTTCTACTGAAGCTGAATATAGAGGTCTTGCCATAGCTACACAAGAAGCTATGTGGATGAAGACATTATTCAAAGATCTTGGATTGGAGTTTGGAACTCCAACTATTTTTGGTGACAATATGAGTTCTATTCATTTGGCTGCTAATCCTATTTTTCATGCAAGGACTAAACATATTGAAGTTCATTATCACTATGTACGAGAAAAGGTTCTAAGCAAAGAGATTCAAATATCATATGTGTCCACTCATCAACAATGTGCATATATTCTAACCAAAGCATTGGATGGTACAAAGCTTTGCAAATTCAAGGCTATGATTGGTTTGAAGGGCTTCCGAACAAGAGGAGGAAGGAGGAGGTGGAGGGAGAGAGAAGAGAGGAGAGACGCGCGGACATGCGTGGGAGCCTCGAAACCCACATAATGATCTCTCTTGAGGCAATGCTCTATATATGATGTATATATATGAATATGGGGGTAAGGTCACATGACCCTTACATCCCCAACAATCTCCCACTTAAGGGTCAATGTGACCATAAGTGGTAACATATACAAAGAATGATGTAGGACTATACAATAATGTACAGGAAGAGTCCGGATCTCTACCCATACCAGATCAGCCTACACCAACTGCCTCAAACAAGGTGTATCCATGCACCTCAAACTGCTCTAGACTCATATCAGTAAGAGTCGAGCTCACATCTGACTGATACAAGAACTGATGAAGTTCTTGCAAAGCTCCCACTCGCTCTATGCCTATGTCAATCATTGAACGACTGACAACTCCAAGTGCAAATGCTCCAATAGCAACTGCAATGTCTGGTCTCGAGCATAACAACTCGTACATCAGACTCCCGAATGCTGACGAAGCATGTGCTATCCTAGCTAACCTAAGTATGTCAGCCATGCCTCTATCCAAGGCATCCAAAGCACCATCATCAAGACCAACATGTCCTGAGATATCTGTGTCAACATCTGGCATGAGCAAATCCAAGAATGACTGCATAACTGCTGACTCCTCAGCATCTAAATCAGCCATGCTCGCAACCAAGGATGTATCTAGCTGTGCATCCTGAGAGCTAATATGCTCTACCATACACTGTGTACCATAAGAGCAATCATGCTCTACCACACCAAGTGTATGATCATGCTCTACATGAGCTAACTGCACAACATCAACACCAATTTCAAACTAATGATCTAACTCTAACTGAGTATCATCACAATGCTCTACATGAGCATCCACATCATGCTCTAAAGCATCCAACTGATCATCCAAAGTGTGCTCCGTAAGAGCATCTATATGACCAGAATAATCATGCTCTCCATAAGCATCATGAATGTCAATCGACCTATGTGTAGGTAGACAAAATGAGACATGACGAGTCTCACATCGCACATAAGGCTGAACTCCCACTGAGACGAGACTGTCTCTCACATGAAGTACCTGCAATGGATACATGTGCCCAATCCTGGCACCTCTGACAAGCGTAAGCTGTCCCAACTGCAACTGAAAATGATGCTCACCAAGGAATGCATAACATCTGCTCTCCTGTAACTGGCTAACTGAAATCAAGCTCATAGGGAATGAAGGAACATAGCGTACATGTCTGAGCATAAGTGATGCTCCACTAGGTAGCATAAGGCATACATCTCCTGCACCCTCAATGTCATATGTCGTACCATCATGCATGTGCACACATCCACGACTCTCACCTGAGAATCAACAAAACCACTCACGATGTGGAGTAACATGAAAACTGGCTAATGCATCAAGCAACCAAGCCATATGTGTGCTATCTAATGAGCAAGAGGAATCATGAGATGAACCATAGGAGAAAGTAATATCACCATCACTGGCATAATCAACTGCCATAGACTCTCCTGAAACCACTACCTGATCTACATCACGTGCATGTCTCTGATGTCGTCGTCGCATCCACCTGAAGCAACGTCGTCGAATATGGCCCTCACGACAACAATGCCAACATCGAAGTCGCCGATGTGATCTATGTCTCACATGAGTCAATGGACTCGCATACATATCATGTAGTCTCTGCCATAATGCACTACTCGTCTCCTCATACATAACAGACTCATATATAGAATCCACAAGTTGTAACCGGATAGTGGAGCTGGCCAATGCATCCATATCCCTCCATACATGGTCGGGCATGTCACGAGGCCTCTGTGCATCTCTATGCACATACATGTGTAACCGTGCACGAACCAATGTATGCCACATCTGAGCTTTCCATCTCGGAAAGTCAGTGCCATCAAATCGAGAAGACACCATGCCCTGGCAATCCAATAGACTAGCAATGTAACAAGAGACTAGAAACAATACTCTATCCTGAATAGGATCACACTTGCATATCCATATGCATAACTCACATCACTGGAGAAGAAAACCATGTGAACCACCTGTCACATAATCATGCATCTAGCATGCACATAAAACTATGAGCATAAGCCTGCTCACCAAGTCTCCAAAGTGACCAAATAGATGTGAAAGAATCCTAGCAAAATTTCGACAGAGTATCCCCTGTAAACTGAGCAATCAAACAAGATAACCAATAACCAAAGGAACAATCAGTAACTTGTCACCACCTGTCACTGATCCAAACAAAGGTAATGGCAACTACATGTGCCAAAAAACTTATAGCAATACATATGAATACAATGGTAATACACCTCCCACTCAAGAATGAATCCTGCAAGATGGTCCTATCTATCACAAGTAACTTGTGACCAAGTCCAAACGAATGGAGATAATCAATGATCCAAAGCTATCACACAAGCTTCAAGATCCACTAGAGTTCTCTTCTAGCATAAAAGCTGTCAAAATTTTGGCAGCATCTCCTTTGTAAAATGGACTCTGAACCAAATAAACCATGTGGGATCACCATCCACATATGTCAAGAATCACACCGGTAAATACATATCAATCAATGACCAAATGCTAATAACGGTGACAAACAAACGTGTAACTGAGGCTCCAATCTGGATCATGTACCTGCAAAGAAAACAAAGATACAAGTTCCAACTAAGATCCAATGTCAACTCTCACAAAAGTATGTGCAACCGGAAAGTAAATCCGTAACCAAGTGGCATAATCAAGATATAGACCACAATGCCACTATACATCCATGATCGAACTCATGATGACCTAAACCTCAAAAAGAGTATACCACAATGTCATCTTACATGCCAAACGCGTGACAAGATCATGCTCTACTCTCATATGGAGGAGCTACCACAATGATCATACATGTACAATTCCTTGAAGCTCTAAGAATAAGAGCTTCCACACCAAAAATTCTCTCTCGAAGAAGTTCCAAAGCAAATTCAACCTCCAAGTGCAATTAGGGTTGTTTGGGCAAAACTATACTGCTCTGTGTTTTGCTGTTTCAGAGGTGGTAACCTCTGAATCTGAACTTTTGATCTTCAGCAAACTTCAAGATCTAACTCTTGGCTACGTAACGACATAAAGAACACCTCAATCGGAGGTGTGTAGCTCAAGATATGTTCAAAACAAGCACTTGCTGTCAATTTCACTTTCACTTGCAACAGTACAGCTCTGTATTCTACAGTTTCAGCAATCTAAATCTCAGAATCTGTATCTGAGTTCTTCTACAAAGTTGTAGCTATCTTTCCAAGCTATGAGCAGCAAGTTGAATCATCGCATTCCGAGCTGTAGAACTCAAGTTATGACAAAAAAACAGACCTGCTGTCCTACTCAATGTAGATTCGCTTTCTACAATACTCTGCGTTTTTCGAATTTTCGGCACTTCAGAAGTCCGAAGCAGGTTCTGCGCCCTTTTGTGAAGTTGTAGCTCTCTGTGTTAGCTACACACAGAACTTTAAAACGCGTCAATCCGAGTTTCCTAGCTCAAGTTACAGCTGAAATACTGAACTACTGTCAAGAGATGCCGACCTGCACTTTCACCTCTTGTGACTTAAGCTTCCATTGAAGCTTCTTGCACACCAGCCTTCAACATGCTCTGATACCAATGAAGGGCTTCGGTGTGCCGAACAAGAGGAGGAAGGAGGAGGTGGAGGGAGAGAGAAGAGAGGAGAGACGTGCGGACATGCGTGGGAGCCTCGAAACCCACATAATGATCTCTCTTGAGGCAATGCTCTATATATGATGTATATATATGAATATGGGGCTAAGGTCACATGACCCTTACATCCCCAACATGGTTTGTAGGTAATCTTGGAAGATTGAAGACCTCAAGCATACTTGGCTTGAGGGGGAGCTGTTGGAGCAAGTCTATGACAAGCCTAAGTATTGGCTTGAGTCCCACAAAGTCATAGAAGAAGCCTTAAAATGAAGACTATATAAAGTTCACTTGTGAACTACCTCTTGTAACTTTTGAAGAGTTTACTTAATGTAAAAGTGAAAGAATCTTAAGTGGTTGAGTCCACTTGATCAAAAAGGGAAAGAGGAGCCACGAATTTGTGATTTGTGGTAGGTAGAGAATAAAATCAATCATTGATTGATTGGAGAATGATTGAGGGAAGTTTGCCTCCCAAACTCAACTATAAATAGATGGTAATTTTAGTTGTGGTTAGAGAGACCTATGTGAAGACCTCCAAGAGATGAGCTTTATGCCATATCAAGGTGTGATTACAAGGCACACATATGTATCAGTAAGTACATTGTATTGTACAAGCAATATACTTTCATTTTCATGATCATTTGAGTTCATATTTCCGTGTTCTTGTGAAGTGTACTACTCACTGCCATATCTCTCAGTTTTCTCACTCAGATTGCAGAGATGGTTTCTCTGAGCTTGGTGCATCATTTTAAGTGATTTAATTGGTAAAGTTAGCTCTATAAGTCTAATATATGCTCACCAATTTTCATTTCATTTGAATGTTTCAATCTTCAGTTATGTTCATTTGAAGTCAACGGGGTCTGTTTATCTTCACTTCTCTGTCAGGTACCCGACTTTTTTACTCATCTTGTCAGAGCCATCTCTCAGTGGTTACTTATCCGAATTCAGTGATTTAAAGCTTGTTTGATTCATCTTACTGTCTAGTATAAGCATACAAATTTTCATAATCATTGGATTCTTAAAACTGGAATTATGTTCATTTTTCTACTCACTGGTCTCAAACTATAACAGCCCGTGAAAATCGGGATGATGTCATCACTTGCTAAACATCATTCTCAGTGTGTGGTTCATTATTTTTTATGAGATTACTCTTGAAAGTAAGATCTTTAAGTTAACTAGACTTCCCCAAGAGGAATTAAGTTAATTGCTGTTGTGCTCAGAGAATTATGCAAAACACTGGATAGGTGTATGAACCAAAATAGCAAGTTCTTCACCTCTGAGCTAACTCCAACTTATCTGTTTTGATCTATCTTTTTGAGAGTGATCTTTCAAGGTACATAGGGTGTCTAATACATCCATTTGCAAGCTAAAAGGGCCCACCATATACTCCTAGAGTTCATTTGGCTGGTATAGATCAAGGATTTTGCAACACCTCTTCATCTTCAAGCACATACCTATTCATCTCTTCACAATGAATTCTGTATTACATGACTTCATTCCTAATATAGCCATGCCCTTTATAGATGATATTCCTATTAAAGGATGTCTTGAGAATGCAAAAGATGAAACTTTAGATTCTTCTGGCTATAGGAAATTTGTTGTTAACCATATCTCTGACTGTGAAAAGATTTTCCAGATATTTGAAGAGGTTGGTCTCACATTCTCCATTGAGAAATCTGTTTTTGGTGTTAATGAGCTACTTATAGTTGGCCATTTATGTGGACATTATGGTCGAAGGCCATATCCACCAAAGGTTGACGCCATAAACAAGATTTCTGAGACATGTAGCAATATTACTAAGGTAAGACGATTTCTTGGTGCTTATGTGTTTTATTCCATTTGGATTCCACACTATGCACATGTTGCTAACTGTCTTTATGCATTGCTAAGGAAGAATTGAAAGTTTCTTTGGACTGAAGAACACTCAAAAGCTATGAAAAAGTTAAAGAAATTACTTCTTGAAGCTCCTGTTTTAAAACGAGTAGATTATTCTGATCAAAAGCCTATTATTTTAACTGTGGATACAAGTCCCATAGGTATAGGATGGGTTATTGGTGAGGACGACGAAGAGGGTAAAAGGTATGTTGTGAGATCTGGAGCTAAGATTTTACATGATACGCAAAGAAAATATCCGCAAATTAAATGAGAACTCTGCGGTTTAGTTACGACATTAAAATCTGATAAAGAATATTTTATAGGTGCAAATGTAATTGTATAGACAAATTGCCTACCTCTAATCGGAATGATTACAAATTGTTCATCACCCGACATTGCCATGCTTAGATGTATTTCATGCATCAAGTTTATAAATCTTGTTTTGATACATATTGCAGGTAAATTTAATTCTGTTGCTGATATGCTTTCTCGAGCTAGGTTTGATAATGAGAAAGAAACAGAATTACATATAAATGCAATTAATTATGATTCTAAAGCATACATATATGAACAGTTTAATATTGAAGAATACGAAGGAGAGTGGCAGGATATTGGGAAGTATCTTAGTACTTTGGTTAGATCACCTACATGGTCTTCAAATAGATTTAAGAATATTAGGAAAAGAGCTTTCAACTTTTTTCTAAAAGATGGTCTAATTTGGAGACATGTAGGGGGGAAAATTAGATTGCCACAAAGAGTACTAGGTACTAAGAATCTTCATATGCAAGTCATGAAGAGCATGCATGATACTTTATGGGTTGGACATAAAGGATTTATAGTTACTTATGAAAAAATTAGAGAAGGATAATGGTGGCCATGCATCTATGTTACTGTATGTGAATTTTCTTGTGACGTATGTCAAATTCATTTATCAGTTAAGCATAGGGATCCGTTGCATCCTACCTATCCATCATGTATCCATTATAAGTGGGTAGTTGACTTAGTGACCATGCCCAAAGGTATCGATAAGATGAGATATATAGTTCTTGCACGAGAAGATCTTATTAACCATGTTGAAGGCCGAGCCCTAAGATCTAAGACAACTTTTAATGTATGTAAAGTTTTTCTTGAAGATGTAATCTCATGATTTGGTTATGTAGAAAAGGTCGTGGCTGATAGGGGAGAGTTAGATGCGCAAGAGGCTAGAGAATTCCTTGCTAGGCATGGAATTCGTTTAGCTCTTACTACTGCCTATAACCCTGAGGTTAATGGGAAGATAGAAAGAGGGCATTCTCCTATTATTAAAGCAATTTCTAAAGCTTGCAATGGAGAACTTAAGAATTGGCCAAAATTTCTGCCATTTGCATTGTGGGCTGATATAATGACCTGCACTAGAACGATGGGATATATGCTGGCAGAGTTAATGGACTGCCAGAAACCAATTTTTCCTGTGCACACCTTACTTCGACTACTCTTCCATGGGAAGATAATCTGTCCACTGAAAATTTATTAGCTCTAAGAATTCAGCAACTAGAGCAAGGGAATGAAAGATTAGAAGAAGCTATAATTAAATTAAAAGATTCTCGACTTAAGAACAAGAAATATTTTGATAAATCACATAGGTTAAGGCCAAAGCCGATTCAAATTAATGATTGGGTTTTAATTCATGATAGTATGTTTGATTCTCAGTATGATGCTCGTAGGAAACTAAAAAGGCATTGGACCTTATGTGGTGGTCAAAGTTTATGATAATGGAACGTATGCCTTACGTGAATTAGATGGTACTCCTCTTAAGAACTTAATTGCGGGTAAAAGAATTAAATTATTTAAACAAAGAGATGATGAAACTTATGAAGTAATGTATGATGAAGAGCATGATTAATTTATGTATGAATGAATTTCTTTAATGTGGTTTCTTTTGTAGAAAAGCAAAAGAATATTGATATGGAAGTTATACCTTCTTTCACCCCAAAAAGGTATTTACATTTATTATCGACATGAAGATTTAGATCATATTTGTATGAAGAAAACTAGTTATGGAAAACACATCTAGTGAATAAAATTGGGCAAACAAGGCGGATGTTTGTACGAGTAGATTGAGTAGATTTCTTTGGCATGTTTGATTGCTCATATGTGAAAGCATGTATATGACAAAACCTGCTTTTGAATGAATGAAAATGAATTCTGCTTCATACTAATCTTTGCAAAGTTTATAAATGGATGAAATGTAGATTAATGTTTTGTTGACTAAACAGGTTAATAGTTTAACTTTATAATTTAATATGTTTGTTGGAGATGATCTTGTATTTTTCATAGGAACACTCTCCTAAATGGAGGGTAATCTTATCCTCCCCTTATCTCCTATTTGATTGGCCAAAAGGCGCTCTATTTTTGTATAAGAAGACATGCTTTGAATGAAAAAGAAAGGCACATGTTTAACTTGATATCTGTGCGTACGTGTGAGCATATCGTTCTCGGTATTATCTATCTCTTTCTCTTTTGCCTATCTATCAGGATTAGATTCTACATCTATTGTAGCACCATCGCTATCCTCCAACACCTACACGTGGTATCAGAGCATACGGTGTAGCCTATGATCTCTTACTGATAAGCTTCATTGTTCTAAATCTGGAGCTGGACGAGATTTGCTGGAGAAGCTTCACGCAGTCATCGAATTTGATCTCAACAGAAGGTCGCATAAGATAGTTGAAGTCATCTATGACATATCGATACGGAGGTTTGGCAACAAGGCTTACTATTGAAGGATTCAACTTCATGGTATGTGCTACAGGTATATAATCTTGATTCGCAAAAATATCCACATGCTGCAGATGTATGTTTTTGTCATGCGTTTAGTTGCAACCTGCACGGTAGCCATGATTATCTGCAACAGCGTGATCGATGAAGAGAAGTGGGATTGATTGTCCACAACTGATTGTCAATGATGGAAATCATCATCTAGCAGCACACACTGCGTGTCTGTCAAAGCGAGCTGGTGGGAGCTATTTTAGATAATGAGCCCAAGCATGTACTGTGTACTGTACTATACATAATGTGATGCTAAAGCAATGGGAGAGGACTTGTTTAATCTGCTCTTCACTACGGTCTTCAGTTGCACCAAAGAAGCCCGAATCTGCACACAGAAGATGGACACGATGAAATGAAGAATGCAGTAAGCACATACAACCTCTTAAGTGCGAATGTATTAAACTACTTCTTAATATATCATGAGAATCATTTTGTTTGCATGATTACAGAATCCATAATGTATCTGCTACACTTGTGCATTGCATATAAATTTGCACCGAAGTATATTAATCTGTAAATGGTTAAAGTGGCTATGGTTATTTGCGCTATGCTCTGACATGCAAAAGTCTTGAGGTAGAGCACAATAGTTCTCCTAGAACACTATGGAAGCTATTCTTTAGAATTGAGCTTATAAAGTGCCACACATACTTCTGACACTTAACGCCTACAACGTAAGTGTTCACATTGCAAGCTTAGAAAGAAGTGCACTATCCATTTATTATGTGTTCATTGCAATCACATTTTTACATAAGAGTTCCTCATGATACGCATTCAAATATACCTTTATGGAAAATCTTTTTCGTTGAATAGATGTGTAATTCAACCTCCATCAAATTTAAACACTTAACTTGGATAGATAAAGAAGAGAGACAGAAATAAAAAAAGTGCATTAGTGCTCTATAATTATCTTGTAAGTTTGAGCATACAATGTACATGAATCTTTTACTTTGTTCCAGCTTCATGGGATTAGACACTGCCCTCCTCCTTCAGTGATAAGACCTTCCCAATCATAATATAATTCTAAAAATCAAGGTTGTTGTAAGGAGTTAAACACTACCAAAGTGAGTCACTTTGGTAAGACCTCTCCAATATGAGCGAAAAGCCTCTAGACAAGTTTAATGGCCAAGGCTTTCACACATGGCAAACAAAGATCAAAGGTCATCTAATGACTAAACAATTATGGTCCGTTACAAAACCATTAGCACCAAATGAAACATTTGAACATAGAAGAGGGCTACCATATTTCACGGAAAAAGATGAGCAAGCACTTGATGATAACTATGTACATTTCTTGGATGATTGCACCACCGCAAATCAAGCATGGATTACTTTAGAACAAAATTTTGGAGCTACTTCTAGAAACTCCAAAATAGCTCTTAAAATGCAACTTTATTCTCTAAACATGTCTCCAGGAGAAGATATACCTACTCTTGTAAACAAGCTAAAAAGCATATGTACCCAATTAGCTTATGTGCAATGCCCCATTGAAAATGAGGATCAAGTAGTCGTCCTACTCAAAGCGGTTCCCGATGATAAATTTGGACAAATTGTTAACTATTCTTAAAGAAAAAGATCATATCCCTAGATTAGAAGATGCCATAAACTCTCTACAACAGCATGAAAATAAGTTGAAAACTCATTATGAATTCACAACAAATTCCTTGGTTGTAAGAGCTACAAAATGCATTCATTGTAATCGCACCAACCATTTGTCGAAGGATTGCTATCAAGTCAACCCTTGCAAAATATGTGGTAAAACCAACCATGCTACAAAGCATTGTCGTCTACGCAACAACAACAACAACAACAAAGGAGCTTTCAACAAAAATCCTAGCAATGTCAACATAGCAGAGGAGACAAATGAAGAAGAAGCTCAAGTCAATTTCGTCTATGATTATGTGTTGTAAAACATCCCCTTTGTACCATCCTCATATTTATAGGGAAGGATTTGTACCACCCATGAATTTGTTGAAGGAAGGATATACACATTGTACCACCTTCTTTGTACATGGGAAGGAAACATACTTTTTGTACCACCCTAACTTAGTTGTGAGGAAAGGATAGTCCCTAAAGAGCTATATAAAAACAAGCTCAAAGGGGGGATTGTTGGAGATGAGCTTGTATTTTTCATAGGAACACTCTCCTAAATGGAGGGTAATCTTATCCTCCCCTTATCTCCTATTTGATTGGCCAAAAGGTGCTCTATTTTTGTATAAGAAGACATGCTTTGAATGAGAAAGAAAGGCACATTTTCAACTTGATATCTGTGCGTACGCGTGAGCATAT
This sequence comes from Ceratopteris richardii, assembly GCA_020310875.1. Lineage (NCBI taxonomy): Eukaryota > Viridiplantae > Streptophyta > Polypodiopsida > Polypodiales > Pteridaceae > Ceratopteris > Ceratopteris richardii. Next base: position 5,298,890 of record CM035420.1, read on the forward strand.
CGTTCTCGGTATTATCTGTCTCTTTCTCTTTTGCCTATCTATCAGGATTAGCTTTTGCATCTATTGCAGCACCATCGCTATCCTCCAACATCTACAATGTTTTCATTACCAGATTGAATTTAAATAAACTTCATGTGCATCTTGCAAAAAAGATTGAAAATTTGATAAGTTAAAATATATTTATAAAAGAATTGATGTTGTTCTATTATTTAATTTCATGATAATCATTGAAAATGTTGCTTCCCTTAATCTGCAAGTTGGCCCATCGGGACGATGTGCAGGTTTGGTGGCGGTGGATGTCGGAAAGATTTGCACCTTCCAGTTGACGACCAGAAAAACTAAAATATTTTATTGGTGAACTCTAACCCTTATATAACGCTATTGATCAGCTATTTTGTTGGAACTAACTACTTTTGAAGTGTTTACAAGTACAATTGATGAAGAAGAAAATATGTTCATATTAGGGTTTACCCTAATTACACATTTGATGAGTTTTTTATATTCATACAAGCAAGATGCATGGGTATAAAACCCTAGGGTTTCATAAGCTCATAAGATTTTAAGTCAGTAGGGTTAATCAAAAGGGTCTTAGAAAATTCTAATGGGTTTATGCTAGGGTCAAACTAGGATTCTAATGGGTTTCAAAAGGATTTTAGAGATTATAGTGTGTTTCAAGGATTAAAACAATTAATATTTAATTAAATTAGCTTATAGATTAAACATTGATTTATTAAAAATTAAAATATGATTTAATTCGTTATCTTAATAGTGTGTGTAAATTTAAATACTAAGGGTTTTAATTAATTAAAACCTTAAATTGGAAGAAGTTATGCAATACATATGAAAAAGAGACGGCATCAAATAAAGTGTATCTGATGAGAAAATTATATGACCTTCGTATGAAGGACGCAGATAGTGTTGCTACTAATCTAAATGAGTTTGATGCTATATTCTCCCAGGTACAGGCTCAGAAAATGGATACGGATAATGAAATGAAAGCAGTATTGTTGTTATGCACCTTGCCATCATCATGGGATACGTTTTGCACAGCTATTAGCAACAGTGCACCTGGTGGTAAACTCGTCTATGATGACATATGTGGAGCACTCTTGAGTGAGGAGATTCGTAGAAAATCTATGGTTGGCACTCAGAGTGGAGATGCATATAATGTTCGTGATTCTTACCAAGGAAAGAAGCAACAATGTGGCAGGAGCAAGAACAAGGAAAAGAATGGTCAACGGAATAAGAGTAGAAGTAAATCAAGGAAGAGGGAGATCGAATGCCATTATTGTCATAAGAAAGGACACATGAAGAAAGATTGTTATGCATTAAAGAATGCTAAAGGTAAAGGACATAATGTTGATGGGAATGTTAAATAGTTACCTGCACCATCTACTTCGACTGTGAAGATTGAAGAAATTAATGCTATTTCTGATGATGCTGATGTGTTGACACTTGATAGTACTGTGCCATCTGAGGCACTTATGGCTGATTCTCTTTCCCACACCTGGCTGCTAGATTCTGGTGCTTCTTTCCATGTGACACCACATATAGAATGGTTCTCTAATTATGCAACAAAGTCTCTTGGTACCGTGAGACTTGGCGACTCTTACCAGTGTGATGTTGTGGGGATTGGAGATGTGGTTGTGCAGTTCATTGATGGTTCAAAATTTACTATGCATAATGTATGCCATGTACCTCAGTTATCACGCAGTTTGATGTCAATTGGTCAACTTGATGACCTTGGTTACAAGGTGGTCTTCTATGCTCAGTCCTTTCATATATCAAAGGGCAATATGGTTATTGCAAAAGGAAGCAAAGTTGGCTCACTTTATCCTTTATTTGTAGCACAGAAAGAACACTTGTTAGCTGTTACTGAATAGCCTATGGCTTGTATTTGGCATGGTCGTTTGGGCCATATATCTCATAGTGGAATGGAAAATCTTTCTTGTTCTGGCTACTTACCTGTGTTATCTTTCTCTGATTTTTCATTTTGTGAGCATTGTCAATATGGAAAGCAGACCAGAAATGTGCATAGAACGCACATTGACTCTTCAATTCAGCCTTTAGATCTCGTTCATACAGATGTGTGTAGTCCTATGCCCACTAGGTCCTTAGGTGGTTCTCTTTACTTTGTCACTTTCATAGATGATGCTACTAGAAAAGTTTGGGTATATCCTATCAAATCAAAGGATGATGTATTCCCTACTTTCAGAAAATGGCTTACTTCAGTTGAGACCAAAAAAGGAACTAAGCTTAAGGCTTTACGTTCAGATAATGGGGGTGAGTATACCTCACATGAATTCATCCTTTTCTGTCAGTCTAGAGGGATTCGTAGAGAGTTTACAGCTCCTTATACCCCAGTACAGAATGGTGTAGCTGAGAGGATGAATAGAACTATTCAAGATAGAGTAGTCTCTATGTTGCATCATGCAAACCTCTCACAAGGTTTTTGGGCAGAAGTAGTATTGACTGCAGTTCATGTGATTAACCTTTCACCTAGTACTACCAAAGGTCTGAAAGTGGCACAAGAGTTATGGTCAAGGAAACCACCATATTATGATCATCTTCGAGTTTTTGGGTGTGAAGCATATGTTCATATACCCAAGAATCTTAGACAAAAGTTGGACCATAATTCAAAGAAATGCATTTTTCCTGGATATGGTCGAGAAGGACAATTTGGATATCGCTTATGGGATCGTGAAACACGGTCAGTGATCAGAAGTAGTGATGTCATTTTTAATGAGTCTAAGATGCATAAACAGCCCATTAAGGAGGTTGAAGTGAGAAGAGTGGGGTTTGAGGATACTAGTCCTTCGGTTAGCATGCATAAAAATGCTGCACATAGGGATGTTCAAGAGAATGTCCATTCAGATCAGTCTGCACATGTTCCTGTTCAGCAACCATTGAGACGTTCTGCACGTGTCTCACATCCACCTGATAAATACATTCCAGGTTTAGATTTTGTTATGCTAACAGATGCCGGTGAGCCTTCTTGCTACAAAGAGGCTATGCAGACAGAGGATCATGTCAACTGGGAGTGTGCCATGAAGAGTGAGTTGGATTCTATTCACAAGAATGGTACTTGGGACTTGGTACCTTTGCCAAAGGGTAGGAAAGCTTTACCATGTAAATGGGTATATAAGTTGAAATACACATCAGATAGTGCTTCTCCAAAATATAAAGCACGACTTGTTGCAAAGGGTTTTAAGCAACAACATGGTGTTGATTTTGAGGAAATCTTCTCTCCAGTGGTCAAGATGACTACCTTGCGCATGTTGCTTGGATTCGTTGCAATGGAGGACTTAGAGTTAGTCCAAATGGATGTGAAAACAACTTTGTTGCATGGAGATCTTACATATGAGATCTATATGCAACAACCAGAGGGTTATGTAGTACTTGGCAAGGAAAGTCTAGTTTGTAAGCTCAAGAAAAGCTTGTATGGACTTAAACAGTCTCCTAGACAATGGTACCAAAAGTTTGATGCTTTTATGAAGTCCTAAGGCTATTCTCAGAGCAATGAGGATCATTGTCTCTACACAAAGAGATGCTCTGATGGCAGCTTGATATGCTTGATACTTTACGTCGATGATATGTTGATTGCTGGGAAATCCTCTTATGATTTGTCAATTCTCAAAAAGAAGTTGAGTCAGACATTTGATATGAAGGATTTGGGGGATGCCAAACATATTCTTGGCATGCGCATTAATCGTGGTAGGAGTAAAAGATGCATATACTTGTCTCAAAGTGAGTACATATCCAAAGTACTTCACCGGTTCAATATGCAGGGTGGAAAGGCATTGAGTACAACTTTACCCACATATGTGAAATTGAGCAAGGATGACTACCCCAAATCAGATGAGGAAACGGAATTCATGACCAAAATTCCATATCAGTCTGTTGTTGGTAGTCTCATGTACATTATGGTAGCTACGAGACCAGACATTGCATTTGCACTGGGAGTTGTGAGCAGATATATGTCTAATCCTGGCAAGAAACATTGGGAAGTGGTCAAGATGATTTTGAGATATCTGAGTGGCACTAAGGACAAGTGTCTATGCTTAGGTAGAGGGAAAGCATCCATTATTGGTTACACAGATTCTGACTATGTTGGTTGTGTAGACAAGCGTATGTCTACATCAGGGTACATTTTTCATTTTGCTGGAGGTGCTATCTCTTGGAGATCTCGTCTTCAAGAATGTACAGCTATTTCCACCACAGAAGCATAGTATGTTGCAGCAAGTGAGGCATGTAAGGAAGCATTGTGGCTTTCTCGTCTTGTTTGTGATATGGGTTTACCTCAACATGTACCTCGCTTGCTCAGTGATAGTCAGAGTGCCATTGTTTTGGCTAAGAATCCGGTCTATCATGCAAAGACCAAGCACATTGAGGTGAGGTATCACTTCATTAGAGATTGCTTAGCCAATGAGAGCATTATTCTTGAGAAGGTTCACACTCGAGATAATGCTGCAGATGCTTTGACTAAAGCTCTACCACAGGATAGCTTTCGACACTGTTGTCACTTGATGGGGGTTACTTGATCCTTGATCTTACATAGTCACTTGTATACTGTGTAACATGCCCATCATGTGGGAGGTATAGTTTGTATACTAACACTCAGGTATTCTTTATCATTCTTTATTTTTCTCCCATAGTTACTCTGGCCATATTGGCCTTTAGTGGGGAGACTGTTATTGTTAGTGTCCATGTGAAAGGCCAAATGGCCACCGGACACTTCTTTGTATATGTTCTTTAATAAAACATATAGTGGCCTAGTCATTCACAGACTATAAGTTCGACCGCATTCGTAAGACCTAAGAAGTTTGTCTTCGTGCTCCCTGTGTACTGTGTTTTCTATGTATTTTGCAGCCTCTGTGCGAAGTATTGCGTGCGACCTTAGGAGCTCAGTTTTCTACTCCGAGCATATCATCGTGGAGCTCTCGAGAAGGAGAACGCTCTATGGTGCATCACCATCGAAATTCTTCACATCTAAGTCTACTGCAGACATGCACTGCTCATGAGAAGATGGGTCAAAATTGCAAACAGTAGTCAACGCCCATTCTTCTTCCTGCGCAAGATTAGTAGACTCTATTTTTGGTGTAGAGGCTTCTGCAACAACCATTCCAGCTTCCGTTTTATTCGCCTCTTTTGCAGCCAGTTTTGGACAAGTCTTTATGATATGATCATTTCCTTTACAGTACTTGCAAAACAATTTCTGCTTTTCTGATTTCTTCTCATCTTTATCTTGGTTCTTCGAATGTGCAGCATTTGCAAATTTTTGCTTACTAGTAGAAGTGCTCCATTTTCCTTTGCCCTTCTGACTAGCCAGGAAAGCTTGATCTGTAACACGCATAATGGACCTGTTCTGCCTGGACTCATCTTCCTGCAATAGAACACAAACTAACTCCTCAAATGACAAGACATTTGGATTGCCTTTCATCATCAACCGAAGAGTAGAGGCAAAACTCTGATATGAATTAGGAAGACCATTCAGAATGTTCTGCACAAGTGAGTTATCTTGTATAACCTCATCAGCAGAAATCAACTGTTCCTTCAAGTCTTTGATCTTTGTTAGAAAATTGTCCATAGAATCACCTTCATTCATGTGCTCACTCTCCAACTGTTTTCGGAGGTAAGCAACACGAGCCTCATTCCTAGCTTGATACAATGTGGTAAGTGTATCCCAAGCATCCTTCGCTGTTCTGCAAGAATGAATGTGAGGAATAATGGCACATTTGATAGAAAAAGCTATCTATGCATGTGCCTGGGCATCTCTGCCATCCCAACGAATCTGCTCTGCAGTAGGTGCAGCAAAAATAATAGCACAGGAATCTACAGAATATTATCTTCGACACCATCTCCATCAGCTCCAGCACCTATATTTGTAGTACCTGTAGTCACAAGTGTAACAGGACATTTTTCAACACCTTGCACAATGTTCCACAGTCCTTTTGCAATCAATACATGTCGCATCATATAAGCCCATAATGGGTAGTTGGTACCATCCAACTTATCCTCAACAGCCAACATATGGAATACATCACTGCTTTCAGCCATGGTCGGTGGCTAAAATACCTCGATGCAGAAAATTGATTGTATCTCAAAAAGTTGAACATAACTGCCTAGACGAATTCTGCTAAACCTGTAGCATACTTTAAGATGCTTATACTACTGAACAGAAACTGGTATATACCTTTGGCACAAAAGGATGAAATAGCCTGCACAAGTGCTTCGATAGTGTGTTTGGAGACCTAAACGAGCGAATCTGAGACTGCAACCGGAGGAGTGTCGACGACGCCCTAGATGAAGCGGGAACCCGCTCTGATACCAATTGTTGGAGTTAGACGTTTGCGGAAGCACACGAATAGCACAAGGAAGAAGAAGAAGCTTGGAGCACAACACACAATATTGAATGTATTACTAGAGAATGTACAAAGATTAGTAGCCCGTTAGGGCAATAGGCGTATATACAAGCCAAGGGAAAAAAACCTCCTAAAGAGGGAAAAAAGTGCCCTGGCGGTCCTAGAGTGTTCACACACATCACTACCTAAATATATCCACAAACACATAGAAGTGCCTTATCATTATGTTAGGGAAAAGATTACAAGCAAAAAGATTTAATTATGTCATGTATCAACACATCAAAAATGTGTAGATATGATGACGAAGGCATTCGTTGGACTCAATCTAAACAAGTTCAAATCAATTATTGGATTACAAGAAATCTTGAAGGATTGAAGACTCAGGCTTCTTAGGCTTGAGAAGGAGGTGTTGGTGTAAATGGAAGGCCTAAAATCTTGGCATTTGGATTATGGACTACTCTTTTAATTCATCACATTCAAACATAGTCATGAGAACACATGTTTGTAAAATCTCTAAGAGTAAATCTTGTATATTTACGTTGGCCATTTTTTAAAGCCAAAAGGGACAAGGAATGTCGTATATTGAGGAAGCCAAACTTCAATAATTTTTAGTTAGGAATCAAGATTAATTTCTCCCTAAAGTCTAGGATCACTTTTAGGTGAGTCACTCACTAGCTTCAAATTCAAATTTGAGCATAAACACATTTTGATTACTTTGAGCAAGTCATTCTATATATGCTAATACAATACATTCATGTGCACAGTGAACTTGTTTTGTCTATTTCTCTATGTCTAAGTATCCAATTGCTATAATTTCACTTGGTTTAGTTAGATAATCATCATTGGTTTAGTAGATCTCAAGATATGAAGGTTTGAAATCGATTGTGTCTATACATCATCTTGAACTTGAAAAGTTGGGTGACCCCCCGAACTTGTTAGATTCATTTCTTAGTGTATGTCGTAGCTAAATTCATAAAATAACTTGCTATAATCAGCTATACACCTCAATTAGATGTTTGCAAAAGTTGTCTATTTAATTCAATCAGATTGTGAGGTTTTAGCATATTTTTGTGACCTCTTCTCAAAATAGAAGGTTTCTTCAATCATTGCAAAGTGGAAGTTATCTCTTTTGATGCAAACATTTGACAAAAATGTCCCAAAGTACTTGATGGTTCTTTATGCATATTTACATAGCGAAAGAAGTACATTAATCATCCTTGGAGTCATATTGGTTGGTATAGAGCAGGTTTGTTGCAAACACCACTCATCTCTACATACATCCCATCACCTCTTCACATTTATATGCAAATTGCGATGTGTTGTAATGATGCATGCATGATGTAATCATACATGCATGCATGTTTCATAAATCATGATGCAATGAGGTATGTAGATAATATGTTTATTTTAATTTTTATCTCATTCTTGTTTTTAATATTTAACACCCTTTCTTTTTTTATAATTGGCTAACAATGAGAAGATGGACATGGATGCACTGATCTATCCATGGGTTTGTGGATTTATTGCATCCAGTATTCAAAAGCCCCCAATCATATGATGATGTTGATCAGTTATATCAGCTTCAATATATGTCACGTATAGTTCCACACATCTACATAATGATACGGAGAAAATAAATCGTTGTATGGATGAGAAGGGAGATCCCATTTTTCTATTCCCTACATATTGGGATAGAGAGTCAATGGTAAAACCACTTTTTTCATGGAAACATTTTGGATTTTCAATCACTACTTTATGCACATATGCTCTCAAGGTGTTATCTCAAGATTTCTCATCCGGTGCATGTGAGAGGAGCCAGAGTGATTTCTCTCTCATCCATACAAAGGTAAGGGATAGAATTAGTCCTCAAAAATGGAAAAATTATTATATTATTGCATAAATCTAAGGATGTTGCAAAATATCCCTAACATGGACACTCTCAAAAAAGTAAGTAGATTTTCATAACATTTCAAATTTCAATGTTGTAGCATCATTCATGTATGTACTTCTTCCATGGCATGTGCAATTCATGATTTGGTTCTCATTTTTGTTTAGGTGAATGCGGATACATTTTGGCCTTGAGTGAGAGATATTCCTCTTCCATCATATGATATGCCTCAACACGATGAGGAGCTTCTTTTTTCCAAACTATATAGAGATCTTTGTTCTATATATGTGAGGCAAAAAAAAGTTGTAATAGTAGAGGAAGGGTTAGAGGAGTCCACAATCATGGGAAGGGTTTGATTATTCAGTATGCATCGACCACTCCACATGGGGATGGAGATAGCAGTAGTTGAGCACCAGCCACTACATATACGAGGAGGAAGGTGAGGAAGACATTACTGTCAATGCTGCTTGTTCCTTATATTCATGGTGAGGGGAATCTTCTCAATGATCCTCACACTCCACCATCATCTACTCATGAGATGACACCATCTAATTCTCTTAATGATGATTATGAGATAGTGATGTTTATGAGATGGAGGATGTAGATGATGAGTGATCGTTGTTGATCATGATTCATGTGACATTTTGATCTGAGTTTTGGACTTATCACTTTATTTTAATTATGATGATTGATGAAAGATGTATACTTATTACTATCATGTATGATGTTTTAGCACTTTTATTATCTACCACTGTCACTTTTAGTATTTACCATTGTCACTTGTGCCTTGTCACTTTTAGTATTTACCACTGTGGACTTATCACTTATAGTATTTATCACTATGGACATGTGACTTGTAATCTTGTGATTTATGATCTATTATTTATCACTTTATGTATGTATTTTTGGTGATGGTTCATGAATCATGACGTTCATGGTTGATGTTACCTGAAGTTGGAATTTGAATGTATGTAGTCTGTAGTATGATGATTGATATATGAATCATGATGTATGATGTGACATTTTAATTTGTGATTCTTGATTCTCGATTAGCCTTTAACATTTATTGAAATTTGACATGTGATGAATGAAATTTGATAGTATGGGGTTTTTTTTTATGATGTTACAATTTGTGTAAGGAATTGAACTCACAGCCTCTTGGTTAGGAATGTGATGGGCTAACCACTTGCCCCAAAAGCCATGGTTGAGGATTACTTCCTAATCCTCTCTCTTAGGGTGTGGTTCAACCATCTCCTATCCATCAAGGGTGCGGTTCAACCATCTCCTACCTATCACTTTATTACATTCTTCCCCCCTTGATCTCTCATTGTCCTCAATGACCTAGTCTTGTATCCTTCTAGCCTCGGTGATCAGCCCCTTGAACTCCCTAAGTACCCTTGAATTGATGTCATCAACCTTGCATAGTTTCTTGAACCTTGTTCGCAACCTTGTTCTCTTGAACTCTTGCTCTCAACCTTGGTTTCTTGAACCTTCTTGTTGGCAACCTTGGTGTCTCGAGCCCTTGTTCTCAACCTCAGTCTTGAACCTTGTTCTCACCCATGCTTGGTATCTTGAACACTCAATGAAGTGCCACCCAAGGATTCCCAAGGACTTCACACTTTCAAGCTAGCTCATTGGAAATTTCATTCCGAGAGCTTTCCAATGGTATATTATATGCCTCAATCCGACCTACGGATTGAGAGATACACTTGATTATTTGTTGGGTCCAATCCTCAAAGCACCGCCTCAACAATTCCTACCCTTTCACATGATAGAGTGCCAAAGCGCCTTTTCTAGAGGCCCTTGGATCATTCCACCTTGCCCAAGCCTACTTCCTAGGCTCTGATACCAATGTAAGGAATTGAACTCACAACCTCTTGGTTAGGAATGTGATGGGCTAACCACTTGCTCCAAAAGCCATGGTTGAGGATTACTTCCTAATCCTCTCTCTTAGCGTGTAGTTCAACCATCTCCTATCTATCAAGGTGTGGTTCAACCATCTCCTATCCGTCAAGGTGTGGTTCAACCATCTCCTACCTATCACTTTATTACAATTTGCATCATACATCCAATTTCTCGATATGATGACAATAACCCACATGATTAAGAATAGCTAAAAATGCTGCTTAAAACTTTTGTTTTGATGCATTTTATTCATACACATAATGTGCAAGATCACTCCATTCTCAGCTCACATACCGAGAGGGGTGACTCTTGAACAAGCTCAAACCTCTCGAGCTAGGAGACAATCCACCCCATGCTATATGATATCAAACCCAAAGACTTCATTGAAACCAGGTTGCAAAGATCAAGGTTTGTGACCATCGCACCATGGAGGAGAGACAATCCCAAATGATGGTTGATCCCATTGTAGCCACCCAAGCGGCCATGACTCCCCCTCCATCTATGTACACTATCCTACACCCACCCACTAGTACACGATAGAGCTAGTTAGTTGCTCAGATGCATTCTCATGCTTGTTCTACCCTTTTGCATATAAACTATCATAGATATAGCACTCCATACATCCCCCACTTTCACGGAATCTCCGCATCCATACTACAGAGATTTATATCAAGCTTTAACCAGATTCTTTGAATGTTAACGTACTACGGTTGGGATAAGTTAACTGGGAACATCAAGATACAGCGCCTCTGATTTATCAGACCTCTACCACTCCCAAGAACCCAAAAAGAACTTAAAATGCCTGTAATGTAAATGAGCATTTTAACACTGGTGCCGTCTGTGGGAAGGTGGCCATAGATTGTGAATCAATAGTAAGGAGGAGCAGTACGCAAGCGGTGCAAAGGTGATATATGCCGGTTACTCGGTCCGACGAGTCGTATCCGAAGTACAGGAGAGACCAGCATCCGGTACCAAATTTGTTAGGGACACCCCCAGGTGGCAGAAGTATAGACCGGTTAAGCCCAGTTGTCGAAGGAACAGAGCTAGTTAGCAGTGATTCCGGTAGAATTCCGGTGACACAGGAGGAAATTTCGATAGATTTTGGTGTAATTTTGGTATAATCTGCAGAAGGTACAGTAACTTCGGAGTGTACAGGGACACAGCGCACAGTTGACCCGACACCGTCTGGTCAGAATTCAAACTTTTCCGAGGATAAAGTTGTGTTACCCAGAGAGATCATTGTCGGTGAAAGAATACCCTATTTTGGGGAAAGTTTGGCAAATTCTGGTGACAGTTCGGTCCCAGTTGCAGGGAATTTACAGTTTTTCGGTGACAGTGTGATACTTTCTGGTGAATCTTCATTTCGGACACCATTGTTCGGGGCAAATTTGCCTACCTGGGATATTCAAGCTGAGGATAGGTTCTTCGATGGAGATCCGTAAGAGACTGAACGCTATTTTCAAGCCGGAAGGTGAGCAGTCTGACCATACAGACTATGAAGGTCAAGAAACGCCACCTCAGAACTCAGGAGATAGCAACGGTACGACGGCTAGCACCATGAGTGGTCAACAACAGCAACAGCAGCAGCAACAACAACAACAGCAACAGCAACAGCCACTTCCACTTCGACCAGTTCCAACAGGGGTAACATACACCAAGTTCGGTGGATTTCCAGGTGACGACCCTGATGCCCATGTGCGTACCTTTAAGATAAGTTATGTCGTGCTAAACCATCCACCCGATCCAGCATACAAGGCCATCGTGTTTCAGTCAACATTAGTCAATGAAGCAGCACGATGGTTAATAGAGTATGATTTCAATCATTTCGTTACCTATGAGGCAGTAAGGGATGCGTTTTTACAGAGGTTCCAGCTGAAGAAGGACCCTGCCGAAATTTTTGATTACTTGCAGAACAATAGGCAGAAGCCGCACTAGACTGTTCAGGAATATGCAATGTTGTTTAGAACCCATCTAAGACAACTACCTCCAACACATGCTAACCTACCGGATGATGTTATAACCCAGTGGTTCATTAACAGTTTGACCCCACAGCTACGACAAATTATGATCATCCGTTGTGTGGGAGCTATGACACTGGATGTTGTTATCGCGATGGCCCTACAACTAGAGCATAAGGTTGGAGGATTCACTGAAGACTTGGAATGGCTGAAAGCCAGTAAGCATGGTGTAGATGATCAGGCTAAACAGATCTATTGCACTAAGTGCAAAAATCCAGGGCATACCAGTGCGACCTGTGCCCTTAATCAGATGTATTGCGCCATCTGCAATACCAGCGGACACTCAACCGAAAATTGTGCGTATAATGCCAAAGTGCAAGGACGAGCAGCTGTAAATGAAATTATACAGGGACCAGGACAACCAGCAACTCACTATGTGCCACCGCAGATGCAGAATAATCAGTCCCAAGGATATAGAACTTATCGGGGATAGCAGAGTACTAACTTCAATACAAATCGCTGGCATACAGGTACATCACCGGAAGGTACTTCTCTGCCCCCACCGCGATGTCATTTTTGTGGTGAGCTTGGCCACATCCGGAGATTCTGCAAGGATGCAATCAAATATGATAAAAGAAAGAAAGAGCATCAAAACCTGATGACCAAGATGGTCTATATCTCACCAGTGGAATCGCAAGCAGCAGTGGTCCAGACACGATCCGATAAGCAGTTGCAATCCGCAGCAGAGGTGTTTGAACCTGGCATCCGTGAACAACATCGAATGTATACCAATGCCAGCCAATGGACCGCCAAAGAGCCTACCGTGTTCCCCGATCCAATTCTGGTGACACAGGTTCCCCTACTAAAGGTGAGAGCACATGAACAAGACTGTACTCCAATAATAGGAGAATCATCATCAGAATTGGTGAAGAGTACAACTCAAATAGAGTAGGTATGGGATATGCTCTCTAAGGCTTCAATTACACTCCCCTTGGGGTAGCTACTCGCCTTGGTGCTCGGAGTTAGGCAGCAGTTTCAGCAACAGGTTAGTCCTGGATCTCCCAGCACTCCAGCGACCACAACAATACAACCGGAAATTGATTTTACGGTGGATCATTCTGTCCCCTTAATCACTATCTAGCATAAAAATCACAAGATTACACAAGTGCTAATTGATGGCGGTTCTGGTGTGAACATAGCAACTGCAGCTCTCTGCAAAAAGTTAGGGTGGACCCAAATCGAGCCCATTCAATTCTTTGTCAGAATGGCAGATCAATCCCGAGTTCATCCAGTGGGACTCGTAAGGAATATCCCGATTACTCTGCAGGGCACCACGTTCAAAATGACTTTTGTAGTCTTAGAACTACCAGAATCCAGCCTCGATTACAATCTCCTTTTTGGTCGACCATGCTTGAAACAGGCTAAAGTTATACAGGATTGGTCAGCGCAGGAATTGACTTTCAAAGATAATCACTGTAAATATGTTGTCAAACTGGATACCATTCAGCCCCGCGAACTTCATGCCAGACCATATGTAGCAGAGTCGGTCCACATGTTGGATGGCTTATCCGACGACGAAGAAGAAGCGTTTCTGAAGAACAATAAAGATCTGATTTCCTTAGGTACTGTAGATCGTCAATCTGTTGCAGACAACTAGAGTCCGGCAGCCTGTACGGTTGTTCCCGTGATCGGAGATACAGATGTAGATGATAATGTTGCTATGGATGAAGCGACTCTGCAACAACTTTTACAGTCAGCCGATGATTCGGTGAAACCTCGACAATTCTATGTCCTGGAAGACCAGTTAGTAACCTATAATATGGGTGATGAGACTAACCCGCGTCCTGTTAAGATTAAGGCAGGATTGTCCGATGCATTTCAAGAAGATTTGATCCGGCTCCTGCGTGAGTTTTCTTATGTTTTTGCCTGGGACTATCGTGATATGAAGGGTCTTGACCCGCAGATCTATCAACATCGCGTCGTGCTTAAGCCAGAAGTGAAGCCAATTAAACAATCTAGTTACCGAATGAACCCCAACTATGCAGCACAGGTCAAGGCGGAACTCGATCGATTATTGAAGGTAGGATTCATCGTGCCAATCGAACACGCTGAATGGATCTCCCCGATTGTGATTGTTCCAAAGAAAAATAAACAGCTCCAAAGATGTGTGGATTACCAAAAATTGAATGCGGCCACGGTGCCTGACCCATTTCCTCTCCCCTTTCTCGACACAATGCTCGATCGAGTGGCCGGACATGAGATGTATTCATTTCTCAATGGTTACAATGGTTATAACCAGGTGCGCATGGCAGAGCAGGACATACCTAAAACAACCTTCATTACGAATTGGGGTGTGTATGCTTGTACAGTCATGTGGTTTGGCTTAAGGAATGCTCCGAGCACATTTCAACGGTGTATGCAAGAAATTTTTTCACCCTATTTGACTACTTTTATGCAAGTGTACTTGGACGACTTTTCTTTATTTGGCAAGATTGTGGCACACCTGTATCATTTACGGTGTTGTTTTGAAAAATGTCGTGAATACCGGCTATGTGTGCCAAATACCTACTATGATCAGTTATTAACTTTCCTTACTGACGGATGTCTTCCCCCTCAAACTCCTCCTGCTATGCGGCAGAAAATTGCCGTGTACAGTCGCAGATTCCAGTTGATTGTCGGACAGTTGTACTACATAGATCATACTGGTGTCTTACTTTGCTGTATTCCACCCCATGAAAGTAAACATGGCACATACAATACCCTTCGGTGGACATTTTGCAGTAGATCTTGCGCACCAGAAAATTCTGCAAAGTGGGCTTTGGTGGCCTACCATGTACAAAGACGTAGTTCAATTTGTGTAGCAGTGTGATACTTGTCAGCGATCTGGCCAGCCATTACAACGCCACTTCTTTCCTTTACAACATGTATTACCTTTGGAACCTTTCCAGAAGTGGGGTCTTGATTTTATTGGACCAATCACACCTCCAGCGACCCTTAGCAACAATCGCTACATTCTGACCTGCACAGATTACGCTACCAGATGGGCAGAAGCGTGGGCCTTACGGTCCGCCACATCGGTTTCGGTGGCAAAATGCCTGATGAAGGACGTATTCTCGTGTTATGGATTACCTCTGGAACTTGTGACAGATCAAAGAACACACTTTGCTAACAATTTAATGCAAGTACTAACGCACACTTTTCAAATTCTGCATAAATTCAGCTCACCGTACTATCCTCGTGCTAATGGCTTAGCTGAAAGTACCAACAAGACGTTGTTGGGTATGCTTCGCAAATTGATCGTGGAATCACCAGAAAGATGGGATCAGTTACTACCTGCAATCTTATGGGCATACCGGACTACATACAAAGTTGCAACCGGACTGACTCCTTTCAAGCTTGCTTATGGGCTAGAAGCAATCGCGCCAATGGAAATTGTAGTGCCCAGCTTACGCGTGGCCATCACTTAGAAATTGTTACCCGAAGACTCTTTGCCATTTCGGTTGGACATACTTAGAGCTTTGGATGAACATCGCTGGGAAAGTTTGCTGGTTCTTCAAGAAGTGCAGTTGCGGCAAGCCTGTACCCATGATCGGTATCTCATGACTCTCGTTTTTACGGTGGGCCAACTTGTCCTATTTTACAATGCTAAGGCAAATCGTGCTGCTGGGAAATTTAAATTACGGTGGTTCGGTCCTTATCAGATTAGTGAACACGTGGGACCAGCTACTTTTCGGTTGACTACCTTGACAGGAGTTCCTCTTCCTAAAGTGATCAATGGTTCAAAGTTGCAGCCGTATCACCAAGCGCCTGATTCTCGCTGACGTGTTCTTCGTTTTTCTGCGTGTCACTTACTTTCTTTTTATTTTCGTGTGTTAGTTGAATAAAGACCGTAAAGCTCCTCGTTTTGATACATAATCATGATTAATTGGTCGCCGTGTGTTATTGATTCTGCTCATGCATGCATGCCATAATTATGAAGGTTATCATCTCAACACCGCGTGATGATTAAGGGTTTTCGATCGCTTCCCGTTGTCGAGTGTCTACTTAATCCTCTTCTTCTCCCTGTTAATCGCTATTGTGTCTGTGTGTTCTGTGCGTTGTGCTTTCTGTGCGTGTTGTGTATTCGTGTTATTGTGATTTCGTGTGCGCATCATGGAAGCGTTAGCTAATTTCGCTACCTTTCGTGACGGACTCTCTCAGGACGTGAGTGAGTTCTTGCGTATCCATGGCCTATTGAACTTCGCTGAATTGCCTTAGCATTCAGTGGAGTGTCACCCTTATTACGTGCAGATTATTGCTGCCATCACTGCCACACATGCTATGGAGCAGAGTTGGCCGATTACCTGTTTACCGTCTCGTGTAGTCATCACGTTAGCGTCATTCGTTGTAGCTTTCCGTCTCCCTATGGAAGGATTAGAGAATGGTCCTCTCCTTCTGGTAGCCACCATGATGGAATTGTTCCCACGGCACTCATCGAATGAGTACGCCATTCTCTGTCGCCCTGACCCTGAACGTACCGCCTTATAGTTTCTAGTTGCTATCCTTAATTTACAGAAACGTACTTACGGGATTTCACGCCCATTTTACTCGATGATTGACATGGCTTCTCGTGAGCCTGTTAATTTTGCTTCTTCTTATTTCCGGCGCATTCACCGTGAGTGCGTTACGATTATCAAGCATGTTAACAAAGGTGATCTTCCACGCTCACGCCTTCCCCACATCCTTACGTTCCTTTTTCCTACCATTCAAGCCGCGCAACCGCCTCCCAACACTCCGATCTTGTACCATGAAGAATCTGCCCAAGCGCTTGAAGACACAGACGATAATGATGAAGATCTCTTCCAACTTCTCCACCGGAAACATAGACGTGTAAGCCCCTCTGAGACTCAAGTACAAGGTTCCACCGTTGGACATGAAGAAGAGGTTTTCCATGACACCGCAACTTCTATCCATGTCAATTCTTCCGCCCAATCTTCTCCGGATAAGCAGCAGGAACAAAGTGTTTCTACCACTGACTCTGACGAAGTTTCTTCTCGAGAGGAGTCTCAGCAAAAAGATGTGCAAGTTATTGTTACGGGAATTCTCGATGAAGTGATCGCTTTGGTGGAGTCTGTCATTGTCAGCACTGAAGTGACTACGCAGCAACTTACCGGAATAGTGTTGGTGCCCAACACCCTGATACCTACTCCTCCACCAATGACTTTGGTTATGCCCGTTGTACTTGTTCAACCGATTGTTCCTGAAGAACCTGCTACCTCATCTTCTTCTCCCACTTATTCTCCACCGTCTTCCCCTCCTCTATTAGCAGCTTCGTCATCTCAGCCACTTCCTCCTCCTCTTCTTCCTCCGATGCCCATGTTTACAGAATTAGAATCGATGGGTCATATGTTGATCCAATTTTCGCAGCAATTACCAATCCAAATGAAGGAGGTTACTGACAATATCAGACAACAATTACAACACAAGGTCGATGTACTCGAAGCAGATATTACTCCATTGCAAGAGGATGTAGATGCAGTGAAAGCTGAAAACCATGCTTTGCATGTCCAGATTCAACAGCTCCAGGCTAGACTTGCCGAACAGGATTCGTTGATCAATCAAAGAGATGATGCGTTGGCTGAGTTAAGAGCCAAAGATGATTTATTAAGTGCTTGTGATGCAGAGATTATCCAGTTAAAATAGTTAGTCCAAGATAACGAGGATGCTCGCATGGCACTTGGGAATTTATTGGAAGAAACGCGAGTACAGCTTGATGAAGTTGTGTAGAGAGGACAGGAGATGGCGACTTTAGCAAAGCAGACTAATGAAGAACTCCAGAGAGCAAATGCCAATTTGTTTGAGGCAAATTCTGCTCTTAAATCCCAGATGATTTTAACCGCTCAACTACAGAAAGAGGCAGTAGGGATTCGAAAGGAAAGAGATGCTTATTACCGGACAATTCAATATCAGTCTCAGGAGTTGGAGAGAAGAGAGAAATAGTTGGGTGTTCAAGCAGAACATTTATCCAGAATAGATAGACAGATTGAAGACATGAAATTGAGTCGTGACGCAGCCCTTGCAAATGATTTCTATCTGCAAGAGGCATTTTTGTAGACACAGGCTGACATATTAATGAGTCAAGTGATTGCTGCAAGCTCTGTTCGTACTGACGCACAGTTAGTCGAACCAGAAACTTTAAAGTTAATGCTGGATAGTTTGAAGCAGAAAATTTCCAGAACTTTTAAGTTAGCCAGAACCATGTATCTACATGGCATAGTAGACGAGCCCTAAAATTTTGTTTCCGTTGCAGGTTCAAGTCCACCGTGCATGCCAGTGTAAGTCGCCGGATTGGCATATTGTAATTTCTATATTTTTCATATACCGCATGAACTGAAAGGTCGTAGCGAAGCATTGTATCCTTCTACTAATCAATGAAAAGATATTGCAGTGACTCTTCGGTGACGACAAGCGGGATCGCCAGACTGTCTGTCTGGGCGATTGCGATCGGTGAGGTCGCCGTAGTGCAGTATTCTTGAACTCTGAGTATTGTTGTTCTTATTGTTGTATAATTACATTTAATTTGTGATTGATACAGTAAGATTAAATGTGGATAATAAGTCTGCGTAACGTAATTGGATAACATCTACGTTATGTACGGTGAAACATATTAACCTGAGTATGAATAGTAAATTTGTGAGAGGATTAAACAGTCTTGATAGAGCCTTGACAGTAATTCGTATTAACTAGATTCTTTGAATGTTAACGTATTGCAGTTGGGATAAGTTAACTGGGAACATCAAGATACAAGGCCTCTGATTTATCAGACCCCTAACCATATCCCTCTCTCTCTCTCTCCCTAATCCGCACGCTTGAAACCCTAACCGCAGCTCTCTCTCTCTCTCTAGTATGGCACTCATAGACCATTGAGAAATTGAAGAGTTAACCTCCAAAGCTATAAAGGATGCTAAGAAGGAAGCAGACCACACTCTCAACCAAGAAATCTGTAACTTGATAGATAAAATAAAGAGGCTAGAGGAGCAAATAAAGGGGCTTGAGGAGCAAGTAACAACAATCGCGGAGGATCGAGATGCATGGTAGATAGCGCATGAATTCCTCAAATCATGAATGGTTAAAGAGAATGGTGAGATCTCTAATGTAGAAGAGCTCAAAAAGGAAACCAAAATGGAAGTAGAGCCTACTCGCTAAAAATGGATGGAAGTAGTTCACAAGAGGATCAAGAAGGAGATCAGTGAGGAGGCATGGAAGGAGGAGCTCTCTAGATTTCAAGACACCCTCGAGGAATAGAAACTTCAACACACATGATGATTGCATGTACGGATTATTGGGCTCAAAAAGGGCAGATCACCAGAGACAGGCGCCACCAATATCTGTTGACACTTTGGGATACAAGAGCATGCCTTTCACAAGGGCATCGAGGGCTAGTAGAGACACATCTCGACCGCGAGCACTCATCTTATATGGGCTCTGAGGAGACACATATCGCCTTCTTCATATGTCTATCACTACTATGCGGACTACCCGGAGGAGGTCTATATGGATGAGGATCTCACAAGGATGCATGTAGAGCACCGACATACTTGTATGCCTTAGATCCTCCAAGCATGATAAGAGGGAAGGAAGGCATTTTACCATGACACTAAAGTCTTCATACGTGGATGACCTATCAAATAGGGTACACAATCTATGAGACAACACCACACCAAAAGTCACCACGCAGGGGAGTACTGTGGAACTGCAATGAAGAACTTTGGAAACATCCAAATCGACTCGCGAAAATCCTAGATACTCATGACTTTTCTTGCATCACAAAGACCCATTGGAGCCTAGAAAAGTGTCATCCTTGCATTCCAAGTTCTCATTAAGAATCTGCATTCATTGCCACCATGCAAGAGAGTATGGCATGAGGATCAGGGGGTATTGCCATCATATTTAGACAAGAGATATGGAGTGGGATCCATATCATAGGTAGAGATGAGGCATAATACATATGGTTGTGTATTTAGATAGAATGAGAGAGTAGGATTTACATTTCCATATGCTACTTCCCACCATAGAGATCTCAATACATGGGACATGACCATGAGGGAATGACTGAAGACACATATTTACCATACACTACACTTTCAAATGAGATACTACATTATGTTAATCTAAATTGTTAATCTGGTGTTACCAGGTCTATACGTGGGTTCTTGGGATGGTCAAGGGTCTGTAATACAGAGGCCCTTTATGTATTTTCCCAGTCACTTCATTACCTTTGACAATTACAATAGATTTAACTACCACTCTCCAATGCATAACAACTTCTAACAACTATCATATCCACATGTGCATAAACTTCTATTGTTCACTTAACATCACCGTTATACTTGCACTTCATCAATAATGCAATCAGATATTAACATTGTACCTTAGTTACTTCAATATTGAACACTGGCCATACAGAGGACACCGCAATTTGACAAACTTGTGACAGAATCAAACTTCAGCCGATCACACAGACAAAATAGTCCGGTGATGCATCTATTGCTCTCTTCTAATCGCTGCTCTATTAATCAGAAAAGAGTTACAACGTTTTGCATGACACCCTTTCGGTGTGCATCTTTTCCTAATTACAATTCTTCTAAATAATATTCTAGCAGCCTGAAATGGGCACGCACGGTGGACTCGAACCTAGAAGGTAAAGTTACAAGATTAAGAATCATCAATGATTCCTTGTATGTACATGTTTCGGGCTAATTTAAAGGTGCAAGATAATTTATGTTTTAAAGATTCTAACATATCTTGCAAAATCTGAGGTTCGACAAGGTGTGCATCTGTCTGCACAGAGCTTGAAGCTATGACTTGAGATAACAAAACTTCAGCCTGATTTTGCAAAAATGCTTCTTGCAGATACAAATTGTTAGCCAGCATATCATCCCGACGTAACTTTGCTTCTTCAATCTCTGCATCAATGCGAGAGATACGCTCCTACTGGATACCGAGTTGCTTTTCTCGACGTTCTAATTCTTGGGACTTGGAACTACATGGTTCTGAAGAAATCTTGTCTTTCCTTTTGGATAGCTTCAATGTCTTTCTTCAGTTTGAGGGTCCGACCTATTTCATCTTCCAGTGACCTACTTTTTGGAAGAGTTCTTCAGTGACCTTCTTCAACTCTGTCTCTGCTTGTAATGCTTTCTCGGCCAGCACTTGACAATCCTGCTCTACCGTAATGAATTGACTTTGAGTTGTGTCTAATAGGTTACCCAGAGCATGCAGATCATCCTCCTTGTTAGTCACTGTTTGTTTGAGTTGACCGATCTCATCATCGCGAGCTGCTATGATGGCATCCTTTTCTATCAATTGCCCCTGTAAAATTTGAATCTGCTCCTGCAATAAACTTGCATCGGCTTCTGCAGCTAAGACCTCTTCTTCGAGGGGTGTGATATTAGCTTCGAGTAAATCTACTTTTGATTGGGATTCCGTTTGCAAGGATTGGTGGGCATCTTGTAATTGGTGAGGGAGTTGCTTGGAGAGGTGGATAAGGAAGTTCCCAATTTGGGCTAATTGAGCAAAGGAGTAAGGGACAATAGAGGTAGAGATGGGTCTAGAGGGATTAACCGAAACGGTTGCAGAAGAGGAAGGGGGAGAGTAATAAGGAGAGGAAGGGATGGGTTGGGAATGGCAAATGGCGACCGAATGATGAGGCGAAGGAGGCGGGCTAGGAGGTAAAGGCACTTTGGAAGGAGAAAGAGGAGGAGGTGTATCTTTGAATGAAGAAGGAGGGACAAGGGGGGTTACCCTAACAAGTTGCACATCCGATTGAACCAGCACTTCCTCGGTTTGCGCTTCCTCCGCGAGATGCACAACCTCCGTGACTGCGCTTGCTCATGAGAGTGGGTCTACGACTGAACAACCGTATCGACGGGTTGAACATCTTCCATTACTGTGTCTGGAGCAACTTGATCCTTAGGAGATGGTGGGGCAGAGAGGATAGGTGTAGAAGAGGCGGTATCCTACAAATGGACGATCGAGGAGAGCTGGACTTGAATTTGTGAGGGGCTCAGTTTACGATGCCTCCCTCGAAAGAATTGCAGGAGATCATCCTTGTCTTCAACCTCCATAACCTGCGCGGATTCTTTATGATTGAGTTTCTATACTATCCTCTACATATGTGCGTTTGCGGGATCCGAGTGTCAATAGTGGTATCAGAGCCAAGACTCCCGTAGAGATGGTTTTGACATGATTGGTGTCATGTGCATTTTTGTTTTTTGCCATGGATTTGCCTTTCGTCTTCCTCATCCACTAATCATTGCCGTCGGGAAGGTTGCCATCATCAACAAATGATGCTAGAGAAAAAAGTGAGTTGAAGAGGAGCCGTGAGTGATTTTGCCCATGCGAACCCTCCCCTACTGTGTCATCGTGCGAGTTACATGCTTCCACGTGCACTCGCATTTGTCCTCACCTACCCGTGGAATCTCTTTTCTGAACGCAGGCCTGGCCAAAAATTTGGGCTTTTGCCCGTCGTTATGCGAGCGCTGCTCATACGTGTGGACTGTCTCTCCAGCATAGAGTGAGTCGTGACCCCTTCCAAAGGTTTTATGTGGCCCACGTGCTCTCTGCCTGGAGCACGCATTCAGGCTCGGAGATAATTTATGGCCGACACTTTGTGCATCAAGATGGTGCCCACTCTACCTGAGGCCTTTTGGCATCCAGAGAAATAGTTTCTCACACGTAGAGCACGGAGCTCTCTCAAAGCACTTTCCATAGAGTGGCTTCAAAGCCATACATTGGTTTCAATTTCGGTTATTTGGAAAGCTTGGAGTTTGCTCCTTACATTCAATGACCTTATTTCAAGCATAGTTTTGAAGCATCAACTCTTGGAGGAGTATTGGCACACTATTTCAAAGAAGGATGGATCATCTTCAGCACTTGCTTACACCTGGAAGTTATTATTTGAACCTCAAGATAAGTCTCTTGTCAATTTATATGCATTTTTGTTCTCTTTTTGCATCGTATTACCTACAAGACATGCAAGTTTTGCATCATACCTAGAGTATATGCATAGTTTAGACATGGTTTGTCTTGTATGGTGCATGTATTTTTCTTGCAGGGACAGCTAAGTATTCTCTTGTAGGTTAGCGAGGAGAAAACTCTAAAATTGTCAGGGTATGTAATCCCCTTTCGGTCTATTTGTAGATAGATTGTACTTGTTGGCACCATTATCATGGAAAATTGCTTGTCATAATTCTTTCAGTTTCAAAATTGCACTGTTATGCTGTCAAAATTTTTACCAAATTAGTATGCATATGCATTCAAGTATAAATTCATGGTTAAAAAATCGACTGCGAGCATCTCTACCATCCCAACAAATTTGCTCTACAATAGGTGAAACAAGAACTGCATCACGAACAGGATTCTACAGAATATCACCATCTTTGATGCCATCAACATAAGCTTCAACACTTGTATTTGTAGGCATAATAGGACATCTTTCAGCACCTTGCACAATTTTCTATAATCCTTTTGCGATAATACATGATGCATCATATGAGCCCATAATGGGTAATTCGTACCATCCAAGTTATCCTCAACAACCAACATACGGAACAAATCACTACTTCCATCCATGGCCACTCACTAAAATACCATGATGCAGAAAATTGATTGTATCTCAAAAAGTTGAACAGGACTACCCTATCGAGCTCTGCTAAACCTATAGTAGACTTCGAAAGCTTATACTGGCAAACCAAATCCTGATTATATCTTTGGCACAAAAAGATGAAATAGCCTACACAAGTGCTACAATAGTGGGTTCGGAGGCCGAAATGAGCTCAGATCCCGATTTCGGCACCACAAGGTGAAGCTGTTTTGTTCTCCTATTCACCTTGAGTATGCTCACCAAATTTCGTGCGATTCTAAGACTGCGATGAGAGGGGTGTCGACGATGCCCTAGATGAAGCAACGACATGCTCTGATACCAATTGTTGGAGCTAGATGTCTATGAAAGCACGCGAATAGCACAAGGAAGAAGAAGAATCTTGGAGCACAACGCACAATACTAAATGTATTACCACTAGAATGCACAAAGATAAGTAACCCATTAGGGCGATAGACGTACATACAAGCCGGAAAATAAAACCTCCTAAAGAGGGAAAAAAGTGCCTCGGCGGTCCTAGTGTGTTCACACACATCACTACTTAAATATTGTTACACTTATGTGTTCCTCGAGTAGCTTTGATGTGAACCTTTTCCCTATACATGTGCAATTTTTACTCTAGTGCTTGCTAGAGGATTTTTCCCATGTTACCACATACATGATTCACTCATATGTGGTGGTGCTTTGTACTTAGGGATATTATACAGCTCTTACTTAAGTTCAATTCAGTGTCAATAGGGAGAGCTATTCTAGCCATCCGTTTTCTCTTTGTATCTTGCTACATTTGTGCTCCTTGTGGTGCTTCTCGTGTGCTTCTCGTGTGTCTCTCGCACTTCTACACACACCCAACAGTGGTATCAGAGCAAGTTGAGCTCTTTCTCAAGTTTTGGTTTTTTGCATTGTAGCGCATGCATATTTTTAACAGTGCAAATTGACTTCAGAGCATAGAACAATGAATTTCAGCAACCAAGAAGCATTCAAAGCCATTCATGCAATCAAAATTGCCATCAGAGTGATGGTTTGTGAGCTAAAATTTCAGCCCACACATGATGTACATGTTGATGATGTATTGCATAATGAATGCATGTTTATCAAGAGTGCACAAACTATGCCAAAGTGGCTGAAACAAACTTTGCATGACAACAAATTGAGTGCACCTCTACTTGGTAGAATAAGATCAAGCTCTCACCATGCATCAAGTAACTTTGTGTATTATTCTCTTATTGCAACATGTAATGAAGAGCCACTTTCTTTTGAAGATGCATGTGACGATCCACAATGGATGAGTGTTATGCAGTCAAAATTGGATTCCATACATAGGAATGATACATGAAAGTTATGTGAATTGCCAAAAGGAAAGAATGCCATTGGTATAAAGTGGGTTTACAAGATTAAGTCTCATGGTATCATTGATCACTACAAAGCTAGATTGGTTGCCAAAGGATATGCGCAACAATATGGCATTGACTATGAGGAAACTTTTGCACCTACTTCACACATGACTAACATTCATACCATGGTTGCATTGGCTGCCCATCGAGCTTCGAAAGTCAATCGGTTGGACATAAAAACAACCTTCTTGAATGGTGATTTGCAAGAAGAGGTCTATGTGAAGCAACCTCTTGGATTTGCGATGAAAGGGAAAGAGCATATGGTTTGTCGCTTGCATAAAGCCTTGTATGGTCTCAAGCAAGCTCACATGCATGGTATGACAAAACCCATAAGCACTTGATTGCTCTTGGCTTCACATGTAGTCCAATTGAAAGCACACTCTATGTATGCAAAAATGGGGCTGATCTTACAGTGCTTGTTCTTTATGTCGATGACATACTCTTGACTGGGTCATGTGATGCAAAACTTGACATTCTTATGGCTAATTTGCAACATACTTCTGATGCCACTTATCTTGGTCTTTTGAGCTACTATCTTGGCATCTAGTTTGTATCCGTTGAAGGGGGAATTGTTATGCATCAAGCAAAGTATGTTGATAAACTACTTCAGCATTTTGACTTTGAGGATTGTAAGCCAGTTTCCACACGGGTTGAGACAGAATTTAGATTCTTAGTTGAGGATTCTAGTGATGCATTTGGCACTTCTCTTTATCTGTAAACTGTGGGATATATGCATGCAACACAAGGCCGGATATACAATATGCAGTTTCCCAGTTGAGTCAATTCATGCATAGCCCTGACACTAAGCATTGGCAAGTGATAAAACGTGTGTTTAGATATCTTAGAGGCACTTTGAGCTTAGGTCTCTTTTATGGAAGAGATATTCAACCATGCTTGCATGTTTTTATAGATAGTGATTCGACTGGTTGTTATGATACTCGCATGTCCATTAGTGGTAATTGCTTTTTCCTTGGAGACTCATGCATATCTTCGTTCAGTAAGAAGTAACCTACAGTGGCAACATCGAGTTGTGAAGCTTAGTACATGGCAGTTTTCATAGCTGCAGTGGAGTGTATATGACTAAGATGCCTATTGATGGATCTTTGCATGGAGATTGATGTTGCTATGCATATTCTCACTGATAGTTAGAGTGCTTTGGCTGTTGCACGAAACCCAATGTTTCATGCACAGAACAAACATATTGAGGTCTCCCCCTGTGCCTCTCTCTCTTTGGAAGCCACCATAGCCCACTCTTGCCAAACTAAATGATAACCACATGAAATCTATATGAAATGAAGACTTTTACAATGTTTGAAATAAGGTCAAAGTGGAACATGTAGTCCTTCTAAACTGAACAAAAAGTTGGTCCAAATATCTAGTTTCGTTCTCAACCATCAATATAAATCCCCCTATAGAAGATCTTATGATTGGCAAGGGCTTTGTTTTAAGAAGAAATAGTATCATGATCAAGCATGTGAAACAAAGAAAAACATCCTTAATTCTCCTTGAAAGCTATCAATCCCTCAATTAATAAATAAGGTTACACTACCAAACACAATGGAAAAATGGAGAAGAAAAAATATGGGGCTATAAGGAATCAAAACAATTACTTTACAAGAGAGGATATACATGGAAAGGACAAGATAATTGGATATACATGGATAAAGAAAAGTGTGAACAATTGAGATTCAATCCTACATTGTAAGCAATCTTAGGAAAAGCTCTACGCTCCTATTTCTAGAATATTCCGTAATTTTTTTTCCAGAACGAGTCAAGTGTATGAAAGGAAACTTGAGTGTTTACACATCCTTAAGGTATCTCTAATTCCAGCAAGCAGAAAAGGATCTTTTTAGCTATGCTTTGATCTCCACTATACTTACCATACAAAACCGCTTTTTCTATAAAATGCTCATGTCGCTGGGAAGAAAGGCAGCAGCTACATGCTTAAACATTAAGACTTTTTCCCACTATCTAACGCTATGAGCGTTCATCATCAACACACCTCATTTGAGTGAGACAGTCGCTCTTTGGGTTTTAGGGGAAAAAAAAATAATGCAAAACTGAGTACTGCAGACGAATTTTGAAAGTACTGTGACGACTCGCAGGAGGGTTTTAACATTTCGTGCTCTTCTGTGACGGGCCTCGCCATGTCCGCGGGATGACAGGGAAACCATCAGTGTAGTATTTTTTTTTCAATCCAAACTTGCGATTTCTTATTCAATCAGACATGGGAAGGCTCATAATTCGGAATGCGGGTAGAAAGGCTCGATTGGCGTTTACTTCGGCTGCCCGCAGGGTCTCATCGTCCCCTCCTTTGTGCGGGTCATATGCTGATCGGGAAAATCCTGTTCTTTTTCCTGGCGGCGGATGGAATTTTCAATCCTCAGTTAACAGCTTCTTTTCGAGTGCTGAACCTGCTGGCGGTGGTTAGTGATTATATTGTAGATGCTTATAACTTTTAGCATATCCTAATTTTGGGGAAGACCTTAAAGCCACGGCAAATATCAAATTAATCAATGTCCAAAATTGGAAATTACTGTTCGCCTTTTTTCTTGTCAAGTGCATTCATAGATTGATTTGGATAATGCGTTCTCTAGGTCGAGACTCTAGTCAGTCCTTATCTGAACTCTTAGCTGTAGACATCTGTGAAGCAAGTCGCTTGATCCACACAGGCCTCTGAATTAGTTTTGCTTACGTTTTTCTTTTCATTTTGGTAATCTGCTGGCTGATTCTATTTATGAACATGCCTTCTAGCTTCGTGGCTTTGGATTTAGGATTTTTAGCATTTGATAAGGTGACAAGAGCATAGTAACATTCTCACCTATTGATGTGTTGTAACATGTCTATGCAGATGGCAAAGTACTGCAATTGTCACCTGGTGAAGCTCACTATAAGGTAGGTATTCTGATGCATTCAATTATGAGCTTCTGATCCATAACGAGTTTCTTCTCCATTGTTATCCCCCATAAACATTCATTCAAAGGCTTTATGGACATGATTGTGCATCCAAATCATGTGCTGTCTGTATTTATGATGCGAAGTTTTATTCATGTACACTGCAAAACAATTATATAAAGTCTTTTTTTCTTTTCTTTCCCCTTTTTCCGTCCCCACCTAAACAAATCGATCAATGGATTGGCCCCAATGTTGCTCTTTAGCAGATGATATTTTTTTTTCAAGTTACACTTTTTCTTTTCCTTCATTGTCATAGTGGCATTCAAGCTTTCGTCTTTTGTCTGGTCATGCTTTTTATGTATTCTCTTGATTTTTGCTGTAGACACTCTTGCAGTGTCAAGCAAATTCAAATCCGGTGTCTAATCTAGTGGTCATGTGATGACTAACTCAAAAACTTCTACATAAATATTATTACAATTCATAGAAGCAGAGTGCATGCTCTTCCCTTTGACTTATGTAACCCCCTGTGAACAGCTTAGTTAATTGACGAGCCTCAATATTGCTTTTTTGTAATTTCTCCTTTTCCCATCTGTAGATCTTGTTTCATATAATATTTACACCTTATACATTTCCTTTATTTTTTGCTATTCTATATGCTCAACAATATCCCATTTACAGGCTCAGAAGAATTCTCACCTGATTTTCAAGCCTTTAGGAGTGAGGATAGGCCCTCAGGAACATCCCATTTTGTATATGAGAGACATGCAGATGTACAGCACATCAGCAGTTGCAGGCATAAGTACTAGTGAGATAATTGGACCAAGTGACACATCAACGGAAACTGAAAGGGGAACTGATGCAGCAGAAGTTGAACCAGTGGCAGTAGAGTCTAAGTTGAGGTAAGGGAATGTTCATGTTCAATTATAAGAATATCTGTTGTAGGGGAGAGCTGCTCTGATTTTATTTAACAATTTGGATTAACTCATAATTTGCAATGCAGTTTTAATCCCGAGCATCACAAAATTGGTTATGCTGGTGTGTTTGGGAATTTTCGAAGGCTAATAGAAGAGGAAGATTGGGAGGGGGCCCATGCAGCACATGCAGATATAATGTCAAAAGGGATGCGTGTAAATAGTAATGTCTGGGCCCTTGTAATACAGCATGTTATTGCCAAAAAGGGGTTAGATTCGGCCCGGCATGTCTGGAAGCTGGTCCAAGAAACTAACTTTCAGCCTAATGCCTTTGTTGGCAGCCACGTAATTCGAATGTTTAACCTTCTAGGCAGTGTTGATGAAGCAAATGAAGTCTTTTCACAGTTGACGAGACCGAACATATATACATGGAATGCAATAATTTCAGCCAATGCTAAGCATGGACAGGGCGACCTTGCTATCAAATTGTACCATCAAATGGTGGAAGTCCATGGTGAACCTGATGACTTTGTATTTGTTAGTGTGCTGAAGGGCTGTGTTGGTGCCGGAGCTTTAGATGAGGCTAAGGTTGTCCACCACCATGTGACACGGACAGAGTATGAGCCTGAGGCTATGGTAACTAGTGCCTTGCTTGACACATATGCAAAATGTGGAACTCTTGAGGATGTTAAGAGGGAATTCGAATTGTCTTCAAAGCAAGATCCTATTGCATGGAGTGCAGCAATAGCAGCTTATGCACAACGAGGTCGTCCACAAGAAGCATTCAAACTGTATCAACAAATGATTCAGGCTAATGTGAAACCAAACAACATTACGTTCATGGGTGTTCTAAAAGCTTGTGCCAAGGTAGGGGCTCTTCAGCAGGGAAAGACTATCCATGGCCATATTATTAAATGTAAACTGGATAAAGATGTTCTAATTGAGAGCAATCTGATTGATATGTATGCTCAGTGTAACAGTCTGGTAGATGCAATTGAAGTTTATGAGAAATCTGCCAAAAAGGAGGTTGTAGTTTGGAACTCCATGATATCTGCATATGCACACTTTGGAAGGCTACATGATGCCGTTGAAGTCTATGAGAATATGGTGAAGAAATCAATGGAAGTCAATGGTCCCTCTTATATTGCTCTCCAGAAAGCTTGTATTAGTCAGTATGCTTTGGATCAAGGTAGGGAATTCCACAAAACAAGTGATTACTGGGATTATTTCGATAAACCTGAAGTTGGGGCTGCTATAATAGAGATGTATGCGAAGTGTGGTGGCAGTCTTGATGAAGCACATGCTGTTTTTAAGAAACTGCCAAAGGGTGATTCCCTACCATGGTGTGCACTCATTGCAGCGCATACTCATCAAGGTGACGGAATTGGGGCACTGAAACTTTTCAAACAAATGCAACAGGATGGTATCTGCCCTGATGCAAATATATTTGGAGCTGCATTAAATGCTGCTTCGCTTATGACAGACCTAAGTGAGGGTAAGCTTATCCACGAACAAGTGAAAGATAAGGGACTAGAGTCTGAACCAATCGTTTCTAGGGCTCTTATTGATATGTACACAAAGTTCAAGAGTTTTGGTGAAGCTAAGCAAATTTTTGATACTGTGCAGAACAATGAGGCTGTAGAAGCATTGATGGCAGGCTTTGCTCGGTATGGCTGCTCTAAAGAAGCACTGAATTTTTATGAAGAGCTTAAGGTAGCTGACATAGAGTTGTCCAATAGTGTCTATGCAAGCCTTTTGAAAGCTTGTCAAGGAGGCTCATCTTTGGAGAGTGGGATCGCTATCCATGATCATATCAAAGGAAGAGGCCTGGTCACAGATCCATTTGTCTGCAGTGCACTGATTAACATGTATTCGGAGTTTGGTGAGCTAGAACAGGCGTGTATGGTGTTTGACAGCGTGAAGCCGAATTTGTTTACAGGGAATGCTATGTTACATGCACTTGTTAAGCATGATCAGCATGAAGCGGCTTTTCATCTTTTCCATGAAATGCAGCAGGAGGGATTGGACGTGAATGAAGCCACTCTTCTTCCTCTGCTCAAAGCATGTACTAAGACAGGTTGCTTGAATCATGGAAAACATCTTCATGCTCTTATTATTGAAAGGGATCTGGAAGCAAATCAAGTGCTTGCAAGGGCTCTTATTGGAATGTATTCAAAGCTTGAAGGGATAGAAGAGGCACGAAACCACTTCAAGAAGATGCCAGTGCAGGATCCTGCAACCTGGAAATTTTGGCTTGATATTGTTGCTCATAAAAAAGGCTTCTCTTCAGCTCTCGAGTGTCTTCAGGATGTGAAGGAGAAAGAAAAGCCACATGTTGCAATCTTTGATCCTCTTCTAGCAGCGTGTAGTGAGGAGGCTCTTGTTGATGAAGGCTATGCACTATTGAAGATGATGAAGGATAAGTATGATGTCACACCTACAGCAAGTCAGTATGCACAGTTTGTTGCTTTGCTTGAGCACATGGGAAGGTTCAATGAAGCAGCCAAGCTTATTGAAGGTTTATCTTTACCCAACAATGTGGATAGCTGGGCTTCTTTTCTAGTTAGTTACAGGCAACATGCAAGTTTAGGAAATCCTCATGCTTTCAATGATGATGATATCCTGTCTGATGTTTACATAAATGAACGCTCACGTGCTGAAGCTACCAAATTGCATGTTTTGCATAGAGCTCTAGAGGCTTGGAAAAATCCTGGTGTTGCTGTTATTGAGGAACAAACTGAAGTCATCCTTGCACACAGAGCTGAGCTCACTGCAAAAATAGAAAAAATGAAGATGTATTTCAAGGATGGGCGCAGACTGATCAAACGCAGTCCAAACTCTGATAAAGCTAAAGAAGAGGCCTTATGTGGTCACTGCGAAAAACTTGCTATTGCATTTGGTCTTTTGAATACACCCCCTGGTACTACTCTTCGTGTTTCAAAGAACTTGAGAGTGTGTGCAGATTGCCACAATGCAACTAAGATTATATCAAAAATTGAAAAGCGTGACATCATCATTAGAGATGCCTACCGGATCCATCATTTTAAAGCTGGTGAATGCTCATGTAATGATTTTTACTAAGGAAAGTGGAACATGGCTACTGCTATATGAGCTGGGATTGGCATTGCTTCAATGCACTTTGATGATCCCAGACTATCATTAGGTTAGGTGTAAGCCTTTTCTGGGCTGCAATCATCTTATCCCTTTGCAACAAGTATTGTCAATTTTGAAGGGCATGTAATTGAGATGACTAGCCTGCATCTGGTGTAAATTTGTCTAATAAAGCACAGAGAATTAAATTTGTCTAACAAAGCACAGAGAATATTTCTGTATACATTTTTCAGTGACCGAATGGGTTCTTTATTTCAGTCTAGACAAACTTCTTAAGTCGTTTTTTTTTTCTTTTGATGATCTTTAAAGTGTGGCCATGTTTATCTTCAGCAATGCCATAAGTTCTACATATGGACCTGTTGTGTTATAGTGTGAAATATATGCATACATGTACTGGAGTTCTTGTGTGAGTGCATTTGCATGCACACTGCATGTAGGATTTTAGTAGATGCTGGAAGTGTTACACGATCTTATGAATCCAAAAACTTAGGTCTTGTGTCTTTTCGGCAGTTTGAGTTCAAAACAATATTCGTGGCTTGCTTTCATCAAGGGAGGAACCCCCAAAACCTCTGAGCTTCTCAGAGTTAGCAGTACAAGGCAAGAATAGGAGTTTCAAGAGCAGTAAGGGTTGACAATCTATGTTTGAAATTTGATACTTGGAGCAAAGATGCTTAACTAATTTTGGGTTGTCCAAAAAAAAAATTGAGCAAAGGTTTTTGCCAAGGTCCAACATTGGCCTAGGAGGTGAAGCACTGTTGAAGCAGGACATTGTCCAAAAAAATGTTCTAAACACTTGCTTTAAAGAATTGAAGAAGATTAAATGAGATCTCTTGACGCTAGGAATCCACCTTGGAGGGTTCAAAGATGACCGTTTCTTCACATGGTCCAACTTGTTGAGCTGACATGGTTTGCAAATTGTGTGCCTTGACAAGTGCTGTGTTGATGAAGATTAACGATCACTTTGGTTCATCTTGTCTTAAGCTTTCCAAAGTGAAATCACCAAACTATGATCATTTATGGATCAGTTTCAATGGATCAAAGTAATAAGGGATCGGTTTTTCCACATTGGGGTACCTTCAAGAAAAAAAATATATTTCTAAATAAGTTAAACCCAAGGCTCATTTGAGTTTAACCATGCCTTGACCATCCACTTGGCAGCAAGTTTGTCTACAAAAGTGGACATGTTGAGAATTCTCAATCCATCTATATCCTTGGATAGAACATAGATGTCCCATTCAATCTTGGGGATATCCCTTCTATTGGATCCTTTGTACATAGGAAGTTCCCACAAGTTGAATCTAACTTGAGCAACTCTTTATTGTTGTGTATCCAACAAAAAAGGAAGTAATTGATGATAGGAATAATAAATGTGTTGATGAACATGATTTTACTAACCACATCAAGTTGCATGCCCTTCTAGTAGTGGAGCTTGGTTTCTAGCTTGTTGAGTGCTTAGTTCCAACATTGACTCAAGAAAAGCTAGAAACCCATGGGAATACCCAAAAGCCTAGAAATTTGGCCCATGGCAATGTCCTCACATCCTTGGTCAAGAATGAATTGCAAGGGAAACTCAACAAGAGACTTAACGACAGTCCTATGGTTAATTTTAGAACTTAACGCACTATAGAAAGTTTCCAAACACTCAAAGGAGTTGGGACTTTCTTGGTCATTGAAAAGAAAAGTATTGGTGTCATAGTCAATCCACATTGTTGGATAAGATAGCACCCTTGATGGTGCCCAAATAAACCCACTCCTCCACTAGGAAATCGAGGTCATTTATAGCAATATTAAAGAGGGGGTAAAGAGGCACCTTGTCTAATCAAATGTTTGAGTGGAGAAAAAAGGAACAAAATCTTACGAATGATATTGTTCCATGTTGAAGCATTACTTCAAAGGATGGAGACCATCTTTATGAATTTATTACAGAACCCCAAGTCCTC
Source organism: Ceratopteris richardii (assembly GCA_020310875.1). Classification (NCBI taxonomy): domain Eukaryota; kingdom Viridiplantae; phylum Streptophyta; class Polypodiopsida; order Polypodiales; family Pteridaceae; genus Ceratopteris; species Ceratopteris richardii. The sequence continues at coordinate 5,332,889 of CM035420.1, forward strand.
AAAGGATCAAACAATGAAGCATCATTCTAGCCTATCATAATTTTTGCCCAAATCAATCTTCAAGAGGAGGCCTTGCCCAAATTCTTTGGCAAGCTACAAGCATTCCCAAACATGTGTTATGGCTTCATGATAGTGTTTATATATTTAGTAGTGATGTGTGTGAACACACTAGGACGGCCAGGGCACTTTTTTCCCTCTTTAGGAGGTTTTTTTCCCCCGACTTGTATATATGCCCATAGCCCTAATGGGTTACTTATCTTTGTACATTCTAGTGGTAATACATTCAGTATTGTGTGTTGTGCTCCAAGCTTCTTTTTCTTGTGCTGTTCGCATGCTTCTGCAGATGTTTAACTCCAATAGTTGGTATCAGAGCATGTCGCCGTTTCATCTAGGGCATCGTCGATACCCTCCGGTCACAATCTCAGATTCGTACGAAAATTGGTACATCTGAGCTCGTTTCGGCCTCCGAACGCACTGTCACAATGCTTGTGCATGCAATTTCATCTTTTTGTGCTAAAGACATATACAAGTTTTTGTTCATCAGTATAACCGTCTCAAAGTCTGCTACAGGTTTAGCAGAACTCAATAGGGTAGTTATGTTCAACTTTTTGAGATACATTCATTTTTTTGCATCAGGGTATTTTAGTCACTGGCCATGGTTGAAAGCAGTGATGTATTTTGTATGTCGGCTATTGAGGATAAGTTGGATGGTACAAATTACCCATTGTGGGCTTATATGATGCATCATGTATTGGTCGCAAAAGGACTGTGGAATATTGTTGAAAAATGTCCTATTACACCTACAAATACAGGTATTGAAGCTGATGTAGATGGCGTCAAAGATGGTGATATTCTGCAGATTCCTATTTGTGCTTCAATTCCTATTGCACCTACTCCAGAGCAAATTTGTTGGGATGGCAGAGATGCTCAAGCACATGCATTGATAGCCTTGTCTATCAAACGTGCCATTATTCCTCACATTCGCTCTTGCAGAACAGCTAATGGCACATTGTACCAGGCTAAGAATGAGGCTTGTGTTGCTTACCTCCGAAAACAGTTGGAGAGTGAATATAATAATGAAGGTGATTCTATGTACAATTTTCTAACAAAGATCAAAGATTTGAAGGAACAATTAATTTTTGCTGATGAAGTCTTGTCTGACAGATCACTTGTGCACACTGTTCTGAATGGTCTTCCTGATGTTACATTTATGTGTTCCTCGAGTAGCTTTGATGTGAACCTTTTCCCTATACATGGGCACTTTTTACTCTAGTGCTGGCTAGAGGTTTTTTCCCCATGTTACCACATACTTGATACTCTCATATGTGGTGGTACTTTGTACTTAGGGATATTATTCAGCTCACACTTCAGTTCAGTTCATCGATCAATAGAGAGAGCTATTCCAACCATCGTCTTCTCCGTGTGTCTTGCTGCGTTTGTGCTCCTTGTGTGTGCTTCTTGTGTGTCTCTCGCACTTCTACACACACTCAACAGTGGTATCAGAGCAGTTTCAGCTTCTTCTCAAGTTTCGGTTTTTCGCGTCGCGGCGCGCGCGCACTTTAACAGTGCAAATCGACTTCGGAGCATAGAAGTGTGAATTTCAACAGCCCGAAAACATTTCCAGCAGGTGCGCTGGGGTTTCACCCCCATTTCGAAGCCATTTGTGCAGTCAGAATCACCATCAGAGTGACGGTTTGTGAGCTGAAATTTCAGCACTCATTTCAGCTTTCATCGAAGTGAAGATTTTGTCACATTCTTGTTCCTCAGTGAAATGGCGGGCAACAATGACTTGTTTGGCATGCTTCAAGCTGAAGATAAGCTTGATGGGACCAACTATCTGATGTGGTCTTACATGATGAAGCACGTTCTTGTTGCAAAACAACTTTGGAACATAGTGGCAGATGTAGATCGAAGGCCGGCAGGTGCTTCTACTTCACAGTCTATTGTCACAGATGGAGCTTCTTCTTCGAGTACAGTGGTTTCTCCTTCTCCACCTACACAGGAGCAGCTTAGATGGGATGGAAAAGATGCTCAAGCTCATGCTTTGATTGCGCTTTCAGTGAAGCGTCATATAGTTCCACACATTCGATCATGTTCTACATCACGACAGGCATGGGACACTCTTACTTCTTTGTATGCCGTGCGTAATGAAGCACGTGTTGCATACTTGAGGAAGCAACTTGAGGATGTATGTATGGCTGAAAATGAGTCAGTGGATGTGTATGTGACACGCATCAAGGACTTGAAAGAGCAATTGACAAACATAGATGAGATCATTCCGGATGCATCACTCATTTCTACATTGTTGAAATGATTACCAGAATCTTTTCAAAGATTTGCTACTACACTTCGTTTGGTTGCAAAAGGAAATCCTAATATGTATGCATTTGATGAGGTTGTGTCTCTTCTTTTGCAAGAAGAGCAATCTAGAGTGAATAGGAGTGCTTTGATTGAAGGAACGCAAGCACTTGCTATCTCACAAAAGGGGAAAAGCAAGTATGGTTCAGCTTTTGGTTCATCAAAACCAAAGCCTCAAGCTTCCTCTTCCACTCATTCCTCTAATGATGGTGATTTGCAAAAGAAGAAGAGATGCAAATATTGCCGGAAGGCTGGTCATACTATTGATGAGTGTAGAAAGCTTGCTAAACGCAATGAAAAGAAGAAGGAATCGGGCATGTCTATTGCTGAAAATTCAGCAAATGCAAAGAATGATGAAGCTAACATGGCTCAAGATTTTTGGGCATGTGTTGTTACATGTCATTATGATGTTTCTTTACATTCTAAATGTATGGTTGTGAGTGAGGCTGATTCGGATTGGTTCTTTGATAGTGGTGCTTCAAAGCACATAACATCATGCAAAAGATTTTTTGCCTATTTGAAAGATGCACCTAAAGGAGGACATGTGGTGTGTGCAAACAATGCCTCTTATCCTATCATTGGAGTAGGAGAAATTGAGCTTACGGTTGCAAATGGAGGTGTGATTCTCTTGAAAAATGCATTGTATGTGTCCGGTATCAAGAAGAACTTAATTTCAGTTCCGTTGATTGCCAAAGCTGGACTTCATGTACACTTTGTTGATGATAAGTGTATGGTTCATGATTTCAGCAATGGCGATGTTATCGTGATGTCCGGTACATTATGTAATGGTTTGTATCGCATGGATACATACAAGAGGGCTGCCTAGAATGCCTTAGTTGCTCATACTTCTTCCATGGCTGAAATGGAGCTTTGGCATGCTCGTTTTGGTCATTTAAACTTCAATAGTTTGCTCTACTTGCAAAAGAAGGAAATGGTTATTGGCTTGCCTACACTTGAGTCCATTGAAAAGTATGCATTTGAAGGTTGCATTCTTGGAAAAATGCATCGTGCTTCTTTTCCAAAAGATAGTCACACACACACTACAAGAAAATTGCAACTTGTTCATAGTGATGTATGTGGTCCCGTCAAGACTCCATCTTTTGGGAAGCATGTATATTTTGTTACCTTCATTGATGATGCTACTCGCCATACATGGGTGTATCCTATGAAAGCAAAGAATGAGGTATTTTCTTGCTTCAAAGCATTTTAGCTATGGCTGAAAATTTTTCTTCACAAAAGCTTTTGACTCTACGCACGGATCGTGGTGGTGAATACATGTCACATGAGTTTAGTGCTTTTCTTCGTGAAAGAGGTATTTCACACCAATGTACGGTGCCATATACACCTCAACAAAATGGTGTTGCCGAGCGTAAAAATAGAACTCTACTTGAAATGGCACGATGTATGGTTAAAGGAAAGCATCTTCCTCATAAATTTTGGATGGAAGCGGTCATGTGTGCAAATTATGTGTTGAATCGCTGCCCTACAAAAGCATTGAGAGTCATCACTCCTTATGAGGCTTGGAATGGTCATAAGCCTATGGTTAGTCATATGCGTGTGTTTGGTTGTTTGGCATATGCTCTTGTGCCATCACAACAACGTCACAAACTTGATGTCAAGGCAAAGAAATGTATATTTGTTGGTTATAGTGCTGAAAGTAAGGGATATCGGTTGTACCATCCATTGACAAACACAATTATTGTGAGTCGAGATGTGGTATTTGCTGAAAATTCAGTTTTCCCTCTACTTGAATGCAAAAAACTACCAACAGTTAGCTCACAAGATGTGTTCGATACACTCATGCCTTTATTCCAAAATGGTGCGCTTGACTATGGCCATGTAGACCAGCCAACTGAGGTTCAAAGGGCTGAAAAATTCAGCCAAATAGGGCTGAAAATGCAGAGAATTTCCAGCCAAACATGGCTGAAAAAATTCAGCAAAAAATTGCCAAAACTCTTGGAATTTTTCAGCCACATATGGCTGAACATTTGCGTCCAAATATGGCTGAAACTGAGCACGAAATTCAGCCCACGCATGATGTACATATTGAAGATGTTTTACATAATGAACGCATGTCTATCAAGAGTGCACAATCTATTCCAAAGTGGCTGAAACAAACTTTGCAGGACAACAAATTGAGTGCACCTTTACTTGGTAGAACAAGATCAAGCTCTCACCATGCATCAAGTAATTTTGTGGATTATTCTCTTATTGCTACAACATGTAATGAAGAGCCACTTTCTTTTGAAGATGCATGTGACGATCCACAATGGATGAGTGCTATGCAATCAGAAATGGATTCCATACATAGGAATGGTACTTGGGAGTTATGTGAATTGCCAAAAGGAAAGAATGCCATTGGTACAAAGTGGGTTTATAAGATTAAGAGAAAATCTGATGGTAGCATTGATCGCTACAAAGCTAGATTGGTTGCCAAAGGATATGTGCAACAATATGGCATTGACTATGAGGAAACTTTTGCACCTACTTCACGCATGACTACCATTCGTACCGTGGCTGCCCATCGAGGTTGGAAAGTGCATCAATTGGACATAAAAACAACCTTCTTGAATGGAGATTTGCAAGAAGAGGTCTATGTGAAGCAACCTCCTGGATTTGCTATGAAAGGGAAAGAGCATATGGTTTGTCGCTTGCATAAAGCCTTGTATGGTCTCAAGCAAGCTCCACGTGCATGGTATGACAAAATACATAAGCACTTGATTGCTCTTGGCTTCACATGTAGTCCGATTGAAAGCACACTCTATGTATGCAAAAATGGGGCTGATCTTATAGTGCTTGTTCTTTATGTCGATGACATACTCTTGACTGGGTCATGTGCTGCAAAACTTGACATTCTTATGGCTGATTTGCAGCATACTTTTGATGTCACTTATCTTGGTCTTTTGAGCTACTGTCTTGGCATCCAGTTTGTATCCGTTGAGGGGGGAATTGTTATGCATCAAGCAAAGTATGTTGAAAAACTACTTCAACGTTTTGACTTTGAGGATTGTAAGCCAGTTTCCACACCAGTTGAGACAGGATTCAGGTTCTCAGTTGAGGATTCCAGTGATGCATTTGACACTTCTCTTTATCAGCAAGCTGTGGGATGTCTTATATATGCATGCAACACAAGGCCGGATATACAGTATGCAGTTTCCGAGTTGAGTCGATTCATGCATAGCCCTGACACTAAGCATTGGCAAGCGGTGAAACGTGTGTTTAGATATCTTCGAGGCACTTTGAGCTTAGGTCTCTTTTATGGCAGAGATGTTCAGCCATGCTTGCATGCTTTTACAGATAGTGATTGGGCTGGTTGTTATGATACTCGCGTGTCCACTAGTGGTAATTGCTTTTTCATTGGAGACTCGTGCATATCTTGGTTGAGAAAGAAGAAACCTACACTGGCGACATCGAGTTGTGAAGCTGAGTACAGGGCAGTTTTCACAGCTATAGTGGAGTGTATATGGCTGAGATGCCTATTGATGGATCTTTGCATGGAGATTGATGTTGCTACACATATTCTCACAGATAGTCAGAGTGCTTTGGCTATTGCACGAAACCCAGTGTTTCATGCACGGACCAAACATATTGAGGTGCATTATCACTATGTGAGAGAGCAGCTTCATGCAGGAGATATTGATTTGGTATATGTGCCTACACAAGATAATGTGGCAGACATATTCACCAAAGCTCTTCCACGGGAAAAGTTTGAAGCTTTTCGCAAAGCTTTAGGCTTATTACCTTGTGGGGGCTGATCTGTCACTCCCTATATGTGTTCACATCATTCGCTCCAGGGGGGTTTGTTACATTTATGTGTTCCTCGAGTAGCTTTGATGTGAACCTTTTCCCTATACATGGGCACTTTTTACTCTAGTGCTGGCTAGAGGTTTTTTCCCCATGTTACCACATACTTGATACTCTCATAGGTGGTGGTACTTTGTACTTAGGGATATTATTCAGCTCACACTTCAGTTCAGTTCATCGATCAATAGAGAGAGCTATTCCAGCCATCGTCTTCTCCGTGTGTCTTGCTGCGTTTGTGCTCCTTGTGTTTGCTTCTTGTGTGTCTCTCGCACTTCTAAACACACCCAACACCTGATTCATATTAGAGTTTTGTTTCTACTCTTCATTTGATGATGAAAGGCAATCCAAATGCCTTAACATTTGAGGAGTTAGGTCAAAGATTTCGTTAGCATGGCCCAAGCAATTCACACAATCGACCCATTCAGTGTCAATTTTGATCACAATTCAGACACCAAAGGTGGGAATGTGAGGAAGCTAAGGAATATGATAAGAGGAAATAGGAGGTGAAATTAAAAGCACCGATGACTAATATGGTCTCATTGGAATACATTGAACTAGAAATTGCGGTAGTAACTCGATTGCAGAGTGAATATTCAAATGTATCGGACCCCTATATACCAAATCCAAAACATAGAAGCAACGATTAAAAACAAAAATAAGATGGGCTCAGGAATACCCGCCCCACTATGTTAATCCAAAAATGATTCCTTTTGAAGCAAGCGATAGAATTCAGCAGACTATTGGACGTCAAGTTGCGGAGTCTTCCTTGAATATTCAGGAACCCATTGATTCCAAAATTTTGGAATTCCAAACAAAGACAAACAATCAGAATATGAATGGGACACAGGTCAGACCTAATATACGCATAGATAACGAAGAATCTAGTGGATTATTGTAGGATTTGCATATTAAACTATCATTAAGAGCTTTGCTGGAGGTAGTACCTACCTTCTAGAAACATCTGTTACAACAACTTCAACCGACACAAATTACATAAGCAACTCCGGAACCAACAATTACAATCGTTAAGGACATTCCAGATAAGTTTGTAGATTATGTTGTACCAACTATTACAGTCTATCATCGTAATCGAGCTATTCCTAAGGTCTTAATTGATGGGGGGATCTAGCATTAACATATGTCTACAGTAACATGCCGACAAATGGGTTGGCATCAGCTCGAGCCAACTCCATTTTTTTTTCGAATGGCAGACCAGTCTCGCGTTCAACCGGTGGGCCTTATCAAAGATATTCCAATCCGGATTGCATAGGTTTTATTTAACATCACAGCTCTGATTTATTTCTGCAATGAAGTAATTATGTGAAGGAACGCAAACACATGTTTGTAAATACTTAGTATTCATAAATCCCTATTCTCGAATCCATAAACGTTGGGTAGACTTACTGTTGTGAAAATAACTTAACAGTAATTTAAGTGATAAACCCTAACAAAGCAATGGTCTCATAAAAATCAATGCCTCTTTCTTGTGCATAACCCTTTGCAACAAGCGTAGCCTTATACCTGTCAAATGTTCCATTAGGCTTATGCTTCAGCTTGTATACCCATTTAGTGCCAATGGCCTTCTTGCTAGGAGGCAAGTCACATAAAGACCATGTACCATTCTTCATTATAGCATCATATTCAGATTGCATAACAACCACCCAATTTTTTGAATTTTGTGCTTCATCAAATGAAGCAAGCTCATTCTCATCACAGAGACTAGGCGTAGCCATAGCATAGCAATCTGATACAAATGAGGCACTGTGAGAGCCGGAATGAGTACGATATGATAGAGGTGCATCTAATTTGCTGTCATGAAAAGTCTACACCAACCATTTTGGCATAGTTTTTGCCTCCTCAATATCTGCTCTCTCATCAACAAGTGCATCATGTAAGTCTGCATAAGAAATAGAATGATCTGCATCATCACATGAAACCTGTAAAGGCTAAAAAGTTGGCTCATTAGGACCAACACTAGACTGTCCACTTGTAAAAAGAGGTAGTAAATTATCATACATGTCTTTGGAGCTAACTGATGTCTCCTTAGTGCATGAAATTAATGGCTGAATAACGTCTTCCACAAAACAACATCACGGCTAAACAGATCGCATTTTGTCTACGGATGATATAGATGATAACCTTTGCTTTCAAAACTATACTCGACAAAAATTCATTTTACTGCTTTATTATCCAATTTTCTATGATATTGTTTAGGCACTAATACATATGCCATACAACCAAACATGCAAATGAGCAAAAGATGGCTTGCGACCATACCAAGCCTTATATGGAGTGATAGACTGCAATGCTTTAGTGGGACACCTGTTAAGTACATATGCTGCACACATAATAGCCTCAAGTGAGAAACTATGTGGTAAAGCCTGACTCTTGACCATACACCTCGCCATCTCCATGAGTGACTTGTTCTTCTGTTTAGCAACTCCATCTTGTTGAGGTGTATACGACACTGTACAATGATGTCTTATCCCTTGTTCAAATTGAAATGCATTAAAGTTGGAAGACATATTCCCCCCTCGATCAGAATGGAGGGTGCCCATTTTACATGCTCACAGATTTTTAGCCAAAACCAAAAAGTGTTTGAAGTACATAAACACTTTAGATTTTGCTTTCAATGGATATACCCATGCATGCCTTGTGTGTCGACACTTGAAAGTACTATGCCTACTAAGGCTCTAATGCTTGATTCTCTTTCCCACATGTAGTTGCTAGATTCTGGTGCTTCTTTCTATGTGACACCACATAGAGAATGGTTCTATACTTATGTAGGAAAAGGCTTGGTGACTCTTACTACTATGACATTGTCGGGATTGGAGATGTGGTTGTGTAGTTCATTGATGGTTTAAAATTTCCTATGCATAATGTACGCCATGTACCTCAGTTATCATGTAGTTTGATGTCAGTTGGTCAACTTGATGACCTTGGTCACAAGGTGTTTTTCTATGCTCAATCCTTTTGCATATCAAAGGGCAATATGGTTATTGCAAAAGGAAGCAAAGTTGGCCACTTTATCCTTTATTTGTATCATAGAAAGAACACGTTAGCTTTTACTGAACAACCTATGGCTTGTATTTGGCATGGCCATTTGGGTCACATATCTCATAGTGGAATGGAAAATCTTTCTCGTTCTGGATACTTGTGTTATCTTTCTCTGATTTTTAATTTTGTGAGCATTTCCAATATGGAAAGCAAACTAGGAATGTGCATAAAATGCACATTGACTCTTCAATTCAACCTTTATATCTCGTTCATACAGATGTGTGTGGTTCTGTGCCCACAAGATCATTATGTGGTTCTCTTTACTTCTCCATTTTCATAAATGATGCTACTAGAAAAGTCTAGGTATATCCTATTAATTCAAAGGATGAGCTATTCCCTATTTCTAGAAAATGGCTTGCTTTAGTTGAGATTGAAAAAGGAATGAAGATTAAGGATTTATGTTCAGATAATGGGGGTGAGTATACCTCACATGAATTTAGTCTTTCCTATTTGTCTAGAAGAATTTGTAGAGAGTTTATAGTTCCTTATACCCCAGTAGAAAATGGTGTAGCTGAAAGAATGAATAAAACTATTCATGATAGAATAGTTTCTATGTTGCATCAAGGCTTTTGGGTAGAAGCAGTACTGACCATAGTTCATGTGATTAATCTTGCATCTAGTACTTCCAAAGGCTTGAAAGTGGCACAATAGTTATGGATAGGGAAGCCATATATTATGATCATCTTCCAATTTTTAGGTGTGAAGCATATGTTCATATACCTAAGAATCTTAGATAAAAGCTGGACCATAAGTCAAAGAAATGCATTTTTCTTGGATATGGTTGAGAAGGACATTTTGGATATCACTTATGGGATCCTGGAGCACGATCAATGATAAGAAATAATGATGTTATTTTCAATGAGTCTAAGATGCATAAACAACCCATTAAGGAAGTTGAAGTGAGAAGAGTGATGTTTGAGGATACTAATCCTCTATTTCACATGCATAAAAACGTTGCACATAGGGATGGTCAAGGAAATGTCCAATCAGATCAGTCAGCAAATGTTCCTGTCCAACAATCATTGAGACGCTCTGTAAGTGTCTCACAGCCACCTAATAGATATGTTCTAGGTTTGTATTTTGTTATGCTAATAGATGCTAGTGAGCCTTCTTGCTACAAAGAGGCTATGAAGATAGAAGACCATGTCAAGTGGGAGAGTGCTATGAAGAGATCATTGTCTCTACACAAAGAAATGATCAGATGACAGCTTGATATGCTTGGTACTTCATGTTGATGATATGTTGATTGCTTGGAAGTCCTCCTATGACTTGTTAATTCTAAAAATAAGTTGAGTCAGACATTTGATATGAAGGATTTGGGGGTTTCCAAACATATTCCTGGCATGCACATTACTTGTGATAGGAGTAAAATATGCACATAATTGTCTCAAAGTGAGTACATATCCAAAGTACTTCATAGGTTCAATATGCAGGGTCGAAAGGCATTGCGTACACCTTTACACACATGTGAAATTGAGCAAGGACGATTGCCAGAAAACAGATGAGGAAAAGGAATTCATGACCCAAATTCCTTATTAGTCTACTGCTGGTAGTCTCATGTATGCTATGGTATCTATGAGACCAGACATTGCATTTGCAGTGGAAGTTGTAAACATATATATTTTATAATCTTGGCAAGAAGCATTGGGAAGCAGTCAAGATGATTTTGAGATATCTGAGTGGAACTAAAGAAAACTGTTTATGCTTAGATAGATGGAAAACATCCATTATTGTTCACACAGATTTTGATTATGCTGGTTGTGTAGAGAATTGTAAGTCTATATTAGGATACATTTTTCATTTTGCTGGAGGTGCTATCTCTTGGAGATCTCATCTTCAAGAATCTACAACTATTTCCACCACAAAAGCAAAGTATGTTGTAGTAAGTGAGGCATGTAAGGAATCATTGCCACTTTCTCATATTGCTTGTGATATGGTTCTACCTCAGCATGTACCTCATTTGCTGAGTGACACTCGTAGTACCATTGCATTGGCTAAGAATCTCATCTATCATGCAAAGACCAAGCACATTGTGGTGCAGTATCACTTCATTAGGGATTGCTTAGCTGCTAAGCCCATTATTCTTGAGAAGGTTCATACTTGAGATAATGCTCCAGATGCTTTGACTAAAGCTCTACCACAAGATAGCTTTTGACACTGTTGTCACTTGATGGGGGTTACTTGATTCATGATCTTACACAGTTACTCATATACTATGTCACATGAACATCAAGTGCATCAGGTGTGAGGTATAGTTTGCATACTTACACTCAGGTATTCTTTATCATTCTTTATTTTTCTCCCATGGTCACTTTGGCCATATTGGCCTTTAGTGGAAGATTATTATAGTTAATTTCCATATGAAAGGCCAAATGGTTGTCGGACACTTTGTATATGTTCTTTAATAAAGCATATAGTGTCTTGGTTAGCAACGGACTATGAGTTCAACTGCATTTGTATGACCTAAGAAATCTATGTTCGTGGTCTGTGTACTATGTGTTTTTTTGTGTATTTTGCACCCTTGTGTGGAGTATTGTGTGTGGCATCGGGGTTGGGTTTGTAATGCAAGTTTATTGTTGTGGAGCTCTCGAGAAGGAGAGTCCACTATCGTGCGTTGACAGAGGAATAATTCAAAAAACACATGTCAACCCAAACTTGTTTGTTGTTCTACCTCATGGTAGAGCCCTTCTCTCTCTCTCCCTCTGTTTCCATAGGCCACTTAGAATTTTTCTTTTTCATTTTATGGATGCACAAGACAAAAAAATCCCTCCATTAACTATCAATTTCTTTCTCCTATCTCGATTTCACAGAGTGCAAGTCAACTGTAACCCCAAAGCTACAGCCACAACATGCAAGAAGATCTTTCCCTACTTGAGGCAGAGGTGCACTCACCTTAACAACAACAAAACATTGAACATTCCCTCTTGCATGTTTGAAAAAAATGCTTACTATAGATTAAGAAAAAGGAAAAGAACTATCGTGGAATCAATGGAATAAATTGCAAAATTGAAACAAAACTCTATGCTTTTGTTCTTTGAAAGAGAAGATTATGGAAAAATATGATGGAGAGGATGATGGAACATGTTGTTGACAAATATCCATGATGAATATATATTTTTAATTTCTTAAGAAAAAATGACCAATGCTAACTTACTACCAAAAATGCAAAAAATAGCAAATGAAAAGCAAAAAAACTCCTTGGAAAAACACAAGTCCACAAGCAAGATGACCAATGATGTTCCCTTCCCAGAAACAACATCAAAGTGCTCGATGTAGACCCATGTGCACAACACACGTACAACACCGACATCAAGCAATGGATCCTCACCCATCAATTGTCAAACCAAGATATGATGTTTCTAGTGTTGATACCTTCACCATGCAGAGAGATGCGCACGCACACACACACACACACAAGAGGAATCACATCCACTTGCAAGTGCACACACCCACACACACACCCACACACACACACACACACACACACACACACACATAAGAGAATGATAGCAAGCTTCATTCACGAGGAAGGAGATGCCAATAAAATCACATGGATTGATTGAGAAGAGAAGAAAGAGGCTTAGAATTGAGTGTGAGATCACTTATAGAACTCTTTTAGAAGTGACCCTATTCACACTCTTATGCATGTCCTAATTAAAAATAGGTGTTACAACCCCTGATGTCAAAATCAAGTGACAAAAGATCGTGTGTGAAGTTAGAGGGTCAAAGAATCACTACACAAGTTAAAAGACTCTTTTTCTTGAAATATGGAGCAAAATACATTAAATTGTATTATGGTCATGTTTCTAAGGGTGGATTACACATATATATGGGAAAGATGAAGGTGATTCTTGGAAAATTTGGTGGCCCACTTCACTTATGCTTTGCTTGGACATGTCTATTGAATGCTTCAATTCATCACAAACCCAACCATCTTCGCTCTCTTTAGCCATTGGAAACCACTTGGTGAATTTTTATCTCCAATAAATAAATATAGGACATTGTTGCCTATAGGTCCAACCTTAATCTAGAAGAAGACAAGCTAGTGTGGCTTGAAATGCTATCCAAGGGGAATAGTTGCAAGTTGTTTGTGCAAGAATGATCAATGCCCCACCCTTGGAAGAGTCTTGAGTGCAAGGCTGCACAAAAGCAAGCTAGATAGTAAAGGAAAAGAGGCTACATGGAAAGATTGTATACGTACAAGCTTAGTACTTGGTGTACTTGAGTTGTACTTATGTAGTACCTTATTGTCTTATACTTGGTGGAATTTTCTCATTTTTTTGTCCTCAACTAATTTTTGATTGTAACACTTTCTCATCTATAAATTAAAGAGTACTTTTCTAGTGGGTCAAAAATGTGTGTTCATCTTTTCATCTTCAAACACTCAAACACCCATACCCCAAAGAATCTTCCAATACTCAGTAGTGGCCATATCATTAGGATATGTGCTTAATTTTAGTTACTGTACTATATGTTTGCTCCAAGATGGCCAGACTAATGTTTAACATAATTTGACATGCTTGGTATGGGGGATAACCTGACAAGTGGCACAAGTGCTGACATAATCATGCACAATGCATTCCATGTTCGGCCAATAGAGGCCATTTCTCCTTAGGTTTTGCAAAGTCCTAGACCTAGGTAGATGTTTTCCAAAGGCATCCATGATGAGCTACTACAAATGTGTTGTAATCTTCTTTTAGAACACAATAGGAAAAAAACTCCTTAGGAGAAATGATGCTATATGCAAGTATTTATGTACAAATTTTGGGTATCCTTTACTTCATTGCAAGTGAATTGAACTTGTGGATGGGTTAGAACTGTGAAGAGATGGATAGGTATGTGCTTGAAGATGAAGAGGTGTTGCAAAATCCTTGATCTACACCAGCCAAATGAACTCCAAGAGTATATGGTGGGCCCTTTTAGCTTGCCAGTGGATGTATTAGACACCCTATGTACCTTGGAAGATCACTCTCAAAAAGATAGATCAAAACAGATAAGTTGGCGTTAGCTCAGAGGTGAAAACTTGCTATTCTTGGTTCATACACCTGTCCAGTGTTTTACATAATTCTCTGAGCACAGCAGCAATTAGCTTAATTCCTCTTGGGGAAGTCTAGGTAACTTAAAGAGCTAACATTCAAGAGTAATCTCATAAAAAATAATAAACCACACACTGAGAATGAGTTTTAACAAGTGATGACATCATCCCGATTTTCATGGGCTTCTATAGTTTGAGACCAGTGAGCAGAAAAATCAACATAAAACAAAATTTAGGAATTCAATGATTATGATGGTAATACTAGACAGTAAGATGAATCCAACAAGCTTTAAATCACTGAATTTGGATAAGTAACCACTGAGAAATACCTCTGACAAGATGAGTGAAAAAGTCGGGTACCTGACAGAGAAGTGAAGATGAACAGACCCTGTTGACTTCAAATGAACATTACTGAAGATTGCAACATCCAAATGACATGAAAATTTGTGAGCATATAGTAGACTTATAGAGCTAACTTTATCAAGTTAAATAACGGAAAATGATGCACCAAGCTCAGAGAAAACATCTCTGCAATCTGACTAAGAAAACTGAGAGATATGGCAGTGAGTAGTACACTTCACAAGAACATGGAAATATGAACCCAAATGATAATGAAAATGAAAGTATATTGCTTGTAAAATACAATGGACTTACTGATACATATGTGTGCCTTGTAATCACACCTTGATATGGCATAAAGCTCAGCTCTTGGAGGTCTTCACATAGGTCTCTCTAACCACAACTAAAACTGCCATCTATTTATAGTTGAGTTTGGGAGGCTAACTTCCCTCAATCACTCTCCAATCAATCAATGATTGATTTGATTCTCTACCTACCACAAATCACAAATTCGTGGCTCCTCTTTCCATTCTTGATCAAGTGGACTCAACCACTTAAGATTCTTTCACTTTTACATTAAGTAAACTCTTCAAAAGTTACAAGAGGTAGTTCACAAGTGAACTTTACATAGTCTTCATTTTAAGGCTTTTTCTATGACTTTGTGGGACTCAAGCCAATACTTAGGCTTGTCATAGACTTGCTCCAACATATGATCAGACCATTTGGGAACCATTTTGACATTAAATAGGTAGGCATAAGGTAAATCATTGTTCATTGCCTCCACAAGATTAGCAACAAGATAATTAACAAGATAAAATATGGTTTGGTGATCTATAAAGATTTCGAATTCATGTGGAAGGAAATAATGTTGGATTGTTACATGACATATACCATACTTATCTGTTCTTGTTTGGTGGTAGTGTAATTGTGTTCATATAGTATGAGTTGTAAACTAGTGTATTTAATAGGAAAGTCCAAGTTTCCCTCACCTGTTGGCTAGGCAAGGATGCATCCACTGGAAAAATTAGGAGCATCAACATGGATTAGAATGGTTTATTTTAATGCTAGGTCTTAGGGATGGGTGTCGAGATGAGGTTTTGATTCAATTGTTGGCAAAAGTTCTCTCATTCTTCTATCCATTTCAAGCTCTTCAATAATCCATACATGGGCTTTGGAATGGTGGTATACATATGTATGAACCTTGAATAGTATTTGCAATGCCCCATAAAGGCTTGGAATTCTTTGGAATTTCACAATCTTGGTAGCTCAATTATTATTGGGATCTTATAAGCTCGATTATTGTTGGGATATTGTCCTCATACATAGAAATTCCATTTTTGCATACTATGTGCCCAAGGATCTCACCTTGCAGATCATAAATAGAAATTTTTCTTTGGGTTTAAGCATACCTTGTACAAGTGAAACTTTCCAAAGATCTTTCTTAGGTTTGGCACGTGTTCACTACATGTGTTTGAGTATGCACATAGGTATCAAGATACACATTCAAGCATTTTCAAAGAAATTCCTTGAAGGCATGGAAAATTAGCATTTGGAAGGTGATAGGGTAATTTTTAGTAACAAATGACATTAAACAAAAAGTATAAGTAAGACATTTGATCGCGAGCTATGTACGCATACGTTTTAATAAACTTTTTGTGGTACCTAGTATAAACCAAGAAACTTTGTATTTCTTTTGGTGTCCTAGGCCTAGGTAACTTTAATACAACTATAATTTTTTTGGGATCAAGGGCCAAACCTTTGGCAGACACCGCATGTCCAAGAAGAGTACCCTCTATCACTAGAAAGTGACTGTTGTTTGGATTTAGCTTCAACTTGGTTGCACATCGACTAGCTCAAAAAACTTACTATCTTTGGATGAGACAATGAACTTCAAATGCTCATAGCGACCAACATGATTACAATTAGAAAAAATCCTTTTATGGGAGTGATACACATAGGGTTGAGTGTATAGAATGCACAAGATTATAAGGAATAAGCAAAATATGATTTTGGAATGAACCAGACACTCAATAGTGGTACCTTCTATTTTTCAAGAATAAGTAGAGATTGACCTCGAGATAGAAAAACTAAGATTTCTCCAACTCTAATGAACCAAAATGCTTTGAAAATTTATAAACTAATACCTTTCCAATGACCCATTTCTCATCCAATTTGAAGCTCTTTAGAAAGATCAGTAGCCTTCACAAGCATACTATTGTTGAAGAAGATTCCAATTTAGTAGAATTTTGCATGGCTTTGAGATCGTTTGCTAAGTTGTCTTCCAAATCAATGCACTCTTGAAGAAACTCACTCAGTGATTGCAATCGTTTTACATATACTAAGGTTCTCAATGTTCCGTTAGTTAGACCATCCAAAAATAGGGATATCATTTTTGGCTGAGAAGGTCTCTCCATCACAGGACATCGGTCTACGTACTGATTAAATCTTCTAGCTATATTTTTTACTATCTCATTAGGATCCTATTTGAAAATATGGATTAAGGATGATGGATTGTGTTTAATCCCTCTTCTAGTGAATTCTCCAATGAATTCTTGGAAGAATTGTTTGATATTTCCAAAACAATTTGGGTCTAATGGTTGGAACCAAGTTAAGGCCATTCCCATGAGGGTTAGCCCAAAGGATTTCTATTGTACAAAACAATCATCCACTTCCTTTAATTTTAACTATTGTTTGAACTCTGCAATGTGGTCATAGGGCTCTCCTATGCCATCATAGGGCTCTAGGGTCGAATTATGATGGGAACTACTGATCATATAGGGTGTACTCCTAGTCCTACACCTTGATGTGGTCTTCCTAAAGGTTGTCCTATTCATATTTCCCATTCATTGGATAGTTTGGCTATTGAGGTTAATTCCTGGCATTGCAAACTGAATATGGGGTCTAACATGAACACTATGTTGGCTGGTTTGTCTTGATCACACATTTTTCGTACCTTGATGGGTCTCGAACAAGTTTTGTGAGGTAGTTGCCTATTCTCGAGGAGGGAATACAAGCAACCCCATATAATTTATTCATGACCTATCCACTTTGTCTACCGGCCAATATCTCCTTTGATTTTGGTCTAGGTAGGGTAACTCTAGATGAATCTTCCAGATCCCTTAGCTCGTATATAGTTGATGGGCTGATGCCTTCTGCTTGGGTAGGTGAATCAGTTTGTAAGAGTAGATCTGGTCCATGCACCAAGTACACATCCATCAGGTAGTCATCTTGAGGTATCATATCCCCTCTCAACACCTGAGTGACCATTGATTTTCCTCTTGGGGTGGTCACAGTGTCTCCAGTATTGGTTCTCCTAGAGGTTCTTGTCCCTCTAGCTTGCTGGAGGAGATGGTGGATAGATTCCAGAGATGAAATGGTGCTGCAAAATCCTACTTCACACCAGCTAAGAAAAAGTTTTGGAGAATATAGTAGACCCCTTTAGCTTCGCAATAATAAAAAATAATCACCTATGTGCTTTGGAACATGATCCTTTGATCAATGGATCAAAACAGATGATTATAAAGTTCAGCCAAGAGCTCAAACTTGCTATTTTGGTCTTTTCACATGTTTAGTAAAATGAAAAATGCTCTCAACCTATTAGAAATTGACTAAATTACTTCTTAGTGAATCTAATTAACTTAGATAGCTACCAATCACAAGTTATTTCAATAAAAAAATCATTTGTACACTGAAAATGATGCTTAGCAAATTGAAGTACTATCTCAACATCTTCGGGGTGCTACAATATGTAGAACAATGAGCAATAATGTGAAGATATCTCAAGATTGAGAAAAGCAATGATAGTGAAACTTTGTAGCTATACATTAGATAGTGTGTTGCATCTATAACACTTTAAATCACATCAAATGATCAACTATGTACAATTCATGATCTGTCAAATGGCGATGTTATTATTGCTTCTGGCATTTTATGTCGTGGGCTGTATAAGCTCATAGACTATGAAAGATCTGTGAATGATTCGGCATGTGCAGTTCATGATTCTCAGGCTATGTCAGATGCAAAGCTTTGGCATGCACATTTTGGTCATCTGAATTTTGCTAGTTTGCTACGCCTGTAGAAATCTGATATGGTGTCTTCTTTGCCCAAGCTTGAGGCACCTCGAAAACATGTATGTGAAGGCTGTATTTTGGGCAAAATGCAGCGTTCCTCCTTTCCAAAAGATGGTTCAGTTCGGGCTACACAGAAATTGCAGCTTGTACATAGTGATGTCTGTGGTCCTATGCAGACACCCTCTTTTGGGAATTACCTTTACTTCGTGACTTTCATCGATGATTTTTCCAGGCATGCATGGGTATATCCACTCAAAGCAAAGTCCGAAGTGTTCATGTGCTTTAAACAATTTTTGGTTTTGGCTGAAAATATGTTAGCATGTAAAATGGGCACCCTCTGTTCTGATCGGGGGGGGGAATATATGTCTTCTGATTTTAATGCATTTCTGGCTGAACGTGGGATAAAACACCAGTGTACAGTGCCGTATACACCTCAATAGAATGGAGTTGCTGAACGAAAGAACAGGTCACTCATGGAGATGGCGAGGTGTATGGTTAAGAGTTAGGCTTTACCACATAGTTTCTGGCTTGAGGCTGTCATGTCTGCAACATATGTACTTAACAGGTGTCCCACTAAAGCGCTGCAGTCTATCACTCCATATGAGGCTTGGCATGACCGCAAGCCATCTGTTGCTCATCTGCGTGTTTTTGGTTGTTTGGCATATGCATTAGTGCCTTAACAACATCGCAAAAAATTGGATGATAAGGCAGTAAGATGTATTTTTGTTGGGTAAGTTCTGAAAGTAAAGGCTATCGTTTGTATCATCCACAGACTAAACGCATTCTGGTTAGCCGTGATGTTGTCTTTGTGGAAGATGCTATTCAGCCATTGCTTTCATGTACTAAGGAGACATCTGTTAGCTCCAAAGACATGTATGATACCTTGATGCCTCTTTTTACAGGTGGACAATCTAGTGCTGGTCCTAATGAGGCAACTTCTCAGCCTTTGCAGGTTTCATATGATGATGCAGATCATTCTATTTTTGATGCAGATTTACATGATGCACTTGTTGATGAGAGAGCTGATATTGAGCATGCAAAAACTATGCCAAAATGGCTGGTGGAGACTTTGCGTGACAACAAATTAGATGCACCTTTGTCATATCGTACTCGTTCAGGCTCTCATAGTGCCTCCTTTGCATCAGATTGCTATGCTATGGCTGCGTCTAGTCTTTGTGATGAGAATGAGCCTGTTTCTTTTGATGAAGCACATAATTCAGAAAATTGGATGGCTGCCATGCAATCTGAATATGATGCTATAATGAAGAATGGTACATGGTCTTTATGTGACTTGCCTCCTAGCAAGAAGGCCATTGGCACTAAGTGGGTATACAAGCTGAAGCGTAAACCTGATGGTACAGTTGACAGGTATAAGGCTAGGCTTGTTGCA
This sequence comes from Ceratopteris richardii, assembly GCA_020310875.1. Lineage (NCBI taxonomy): Eukaryota > Viridiplantae > Streptophyta > Polypodiopsida > Polypodiales > Pteridaceae > Ceratopteris > Ceratopteris richardii. The sequence goes on from CM035420.1 coordinate 5,352,942, forward strand.
AAGGGTTATGCGCAAGAAAGAGGCATTGATTTTGATGAGACCTTTGCACCAACATGCCGTATGACTACTGTTCGGAGCATTTGTGCACTTGCAGCCCATCATGGTTGGAATGTACATCAATTGGACATTAAAACAACATTTCTGAATGGTGACTTGCATGAAGAAGTGTATGTTTTTTAGCCCCGAGGCTTTGTGCAGAAAGGGCATGAAAACCAGGTGTGCAGGTTAAAGAAGGCATTATATGGTTTAAAGCAAGCACCACGTGCTTGGTATGAGAAGATACATGCCTATCTGGTTGCACATGGTTTTGTGAACAGTCCAACTAAAAGCACCTTATATGTTAAGCGTGCTCATGATGTGCTTCTGATCATTGTTGTCTATGTTGATGACATGCTGCTCACTGGTCCTATTGAGAAGCATATTGATGATTTCAAGGCTGATTTGCATGCCTCATTTGAGATGTCTAATTCGGGGCATTTGCATCACTATTTGGGCATTCAGTTTATGCAAGTTCATGGTGGAATGGCTTTGTGTCAAACGAAATATATTGACACATTATTGCAGCGTTTTGGCCTTGAAGACTGTAAGCCTATTGCCACTCCTATGGATACAGGTTTACGATTGAGTCTTCATGATGCTGGAGATGCATTTGATGCTGTTCTCTATCAGCAGGCTGTTGGATGCTTGATTTACTTATGCATTACTCGGCCAGATATTCAGTTTGCTGTCTCACAGATGAGCAGGTTTATGCATTGCCCAGGAGTCACGCATTGGAAGGTGGTTTAGCACATCTTTCGCTACTTGAGTGGTACTCGGCTACTTGGGTTGTTTTATCCCAAGGGGGGATCACTACCGCCAGATTTGCGTGCTTTTTCTGACTCTGATTGGGCTGGTTGCTATGACACTCGTGTGTCCACCAGTGGTTTTTGCTTCATGCTTGGTAGCTCATGTATATCTTGGTTGAGCAAGAAGCAGCCTACTGTGGCTACTTCCAGTTGTGAGGCTGAGTATAGGGCAGCTTTCACAGGGACTGTTGACTGTGTGTGGCTCAGACGCCTTATAGCTGATTTGGGTGTTGGCCAGTCTTCTACCACCACCATCTTCATTGACAGTCAGAGCGCATTGGCAGTTGCGAGGAACCCTGTGTTCCATGCTCGCACTAAGCACATTGAGGTGCATTATCACTATGTCAGGGAGAGGTTCTCTGCTGGGGAGATCAGCTTGGCATATGTGCCCATGCAGGAGAACATTGCAGACCTTTTCATGAAGGCTCTGCCTAGGGAGAAGTTTGAAGCTTTCCGCAAAGCTTTGGGCTTACTTCCTTTTATGGAGTGATTTCCACATAGCTTGGCACTTCCTTATACATGACTGCCAGCTCCTTGTTCACCGCATCAGTCCCAGGGGGGATTTGTTGGTATATTTAGGTAGTGATGTGTGTGAACACACTAGGACCATCGGGGCACTTTTTTCCCTCTTTAGGAGGTTTTTTTCCCCCGGCTTGTATATATGCCTATTGCCCTAATGGGCTACTTATCTTTGTACATTCTCTAGTAATACATTCAGTATTGTGTGTTGTGCTCCAAGCTTCTTCTTCTTCCTTGTGCTGTTCACGTGCTTCCACAGACGTCTAACTCCAACAGCAGGTACACATCAAGCTAACTATGCAGCTAGAGGAAGACATGGTTGAGGTAGAGGTATAGGAGGAAGACAACGCAGGGGGAGATCCCAAGACTAACTCATGCTCTATTTGTGGATTAACTAATCATACAATTGAAAATTGCTTTAGGAATTCCACAAATCAAAGAGGCAGATGCTACAATAGAGGAAGTTATGGCTACTCAAGAGGAAGGCTCAACAATTACCATGGCAAATACAAAAATTACAACCATTCAAACTATCAAGGAGGCAATAGGGGAAGAAGAGACTTCAATAACTACACAAAAGACTCAAATCAAGAGGACTCATTGCTAATCATGAATATGGCCATGCCACAAGGTAAATCTGATGAGCATGTTTTCTACATAGATTCAGGTTGTTCAAATCTTGTGGCAGGAAATGTGGCCCTCCTAATTGATTTAGAAGATCCAACAAACAAGCATGAGGTACAAACAGGAGATGATACAAGATACCTTGTGGAGAAAATAGGAAATGTCAAAGTAGCTGATGGAAACATCAACTTACTCAGTAAGGTACTCTATGTCCCTACCATTACAAAGAATTTGATAAGTGTTGGGCAGATAATAGAGAAAGGGTTGCAAGTTAGGTTCACAAAAGTAGGAGCATTTGTTGAAGATCCAAGTCAAGGATTCAGAAGAATTGCAAAAGGTGAAAAGACAAGTAGATTGTTGAGATTTGAATTACAGGACACTAGAAACATTGCTCTCTTTAATTACGGTAGTCAGACACTCACAAAATTGGAAGTATGGCACAAAAAGTTAGCACATATTGGTGAAAGATCATTAAAGTAAATTTGCAGGGACCAAAGTGTACTTGGACTCCCTAACTTGTCAAAACAACACATGATTTATAAGTGTAGTGCATGTCAACTTGGAAAGTCTCACAAGTTACCATTCATGAAGAAAGGATATATCCATGAAGATCTCTTAGAGTTGGTTCATACAGATGTATGGGACCTAGCAAGGATGCTTCAATATCTGGATCAAGGTATTATGTCTCCTTCATTGATGATTGAAGCAGGTGGACTATATTATACTTTATGATACACAAAGATGAAGTCTTTTCATGCTTCAAAAGATACTTGGCTCTTGTGGAGAATCAAATAGGTAAAACACTAAAAAGGTTAAGGTTAGATGGAGGGGGAGAATACTTCTGCCATTAGTTTTACTCCTTTCTTCAAGAAAGAGGAATGAAAAGAGAGATCACTACAAGGTACACTCCTGAGCAAAATGGAGTGGTAGAAAGAAGGAATAGGACAATTGTTGAAGCTACAAGGTCTATGCTAAATGAAAAGTACTTACCTTATAACTTATGGGCTGAGGCTGTATCCACAACCACTTATTTGATTAACAGGTTACCTTCAAAATCACTTGATGGCATGACACCATATGAGGCTTGGAATGGAAGAAGCCCAAGCTTGGATCATTGTAAGATTTTTGGATGTGTTGCTTTTGCTCATGTTTCTTCAGAGGATAGAGGCAAGATGGATATGACAACAATCAAAAGAGCTACATATTATACAACCCAACAACCAAAGGATTCTTGGTGAGTAAGATGTAGTATTTGATGAGAATAGTTCTTGGTATGAAGATTCATGTAGAAAGGTCAGCCTACCTTATGATCTTGAAGAAGATTTTCCAAAACTTGTTAAGGATAGTTCTTCTAAAGTTGAAGAGCAGGATACCTCAGAAGATGATGAAGCAAGTGAGTATGAAAAAATCAAAATGTGGAAGTCTAAAGGTAAAGCAAAAATACAAGAACTTGGACAAGAGGCAGAATCATCACATCATGGCCTAAGAAGGTCCATGAGGGAGAAATGAAAGCCAGAAAGGTATGGGTTTGATACTTCTGTAGTCACTAAACATTCAATCTATCTAGGACATGACATAAATCAAGAGGAACCTACAACATTTGAGGAAGCAAAGAAGAAATCAGAATGGAGGCATGCAATGGAGGAAGAAATTGAAGCTCTTGAGGAGAATAACACTTGGGAATTGGTTCCCAAGTCTCCATCAATGAAAGTGATAGGCTCAAGATGGATCTACAAATTGAAGAAGAACTCAGATGGCTCCATTAACAGGTATAAGGCAAGGCCTATTGCAAAAGGCTTTGCACAAACTCAGGGAATCGATTATGAGGAGACCGTCTCTCCTGTGGCAAAGTTGCCTACTATTAGGGTTTAGCTTAGTATTGCCTCTTCCAAGAATTGGAAGATACTTTAGTTGGATGTAAAAAATGCATTTCTTAATGGATGAATAACAAAAGAGGTATATATGGCACAACCACTTGGATTTGAGAATCACATATATCCTGAGTATGTGTGTAAACTTAATAAAGCTTTATATGGACTCAAACAAGCCCCAAGGGCTTGGAATCAGAGGCTTGGTGTCATTCTTGCAGGACAAAGGATTTCAACCTAGCAAGGCAGATCCATCTAAAAAGGAGTAATTATGAAGTCATCTATTTGTGTGTGTATGTAGATGATATTATACTTACAGGAAATGATACAGATGGCATGAAGAGAATCAAAGAACAGATGAGAGAAGAATTCAAGATAAGTGATTTGGGTTCACTTACCTACTTCCTAGGATTGGAAGTTGTCTACAAAGATCATGGTTTGTTTCTTACTCAAAGAAAGTACATTAAAGACATGTTGGAAAAATTCAAGATGCAAGATTGTAGGATTGCAGGTACTTCAATGGAGCATAAAGTGTGTTCTCTCATAACAAATGAAAAACTATTTCAAGATGCTTTTCATGCTCACTATCATTCTTACTATAAACAAGTATATCATCAAAGAATACAAGAACAAAAGCTTGGTAATCAAGAAAAATGTTGTTCATCATTCGTGCAAATGTAGCAAGGGCATTAGTAAGTCCAAAGGGCATTACCATGAATTCATAATGGCCGGTTTGAGTTCTAAATGCAGTCTTAAAAATATCACTTTGTGTCATACGAATCTGATGGTAACCCGATTTAAGATCAATTTTACTAAAGACACCAGCTCCTCATAAATTATCTAAGATATCATCTATTCGAGGAATAAGGTATCTATTCTTTATTGTGATCTTGTTAAGGGCTCTATAATCAATGCACATGCGATAAGTTTTATTCTTCTTCCCTACTAAGAGAACTGGTGCTCCAAATGGGGAGAAACTAGGCCTTATAAGTTCTTTCTATAGTAGGTCTTTTAATTGGTTTTCTTTTTCCTTTTGGTGTAGTGGGCCATGTCTATAACGTGCTTTATGAGGAGGAGAACTACCAAGAACTAAGTCTATGCTATGGTCAAAGGATCCTCGGGATGGTGGTAGTTCAAAGGGATACTCAGACATAAAACAATCCTTATAAGTACTCATGAACAGTCTATATGCATCAGGAAGTGTATGAGTATAATCATTGATGACATTGACAAAAACAATGCATGAATTGAATCCTTTCCTAAATGCATGCTTTACTTGAGTGTGACTAATAAGTGGAAACGGCTGGAAATCATGTTGTGCAGACAAAGTAATGATTTGACCTTTGAATTCAAAGTTAAAGGTATGTGTATGGTAGTCAATATGTGGGTTATAATGGTGACGAAAAGGCATACCTAGTATAACATCGTAAGATTGCAAAGGTGCAACTAAAAATGTTCGTGAATCAACATATGGGCCTATGCTAATTGTAACATCTTGCACTTCTCATGTTACATTATAATGACTACCTTGAAATGCAGCTTTCACTTTATACAAGGAAGGAAACGTTTGTAATTTAAGTTCTTGAACTAATAAATGTGAAATGAAGTCATGTGAACTACCATCGTCATGTAGAATTTTAACCAGTTTGTTATTTATTGTACCCTGCATGCAAAGTAAAGAGTGAAGAAAGATATCATTACCCAAGGTACTTAAGTCCTTCTCCAATGATTCCTCTGTCCAAACAGGAGGAATTTCTTCATTATGGACCTTCATGTTATGCAATTGAGCTGTAGCCGGTTTCATATGAAGAGGTCGCAATCTACACCTTATTTTTGTATGTTCGGGTTTACTACAATTCCAGCAAGTGATTCGTGGCCACTTCTGTTGGGCATCCACCGCTGAAGTTTGAAGGGTAGGTGGTTTGGTTGGTTGGAGAGATGAAGCAACAGGTGGAGTTGAGTAACTGGATTGTGGAGGACGAGGAAAACTAGGGTAAGATGGGGCATTAAAAGTACGCTTCATAGGTAATGTAGGTTTAACATAAAGTGTTCGTTGGCGCGGTTGTTGTAGATGGATTGATTTGGTTATGGACTTGAATTCTTTTTCTGTATCATAGGCGAAAGATATAGCCTCGTTGAGGGTTGTAGGTCGTAAGGTGTGAAGCTTAGCTTAGATTCCCACCTCCAAACCATCTTCATATTTCTGCTGCAAGATATCCTCCGGTACTTCTTCAAGCATTCGAACAAGTAGTAAATTTTGCCAGAACCGCTCAGTGTAAGTAGTAACCGTATCACCCCCCTTCCATGTAAGGGTCGTCCATGCACGTCGAACATGTAAATGGTATTGAGGAGGAAGAAAAGAATCCTTCACTTTTTCTTGGAAAGCCTTCCAAGTTGTTGGACGTTCCGTACTATGCCACAGGACATTCCACTAGAGTTGAGCTTTACCTACTAAATAGTTAGTGGCAAATTTAACTTTTTCACTTTTAGCATACATCTCGTCAGTATAAAAATCATCAAACTGTGACAGCCAGGAAAGGACTAAAGGCCCATCCTTTCGGCCATCAAATCGTAGAAACTGGTAGTTTCTTGTACCAATCTTCGAATGAGTAACATCAGATTGTGCAGAAACAATAGCTTTTACTACTCTCGTAAGGTTGTTTTCCTCAGTTTGTATCTTTTGGAGGACTTCATCACGTTGTCGGATCTCATTTTGAGCTCCTCGAAGCTCATGCCGCAAAAGCTCTAGTTGTTGTTCAAGTGTTGCCTCAGGTAGAGGTGAATTACTGTAATCCTCCATGGTGCTCTTGGACCCTTAAGCTAGTGCTTTCCTCTCGGGATGTACCCTCAGGGAATGTACCCTAGTAGAAAAGTACCCTATCTGGATGTACCCTGATGTACCCTGACAGGATGTACCCTGGTGTACCTTGAGAAGTGTACCCTGAGTAGTGTACCCTCAGAAGTGTACCCTGAGACGCGCCGTGTCGCATCGCACCGTGCCGCCTTGAAAAGTAAAGAAAACTGAAAGTTATGTTAAATTTAACAAGAGAGAACTTGAGTATCAACACCAACAAAGAGTGTAGTGGTAAAAGTACTTCCCTTGTAAGTAGGAGGTTGTGGGTTCAAATCCTCCTACCTTAGGGAATCTAAACCTCTCTATTGCCACTCAAAATTAAAATTGCATCGCGCATAGCCAATGGTCGCCAAGGGAGCCTTGGGTGCCAATGTTGCCAATGTATTGCCTAAGTTCTTTGCCTTAGTCGGCGCCTTGGAGTAAGTTGAAGGAGCAAACGTAGGTGAAAACGTAGGTTCTGGTTCTGGAATTGGAACAGAAACCAAAACAAAAACGGAAATAGGAACCGAAGACGGAGACGGAGACGGAGACGGAGACAGAATTGGAATCGCGAACAGAGAACATAACCCTCTGTATTGACGCATACAGAGCTCTGATACCACTGTTGCCAGGATCTTGCTCACACACATAGAGAGATTACAGATACTAAAAACACATAGACAAATAGATGCAACAAGAGACGAGACAGAATGCAATATTGGGTGCAATCTCCCCCCATGCACTCTGTTTTCGACAGTCCACAAGGTGCATGTATTTATAGGAACTTTTGATTACGTCGAAAAGAGTGGTTACATGAGAGCGGCTTCGAAAAGCAAGCGTGAAACTAAAAGTTGCTAACTTTTACAGAAAGCCATTGCTTTGAATAACAGAAATTGCGGTCTACAACGACCCTTATTCTAACCATTACTTTTCTAACTGTTTCTAACAATAGAACCTTCTATGCGGGTTTATTTACAAGCTAAATAATAATTATTCGGATTATTGATATCCACCCTTTCACACCTTGCACGCTCCTCACAAACCTTCAACTGCTATATCAAAAACATCAGAAACACATTAATACATTAATAATATAACACTTTAACAATGCATTGTTCAACATATTCCATGTTACAATCCATCAATGCATTGTTCAACATATTCCATGTTACTGTTACAATCCAACAATGCATTGTTCACCATATTCCATGTTACACTTCAACAATGCATTGTTCAACATATTCCATAAGTTATAACAGGTTGGAGTTTTAGGTCTACAAAAGCACACAAACAACACAAGTAAGAAGAAGAACCTTGGAAAAAAACACAAAATATTGAATATATTACCAAGTGAATGTACAAAGATAAGTTAGCCGTTAGGGTTATAGGTGTATATACAAGTTGAGAGAAAAAGAAGCTCCTAAAGAGGGGAAAAAGTGCCTGGATGGTCCTAAGTGTGCTCATACACATCACTACTGAAATATATCAATAAAAAGAAGCACTAAGAGAGAAAAGAGAGAAAAATATGAATAACGATTAAAAAAGATAAGGAAATAGAAAAAAAGAAACAAAAGTAGGGAACCATTTGAAAAGAAGAGTGCAAAAGGAAAAAGAAATAAAAACTGAATAAATTGTGAAGGGGGTAAAGCAAGAACTTAAGATCAATCTTTACATAAAAATTGATTCAGGACATGAAAATGTTACTCAAAGCCTAAAAAAAATGATTGCGCCTTTTCAACGTGATAAAGTGTATCTTCGTGGTGATTTAGAGGTGAAAAAAATTAAGATGTGTAAAAAATTAGTGAGAAAATCTCAAGCTGAGTTAGAACTACATCTCTTTGGATCAAAAAATACCATTCAACTAGGACTATGGAAACAAATTAAAGAAGATACTGAAAAGAAAGAAAAATGAAGGAAGAAAGTACTAAAGAAATGCAACAAGAAGACTAGAGTATCCTCAAAGAAGAAGATCAATGGACTAAACAATTGTGGTACATGGAGGAAAGAAGTAGAAATTTGTAATTTACAGATGATGACCATGTCAATATGAGTGAGATGCTAGAGGGCATCCAAAAAAGTGAATAAGGTATGGTAGTCTATGGACTTCAAGAAATTATTTTGAAAAAATGAGCTAAAGTTGAAAATGATAAGAGTGCCCACTTTGGGAAGGATATCCGTGTACACAAAAGGTGAAATAGTCCTTACAGATGGAGATTAATGTGAAGTAGTACTCTAGCTTAAGCTCCTTAGCATGTGCAAATCCGTAATCATTTCATATAAACATTGTTGAAAGGTTCATTGTAGAAGAGAAGTTTGGTATATGTACCCCTCTTAAGGGAAGGTTCTCCATATGAAACAAAGGCCATCGTCAAATTTTGTTTTGAGCTTGCACCAATCCATGATGCATTCCTTGGATACAACTAGACCATGATTGCAATTGTAACCTTCCAAGGAACAATCTTTCAAGGCAATAATGCCCTATGTTCCTATGCCATTGGCCCCTCTACTTATACCCTTTGGATACAACCATGGTAATCTTTCAAAGCAATGTAATCTACTGCTATTTCTATTACATGCACCTTGTATCATCCTCCTATTTTCAATGTTGTTTCTTTCAGTAAGTTGGCACTTGGATTTTAACCCTGAGGTGAAGGTGCTTGGACAACTCAAAACCTCAGGACTCATGGTGTCTCAAATTAATTCCAGATCAAACACATGAATGATATAGATACCAAACACTGCTCTACATTTGTGGAAACCCAAGAGAGAAGTGTGGAATCTATGCACAGCCAGATTCCTATGCTTGAGAGTGATTCTCTCAAAAGAGAGATCTCAAAACAAAAAATACAAATAGAATATCCTTACCAACATCTTTTTCTTAAGACACTTTTGGTTCAAAAACCACTCAACTTATGCTGGATTTAGATGAGGTGGGGAGGATGTTAAGATTTCATTCAATGTTTAAAGAAAGAAGGCATGTAGAAGGACCCATACGAAAATAAGGTTGCCTCATTTTTGAAAAAAAAACTCTCGAGGTAGTAGAAAAAATCAACACAGCAGATATTTTCCTTTGATCCTACACACACTCAACTACTAGCTCACCCTCTATCACACACTACCACTGCCTGATATGAGTTATGAATGGAGGCAGTATTTGCTTTCACATTTTTTGTAGCTTCTACTACCATTATAGATGTTGATGGAGGCAGCAACAAAAAATCCCTACCACTGCTATCCCTGAATTCAATCAAGGGGTAAGGGTAAACATGAAGGAAAAAATGAGCAACTTTTGGACTATGTATAGCTCCAATGAGAAACAACCATGAATTTCCTCTACCAAGTGCCTTGCATTTTCTTCCAAGAGAGTCTGACCCAAAAATCCTCTGTACCTAGGTGACAAAGCAATTCCAACAACTAGGGAAGTTGTGAAAAATGAATAGGATGGCTCCGCCATTGTCCATCTAAACTTGACCTTGAATCCACACCTCCATAATAGACCCCTTAATGCCACTAGAACCATGGGCTTGTAAACACTAGAAACACATTTCCCCTCAAAAGTACATGCACGTGTTATCCCCCTTCCACTAAATTATCATGGCCCATGGCAATGAGGGTGAGATGCATGGTGTAATGAATTGCAATTGCCTCACCCAAACAAAATAGAAGCACATTACATAAAGATTCCATTCAACAAAATATGCCAAACAAATGACCCCAAGAAAGATTCTCGCAAAAAGGAGGAGCTCCGATGCCTTGCCACAAATACTTCTAGCACAATTATGCTAGGCACCATAGTCAGCCAACATTACAAGAAATCATTTAGAGGAGGTCTAATGGTCTTTTGCTATGAATACTTCTAGCAGAAATATGCTAGACATTATCATTGGTTACGATATTATGAGAAACAATTTACTAGGGCTCCAATGCTTTTCTTCGACAAGTGCTTCTAGCTGAAATATGCTAGACACCATCGTCAGCCAAGATATTTGGCAAACCATATACAATTACTTTCCAACAGCATCTGAAGGGAAATAAATTGGCACTCAGAGCTGTTTACAACAAATGCAATATCTAGAAAATAACTAAGGTCAAGTTAATGCCAAAACTTGTTCATTTCACTATATAGAGTCAGCATTATGGAGCACTACCCTTTCTATTAGAATCACAACTGCATTTGCATGCATTCATTTATAATGTCGCATTGCACCTAGAATGCACCATCGAGCCACTAGAGAATGACACAATTCTTCACATGGAGCTCCTATTATCAAAGTAGGTAGTTCTCCCCCTAGCCCATGAATCATAGACATAAACTACTAGTGTCAGAAGAAGTCAGGTGATGTCTCAACTCATTGCTTAATATGTAACAACCTCTGCATAAATCATAATAAAACTTCCATCACTTGTTATTATGTCTATGTGCTATCTCTCTCTCTCTCTCTCTCTCTCTCATCTGACGTGCCTGACGTCCCTGACATGCCTGAGGCCTCTGATGCCTCTGACGCCTGCATTTGACACCTCTGATGCCTCCATATGATGCCTCTGACCCATGCATCTGACACCTTTGGCATGCAGATCTGAGGCGATCTGGCATCTCTGACATACAACAGCTCTCTGACACGACCTAACATCTATGATGCACAACAGCTCTGCCTCTAACACAATGCAACATATCTAACACACGGTACATATTTGAAGCAATACAAACCTCGAACAACAGATCTGAAGCTCAGTACAATAGATCTGAAGCTCAGTACAACAGATCTAAATTGTGCTCAAGAAGTTCGTACCCAGGAGTTCTTTGAAAGTTTTGTTCTGCTCGTGAAACATGAATTAGAGGTGTTAGGGTTTGCTATCAAAAATCGAATTGATGGCACCCTATTAACGAAATTCTGCAAAACCCTATAGCGGACACCACTTTCATTTGTTAAATATATAAGCAGACAACAACATGGCATAGTTGGAAAAAAAAAAGTGGGGGACATGATAGCTAAAGCAATTAGAGAGGCAAAGAAGGAGACAGACAGAGTACTCAATCAAGAAATGAGGAAGGCCTTAGACATAATAAGATCCCTAGAAGAGCATGTCAAAATTCTTGAAGAAGACCGAGATGAATGGAAAGCTGAGACCCATAGGCTTCGAGAAGAAATAATTCAGGTGAAGGTTTCCCAAGAAGAATGAGAGATCACAAAGCTAGATGACTTAAAAGAGGAAACCAAGAATGATTGGAAAATGGATATGCAAGAACACATCAAATCAGAGATGGAAGCGACACAAAAGAGTTGGGTGGAAGTAGTAAGTAAATATAAATATACTAAAAAGGAGGTCAAAGAAGAAGTGAGAAAGCAAGTCAAGGAAGACGTGAAGAAAGAAGAGCTCACACGGGTTCAGGATACACTCGAGGAGGAGAGACTTCGACACATTCGAAGACTCCACATTTAGATTACGGGCCTACCAGAGGGAACACCACCGGAGGCAGATGCCACCGGTGTTTGCCATCGACTTGGATAGGAGAGCATGCCCTTCACAGATGCATGGCAGGTTGGGAGGGATACATCCCGTTCGTGAGCACTCATCCTTTAGATGAGCTCCGAGGAGACACGGACTGCCTTTTTTAGATGCCGATCAGTACTACGTGGACTACCCGGTGGTACCCTTTACATGGATGAGGACCTCACGAGGATGCAGGTAGTACATCGACGTTCTTGCATGCCACAGATACTCCAAGCGTGCCGAGAGGGAAGGAAGGCCTTTTACCGTGATGGTAAGGTCTTCATAGACAGACACCCTATCAAATAGGGCCATGCGGCCTATGAGACATCACTACACCAGGAGACACGACTCAGAGGAGCAATGTGGAACTGCAATGGGGCACTCTAGACGCGGCCAGATAGACTCGAGGAGATCCTGGAGTCACATGACTTTGCTTGCATCAGTGAGACCCATGAGAGCCCAGAGAGAGGCCTACCTCGCATTGTAGGTTTTCATTGGGAATTTGCATTCAAGACCACGATGACACAGAGTACAACACGAGGGTCGAGGGGTGTTGCCATCATATTTAGACAGGAGATACAGAGCCGGATCCATATCTTAGGAAGAGACGAGGAGGCACGATACATGTGGGTCAACATGGAGATAGCACCAGGGCGCTTGATCTACATTGCCATATGCTACTTCCCACCAGGCGGATCCTGATACGCAGGACACGATCTTGGGGGACCGATCCGAGACAAAGACTCACCATACATAGCAGTTTCAGATGAGATACTACACTACAACACCCTAGGTGAAGTCTTCCTTATGGGGAACTTCAATGGACGCATCCGGTCACATCAATGTGAGGCATATGACATGGATCATCCACATCTCATGAGGGGTAGAGACCTCGATGAGACGAGCACCAGTAGAGTATCAGCAGATATGGGTCAGGACACCACAGGGTATGGCAGACATCTGCTTATATATAACCGGATGAACCGATGGCTAGGTTCGGTAGACTCACTTGCTTCCCTCACGGAGGGGGTGACAACACGATCGACTACATTTTGGGTACCATCTCTAGAGCTTCACTTATCCCCTCACTTAGTATTGGATGACGCCCACTTGGTGCTGAACATACATTTATCACATTCACACTTTCATCTCCTATCCCATTAGACCCTCCTTCACCCATTGAGCCACGCACCACGATACACTTCACGCACAAGCTCTCACATGTGTATGCACACCACTTACACACTAGCCTACTCTCCCTCAATCCATTCTCACCTTTGGACACACTCACGTCACAGATCACCACCATCCTTCATGACTCAACCATCCATAGCTTTCCACATCGCACATATACACATCCTCCATGCACAGGATCCATGCCCCAGAACCGTTGGTATGATGCAGATTGTCGAGAACTCAGAAAAAAATTATGGATTTTAGAGCATAGAGGGGATATTACACATAGACAGGCACAACGTCGCATGTAGAGCCTTACTCGCCGCAAGCGGCGGGAGTGGGAGGAGAGACAGTATTGGGATATTTACCATTTGCTCATGAGTCGGGATAGTGCAGTGGCATGGCGACATCTTAGGGAGAGACAACAGACACCCATTCGAGACCCGAGCATTTGCATAGATACGCATAGAGCCTATACTAGATCCCAGACCCCAGACCAGCCCCCCATTCCTAGGCCTCAGAGCTCATGCCCCACTACCTCTTACTTCTTCACATCCACCATGGCGAGCCGCACTATTTCACATATGCAAAATGGCAGAGCTCATGACCAATTCAGTTTACAGGCAGAGCACCTCATATACAGACGTAGGACTCTAGCACCACTCATTGCCCACCTCTTCAACTGTCCACTCGTTGAAGGGTTCCCTAACTCATGGACTGAGCACATCATAGTGCCCATTCATAAGTCAGGTGATGTTATGGATCCAGCCACATATCGGACGATCATGATTGGCCCCACATTGGCCAAATTATATGGGACAGTGCTAGAGACAGAGTTGAGCACTCTCGCAGAGAGGAAGGGTATCAAGGCCCCAAGACAGGCAGGTTTTAGACGAGATTACTCTACCATTGACCACATCTCCACTTTGAGATGCCTGGTCGACCAGGCAAGAGTGAGGAAGAGGAGATTATATTGCTGCTTTGTGGACTTCCGCAAAGCCTTTGACACAATTCCCAGGGAATGACTCTTCAGATGCCTACTCGATATCGGAGTTCCAGATGAGATGCTATGGGGGATCTACGCCTTATATGAGAGAGTATCTGGTAGACAGGTGGCTTATCTGACTCACTTGCTAGCACTATCGAGGTGAAGCAAGGGTGCCCTCTTTCACCCACCCTCTTTGGTCTATACATTGATGAGATAGTGGACTTCATACGACAACAGGGAGGGGAGGGAATTGAAGTACGAGGGACTACTGCTCATATTCTTTTATATGCTAATGATATTGTGCTAGTTTCAGAATCTACAGAAGGTCTACAACGCCACCTACACAGCCTAGACAACTTGTGCATACATAGAGGGCTCTCTGTGAACCTTGGTAAAACCAAGGTTATGATTTTTCATACATCAGCACCGATGAGGAGACATAGTTCTTTCACGGTAGCAGGCGGACTGATTGAGGTAGTCGGATCATATGTCTATCTAGGAGTGACATTCACGGCAGCCTTTGGGGTTTTCTCTACGTCTCAGGCAGCCTGGGATCGCATCACACGTGGATACGCAACACTAGCGGGTACTGTTGCATAACTCTGCATCCAAAATTCAATGGTTTTTACCATGTAATCTTCCGTTGGTAGATAATTATGAGGTAGCCTTCATTCAGGAGGCACTCAGACCGCCCTCGATGTACCACATACTCCACCCATCTGTTACGTGTAGCTAGGATATACATATACACTCCCATCATCGGGCCCCCATGTATTAGATGGCCATTATCTGCAGAGTCAGAGCCACATCTCCCCATACACCACTACATTATCCTCACTACCTCTCCGTCATCAGGTACACTATCCTGTGGTTGTTTCCATGTTCAACCTACACAGTTTTGTGTAGCGAGTACTTTTCCATTTTTTATTTCTGCACAGGGCTTACTACCATTATACATGGTTTTGTCTCATAGGACAAATTTGGCCTTCAGAAGACTTTAATATCACTTTCTTTCTTTCTTTCTCTCTCTCTTTCTCTCTCCCTAGCTAACAACCATAACTCTCTCTCTCTCTCTCTCTCTCTCTCTTTCTCTCTCCCTAGCTAACAACCATAACTCTCTCTCTCTCTCTACACCATCAACAACATATTCACCTTGAAGTTGAAAATCTCATTTATCTGCAAAAAATGAGGCAACAATAGCTATCAAGTTTCAACTCTCAGAACCAATTTGAAGCAAAAAACCATGGAACAAAAACAATACGCTAAACATGCCACAAGATATTCAATGGGCTTGTCTGCGCAAAAATACTGCAAAATAATCTTCATAATGGAAACTTACTTACCTATGCAGGATGTTGCAAACGCTGAGTGACAAAAGAATTCCAAAGCAAAGCTTGGGTGAAATCAATATCCCATAGCAAAAGTGACAACACACGAGGGTGAACATGAGATCATGAGCTGAATCATATAAACTGGTCAAAATCATCATTTCGCATTGAGAAAGATATATGAGATGAGGGCAAACATGAAAGAAAGGTATACCTAGAGTTTAAATAAAATGGCTATTTTTTATATTTTATTCTTAAAAAAATATTAAAAAATTTAATCATCTTCTAAAAATTTTCCATTGGGCTAAAATTTTCCCTTGTTTTTTTAGTGACCCTAAGAAGGATATGTTTGATGCTTTATGGCTGAAGCTTGTTTATCCCTATTTGGAACATCTACATAAAATTCACTTCCAAATACTTTGAAATGGTAAACAGATGGCTTTTTACCAATGTAGGCCTCTTGTGGAGTCTTTCCATCAAGTGCCTTGGTGTAGCTTTGGTTCAAGATGTATTTAGAAGTATTGACATCCTTTGCCCAAAATTGATTAGACAAACCCTTTGCCTTCAACTTGCACCTTGCCATCTCCATGATGGTTTGATTTCGACATTTTGCAATGCCATTCTATTGAGGGTTATGTGCCACTGTGAGTTGATGCTTGATTCCTTTACCCTTGTAGAAATCTTCAAACTCTATTGATGTGAACTCACAACTGTCCTCTGTTATGAATTTCTTCATCTTCTTCCCTATTTTAGTTTCAACAAGCTAAAGCCATTCTTTAAACCTACCAAAAGTTTGAGACTTATCGGAAAGGAAGTACACCCACATCTTCTTGCTATAGTCATCGATAAGTAACATGAAGTAGGAAGATCCACCCAAGGCTTGTGTATGAATTTTTTTGCACAAGTTAGCATGCACCAACTCTAGAGGATAGCTTGCTATGTAATTGCTTTCTTGCAAAAATGCCTTCCTCTGTTGCTTGCCCATCATGCAAGCTTCACAAGGTTCCTTCATTTCTGCAATCGATGGCAATTAAGTGTGCAACCATACCTCTGTGATGCATCTCCTTTAGTACATGGTATCTCATGTGGCTGAATCTCTCATGCCGTAACTTATCCCCATGTTTGTAGTGGCTGTAAGAGCAAACAACTCATATGGGTTGTTCCTCCTTATGCTAGTCCCAACAATGTTGTTGTTACTATCCATAATCTTAGCTCTTGCCTTGCTGAAAGATACTTGATTAGTTATAAGAGCTACTAAAAGTAGATTTTTTTAATTTGTGGAACATACAAAACATTTGAAACATTTCTAAATCCCCATTAAAGTTAACGAAAGAAACTGTACCTTCTACCTTTGCCCTCTCAAGAGAAATACTGAACACATTCAGTATTTCTCTATTATTTGGTTGAAAAAAATACAACATAGTCTTGAACGCACCTATTTATTCCATCTCACTTCTTTAATTGAGCAAATAACAACCCTAGATTGTTTCTAGTGTAAATTCCCTACATAAGGAAAGAGTGCATTCTCTAGAAGGACCTTTCACTCTTTTGCAAGAAAAGGAGTGAATGAAAAATTATAACTCTTGAACAAATCATAAGAATTCTTGCACTTCTTATGCGGAATGGCCAAGTAATGTATGGAAACTAATAGGGAGGTAGGGATCAAATAATTACTATTGATCTCTAAGAATTGAATCCTTCTAAAGGACGTTGATTTCCAAAGACTTTACTAACTGAAGTTTGGCTCCGTTGTCCTTGCATATATTTACTCAATTCACCAAAGTATTTCACTCATAGGAAAAGCATTTCTTTGCGTATTGACTCCATCCTTTACATATTGGCTATACTAAGCCCACATCTTCTTCCCCTTACTTTCAATAAGTATTTAATGCGTTGGAATTGTCAACTTAGCTTTACGCACGCTTAGACACCCCGTCCATCTGTTGATATTACAATCTTATGTATCGTATGTGCTCTTGGTCTATAAGGACATGGCATTAAATGTTTTGCACCATTGTGAGGGAGGCTTGCATCGATGGATTGTCACTTTCTTTGGTGGCCCCTTTCGATTCACATTCATTTCTTTGTATGCCCCAAACGAGGAGTTGGAGAGACTAGACACCTGGGCCTCCTTGGACTCGCTCCCCTACAACGTACTAATTTGTGGTGACTTCACCTCATAGGGCTAGAAGGCATGGGAACCCCGTGTATGGGTGAGGTGGACCTTCCTATCCTCATACACGATGTGACTATGATAGCGAAGCTACACATGGTGCAAGACCTTACGGACAGATGGAACAACAACGACCGGTGTTGGAGGGATTTCCAACTCCATATCAACACTACGAAAAATAAAAACTTTTTGATTTTAAGATGAATAACTTTTATCTCTCTCAAACTATTTGGTACATTTCTTTGACTAATCTCTTTTAGTACCTGCAGACAACAAATCCATGATGAGGTGGACTAAGCAAAGATCTCATATTGATGAAGTTTCAAGTAGTTGATTGCAAACAACTCTTATAAGTATCCATATGTTAATCATGATCATCGCATAAGTGATTTCATGTGTATGAGAAGATATGTATATGGTTAGTCTCTGATGTGCTCCATAAGTTGTAATCATTTATGTGATTATTTACCTTAAAAATGTTTAGAGCCTAAAGTATATGTGGGTTAAACCAGATGTGTCTTCCTATTTGTGAATTCAAGAAACCCCTAATGTGTTGAGTATGTTTCACTCTAAGTGTTTGCTTACATGCAGCTGTAGGAACTCCTAGTGTATGTGATACGTGGGATAAACCTTGAGTATGTACCCATGCAAATTTATGTATAAGCATGTGAATGTGATCATCTATGCCTATATAGCTATATGTATAGGTATGGGGTGTTTTAACCTTTATAGAATCAACATATAAATATTAAAATATTTGGATCCATAATGATAAATGCTATCCTACCTTATGAATATATGCTCTAAGTATATATGTATAAATGTTTTAACTTTAATAACTAGATAAGCATGTGTGGTTAAGTGTACTAATTATAAGAAATAATTTAACTAATAATTAATGGATTTATTTAATATATATTAGTGACATTATATTATGGTTTGGCAAAAATTTAATATATCTCATTACTATATGTTAGTTACATTATACATTATGTAATTGATAATTTAACTAATAATTAATTTACTTAATGAAATATATATTAGTTTATTTGAATATTTAATTAGGGTAAATATTAGTTTATTTGAATATTTAATTAGGGTAAATTAAGAGTTTAACATCAAACAAAAATATATACGTGATTAAGTTAAAACGTAAGTTAATGCTAGTTAAAATATACGTATGTAAGAGAAGTGCTAGTTGTTTATTGGTTTGCATGATATGTATTTGATAACTAAGTGAGTGCATGATTAAATGTATTAGTTCACTAATAGCATTATTCTGCGCATACAAACTTGTATGAATGATTATATATAGATAATGCTTGTTAAACGTTTTTCCTAATGAATCTTCTACAGGTACGGATGCTGAGAGAGAGAGAAAGAGGAATCTGCATCTGATGCCATCACCGAGCAGCTGCTGTTTGCATTTGGGTAGTTGTGTGTGCATTTTTCTTCTTGCATGAAGTTCTATTCATGCTGGCCATCTTGTTCATATAGAGACTTGTAACCTATCTGAAGGATTCCTCCTCCATCTTGTGTTGGACCAAGATCATCCCTCAGCACTCCACTCTTTGCAGATCAAATACGAGACAACCACATGTCTGAGAAATCTGAGAAATCCATATATGGCATCACATGGAGAGAGAGAGAGAGAGAGAGAGAGAGAGAGAGAGAGAGAGAGAGAGAGAGAGAGAGAGAGAGAGAGAGAGCTACACACGCTACTCTCTACTACACAGGAGGATTCCACAGAGTACTGCGCACAGAATGACAATGCAAAAATTGATGTGTTAGATAAAGAAAATAGGCCAGATCGAAGACACCCAGTTTTTCTACTATAGATCTTCTATCGACCTGCTTCAAGCTCCACCTTCAACACCTTGAGATTCTTTGATACCTAGAGAGAGAGAGAGAGAGAGAGAGAGAGAGAGAGAGAGAGAGAGAGAGAGAGAGAGAGAGAGAGAGAGAGAGAGAGAGAGAGAGAGAGAGAGAGAGAAAGTTATGCAGAAAGACATTGAAAGTGACACTATTCAGAGAATGTAATAGAGTGTTTCTGTTACTTCCCTACTTTTGTTTCGACTTCTACAAGTTCAGTAAGATACATGGACTTGTGTGTGACTGCATAGAGAGAGTGATATTCGGAGCCATCATTCTTGAGGCATTCGACAGGTCTTGGCAGCACATATGATGCATATGGTGGCTTTTTTTTCTTGTTGTTCTTATTCTAGGGCAGGGCAAATTTTGTGGCAGTTGTTATCATCTGAAATGACCTACTATCATCATGATGTTCTGAAGCTAAAAATGATGGACTCAATTTCTTAATCGTTTGCATGATTACGGATGATGATGATGTGTTTGTTTAATTATCTGCAGTTGTTTTCTTGTGATGGATTTCTGAAACTCTTATGTTCCATAACTTTGATGTTATGATCTGACTTTGTTACACCAAAGTTCCTATACCCGTTAATATTTGCATATATTATCTAAGATGATCACGATTAGAGAACATGAAATATATTAGAAGGGACCATATGGAAGAAACCTTTATAAAGAATTGCTAAGCATTAATGTAATCATATTGATGCTCATACTGCAAAGTACTATATACGTTCATAATATCACCTATGGTGTTGATAAATCATTTGAGAGAACGTGGGAGAGAGAGAGAGGGAAAGAGAGAGAGAGAGAGAGGGAGAGACAAAGAGAGAGAGAGGGAGAGACAAAGAGAGAGAGAGGAAAACCAAGTCATGGCTTGGATATATGCTATGTGTTGTGTTTTTGCAATGCCTTTCCAAGCTGCCTGCCATATAGTAGTGTACACAAACATGGGCTCATGTTCCTTTAGGTGTTTGCTACAACAAACTTCAAACATGGAGTTTCGAAATCACTATGCAATCTGATAGAGAGAGGGAGAGAGATAGAGACAGAGGATGAGAGTAAGAGTGTATGAACATGCATATATGTATGCATGAATGCATGTTGTATGCATGTATGCATAGGTATGAAGATGAAATGCATATGCATATAAGAGGTAGATAAATGCATTTGCATAAGTGCATGTGTATGTGTGATTAATACATGTGCATGTTAGAGAAGATGCATATTAGCATATATAAACATGTGTATTAGTGTGTGCATGATTAATATGCATGGGCATGAATGGTATGATGAGAATATGAATGTAAAGTGCATTAGTATATATGAGAAATGTATTAGCATATTAAACATAAGAGAGTTAATTAGCATGAAATAGCATACGTTTAAGTTATGTTAATTTTTAAGTGTTAGGTTTATAAATGTAGGTTAACAATGAGTGTTGACATACATATATGAGCATGTATGCAGGTATAATTATGAAAGTATGCAACAGATGTATGCATTTAAGAGCATATAAGTACTTTAATGTATGCATGACCATATGCATTAAGAATGTAAATGCATATGTTAGTGTATATGCATATAGGAAGCTATGAGTAGGTGCATGAGTAATGTTGTGAATGCATGTGCATGAATAAATCTAAGTGATAGTATGTATGGGCATATGTGTTTGCATGTTCATTTGCATAATAATGCATGTTAATCTATGCATATGAAAATATGTGTGTTAACGTAAATGAGAATGAGAATATAAAGAGCATGCGAATGATGAGATATGCATGTTAGATTGATACATGAAATAAAATGATTATATTAGGATGTATAAGCATGATTGCATTTAAACACATGTGTGTATACATGCATATTTATATACATATAAGTGGGAAAGTACATAATTCAGACATGCATAAATAGATGTATTTGTTCCTAAGTGATTCCTTTATATATTTTCCCAATTCACTACTTACTTCCGAAAATTAACTTCATTGATTAACCCCAAGCAATTACAGAAGATTCAAGTACACTTGGGCACATAGCATTCTTACAATCACCGTAATTATGTATGCAAAACTTTCACTCTTTCTTTATTATTACTGCTGTACTTCACTTCAACACAGTAAAATATTAACACAATACCTGATTCACTTCAATACCGAATACTAACTCTTACAGACAACTCTGCGATTAACATAACTCATAACAGAATCAACTCCAGACCATCGCCCAGACAGAATAGCTTGGCGACACGCCTGTCATTTCTTCCACGCATACTCTATTGATTAGGAAAAAGCGGTACAACATTTGCGCTACACCCTTTCGGTGTGCAACTGTACAATTACAATTATTCTTCTAAATAATATTCTGGCTGTCTGACACTAGCACACATGGTGGACTCGAACCTACCAGGGAAAATTACAAGGTTTAGGAATCATCAATGATTCCTTGGATATACATGGATCTTGCTAATTTAAAGGTTCGTGTTATTTTTTAGCTTAAGGGATTCTAACATCTCCTTCAAAATTTTCGGTTCAAGTAGATGTGCATCAGTTCACACAGAGCTGGAAACGATTACTTGGGATGGTAAGGTGCCGGCTTGACTCTACAAAAAAGCTTCTTGGAGGTAGAAGTCATTAGCAAGTGCCGCATCACATCGTAGCTTCATGTCAGCAATTTCTGCATCAATGCACGATAAGTGCTTGTCCTGGATACCCAGTTGTTTCTCTTAGCGTTCAATCTCTAGAGACTGGAACTGCATGGTTTTATAAAAATCTTCCCTCTCTTTCTGGATGGCTTCAATATCCTTCTTCAACTGAATATTGCGGTCGATTTCCTCTTCTAGAGAGCGGTTTTCTGGAAGAGCTCTTCTCTGACTTTCTTTAATTCGGTTTCGGCTTGTAAGGGTAACTCAGCCATCTCTTGACCCTTCTGCTCAATCGTAACCAAGTCAGCGTGCGTGGTCTCTAGGAGATTACCCAAAGCGGTCATGGCGTCCTCCTTGTCAATACTGTCTGAGTCAGCTTACTAATCTCATCATCGTGAGCTACAATGATGGCATTCTTCTCATTCAACTATTCTTGGAGACTTCGAATCTGTTCCTGTAGTGAATTGGCTTCTGCTTTGGCTGCGAGCACCTCTTCCTAGAGTGGTGCAATGTCCGTTTCAAGAATGTCCACCTTGGATTGGTACTCCGTTCAGAGGGATTGTTGGGCAACTTGTAGGTGATAGGGGAGATGGGTGGAAAGATGAATAAGGTAATTACCTATCTGCACTAGTTGGGCCAATGAGTCAAGAACAATAGAGGTGGAGATTGGCCGAGAGGGTTTAGCGAAAACTATGGCGGACGACGAAGGAGGAAAATAATCAAGGGAGGAAGGGAGAGGATGGGTTGCTGAATGACATGGTGACGGAGGAGGGCTTAGCGACAAAGGCACTTTTGAGGGGGAAAGAGGAAGAGGTGGGTTTGGTGGTGAAGATAATAGTGCAGGAGTGGTTATTGCAAGAGGCGAAATATCGGGTTGGACAAGCACCTCCTGAGGTTGCGATTTCTCCATGAGTTGTACAACTTCGGTGATTGTGTCGGTCGCTAGCTCCTTTGGATGAGGTTGTGGCTGCACAACCGTATCATCAAGATGGAAATCTTCAATGAAAGTGTCGGGAGCCACTTGATCTTTAGGGGATGGCGGAGCAGAAAGAATATGAGCAGAAGAGGCGGTATCCTGCAACTGAACAGTTGAGGACGACTGAGCTTGACTATGGGAGGGGCTCAGTTTATGGCGCTTCCCCTTAAAGAACTACAGGAGATCATCGTCCTCATCATCCTCCATCACTTGTACATACTCCTCATGGAAGAGAATTGTATTCAGGGGAGGAGGTTGCGTAGCTTTAATCGCCAGGAGGAGAAAGGTCAGCAGATGTGGCAATCGTGTTGGAGGGATATCGCTCTTCACTAATTGTCAAGAATCTTCCTGACATTCCTGATGAATGCGTCGGAAGAAAAATGAAGCAAAATTAACTACTTCATGTGCAATGGCATAGATCATGGAATAGAAGGGTCAAGAAATGCCGTATGTGCATTTTTGAAGGTTAAGTGCAACTACAAGAAACTGTAGTGTAGAGCGCTCTGGTTCGGGGCGACAAAGAATGGCGAATTCATTTGAAGAATGACACAAAAAAAGCTCTTTCATTGTTGACATCGGTAAGAGAGGTCCATCTACACTAGCCTTCTGAGGGAGATTGAATCCCTTAGCAACTGTGTTTAGGGTGATGACGACACGCGGGTTAAGACAAGCGAGAAGTCAGCAAGTTTCGATAGCAAGAGTAGCAGCAATGGCAGAGATGATCTGCACAAAGAAAGGATGATATTCAATCGAATGCCAGGGTAGTTCGACAAATGCCAAAAGGCCACGAGTGCGCAGAAACTCACTCAATTCCGGAACGAGGCTAGCACAGAAGGTAGCAATATTAGCCAAAGCTTCCATGGCAAGCATGAGAGCACGAAGACAGTAGGTAACATAGAACATGCAAATGCACAAAAGACAATAGCAAAAAAGAGGGGAAGAACGTGATTAAGTAAAAACACCGAATGGAAATGCGGGAAGGAACATAATCATCACCTAGTGTTGGAAATATACAGACATAATGAAAACATGCACGCAATAACAGAATCTTAAACACCGGTACACCTAGGTAGAATACAAAGTTTGATGTCCCATACCACCAAACTTTATACCCCACATAGATGCGTGTATGAGATTAAAGTTGAACACTTCTCGCAAAAAAAATACAAGAATAGATCGGTGAGTACTCACAACCATGAATAATAATAAATGAAATCATGAAGTATTCCTGAAGTGTTTCCTTCCCTCGATGGAAAGAACAGAGTCATTCCTATGACTCTATCACTCATAACTATCTGTAACATCAACTCATCTTGAGTTGAGAATGGAGAAACTATTTAATAAATCAACTCAACTAGAGTTGTGAAGGATGTGGCTTGCATCAAATATCAACTCACGTGACTTATATCAAATATTAAATCACAATAAATTAGAATTCATACAACTTGTATCAATTCAAAATATATGAAATGAGAACAACTATTAAAGTTCTCCTGTTCCATGGTCTCATGGCACTATATGTATTCTTGAAAATTTTGATAGAGTCTCCTTTGTCGTACTGAGAATGGTCACCATAAAAAAATGCTCAATAAACAAGTATCTAGGGAAAAGATAGCCCACGCTGATCACACCATATCAAAAATCGCATAAAAACCTATGGAAAATCTTTTCCTTTCAACAATGTCTCCTACATAAACAATTTCCAACAGCAACACATTAAATCTTGACTTTAACTAACGTTTACTCATATAAAATGTATGAAAATTTCCACTCTTATGTAGCGTTTCTTGAGATTTCTTTAGGCACAAAAAGCACTTGATTTTGATATTTTCTAAGAGTTTTATAACCATTTTACTGGAATGGCCAAACACTTGATGACCAACTCTCAAAATGTATAGGGTCATCTTGTTGATGCCCTTAGACTGACCAAACAAACTCCAAATTCTATTTTCTTTGTGCCCAAACCTAGATCCACTTATCTAGTTTGGTCTTACAAAATTGCAATTAAAAATGAAATCAAATACTCATTCAAAAGTATAATTCTATCTATGCTATACCTATGCTTAGGTGAGCCTAGAACCAATGCTACTGTACTTTTATAATATCTTCTAACTATGAAGCTAAATTCGAAAATCCTTGCATTTTGCGTATGTCATAGAGTTTATACTAGCTTCTCCAACAACAAGATTTGAAATTGGAGTCTCCAATATGAAAATATCATGTGCTCATCAGACACATGTACCACTGTTTGGAAAATCCTCACCAGAGATTGGTCTAAGACAAATAGGTCATTTGACCTAGCAAATGATGTCCAATCTCTTGTGAATATTAGTATAATATAGCTATTTCTATCTAAATTCAGTGATATAAATTTCATAGTATTCAGACATTTGAGGCTTTCACAATGACCAAAATTCTAAACCTCTATACCTGTAATATTTTAAACATTTGTAGAGGCTAACTTTTACTCTTTTCTTTATATCTCCTAAATGGAGAACCATTTCACCTTCAAATTTTGTAGACACCATCTGGAAATTTTTAACTAATGTTAGAAACAAAAATCATCCAATTGGAGTAATTGAGATAAGAGAAGCAATCACTTCTAGGTGACATGGTCTCTGGTCATTTCATAAATTCTAGAGGCTACACTTTGATGTGAAAAGCTTTGTTGACCTATCAAGTGATCTCTAAAAGTAATGACACTTGGTATGTGCAAAGTGCATCTATCAGGATTGCCTCTCCAATACAAATCAGTCACTTTGAATCTAGCAATGAAGATAAATTCCCTTTGTAAGAGGCCTATGTCACTTGTTTCAGGCCTCTACCTCTACTAGCACCACTTCTAGTACAGAGGTCATTTGACCTTTCTACAAATATCCAAATTACTTGAAAATTAGTTAGTGCAAAGAAAAATTTATGAGCTATTTTCCCTCCAAATTTCAATAAATTTGGGCATTCCTTCAAAGAGAAGCATCCAAAGCTCAAAGCTCTATGAGACTGCTACCTCACTAACTATTTGTTCATTCATTTTTTTAATCAAAAAATGATGAGACATGTTAATCCTTATGATTAGACTTACTCATTCATTTTCTTGGATGGATTATGACATGGAGACATATCCATGCATATAATGATCGTATAGATCAATGCAAATCAATTAACCATCACAAATCGTCTCGTTGAAAAATCTACTCTTTACATAGTATCCACCTTTCAATGAAAGTGACTATCTATGGATGTCATTCTATTCATTGTGCTTCTTGCACATTCATTAACCTCATCATAAACACTCACATACAAGCATTTAAAACTTGTATTGATGATCATAACCATAACAATCCTGTGCGGACTTGGAATAAACTTCTATATCAAGTACATAAACTCGCATGAAGAACAATTCATGTGTTCATGTGTTACTAGACGAAAACACATCTTAGTTGTACTTAATGCAGATAACTTGCCATTTATATTCTTAAGGCAAAATTATCCTACACATGGTAGTTGTATCACACATCTCATGCTCACCCTAACTCATCCCGGTGACACATAAAAAGTGATAATCTATATACAAAAAATGCATCATGCATTTCACCTTTCTAGCAATCATATCGTTTATGTATGCATGCATCCACTGATGCATCTTCTTCTCTAGTTCAATCATTTTATATGCTTTTAATTATGCACATATAACACTTCCTCTCTCATAACACAATATCACTCTAGTTCTCACATGGCATATAACACCATATGGTTATAATAATGAAGCTTGAAAAAATAATAATTTTGGTAGCACTTCTCGAGGAAAATGAAGCTTGAAAAAATAATAACCATTACAATGAAAGGCATTAGTCTTGTGGTTGATAAACTACTTTCTTCACTCTAGAAACCTGCAAATAAGAAACTTTTCCACAATGTATTGTTGGGCACTACATGCCCTCATTACAACATCTATTTCTGCCTTCAATACCTGCAAAAGATTCTAAAATACACAAACAAGTTCTGTGCATGCTTTTATGAATCAACATGAGTTATTGTAACTTCATGTGCATGAATAAATTCATGTAAAAGCTAGTTTTCATGCACATTCAAATGTTGATTTCATAAAACTGGAAGAGAATACAATGTAAAATTGTAAACTTTAATGCGAAAAGTATTCAAATGAATATATTTAAGAGCAAAACTATGATGCAAATGTATGAAAATTAACTCACTCCTATCCAAAATGGTTCAAAACATTATAAAAAATTCCTAATTATCATAATTAGACACTCAAATCACTAAGAAAAAGTTTCTTGCCAGTCAACACCCATCTAAAAGCTTGTGCAGAGATGGCTTCCAATGGTCAAAATATGTCCTATCACCTGTCAAAAGAAAGCGTTTTGTAATAAAGTGATAGGTAGGAGATGATTGAACCACACCCTTGAGAGATA
Organism: Ceratopteris richardii; assembly: GCA_020310875.1. NCBI lineage: Eukaryota > Viridiplantae > Streptophyta > Polypodiopsida > Polypodiales > Pteridaceae > Ceratopteris > Ceratopteris richardii. The sequence goes on from CM035420.1 coordinate 5,380,711, forward strand.
GGAGATGGTTGAACTACACCCTAAGAGAGAGGATTAGGAAGTAACCATGGCTTCTGGGGCAAGTGGTTAGCCCATCACATTTGTAACCAAGAGGTTGTGAGTTCAATTCCTTACATTGGTATCAGAGCCTAGGAAGTAGGCTTGGCAAAGGTGGATTGACATAATGGCCTCTAAAAAAGGCACTTGGGCATCCTCTATATGAAAGGGTACAAAGTAGTGCACGTCGCTTTCAGAAGTTAGCCTAACAAAGATTGAGGTGTACATCTCAATCCGTAGGTCAGATTGAGGCATGTAACATACCCTTGGAAAGATCTCAGAACGAACTTTCCAAATCTATTGAGCTAGCTTGTAAGTGTGAAATCCTTGGGAAACCTTGGGTGGCACTTGATTGAGCATTCAAGATACCAAAACATGGGTGAGAACAAGGTTCAAGACTGAGGTTGAGAACAAGGGCCCAAGATACCAAGGTTGCGAACAAGAAGGTTCAAGACACCAAGGTTGAGAGCAAGGGTTCAACAGACCAAGGTTGCGAACAAGGTTCAAGAAACTATGTGAGGTTGAGGACATCAATTCAAGGGTACCTAGGGAGTTCAAGGGGCTAATCATCGAGGCTAGAGGGATACAAGAGCAGATCATTGAGGCTGATTGACTAAGGGGGAAGAATGTAATAAAGTGATAGGTAGGAGATGATTGAACCACACCCTTGATAGATAGGAGATGGTTAAACTACACCTTAAGAGAGAGGATTAGGAAGTAATCCTAAACCATGTCTTTTGGGGCAAGTGGTTAGCCCATCACATTCCTAGCCAAGAGGTTGTGAGTTCAATTCCTTACAAGCTTGAAGTTTAGAATCTATACCAGTTGAATGTCTTGATTTGGAGCTTCCATGAGGAAGTTATGGCCGAAACAATGAAGCTAGGTGAATGGGTAGCATACCTCTTTGAAGAAGTCTATATAGAATTAAATACTATCTACAGGTGGTTTTTAATTATCAAATGATAGCTTTGAGCCAGTTATTTGAAAGATCTTGAATTCTAGTTTCTATGACAAGTTGAATCATTCAATTTGGACATCATACGAGAGAGTTATGTCCATTTTAGTAAAAGTATGTATGATAACTTCGCTCTTTCTCTTACTTCCCTTTTTTTCCCTCTTTCTTTACTCTTTTCTCTCTTTATAATCTATTCCTTCTCTCTCTCTCTCTCTCTATTCTTCTCTTTATCTCACTTAGGATCTCCTCCTTCTCTCTTTCTCTTCTTTCATCCTTTCTCTTTCTCCTTCACTTTCTTTCTCCTTTACTTTTTTTCTCTATTTCTTTAATCATTTCTCCTGTTTTTTCTTCTCTCATGAATCTCTCTTTCTTATTCCTTCTTTTCTTCATTTTTTTCTCTCTCTATTTCTTTGTCTCTTTCTCTTTATCTCTCTTGACATGTCTCTCTTCCATTATCTTCTTCTCTTTCTCTTTTCTTCATTCTCTTTCTATGCCTCTATCTCCTTCTATTTCTCTCTCTTGTTCTTTTCTTTCTCTTTCTTTCTCTCTCTAATTCTTCTCTTTCTTTCTTTTCTTTCTCCTTTCTCCTTCTCTCTTTCATTCCTTACTTTCTCCTCGTCTCTTTCTTTCTCTCGATCTCTTTTTTCCTTCTTATATTAAATGTGTTTACATAGGAAATGCACAGTATCAAGTTGGGCAAGTATTTGGTCACCAAGCTACGTTGGCTTAATGGTCAAGTCATTGGTGGATGCTGTGGGAGGTCGTGGAACCATCTAAAGTTCTCTCTAAGGTTCCTCTTCTCATCTGGCCATCATCAGTAGGCACCTCGTATGAACTCTCTAGATTTTGGCCTTGGCTATCCCCCGAGAAAGGAACTTCTCATTCCTCCAAGCATGTACATCTCTGAAATATAACACAGTGGCGCCTCTGACCACATGATGAGGAAAACATGCCTTTACAATTCTTTATAGCCTCTAAAGGAACCCATCATAATAAAGGTAGGAAATAATGCAAGATTTCTTGAAAAGGATGAAGGTAAATTAATCCTAATAGGGATAAGAGAAATATTTAAAATGTATTGTACTTTCCACAAATAAAAAAAAATATACTTTTAGAAACTTCTATAACTTTCCACAAATTAATCCTAATAGGGATAAGAGAAATATTTAAAATGTATTGTACTTTCCACAAATAAAAAAAAATATACTTTTAGAAACTTCTATAACTTATCAAGGGCATGAAGATCTTTCAGTAAGACAAGAGGTAAGACCATGGATTATAACAGCAATGTTGTTGGGACTCACATAAGGAGGAACAACCTATATGAGTTGTTGACTCTTACAACCACTATGGGTATAAGAACAAGTAAGCTATGGGATGTGAGATTTGGATACATTATAGAGCATGTACTAAAGGAGATGCATTGCATGTATATTGTTGCACACCTACCATTGACTATAGAGATGAAGAAACCATGTGAAGCTTGCATGATGGGAAAACAAAAAAGCAAGGCATTTCAGCAAGAAAACAAGAATAGAGCAAGCTATCCTCTAAATTTGGTGTATGCTTATTTGTGCAAAAAAACTACCTACACAAGCCTTGGATGTATCTACCTGAATGATCGTTGACTATAGCAGGAAGATGTGATTGTACTTTATTTGTGATAAGGCTCAAGCTTTTGGTAATTTTAAAGAATGGATTCAGCTTGTTGAAATTCAACTAGTGAAGAAGATGATGGCACTAGTAGTGACTTTACATCAATAGAGTTTGAAGATTTTTGCAAGAGTAAAGAAATCAAGCATCAACTCACACTAGAACATAGACCTAAAAGAGAATCGTAGTGCAAAACGCCAAAATGAAAAAATTATGGAGATGGAAAGGTGCATGTTGAAGGGAAAGGTTTTAACAAATCAATTTTGGGTAGATTTTGTCAACATTGTTGTCTAGAACTTGAATCAAATCTATACCAAGGCACTTCATGAGTCGCCACATGCAATTGAAGAGGAAAGTAGAGCTTCCACTCTATCATCAAGAAAAGGGGCAATCCAATATAAACTTGCCCAAGAGCTATTCCTTCTTTGAAGAGAAGGAAGCATCATCTTTAGAGTATGAGTCTGAAAGTCACCAACTTGTAACCACCCAACGTGAAATGAAATTACCATATTGGGTGACACAACTCTATGATTATGCAAACCCTATCCCATAATCACTAGAATAGGTTAGAGTTGGAGCAAAGTATTCATAGAGAATAGAGATCGAGAGACAAGCAAGCAACCATATTGTAAACATAGCCCTAATGGATAAGCTCATTCAAGAACAAGCAAATGAACCAACCAATGTGGAAGAGGCACTCCAAAATATCAATTGGAGGGTTCCCATGCAAACAAAATACAACAACATTATAAAGAATGGAAATCGAGAGCTAGTGGATCGACCCCCTAATGCAAAGTTATTAGCACCAACTAGGTCTTGAAGCTAAAGTACAATTCTGATGGTACTTTGGAAAATTACAAATAAATAATTATTGTAGAGGGCTACTCATAAGTTGAAGGGATTGGCATTTGTAAATCATTTGGTCAAAGTGCAAGGATGACTAGTATCTAATTAGTACAAGTTGTGGTTGCACGTAAACAATGGCCGGTCCATCACATGGATGTCGAATCCGCATTCCTTAATGCAAACCTCAAGGAGGAGGTATATGTGTCTCACCCTCTAGAGTTCGAGGCTCCCCATTGAGAGAACAAGTTATGTAAGCTGAAGAAGACATTATATGGGTTGAAACAAGCCCCTAGAGCATGGTACCAGCAAATAAGTATCTATTGGATCTCCATTTTAGAAGATGTGCTTTTGATGCAAATTTGTATGTTCTAAAGAGAGGAAGGAAGAAAATTGTGTTTTTATTCTATGTAGATGAACTATCCTTATAGGAAATGATAATGCTCTTCTTCAACAAACAAAAGATGCCATAATTCTAGAATTTGAAACGAAAGACTTTGGCTTAATGCATTATTGCTTAGGCCTTGAAGTATGACAAGAGCTAGGGAAGATTTTCATCTCTCAAAAAACTTATGCAAGACAAATTGCATTCGACATGGAGGATTGTAGGGGATATTTCTACACCTCTAGTGGATATTGGAAGACATTGGAGAGTGATCGGAAGTCTCATCTACTTATGCAATAGCAGACCAAGTATATCCTATGTTATTGGAGTAGTATGCATGTTTTCTAATAATCCCTGTCCAATTCATTGGAAGGAAAGCATGTGGATATTCAGGTATGTGAAAGGAGGTATTCATTATTGTATTGTCTATGAAGAAGGATTATCTCCATTTGGATATTGTGATTCAGATTGGGCATGAAATAATGATGCCAAAAAATCTAGTTTTGGATATTCCTTTTCTTAAGGATCTACAATTTTCTCTTGGATTAGTAAGAAGCAATTGGTTGTAGCAATATCTTCTATTGAAGCTGAAAACAAAGGAGCATATGTTGTAGCATGTGGAGTAGTATGGTTGAGGAGGATCCTATGACACATAGGAATACAAGGACATAACGCTATAGGGTTGAGCTATGACAACCAAAGTTGCATGCCTATCACCAAGAATCTTGTTTCCCATGCATCTATCTAGCACATGGAAATTCAGTATCACTATGTATGTGAGTTGATCAAGGAAGGGGTTGTTGAGATAAGATATTGTCCAATTGACAAAAATGGAGCACATATCTTCACCAAGGTTCTTGGGAGAGAGAAGCCTAATTGAGACTTTCCAAAGCTTGAAATCGGACCTTGGAGGTACTTTACCACATGGTCGACATGGGGGGGGTGTTATTAGATATATCGAATACTGCACACTCAAGTGACCACAAATGATCCATGGTGCTCTAAGTTGTAAGGGCCCCCATTATCAAGAGTAGCCATTGTGAGAACCTAGACATTTCTGAAACCCTATGTTGCAGAGCACAGAAGAGCACTAGGCAGAGAAAATGAAGGGCCCCAAAATTTTTCCAATTTGGACACATAACTTTTGTATTATAACCACTCTTGTATATATTTTCCGTTGTAAATGCACTAGAGGAGTCCTCCAGATGCATCCCCGCAGAAGATTAGAAACTTACCCATGTAAATTAGTAGAGAAACTAGTCTTTTAGTGAATAAAGTGCCGGTCTCTTGTGTGAAAGGACCAAACTTAGGGCACTAGTATATAAGTCACTTTGTGACTCTTTGTAAGGACTTTTTGCCATTGTGAAGAAGGAGCTCTACAGATTTTCGAGTTTACCTCTTTCATGCTGATTTTGATCTTCATTTCGCTCTTGTATGTGTGTGTTATGCTTGAAATGCATGTGTAGGACTGTTGTCTACCTCTTCCCCTTGGTTTTGAGCTGCTGTAGTGCGTGTGCGAGCTAGGAGGAGTTGTGGCGCGGTGTTGGTGTCTCCCGTCATTCACTGTTTTTGCCATAACTTGAAGCAGAGTGGTCAGAATCGAGTGAAACACTTCCGGTAGATGCGTCTCGGCGAGAGCTTCGAAACGAGTACCTATTGCCTATATTCGGAGTTCAGAGCTGGGAGAAATCCTTGAATTTCTGAAAACTGTTGTAAGAGGCTTGCGGCAAACACTTTCAGTATTTCAGTGAGTGTGAGAGGTAGTAGTCTTTTCTCATGCATGCTAGCTAGACCACTTCATTTTCCATCACGTGTGCACACGTCTTCATACACTTGGTACGTCGTTCCATCGGATTGACAATTAGATGTGTGTTAAGTACCCACTATACGCACTTGTGTGGCAATACAGTCTCATTGGCACAAGTCCTTGAGTCTTCTCGGCTCAAGTACACACGTTTTTGGCACCGTTGCCGGGGAACACTCAACCAAGGTGCCTTCGTGATGGTTATAGATCGAGTGTGATAGAATCGTACTTGTAGAGGCAAAATTGTCCGGTGGCAAGTAGTCAGTCACTTCAGCACTTGTTACTTCACATCTCCGAGGTGTGTGTGTGATAAGTTTTAGGTTTAGGCTTAGGAGGAGGGAAGAGAAGGAGGAGTTAGGGTTAGGTTAGAGGAAGAGGATTAGTGAGGATAGGAGAAGTACGAGTAGGCAAAAATCATCAAAAAAAATTCCCAAAAAATCACCAAAAAACTAGCAAAATTCAAGTTCTGTCCAAAAAAAGTAAAAAAACCAAAAAAATTGACTCATTTGATACTTGCTGGAGTTCTGGTATCGCGGACGACAGCGATCGGTATCGTGCTTGCAGTATCATGCAGAGCGGGCCTTTAGAGCTTGTGTGAGAGTTCAAGGAGCAAGCAAGAGTAGATAGAGGTGAGATTTTACCAAGAATATTTACATAAAACTCACTAAACATGCACAAACACGTGATTAAACAGGTGCGCAGTATCGCGGGGGGGTTAAACTGAATTCATTACAGAAATTTTGTGTGATACAGAGGCCTAGGAGGGAAGAGGGGAGTAAGGAAAGCAAGGGGGTACAAAAAATTTGGAATTTTCTTACACTTTGGCTTGAGTATCGCGATCGGTTGAGGTTTGGTAACACGATACCAAAACTCCCTTGTATCGCGATACTCGCCGAAGTATCGTATCGCTTGATACCTACCTGGTATCGCGATACCGCACTGGTATCGTGGCCCCGAGTTGGTATCGCGATCGCGCACTGATCGTATCGCTGGGTATCGATCCTGGTACCGCGATACCATTTCGGTATCGTGTCGCCAAGATTGGTATCGCGACCGTGCTTTCTACGGTGATATCGTATCGCCTCCTACCAAGGATTGTATCGCGATACCATTTTGAGACCGTATCGGATTGAGTCTCTAGTATCGTATCGTCGATCTTTGTCAGTATAGTATCGCCGTATTTCCTAGTGAAGTATCGCGATACTATACCTGGTATCGTATCGTATCCCTCTTGAGTATCGTATCGTGTCTCGTGAAATCTGATATCGCGACACCACTTTGATATCGTATCGTCCACTCACTCGGACAGTATCGCGATACTGTCATAAGTGTCGTATCGTCTGGTCTCATAGGTATCGTATCGTACATGTGGTATCGTATCGCCTTCTCCTCGAGAACGGTATCGCGATACCACACTGATATCGTATCGGCATAAATTCCAGTATCGTATCGCCTGAATCTTTGGAGATCGTATCGTGATATTTCTAGTATCATATCGCCGAGGTTTTTGGTATCGTATCGTGCATAGCAGAGGTATCGTATCGTCTGCTTCCCAAGGTGGTATTGCGACACCAGGTTGGTATCATATCGTCTTGGTGTTTGGTATCGTATCGCGGGCAGTATCCAGTATCGTATCGTTTGGACCTCTGGTATCGTATCGCGATCAAAGCAGTATCCCCGAGAGCAGTATCGTCAGGAAGTGGTATCGTCCAGATTGACCCTTTCTTTTTGTCTGACACTTTGAGTCATTAGGAGAGCTACCCAAGGAGAATCTCTGAGGCATAGAGAGAGACTTGGGGGGGTGAATGAACTTGAGATCAGGAAGAGTGCTAAGTAGTCGAAGAAGTGTCATATCTTCGGTAGGAAGTGCTGCCCAGGCTAGTCACCACTCCATCTACTCGGAAACCTCTAGTGATTCGGAAGGGGAACTACACATGGCTTCGGAAGACATGCAAGGTCCAACGCCAAATAGGAATTTCATGTCCACTGTGGAAGGGGATTACCGTACCTCCTTACAATATGTGTCCACCAATGCCCAGGAGATCCCAATCTACCTGGATGGTTTAAACAGATATGTGGCTAGGATGGTAACATCCCAGGATGCCACAACTGCGCCCCGACCTGCGGTCAAGTACGAAGGAGGAGCATATGTAGACAAAATTGGACATGTCTATATTGTGACTGAATTTCCTAAGAGGATCAACGAAAGGGGAGAGTTTGTGGACCCAAACAACTCCGAAATAACGCACCCTGAAGAGTTTGTGTCTACCCCTAGGGGCAGGTCTCAAGTGTCACGGGTCTTGAGAGGAGATTTGATACCTCAAGATGATTACCTGTTGGAAGTCTATATGATCCATGGATCAGACCTGTTGCTTCAAACTGACTTACCGGCTCCAGGGAGAGAAGAAAGCCCCATGACATTTTATGAGTTGAAAGACCGAGATGATGAAACTAGAATTACTTGGATAAGGATCAAAAGAGATATTGGCCTGTGAGTGCCTTAGACAGGGCTCGACTGAGATACATGGGTACGCCTGTATTTCCTCAGAGAGATCAGGCAACTACTTCACAAAATCCTTTTGGGAATCAACATGAAACGGAGCAGACCACATCAGGATAGACCAGTCAACGAAGTGTGCCCAACCATACTCATGTACAGTTTGCAACTCCAGGAGTGCACACACGCAATCAGGCCCACGCAGGGATAGGGAACCAGTACCGACCACCAGCAAGACCACAACCACCGGTAGGAAGACAGCCTGGAGTACCGCCATTACGACCAGCTATCCCAGTCTTCCCGGTGATGCCCAGACCACCTGAACCAATGAGAAGGCTGAGACCTATCCAAGTAGCTAAATGTGTAAGAAACCATTATGATGGGTTGGGAGAGCCCTATGATCATATCGCAGAATTTAAACAAGTTCTAAGAGCGGAGCAAGTAGAGGACTTCTTCGTGCAGTATGAGTCTTTTGGGCTCACCCTCACAGGGACTGCTCTAACTTGGTTCCAACCTTTAGATCCCAATCAATTTGAAAACATGGAACAATTCTTTCAAGAATTCATCGGAGAATTCACAAAGAGAGGGATCAAACACAATTCTGCATCTTTAATCCATAGCTTTAAACAAAGCCCTAATGAAACCGTGAAGACTGCTGCCCGAAGATTCAATCAGTATGTGGATAGATGCCCAGTAGCTGAGAGACCCACTCAACAAAAGATGATTTCACTATTTTTAGATGGACTCACTAACGGAACCCTAAGAACACTAGTGTATGTGAAGAGATTACAAACACTGAGTGAGTGTCTTCAAGAGTGCATTGATTTGGAAGACAACCTTGCCGAGGATCTCAAAGGTACAACCGACCTCACTAAAACAGAAGATTTAAGGAGTACTATCACGTCCAACTCCAGTAACATGGAAGAATTAGCAGAATTATTAGCAAAGAAACTAGGAGTCCAGGGACAGAGAGCTTACCAAAACCCAGCGCAAAGAGTGCCTGTGCTACGGAGATGTAATTTATGTGGAGGAGAGCACCCCACACACTTGTGCATCCGAGGAGGGGCCGGTGCACAACCTACGTATCCATACTACAGACAGCAACCACAAGGGACTTCTTCATACTGCCACATCGAGCAAAAATACACCAATCACACAACTGAAAACTGTCCCTTCAATAGGCAAGCACGGCCTATCCAACCACCTCAATACCGACCATATGGATATCCACCGAGAGAGCCTGGTAGGGAGATGCCTAGATACAATCCTTATCCAACACCAGTAGGAGCACCAAGACAGTATGAGCAAGCACCGTACCCACCACCACAACCAGTACTGGGACCCCGGCTATCACAACCTCAACAAGTAGTACCAGTGAAGTATGCTCAACCAGAAGAAAACTTAGAGAGAGCCATAGTACCAGCATCAATAATGACCAATGTGGAATCAACCAACCCAGGGTATGAACCTCCACCAGGAGAGTACTATCCATATGAAGCCAACATGATGGAATATGAACCAACATATGACGCGGCTTATTATGGTTATGAGGGCTATGATCAGACGTATGGAGCAGAAACAGCCACCTTAATGTATACGGCTCCTAAGGCGCGACAACCCATGAGACCTCCCGTTAGACCACCGGTGCAGAGAGGACCATGCTATAGATGCGGAGGGGATCACTTCATTAGGGAATGCCCTCGACCTTATAATCCACCACCACCCAGAGTTTGGGAAGGGTATTGCAGTGATTGTGGAAAGGAACATCTTTTTAGAGATTGCCCTAAGAACCCAGCCAAATCCCAAGACACTGCACCAATCAATGTGATTGAGGTCATAGAAGGATCTGGAAGTGATAAGGAGTACACTGTGCCACTAAAGGCCATTACAAGAGCCCAAACGAAACAACAAAAAGAACAGTACCCGGAAGAGAAACAAAAAAGCAACAAAAAAATAAGCCCTCCAATTCAGATAGTGGAAGATTCTGAGGACCCATGTGAAAACCCCCGGAACACGAAAGTTCAGAAATGGAAGGAAAGACGAGAGAAACTCAAGGACAAATGGGCAAAAAATAAGACTATAAACAGTAAAAAGCAAACCAAAAACCCGAATAAACACAAGGAACAAGGGAATCCTAAGGAGACCCCTGAGCTACCCCGACCTAGCTCAGATAGGGAGAAGCCCGGATCAATTCTAGCAGACCCAAAGCCAGACGATTTAGACATGTGGTTGAAAGCCTACCGAGCTAGAATCAAGATGGGCCCAAACGTTGAACTACATGAAAAAATCTACCCTAAAGGGGAATTAGAAAAAGAAAGACTGACCATATGCAGGAAACTCATAGAAGTAGCACAAGCAACCCTAGAAAAGCCTATCCCAATTCTACTAGAGACCAGGATTGCACATAGTCTGTATGAAGAATGCTTAAAGTCCAATAGCAAGGAACCTAGAAAAGAAGATGACCAAAGCGGCCAGATAACAACCCAAGAGGAATCGATGTCAATAATCCCAGATTAAGAGGCAGATTGGCCAAAAGACTTATGGAACAGAATACGAGAGGAGCAATGGAAGAAGAATGGAGATAATACACCTCCTTTTGAGGAAATAGATGTGGAAGATTGTCAACTTCACCCCAACTTGGAGGAAGTATACGAAGAAGTACCAAGACTTGACAGAGGAAGAGCGGAAACCATAAGCATTTCAACGTTGCCTAATTACATGGGAGAATACGAAAGGGAGTCAGTAATAATACGAGCACCCACAATGCATGGAAAGGGAAAGGAAAAGGTAGAAGAGAGTTCACACAATCTAACAGAATTAAAGAAAACAAAAGTACGATGCAAATTGACGGTGGAAGAATTGCTTCGACTTAAACCACAATTATGGAAGCAAATGGCAAACCAATTAGAATCACATCAAGAGATTGGAGGACCGAAAGAAAAGGAGAAGGAAAATAACTCCACAATACAAGATCCAGTTGATAAAGTGGGAGAATTTAGTGAAGGGGATGAGGGTAATACTTGTCTACCAGTCACACACAATGGGTACATGACCAAGGCTATTCTAGATACGGGAGCCGGGGTAGGAATTGCCACCAAGGAAATCTGGGAAAAATGGGGAAAACCTGCCTTACGACCCACACGCATGAAACTCCAATTAGCAGACGGTCATGTAGAAAAACCCTTAGGAATATTGGAAAGGATCAAACTAACCACTTGTGGAGTAGAATTCGAACACACCCTAGCCATCTGTAAATTCGAGAAAGCAAACAACTACGAAATGATATTAGGACGACCCTTCATGAGACAAATGCGGGTAGTACAGGATTGGGGAAGAGATTCGTTATACCTACAACATCAAGGAAACACCACCAAAATAAATTTGCACACATTTGCTTATCGAGATGTCCCTCCACTACAATGGAATCCAGTACACCGAGAAGAAGATGACTTATCCATTCACAGTGCTGGATCAAGTGATCAATCTTGGATGCATGAAGATGCCTAGTTGTGGATGTGTAAGGAAGCCAAGAGAGAAGAGAGCAAAAGGCAACCATGGCCGATAGGACATCCTAACCATAGATCAGTAGAGGACCCCACTTACACGCCTCAAATCTTTTCTGATGAGATCTTTGAGCCACATGGATGGATGGAAATCTTGGCAACTCTAGATGTATGCGTGAACGAGGAAGTTTTGACGATGAATGAATGCATAGATGAGGAAGGCTATGATGTAAACTTCTATATGGTTGTTCTTCAAGAAGTAGAAGAAGGGGAAATCCTGGAAAAAGAATGGAAAGAGGAATATCAAAGCATAGAGATGGAACCAGAATTTGATTCCGAAGAAAGTTGCTTAAATACTATTCAGAACCAGAAGGAACAGGAACCAACAAAGATCTTAGCAATTGAAACTGCTACGGCAATACATAGGCAGGAGGAGAACAGGAGTAAGGTAGGGCCGGACCCAGATCTTTTTGAAGTTCCTGAACACTTTAAAAAATACGAAGTGGAGGAAAGAAAAGTGGCTATTCAAATGCCTAGACGAGAGGCACGAGACGGAGAAGCGTATGACAACAAGGAAAAAACCAAAAAAATTGTTGTGATAGTTGAGGAAGGAGAAGAAAGATGCACATATATTGGTAAAGATGTGTCTGAAGAAGAGGAGGAGGAACTCATATACCTTATCCGGGAGTACCGAGATGTATTCGCATGGACCTATAAGGATCTCAAAGGGGTAGAACCCACTATTTGTTCCCATCGAATACCAATGACAGCAGATGCAAAACCCTCCAAACAACGTCCTTATACATACAATGAAGTCTATGCAGCAAAGATTAAGGAAGAAATAGACAAACTACTAGCGGCAGGATTCATATATGAGATAGAACATACCGAGTGGGTATCGCCACTAGTAGTAGTGCCTAAGAAAAATGGAAAATTGAGAGTGTGCATAAATTTGAAGAAGGTGAATGCAGCCACTATACGTGACAACCACCCACTACCTATCACGGACCATTTATTAGAGAGAGTAGCAGGTAAGGAGGTCTATAGTTTCCTAGATGGATTCTCCGGATACAATCAGGTAGCTATTGCGACTGAGGATCAACATAAGACAGCATTCGCCACTGAATGGGGAGTGTATGCATTCAGAGTGATGCCCTTTGGACTCACTAATGCTCCAGCTACCTTCCAGAGATTGATGTGTCATGTTTTCAAGGAATTTCTAAAAAAAAGCATGGAAGTATATGTAGATGACGTTTGCACGTACTCCAATCAAAGACCCGATCACATTCCCGAGTTGAGGAAGATATTCAACAAATGTAGACAGTACAGAGTCTGCTTAAACCCAGAGAAATGTGTCTTCATGGTAAGGCAAGGGAAAATTCTAGGACACATAGTTTCGAGAAATGGAATATCTACGGATGAGGACAAGATTAAAGTCATCTTAGACTTACCAAGACCCAAGAATGCAAAGGAAGTGCAAGCTTTTATGGGACATTGTGGATACTACCATAGGTTCATTCACATGTATGCCATAATAGCAAAACCCTTGTATGGTCTCTTAACTCAATTTACTTGGATAGAAGAGTGCGAAAAGGCATTCACCGAGTTGAAAAAGAGACTTAGTACAACCCCAATTCTGAAATCACCCAACTGGAGCAAGCCTTTTCACATTCATGTTGACGCTTCTAACTATGCCATTGGATGTATGCTAGCCCAACCGGCTGATGAAGGCAAGCTCGATCATCCAATTGCTTATGCGAGTAGACAACTGAATCAAGCAGAAAGAAATTATACCACTATGGAACGAGAAGGCTTAGGAATGGTATACGCAGTGAAGAAATTCAGACATTATCTTTTAGCAAACAAGTTCAAATTCTTCATAGACCATCAAGCTTTGTTGTACTTAGTCAATAAGCCTTGTAACACTGGAAGGTTGGTACGATGGTTTCTACTACTAATGGAGTTCGATTTTGAAGTAATAGTGAAAAAGGGGAACACACATGTGAGAGCAGACCACCTTTCTAGGCTAACACACGGAGAGCCACCAAGTGGAGTGCCCGACGATCTACCAGATGCTTACTTGTTCAATCTAGAAGTTTGCCCAAAGTGGGCAGAGAAATTGATCCCTATACTCACCCATGGCCCTCAACACTCAATCAATAGGAATAGCAAGAAAGAAATTCTTCAATCGAGGAACTTACACATTGTGTCAGGTAGTGTATACTACAAGGAACCCAACGGAGTGTTACTCAGATGTGTTGATGAGGATGAACAAATGCAACTAATTGAGCAAGCACATGTGAACAAATGGAGAACACACCAAGGGACTCATGGAACAATCCGAGAACTGAAAAGATTAGGAGTGTATTGGCCTGACATGCCCAAGAATGTTCACGACCATGTAAGTAATTGTGCAGAATGCCGAGAGACGGTTCCCGAAGATCATATGTCTCTACCTTTTTCGACCATAGCACCCAATTGGAGTACAACATTAGTGAAATTCTTAAAAACTCAAGAACATGAGTTAGGAACTAGTTTAGCAAGAAAGCAATCCTTAGAGGAAATGAGCAAGGACTACATGACAACCAACTCAGATTATGTGTGCATGAAGGAGAATATTTACCCATATTAGAGATGGCACATGCAGGTGCTGCAGGAGGTCATTTTTCGGCTGAAAGAACTGTTAAAATGATTCTCTTTGCGGGCTTGTGGTGGCCAACTCTACATATGGATGCTGAAACGTATGTACGAAGTTGTGAGACTTGTCAGAGAACTAAATACCCAATTCGGAGAGATGACATGCCATTAAGACCCATGATATGCGCGAGAGCCTTCACAAAATGGGGTATTGACTTCATAGGACCTATCAATCCACCTGCCAAAGGATCACATGCGGAGTACATCATAGTAGCCACTGACTACTTGACTAAATGGGTGGAAGCAAAAGCCACTAAAAAGAATGATGCTCAAACTACCGCAAAATTTCTCTTTGAGCATATCTTCACCCGCTTTGGCTTGCCCATTGAGATTGTTAGCGATCGGGGAACGCACTTCCTCAATGAGGTAATCGAGTCAGTAATGAACGAGTTTTTAGTGATTCATAAAAAATCAGCACCATATCATCCCCAAGCCAATGGACAAGCTGAGAGCTCCAACAAAGTACTATGCACGGTATTGACTAAACTTGTCAATAATGGAAGGTCTGATTGGGACAAACAATTGCATCATGCAATTCGGGCATTCCGAGTTGCATATAAAACGGCCATTGGAACTACACCTTTCAATTTAGTGTATGGGCAAAATGCAATTTTGCCAATTGACTTCTTAGTACCAACATTGAAAGTGGCCCAGCAATATGAATGGAACGGACATGAATTATCCCAACAACTAGATCAAATCGAGAAGTTACATGAGACCAGATTGCAAGCGGTAGCAGGCATTTATGCTGCTAAACGGAGACAAAAGGCATATTATGATGCACATATAAAAGACAAGGGACTTAAAGAAGGAGACTTAGTCCTAGTGTACACCTTGAAACAACATGCCAAGAAGTTACAAAAACGCGGATACGGACCTTTGATCATAAATCGAATCTCTACTGGTGGTGTAGTCAATCTCGCCACATTAGACGGAGACATTTTTCCCAACTACATCAGTGGATGTAGAGTGAGACGATTCATGGAACCCTTGACTGATCAAATGCTAGCACGATTGGTAGGTGCCCAAAATAGGAAAAAGGAGGAAGAGCGAATTAGAGAGGAAGCTCGACAAGAAGCACTAGAGCGCATTAGGAAACGGAAAGAATGGATGAGGCAAAGAGATGAACGCTATCTCCAAGGAGAAGAGCCCATCCCTATGGCAAATTACCAAGTCGAAAATCATGATACAACGGGTATGTGTAAAACGCAACCTTACCTAAACCTAGGGATTGGCAAGACAGAGTACAAATTGATAGATGCATTGATAGACTCAGGAGCAGGACTTAGCTGCATGCGCAAGAGAATAGCAAAAGATCTGCACTTAGATTTGAATCCCACAAAAGCCCGATTAATAGGAATTGGAGGTCACACCCTAGAATGTATTGGAACCACGAATGTATCCCTCCACCTAGGAAATTCCTCCATGGAACAGAGAGTCTTAGTGTGCAACGATGAGGACTTAATAGAAGACTTAGTTCTAGGACAAGATTGGATCATTGAGCATGAAGTGTGTATCCATCTGGCTCAAGGCTATATTTCGGCCAAGATAGGGCACAAGGAGATTTTCAGCTTACTTGAAGAGAAACCTTGTATTCAAACAAATATAATACAAAGTTCAGCGGAAGTTCAGAAAACGACATTAGAAAGTATCAACAATGCTCACAATTCAGAAACCAAACGCATAGAAGCTGAAACTTCAATCCTAGCGACGTCAGCAGTAGAGTCGAAGTCATCCAATGCAGTTGAGGGAAAGCCAACCGTTAAGGAGACTTGCTCTCCTACACCTGCTCAAAACATCAAAAGATCACACTATTGGAAACCAACAAGCAGATACTCATATCAAGGCCCACCCAAATATAAGTGGGTACGCAGGGATCAAAGGCAGAGTCGAGAAACGTCAGCACCCACTCTTAAGAAGGAAACAGGAATCACCAAACCAGCTTCACAGAAGTACATACCAGAAGAATCAGTGCCAGTATGGATCCCTAAGCCCTTGCTTGAAGCTCAAAGATCGCGACATCAGATGTGGATTCCCAAAAAGCTCACACAAGCAGCTAAACAGACTTTAAAGACAAAGGAAGAGGTACTACATCAGACAAGGCGAAAGACAACAACACATAAGAGTCATCCGAGAAACTGGAAAAGCAATGCCAATTTCACTCGGACAATGGAGAAAGCAAACAGAACACAAGAAGCTGCAAGGATCAAGGAAACGAAAAGACCTCTCTTAGTGTTCATGAAATGGATCTGGAAACCAAAGCAACCACGAGGAGCGGAGGATCGAAGAGATAAAGCTTCCCATTGCACTCATGAAGTTTTCAATGCACCTCAAGTAAGCATGATAGGGCCACAATACCAGGCCAAGCATTCGGCACAAGATGTACCTTATCAAACTAGTGGTGCACATTCTCCAAACAAGAGTAGATCTTAGCTTCATTCTAAATAGGAATGGACCTACTATGTATATAAATAAATGCTTCGGCTACACTGACTTTTATTTTCTTTCAGCAACAAAAACCAAATTGAAAAAATGTGTGGTAAGAGATCTCACTCATGGATTAATGGGGAGACGGAGTGATGACGACAATAATCACTACAATGCACTACATCATTGTATACAGTTATGTGACGCTAATGCACTTTTACGTACAAGTGCAGATGGCTTCCGAAGATTCTAAAGAAACCGTACAAGAGGAAGTGATGGATTTTCCTCCCCAGAGTATCACAAAAGCCAAGGGACATTGGTTCCGCGAAGACCAGCCTGCGGGGGACTACCTGTTCCTTGCAACGATTAAAATCATGGACACAGATCATCAGTTTCCAATAATGTCCCAGGATTTTCGAGTGCAACATACACTCCCTTCTGTTGAAGAAACCATGAAGAAAGCAGGCATACATAAATATTTTGAACTGCCAATCTATAAGCCTGATTTTGAAAGATGCACTCAAGTCATGAATACACTACAACCAACACTACATGATCCCTTGGTACCAGAAGCTAGAGTAATGGATAATACAGGCGAATGGGTGATCATTCAATTCACACATGAGTTAATCAAGGAAGCCTTTGGATGGGAAAAGGATGGGATCACAATAGTGAAAGAAGAAAGTAAAGGTGCAAAGACCAGAACCTTCACCGACATCAACCGAATAGACATAGAAGATGAGGTCAGATTGATCCACCAACACTTCTGTTTCCCGAACATGCACCGATACACGGCACCACAGAAACTTATTGTCCAACTACTCTCCCATGCCATCAAGCAAATTGGGAATCAAATCAATTTGACTCCATATGTTCAAGAGAGATTGTTCGAGGCCAAGAAGCAATGGAAGAATAAAAAGTTCCTAAATGGCAGTGTGGCACTAACCATCCTGATCTACCACACCTTAGGAATGAGGGAACATTTACAAGAGATGCCATCATCAACCGTCCTGGCTCAATATGCCAAAGTTGCGACCGTTCCTAAGAAAAAGAAAGGAGCAAATATTGTGGAAGTGGCAGAAACAAGCTCTCAACCTAGAATGAGAGGCACCAAAAGACTCCGGGAAGCCAAGCTACATGAAGAGGACACACCAACTACCAAAAGGATCCATGTACTCCCAAAAACTACTATTGAAGGAAGAAAAGAAATAACGGCAAAAGACTTGACAGATGCTCTGGAAGAGACCCATCGATATAAAGAAGGACAAGTCAACTTACCGGTCCAGGGTCATCACTATCAACAGTCATAACAAGCAACAGACCCGAGAAGCAAGCTCACAAAAGTCCACAGATATCGGGAGATCGGCTTGGATAACTCTAAAACTGCATCAGAACAACAAGAAGAACCAGAAAATTCATTACTAAATGTCGATATTCCAAGCGAATCAAAAGATGATGGACAATGGGCAGAACTCCATGAAGTGGACTATAATGAAGAGCAAGGGGGCCTCATGACGAAGAACCAAGCCACACATGGGGAACAAAGTATATCAAGCAAGAATGCTGAACAAGAAGGTATGCATTGTATAAAACTTAATGAAACCTCCAACATCCAAATCAAGGAAGCCACACCTGTCCTAAAAATACACTTGAAGACACCAAAGAAGGAGTTTTAGGAAGAACAAAAAGAAGACGAAGAACCCTTTACTCCAATAAGGGTTGTGGCAGAACCATCCCCCATGGATGTAACATTTCAGGGAAGTGCCACTAAAACTATTGATATGGATAAAGATGAAGACGAACCACAAGTACAACTACAGATCCGACAACCACACAATGAAACGATCCACATCAAAAAGGGAAAAGATATACAAACCGGAGAAACCCCAAGCATACCAAAGACATGGCTGAATGTGGATATAGCTCAGCTCAAACCTGTAGTGCAAGATATGATTCGAACAGCACTAGACACACAGCAACTTATGGTTGATGCTGATGAAGATTATGACCAAGCCATGCAGGACAAAATCGAACTTCAAAAATGGGGTAAGAATCTCTCTACTGAGTTAAAGACAGTAAAAGAACAGGTAGTAGAAAAAGAAATTGAACTGAAAGAAATAAAAAACAAATACAGCCTGCTAGAGACAGAGAATGAGCAATTAAAAGAACAACTCCAAGAATTCACCAAAAAACTACAAGCAAATGAGGCTGAAAAGGCACGAATGGCATCAAGACAACGGAACAAAGAGCTTATGGCCGCTCTTTTAAGTGATCAGCCAGTCGAAGTGCAAGCCCAACCGGAAAGGGACATCAAGGGATTAGAAGAGAAAGTGATTATGTATGAAGATCAGCTCAAAAAGGAGCAAGACACAATTGCCGAATGGGAAAAAAGATACATGGATGACACGGCTGCCTTGAGAGCCAAATGGAAGACAGCTGAGAATGACTATCTGCGACAATGTAAAGAAGATACAGATCAAATGGACATTGTAGTACAAGAACTTCTCAAACACAAAGATATGATTGCCAAGGCCACTGAAGAACTCAAACAGAAGAATGAATGTATCAAGGAACTTCAGGAACGGCTAGGACAAAAAGGAAAAGAGGGGACACCAGTAGTTCCAACTTCCGTAGAGGCTACTGTGGAGACTGAGGTATGTCCTCTATCTTCCCCCTCATATCATTCACAGTTAAAGGAGGAAAAGGAGGTTCACATTGAACCTAACACTCGGGAAATTGCAGAACTGAGCAGACCAGAAAGGGCACTACTGGTGTCCCAACTTACGGCAGAATTTGAAGATCAGATCATCAGGATCATGAAAGAAGCTCAAATACAAAATAAACAATTAGAACAAATTTTGAAGCCCTTTAATGTACCATACGGACTACTTAAAGAACAAACTCGATATTATATAAAGTCTGCAACGAATAAAGATCCGGACCACAACCTTCAATTCAGGAATGACACTTTCAATTACACTCAAGAGGAGTTCGAAAAGGCGGATCCAATATGGCGACGAAAGATTTTGGAGAAGCATTCAACGTTGCGGGTACAGTGGGAAGCATCACCATATGCACTTCAAGTCAATCCATCTTTTTGTCCTGTACCCCGTAGACGATCTTGGACGTAATTTTGGGAAGGACAGCGCCAAGGCAATATCAATAATCAGTGGCTCAACTACCCTTTACTACCTAGTCCGCCACATAATTATCTACCAACCGAAGGATACATGGTAAAGACAATGGAATTTTGGATTTCCAGATATGCTTCAGTCCCGGACTTAGCCGTCAAAATGACTAACAAAATATTCAGTATGCTACTAACAGTGCTAAAAGTGTTCCAACATGCCAAATATACATTTTTGAATTTCATCGGAATTACTCAAGGATCGGAAGCACTCGTTTTTGATTTATCCACTATCCCGAGCAGACTAACTATTATGGCATATTATTCTCGTCTCATGTTCTTGCCATCTATATATATGCATACTTTTGAAGAAGCATTCTTTACAGGCTTCTTTGAAATTGATTCAGAGATCTTTGTGAAAATGACTTCCAATTTGAATGCAAGGCTGGTGGCTTATGAAACAAGCTTCTTTGCGGATCATCGACAAGCACCAAAGGACGGAGTCAAATCACAGCAATGGAAAGAATTCATGCTTTGTCACGCTAATTTGCTAAATCAAAGAGAGCAACACGCCATCCAAACCTACACACGTCGCCACAAAAAGCCTATCGGGGATGACA
Source organism: Ceratopteris richardii (assembly GCA_020310875.1). NCBI lineage: Eukaryota > Viridiplantae > Streptophyta > Polypodiopsida > Polypodiales > Pteridaceae > Ceratopteris > Ceratopteris richardii. Next base: position 5,401,258 of record CM035420.1, read on the forward strand.
GAGTTCAGGAGGAGGAACGTGTGGAAGGGGAATCAAGCAAAAAGAGAAGAAGAAGGAAATCAAAGTCTAGAACAGCGCAATAGACACAATAATGACAAGAGCAAGTCCCGGCAAGAAGCCCCGCAAGGGCGCATTACCCATCTCTGCACAGAGCCCCGCAGGGGCACACACACCAAGGAAAAGCAAACAGGCTCAAAGCAATACAACAGGGTCAGATGTGTGCAACCAGGACAAATCAAAGGACCAAAAGTTAGAAAGGGGTAGAGGCTGAAAAGTTGAAGAGGGTGACTAAGAACAACACATTCCTAGTCACTGGTGGCGTGCGTGGCAACCCAAATCAACGGGCAAGACAAATGCAGCAGGCTCTAGTGTAGTAGAGCTTGAATCAAGAACAGGCCATCAAAGCTGCATGTCTGTTTAACTACAGACAAAACTGACCAAGAGATGCGTGCGGAGAAACGAAGCAAACAGCCGACGAAAAGCTAAAGCCTGTCAAGGGATGACAGAGACGAAGAGGGGGAGAGTGTTGCAGAGCACAGAAGAGCACTAGGCAGAGAAAATGAAGGGCCCCAAAATTTTTCCAATTTGGACACATAACTTTTGTATTATAACCACTCTTGTATATATTTTCCGTTGTAAATGCACTAGAGGAGTCCTCCAGATGCATCCCCGCAGAAGATTAGAAACTTACCCATGTAAATTAGTAGAGAAATTAGTCTTTTAGTGAATAAAGTGCCGGTCTCTTGTGTGAAAGGACCAAACTTAGGGCACTAGTATATAAGTCACTTTGTGACTCTTTGTAAGGACTTTTTGCCATTGTGAAGAAGGAGCTCTACAGATTTTCGAGTTTGCCTCTTTCATGCTGATTTTGATCTTCATTTCGCTCTTGTATGTGTGTGTTATGCTTGAAATGCATGTGTAGGACTGTTGTCTACCCCTTCCACTTGGTTTTGGGCTGCTGTAGTGCGTGTGCGAGCTAGGAGGAGTTGTGGCGTAGTGTTGGTGTCTCCTGTCATTCACTGTTTTTGCCATAACTTGAAGCAAAGTGGTCAGAATCGAGTGAAACCACTTGCAATAGATGCGTCTCGGTGAGAGCTTCGAAACGAGTACCCTATTGCCTATATTCGGAGTTCAGAGCTGGGAGAAATCCTTGAATTTCTGAAAACTGCTGTAAGAGGCTTGCGGCAAACACTTTCAGTATTTCAGTGAGTGTGAGAGGTAGTAGTCTTTTCTCATGCATGCTAGCTAGAACACTTCATTTTCCATCACGTGTGCACACGTCTTCATACACTTGGTACGTCGTTCCATCGGATTGACAATTAGATGTGTGTTAAGTACCCACTATACGCACTTGTGTGGCAATTGAGGTACAGTCTCATTGGCACAAGTCCTTGAGTCTTCTCGGCTCAAGTACACACCCTATCAAGTAAGATGAAGTCTATGTGTGATCTTTGATGGTAATAGATGATCTTTGTGAACATAACCATTAGGTTAGGTAGGGCATAAAGTTTTGGGCCACTTGATTGTCACTCAAGGAAAAAATAAAGGCCTCGCGGCACTACACAATTTTCCTATAGAATGTGAATGGGGGGAGTGGAGAGGGGGGCTTAGCCCCTTCTACAAAGTCTAGGAGGTGTATTCCCCAGCTGATAAGGTTGTGATGATATGACTTCTAGTCATGGAGTCCTTGTGGAATCGCATATTTTGCCAACTATTTTGTCTCTCTTGATTATGTTTCTCTATAATGACCCGCATTGTAAAAGCTATATAACTATGGCCCATGTGTAGCTCCACACAACATTGTACACTACTTAGACCTTCATCTAGAATCTATCTAGATCACCATATAAACTCCACATTGGGTGCGTCTAGTTGAGAACAAATCTTTTTAACTCCATTTCTCTTGGCAATTTGAGAATTTGAGTTCTTTATCTTTTGAGTCTATGTCTCTCTTTCTTTTTTCCTCAACTCTATCTATTGGTCTATTCCACTATGTTATAACTTCTTGCAAGTGCATCATCATGCTCCACATAAGGTAATTGCACAACATCAACACCAACATCCATCCCATGATCATACTCTAACTGAGTATCACTACAACATGCTCTACATGAGCATCCAAATCATGCTCCAAAGCATCCAAATGATCATGCTCATAGGAGTATCTATATCATCAATAACACCATGCTTGCATAAGCATCATGAGGATCCAAATAATTTTCTACATGTGTATCCATATAAGAATTTGAATACTTCTGGATCACAAATGTCGATAGACCTATATCAAGGTAGACAAAATGAGACATTACAAGTCTCACATTGCACTTAAGGCTGAACTCGCACTTAGAGAAGATTGTCTCTCACATAAATTATCTATAGTGGATACATGTGCCCAATCTCAGCACCTCAGACAAGCATATATTGTCCCAACTACAATAAAAAATCATGCTTATTAAGGAATGCAAAACATATGCTCTCCTATAATGGGCTCACCAAAATCAAGCTCATATGGAATGAAGGCACATAATGTACATGTTTGAGTATAAGTGATGGTCCACTTGGGAGCACAACACATAATACTGAATGTATTGAAACTAGAATGTACAAAGATAAGTAGCCCGTTAGGGTGATAGGCATATATACATGCCAGGGAAAAAAACCTCCTAAAGAGGGAAAAAAGCACCTTGATGGTCCTAGAGTGTTCACACACATCACTACCTAAATATATCAACAAATACCCTTGGGAATGATGCAGTGAACAAGGAGCTCACACTCATGTATAAGGAAGTGCCAAGCTATGTGGAATCAATCCACAAAAGGAAGTAAGCCCAAAGCTTTGCGGAAAGCTTCAAACTTTTCCCTAGGTAGAGCCTTCATAAAGAGGACTAGAATGTTCTCGTGCATGGGCACATATGCCAAGCTCATCTCCCTAGTAGAGAACCTCTCCCTGACATAATGATAATGCACCTCAATGTGCTTAGTGCAAGCATGGAACACAGGGTTCCTCGCAACTACCAATGCGCTCTAATGGTTAGTGAAGATGGTGGGGGAAGAAGACTGACTGTTGTGAAAAAAACTTCCTAGAAACTAAGCTACTACTCAAAAGTATAAAATCAACTAGTCTAAACCACCAAGGTGAAGAGAGAGCACGTATCCACCCATCCAAATCCACCCATATATATACCTCTAGTCCAAGGGGGTGCATGTCCTTGAGATTGGCCAAGTGTCCAGCCAAGTGTCCCTCATGTGGACACTTTCCCAAGGGTGATCACATGCCTTCTAATTTCCCAAGGTCTATCACTTGCATTCTAAATCAAATGAGGATTCTTCTCTCACATACACACAAGGTGGCTCCTAGAGAAGCTTCTCCCAAGACTAAGGTTTCCACACCTTAGGATAAATCAAGCCTAAGGTTCTAGCCATTCAATTGGGAGCTCATATGAATAAATACCTCAAGGGTTCAAACCAAGGGTTTCACCCAAAGATTCAAGGCATGTTACAAGGGTAATTCAAGGGCTAGACCAAAGAAAACATACGTCATATTCTAACCTTTAGAATCCATATGTTTAACCTTCTAAACCCATGAATTATACAACATTCTTCCCCCCTTTAACATTTTCGTCCTCGAAAATGCTTGTAGGTATAATATATGAAGTATTCCCCCGTGCACCATGATCCATACTCTGATCATGGTTATCTCTCTCTTTAGATTCATTTCCAATAAAAGGCTAATCCCTACCTTAATGTGAAAGGAAAGGAATAAAAAATACATGCCCAAATCACTTTCTCTTAGTCCCCCGAATGTACATGCATGCCTTGTACCTATGGACTAGTGAGATGGGTGGAGTTCTTTGGTGGTCTTTTTCTTTTGGCGCTTGAAGTATTTCGATGCCGTGCACCACACTAGACTCTCCTTCTCGAGAGCTCCGCGACGATATGCTCTAAGTAGAAAACCGAGCTCCTGTCGCCACACACAGTACTCCGCACAGATGTTGTAGAATACGCAGAAAACGTAGTACACAGGGAGCACGAAGACAGACTTCTTAGGTCTTACAAATGCGGTCAAACTTACAGTCTGTGACTGACCAGGCCACTATATGTTTTATTAAAGAACATATACAAAGAAGTGTCCGGTGGCCATTTGGCCTTTCACATGGACACTAACGGTAACAATCTCCCACTAAAGGCCAATATGGCCAGAGTAACTATGGGAGAAAAAAAGAAAGAATGATAAAGAATACCTGAGTGTAAGTATACAAACTATACCTCCCACCTGATGGGCATGTTACACAGTATACAAGTGACTGCGTAAGATCAAGAATCAAGTAACCCCCATCAAGTGACAACAGTGTCGAAAGCTATCCTGTGGTAGAGCTTTAGTCAAAGCATCTGCAGCATTATCTCGAGTGTGAACCTTCTCAAGAATAATGCTCTCAGTGGCTAAGCAATCTCTAATGAAGTGATACCTCACCTCAATGTGCTTGGTCTTTGCATGATAGACCGGATTCTTAGCCAAAGCAATGGCACTCTGACTATCACTGAGCAAGTGAGGTACATGCTGAGGCAAACCCATATCACAAGCAAGACGAGAAAGCCACAATGCTTCCTTACATGCCTCACTTGCTGCAACATACTCTGCTTCTGTGGTGGAAACAGCTGTACATTCTTGAAGACGAGATCTCCAAGAGATAGCACCTCCAGCAAAATGAAAAATGTACCCTGATGTAGACTTACGATTGTCTACACAACCAGCATAGTCAGAATCTGTGTAACCAATAATGGATGCTTTCCCTCTACCTAAGCATAGACACTTGTCCTTAGTGCCACTCAGATATCTCAAAATCATTTTGACCGCTTCCCAATGTTTCTTGCCAGGATTAGACATATATCTGCTCACAACTCCCACTGCAAATGCAATGTCTGGTCTCGTAGCTACCATAGCATACATGAGACTACCAACAGCAGAGTGATAGGGAATTTTGGTCATGAATTCCTTTTCCTCATCTGATTTGGGGCAGTCATCCTTGCTCAATTTCACATATGTGGGTAAAGGTGTACTCAATGCCTTTCCACCCTGCATATTGAATCGATGAAGTACTTTGGATATGTACTCACTTTGAGACAAGTATATGCATCTTTTACTCCTATCACGAGTAATGCGCATGCCAAGAATATGTTTGGCATCCCCCAAATCCTTCATATCAAATGTCTGACTCAACTTCTTTTTGAGAATTGACAAATCATAAGAGGACTTCCCAGCAATCAACATATCATCGACGTAAAGTATCAAGCATATCAAGCTGCCATCAGAACATCTCTTTGTGTAGAGACAATGATCCTCATTGCTCCGAGAATAGCCTTGGGACTTCATAAAAGCATCAAACTTTTGGTACCATTGTTTAGGAGACTGTTTAAGTCCATACAAGCTCTTCTTGAGCTTACAAACTAGACTTTCCTTGCCAGGAACTACATAACCCTCTGGTTGTTCCATATAGATCTCATCTGTAAGATCTCCATGCAAGAAAGCTGTTTTCACATCCATTTGGACTAGCTCTAAGTCCTCCATTGCAACGAATCCAAGCAACATGCGCAAAGTAGTCATCTTGACCACTGGGGAGAAGATTTCCTCAAAATCAACACCATGTTGTTGCTTAAAACCCTTTGCAACAAGTCGTGCTTTATATTTTGGAGAAGCACTATCTGATGTGAATTTCAGCTTATATACCCATTTACATGGTAAAGCTTTCCTTCCCTTTGGCAAAGGTACTAAGTCCCAAGTACCATTCTTGTGAATAGAATCCAACTCACTCTTCATGGCACGCTCCCACTTGACATGATCCTCTGTCTGCATAGCCTCTTTGTAGCAAGAGGGCTCACCGGCATCTGTTAGCATAACAAAATCTAAACCTGGAACATATCTATCAGGTGGGTATGAGACACGTGCAGAACGTCTCAATGGTTGCTGAACAGGAACATGTGCAGACTGATCTGAATGGACATTCTCTTGAACATCCCTATGTGCAGCATTTTTATGCATGCTAACCGGAGGACTAGTATCCTCAAACACCACTCTTCTCACTTCAACCTCCTTAATCGGCTGTTTATGCATCTTAGACTCATTAAAAATGACATCACTACTTCTGATCACTGACCGTGTTTCAGGATCCCATAAGCGATATCCAAATTGTCCTTCTCGACCATATCCAAGAAAAATGCATTTCTTTGACTTATGGTCCAACTTCTGTCTAAGATTCTTGGGTATATGAACATATGCTTCACACCCAAAAACTCGAAGATGATCATAATATGGTGGTTTCCCTGTCCATAACTCTTGTGCCACTTTCAGACCTTTGGCAGTACTAGGTGAAAGGTTAATCACATGAACTGCAGTCAATACTGCTTCTGCCCAAAAACCTTGTGAGAGGTTTGCATGATGCAACATAGAGACTACTCTATCTTGAATAGTTCTATTCATCCTCTCAGCTACACCATTCTGTACTGGGGTATAAGGAGCTGTAAACTCTCTACGAATCCCTCTACATTGACAGAAAAGGCTGAATTCATGTGAGGTATACTCACCCCCATTATCTGAACGTAAAGCCTTAAGCTTAGTTCCTTTTTCAGTCTCAACTGAAGCAAGCCATTTTCTAAAAGTAGGGAATACATCATCCTTCGATTTGATAGGATATACCCAGACTTTTCTAGTAGCATCATCTATGAAAGTAACAAAGTAAAGAGAACCACCTAAGGACCTAGTGGGCATAGGACCACACACATCTGTATGAACAAGATCTAAAGGCTGAATTGAAGAGTCAATGTGCGTTTTATGCACATTTCTGGTTTGCTTTCCATATTGACAATGCTCACAAAATGAAAAATCAGAGAAAGATAACACAGGTAAGTAGCCAAAACAAGAAAGATTTTCCATTCCACTACGAGATATATGGCCCAAACGACCATGCCAAATACAAGCCATAGGCTGTTCAGTAACAGCTAACAAGTGTTCTTTCTGTGATACAAATAAAGGGTAAAGTGAGCCAACTTTCCTTCCTTTTGCAATAACCATATTGCCCTTTGATATACGAAAGGACTGAGCATAGAAGACCACCTTGTAACCAAGGTCATCAAGTTGACCAACTGACATCAAACTACGTGATAACTGAGGTACATGGCGTACATTATGCATAGTAAATTTTGAACCGTCAATGAACTGCACAACCACATCTCTAATCCCCACAACATCACACTGGTAAGAGTCACCAAGTCTCACGGTACCAAGAGACTTTGCTGCATAATTAGAGAACCATTCTCTATGTGGTGTCACATGGAAAGAAGCACCAGAATCTAGCAGCCAGGTGTGGGAAAGAGAATCAGCCATAAGTGCCTCAGATGGCACAGTACTATCAAGTGTCAACACATCAGCATCATCAGAAATAGCATTAATTTCTTCAATCTTCACAGTCGAAGTAGATGGTGCAGGTAACTGTTTAACATGCCCATCAACAGTCTGTCCTTTACCTTTAGCATTCTTTAATGCATAACAGTCTTTCTTCATGTGTCCTTTCTTATGACAATAATGGCATTCAATATCCCTCTTCCTTGATTTACTTCTGCTCTTATTCCGTTGACCATTCTTTTCCTTGTTCTTGCTCCTGCCACGTTGTTGATTCTTTCCTTGGTAAGAATCACGAACATTATATGCATCTCCACTCTGAGTGCCAACCATAGATTTTCTACGAATCTCCTCACTCAAGAGTGCTCCACATATGTCATCATAGACGAGTTTACCACCTGGTGCACTATTGCTAATAGCTGTGCAAAATGTATCCCATGATGATGGCAGGGTGCATAACAGCAATACTGCTTTCATTTCATTGTCCATATCCATTTTCTGAGCCTGTAACTGGGAGAATATGGCATCAAACTCATTTAGATGAGCAGCAACACTATCTGTGTCCTTCATACGAAGGTCGTATAATTTTCTCATCAGATATACTTTATTTGATGCCGTCTCTTTTTCATATGTATTGCATAACTTCTTCCAAAGCTCCTCTGCACTTTCACAGTCTAATACTGTAAAGTAAACATTATCTGCTAGGTGCAAGCGAATGGTAGACCTGGCCATTTCATCTAACTCATCCCAATCATCTTCATCCATGTCAGCAGGCTTCTTTGAAATCCCATTTACTGGCTTCCATTGCCTTCTTTGAATCAGCACATCTTTAATCTGATTCTTCCATAGAGCAAAGTTTGTGCCATCAAATTTTCGGATCTCAAAATGGTCTTTGCCCTGCAAGTTATAGCTCCTCCTCGGAACGCTAGCACTAGACCCTGATCCACCGGATGTGCCTGAGACCTCTGATGCCATGATCGTAGAGAACTGAATAGAATGATAATGGAGCTAGAAGAGTCCAAACACCAACAAATAAGTGTATCAAGGAGTAAATCGACCACTATATAGTTGACTAAACCAGAAATCTGAAAAATTTTGCCAGAGTATCCTCTGCAAAATTAGCATATGACCAGTGTCAAAGTATCATAAAACTGCAAGTACTAACATGTCTACCTGCATAGTGAATCACTGACTCCACTGCATATAATCAGTTACCCAATAGAAGCCAACTAGGCTTATCGAGCACCTATGAACAACTATCATACATCTCCTATGGCGAGGCTGGGTAAGTCTTCCACCTGCATCACCGAAGAGACCCCGACATCTGGGTGTCTCCCAGTTAAGAAAACCTCACCACGACTGTAGCTCAAGCGTAAGCACCACCTCCTTTACTTGTCAATCCGCGGAGACGTGAGGACCGGTATGAAGACCACGAGCAAGTGAAGGCACAAGTGCGTGAGTGAAAGCACACAAACATGCACACACATACACACACACGCGCACAAGGCAAGATCAAAGAGAGGAACAATGGAAGGCTTAGATTGCAAAAGAGTTCTCTTACAAAAGTTCTGTTCTCTAACAAGCTAGCCCCAAAAATGAGCTCTCTAGCTCTTTTTATAGTTTTTTGACTAGTTTTGGCCCTGTCCAGACCTAGTGTCCGGCCTAGTTAAAAATTAGGTTCCAGGGCTTATTTGAGGGCTCAAACGAAGTCTAAAAATTATGAAAATTGGTACGATGGTACTTCTAATACTCCTCAAGCTCGAGGACTCCTCGGCTTGAACAAAATGGAGTTACTAAAAATAGATAATGGTATTTACAATGGTTTCTAGTGATGAAAATCACTATTTTTGTAGGGGATTCTTCTGAAAATTTGACATACACTTCTTGGAGCTCCCTACTTGCTCTCTCTTCTTCTATGTCCACTTCTTTGATGTGCTTCCATGCTTTGTCCTTGACCTTGAGCTTCAACACTCCCCCCCCTCTCGAGTCTGTCGTCCCTGACAGACCCTTGTTGTAGTGATTGTTCCAAGTAGTGCCTTGAGAGGGAGTGTCCCTTCTGTATGAACACAAGTCGTCCGACGTTCTTCATCTATCACTTGTGAGTCTTTGCAGGTTGTAGTCTCTTGGTATGTGCTTCTGCCTTGTATTCCAGCATGACTGTGTCGTTGTGAGTCTCCGTTGATGTTTTCTAGATCTTCCAAAGTTGATCTTCATAGTAGTCAAGCCAAGTACTCATAACCCATATTGAGTGATGGGTAAGTGTGTTCGTGCATGGGTTGAAAAAAGTATGTGCCTTGTGCACGGCCTTGTAATGTAGCCCTACGCATGCTTACTTGGAAAATGCATTGGAAGAAGTATGGTGCAAAAATTGCGGGTCTTGAGCTAAGTGCTCAAGGGTATGCTGACGAAGAGGTTTCCTAAACTATCATGGTTATGGTGTTTCCAGAGTAAAGATACTTACCATGGAGAAGGTTAATGGATGTTTGTCTCTTCGTGTTGTACACTCGGCCTTTGGAATGGAACCTTGTTGATGCATGTCCATGTTGATTGTCCACGGATGAAATCTTTTGGGTGGTGGATCCCCCCTCCTCTTTTCAAAGCAACATTTGTCACTAACAATGTGCATTTCTGAGCTTGGGCTCATGCACGTTCAGTTCCCTATATTGACACTCAGAGGAATATTGGGCACGTGCCGGTTTCTAAGAGATTACCATGCTGATTGACATAGACCATTCACCAGTGCTACTGTTCCATACTGGTTCAGAAAATACTGAGAATTGAATTGCTTTATATTCCTTGGCAAGCAACATCGGGTAACTACACCAAGCTGAGTTTCACATATTCTCTTTAGCTCACCATATGCAGGAGTCTTCTCCTCCAAAACTACCTTTTGCAGATATCTCCTTGGATGCTCTGGTACATGAAGTAGTTAAGCATCACTCAAGTTGCGGACCTTCAAGCTCTTCATTCCTACCATGGCAAGAGAAAATCATAGTTGTAGATGCCATGTTCATGCCAAATGCTTGTCATCTACCAGATAAGGCAGCAATAATTCCACTGCTGGCCGAGACACACTGGGAACAAGCTCTCTCCCACTTCTTTTTCTTTTTTTTTTTTCTTTTTTTTTTTTTTTTTTGAGAAAAAGGATATCACAAAACAAGAACACAAAAGTTAGTATCAATAGAAATGTTCGACATATGTCACTGTGCTCTTGTGCATGGGATTCTCAAGCGTGTCTATGCACGGCCGTGTAATGTGGCCCTATATTAATGCATACTTTGGAAATGCATGACCTAAATGGTGCAAAGGACAGGGTTGTGCATGGAGCACATGGTTGTTGCTCGTTCGAGGCCTTCGATGTTATTTGTGGAGGTTGATGCCGACCTTGGTGGAGGTATCCATTGAGTCTCGAACTGATGTAATCCTCCTTATTGGAGTCCATTTTAGAACATCATTTGGCACTGTAGAGATCGCTTCAGCCGTCTTCCTCTTTGGATGCGTTCTGAACGGTGGTATCCAGTGTGGTTGGCGCTTTGGTTCGATGGAGGCTGCTTGTACTTTTGGCTTCCAAACCCTTATCCTTTTTGCACGTCTTCCTACTTTTCTTGAAGAGCTGATTTGATCTTCTTTCGGTCTCTGTACGTGGTTCTTACCCTCTTCCCTTTTTGGCTTCTTGGGTGAGACCTTTCGCATGTGGGAGAACATAGGTTGTTGTGGATGTAAGAGCTTCTTAGGTACCCACATCTATAATTGCCCTTGTTGAGCTGCAGCTAACTTCTTGGGCACCCAAACTTGTTGGATATCTTGTGACGGAGCTTGTCTGAGCTGCTTCCTTCGTCTTCTGGCTTGGTTAGTGTGCATGGATGGGATTTGTGGGGGTAAGGCTGGTGGTTGCTCTCCTTTGCGTACCCAGATCTGCTTCATGCCCGGAACCGCTTTTTTACCGAATGGTGCCTTTCTATTTGATGTAGCAGTTGTCGTGAACGGTGGTGTTTGCTTGTGTGGTGGGCTCACTACTGTGGCTACTTGAGTCTTTGGAGAAGAAGAAAGATCCACCCGCCTTCGAACCTGGTCTTCCACGACTGACTCCTTCTGCATCATAGAGCTTTTGACACATACAACATCTTCTTTCATATGATTAGTCTTGGAAGAACTAAGAGAGTGTGTGGTGCCATGATCTAGGAGCATGCAGTTCTCTAATTCTAATGTAATGCATTGTTCATGTACCCAAACTTGAAGAATTTGACTTCTTAGGTTTAAGTTAACTGCATGGTCATAGATCCAATCTTGACCCAAGACAAGTGGTTCTGTAAGGTTCTCATCTTGACATACTAGCGCTTTGACTTTCATTGGAACATCTTGAAGGTAGATGGGAAGTTCCACCTCGCCCAAACAAGGGGTTTCCACACCTCCCAATCCTATGAGATAAGCTTCTATGGGATTGATGTTCAACCCCAAGTCTTGGCAGTAGGAAAGTTTAACTGCACTACTTGCTGCACCTGAGTCAATCAATGCTTTCACCGTCCTTGCACCCTTCCCTTGTCCTATCTCTATGGTCACAAAGGGTCTTCGGTCAATGACCTGAGAAGTCGCAATGCCTGACTTTTGACACATATCCATGTGATATTTTGGGGCTTTTGAGTTGACATCTAGGCCTAATCGCCTTAACTTATTTTGCCTAATACGCTCTCTGGCCTCTTCCTGTGCTTCTTCTCTCACTCTTAACTCTTCTTCTTTTTGCTTCTTCGCAGTGTTGAGTCTCATTAGCATATCCTCAGTAAGAGGTTCTTGATATAGCTTGACTCTACAGCCACTAATATAGTTTGGCAAGATATCTCCTTCTAGAGTGGCCAACTGAACTGCACCACTAGTGGAAATTCTATTAATGATCATGGGTCCATAACCTCTTTTTTCCAACTTACGGGCATGTTGTTTTAGTGTGTATACCAACACTAGATCTCCCTCTTTCAATCCCTTATCCTTGATGTGTGCATCAAAGTATGCCTTTTGCCTTTTCTTTGCAGCGTAGATGCCTGCTGCCGCTCGTAGCCTCGTTTCACCCAAGCGTTCGAGATCAAAGATCCTAGAGGACAATTCATGCCCATTCCACTCATACTCTTGTGCTACTTTTAAGGCAGGGATTAAGAAATCTAATGGTAGCACAGCGTTCTGTCCGAAGACCATCTGAAATGGGGTGGCGTTGAGTACCGTTTTGTAGGCAACTCGATAAGCCCAAACAGCATGATGAAGTTGTTTGTCCCAATCAGAGCGTTTATTATTCACCAGTTTTGTCAATACGTTACAGAGGATCTTATTGGTACTCTCGGCTTGTCCGTTGGCTTGTGGATGATAGGGGGCGGATTTCTTATGTATCACCAAGAATTCTTGGAGAAGATTTTCAATGACTTCATTCAAGAAGTGTGTGCCTCTATCGCTCACCAACTCTATTGGTAGTCCATATCTCGTGAACACATTCTCGAATAAGAACTTAGCCGTAGTCTGAGCATCATTCTTTGTTGTGGCTTTGACTTCTACCCACTTTGTAAGGTAATCTGTGGCTACAATGATGTACTCTGCATGGGAGTTTCTAGCTAGGGGGTTAATAGGACCTATGAAGTCTATGCCCCACTTCGAAAATGCACGTCCTCCCATCATTGGCCTCAAGGGCATCTCGTCTTTTCTCACTGGATATTGTGCACGTTGGCATGTGTCACATTTCTTCACATAGGTATGTGCATCCATATGAAGAGTGGGCCACCAAAGTCCTGAGAATAGAATGGTTTTAATCACTCGGTCAGGGCCAAAATGTCCACCTGCAACCCCACTGTGTGCAGTCTCTAAGACCCTTAAATAGTCTGATTCATGAACGCACAGTCTTAAGTAACCATCTTTACCTCTTCGGTATAGGTTTTCTCCTACTAAGGCATAGCCTTGAGCCTCTTGCTCCATATTTCGTCTTCTTGCTAGACTGGCCTCTTTGGGTAATCTTCCCGATCTCATAAACTCTACCAATGGAGTACTCCAATCTGGAATTAATGATACTTGATAAAGGGTCGCATGCTCCACTGGTGGTTTCTCTCTACACATTGGACAATTCTTGATCCACTCATGTATTTCTTTGTCCATGCTAGGCCAATACACTCCTAAACGTTTCAAATTCTGCAATGTTCGTTGTTTAGAATAGTGATTTCCTAGCAATCCCTCATGAGCTTGCTGCAACCAACTACTATGTTCATCATCCTCGACACAACAAGCTAATACACCCTCAGTATCTTGTTTGTACATGCTTCCTGCCAATATGTGATATTTTTGTGATTTTACAATTTCTTCTTGTGATGTTTTCACATTCTTATTTGCAGGGCCGAAGGTTAGAACTGGTACCAACTTATTTGCCCATTTAGGAACAACTTCCAAATTGAACAGATAAGCATCAGGTAGTTCATCAGACACTCCTTGTGGTGACTCTCCTGAAGTAATGCGAGAAAGGTGATCTGCCCGAAGGTGGGTTCTACCTTTCCTGACAACAACTTCAAAGTCATACTCCATTAGTAAGAGGAACCATCTTACTAAGCGTCCAGTATTGCAAGGTTTATTGACCAAATATAACAAAGCTTGATGATTAGTGAAGAACTTGAACTTGTTGGCCAATAAATAGTGTCTAAACTTCTTTACAGCATATACCATGCCTAACCCTTCTCGCTCGGTTGTGGTATAATTTCTTTCGGCTGGGTTTAGTTGTCTACTAGCATATGCTATGGGCAAATCTAAATTCCCTTCACCTGTGGGTTGTGCCAGCACACATCCTATGGCATGATTGGATGCATCCACATGGACATGGAATGGTTTATTCCAATCAGGAGTGGTCAGTATTGGTGCTGTGCACAAACGTTTCTTCAGTTCATTGAAAGAATTCTCGCATTCGTCGTTCCACTCAAAATTAGACAACAAGGCATAAAGGGGTCTAGCTATGATCGCGTACATGTGGATAAACCTACGGTAATATCCACAATGGCCCATAAAGGCTTGTACCTCTTTAACATTCCTTGGCCTTGGCAGCTCCGCTATGGCTCGTACCTTATCTTCATCCGTTGAGATTCCATTCTTAGAAACAATATGACCGAGGATTTTACCTTGACGCACCATGAACACACACTTTTCTGGGTTCAGACACACTCGATATTCTCTACACTTGTTGAAGATTTGTCTGAGTTCAGGGATGTGAACCCTTCTTTCTTGGGAATGAGCACATAAATCATCCACATACACTTCTAAGCTCTTTCGCAAGAACTCTTTGAAGACATGACACATGAGCCTTTGGAATGTTGCAGGTGCATTGGTGAGCCCAAATGGCATCACCCGAAATGCAAAGATTCCCCACTCTGTAGCAAAAGCTGTTTTGTGTTGATCTTCTGGGGCAATGGCTACTTGATTGTAACCTGAAAATCCATCAAGGAAGCTATAAACTTCCTGGCCTGCAACACGCTCCAATAGGTGTTCTGTGATTGGAAGTGGATAACTATCTCTAATCGTAGCGGCATTAACTTTTTTAAGGTTAATACACACTCGCAACTTCCCGTTCTTCTTGGGTACCACAACAATGGGGGACACCCATTCGGTATGCTCAATCTCATAGATGAATCCAGCCTCAATCAACCTATCAATTTCTTCTTTGATTTTGGCTGCATAGGTATCATTATATGTGTAGGGCTTCTGTTTGGTGGGCTTAGCATCAGCAGTCATGGGGATAGTATGAGAGCAAATTCTTGGATCTACCCCTTTCAAGTCTCTATAGTGCCATGCAAACACATCCCTATATTCCCTTAATAGAGCTATGAGCTCCATTTCTTCTCTTGCACTTAGGTCATCTCCTATATATGTGCATCTCTCTTCGTTCTCTTCAATGGTCACTACAATCTTCTTGGTCTTTTCTTTATTATCATATGATTCTCCTATGATGGCCTCTCTCTTAGGCATTCGTACCAAAATTTTGCGGTCGTCAACTTCATATTTCTTGAAGTTTTCTGGTACTTCAAACAATGATTCCTCCTTTTCTTGTTTCACTGCTTTTCTTTTCTTTTTCTTTTGACTACTCTCACTTCCATCCTTTGAGTTTACTGTTTTAATACTTGTGAGAGGTTCTTCTTCTTTCTGGGTGAACACTCCTATATCTTCTAGATAGTGCTGCTGTGAGTTAAAGCAACTATCCATCACAATAGACTCCAAATCATCGTCATTCTCTTCTTCTTCTTCTATGACATCATTAGGGTCACATTCTTCTAGCAAGGGTTGACACATGAACACTGAGATATCATAACCTTCCTCATCACAATGAGGTGTCCACTGTTCCTCATTGACAGCAATGTCCATGGTGGCTAAGATTTCTGGCCAGCCATGAGGCTCAAACTCCTCATCTGGAAAGATCATCCGTGTGTAGGCTGGGTCCCTAATTGGTCTATCTCCTAGCGAAGTTCCTTCTTCTCTTGCCTTTAAACGTTTTTCCTCTTCCTTTGCGACCTTGCACATCCACAAATGAGTATCTTCATGCAGCCATGATGGATCAGGTGAACTTCCAGAATGCACAGAGATGGAATCTTCTTTCACTTTGTGGATAGGATTCCACTGTAGGGGTGGTACATCTCTGAAGGTGTAATCCTTCAAATTGACCTTGGTGGTGACCCCTAAGTGCTGTAAGTACAAGGAGTTAGTTCCCCAATCCTGTACTATTTGCAATTGTCGTAGGAAGGGTCTTCCTAGGATCATCTCATAGACATTATTTTTCTCAAAGTCACATATAGCAAATGTGTGCTCAAACTCTACACCACAAGTGGTTAGAGTGATCCCTTCTAGCAATCCTAGAGGTCTTTCAAAATGACCATCAGCCATTTGAAGCTTCATTCTAGTTGGTCTTAATGTGGGCTTGCCCCATTGCTTCCACAAGGAGGTGGTCGCAATAGCAACACCAGCACCTGAATCTATGATTGCTTTGGTTGTGTAATCTTGGTAGGTGATTGGAAGATAAGTATTACCTTCTTCACCTTCACACATGTCCCCTATTTTGTCTAGAGGTATCTCGGGTACCCTTTGCTTGGAGCCTGCTTTTGGCATGTTGGACTCAAGTTCTGGGACCTGATCCTTCACATGATTCCATAACTCAGGTTTTGCTTTGAGCAACTCTTCTACAGTGAGATGACACTGAACCTTAGTGTTCTTCACGACATCCGTGTTCCTTGGAACCACTGAGTCTTCATTTCTTACTAGTATTGTGAGAGCTCTAATCTGGAGTGATTCAGATTCCCATGGGCCTGGAAATTGAGGCAGTTCTTCTAAGGTATTAGATTCAAAATCTAATCTTTCGTCTTCTTGTTCTGCTTCATCTTCGTAAATAGATGGAATGTCTTGGGGAAATTGATCATGAAGATCATCAATCTCAGGAATGGAGGGGAATTACCCTTCTCCTTGGCCCATTTCTCCTCTTGTATTTCCCGCAAGAACTCTTGAGAGTACTGTTGAATAGAAGGAAGTATTCCAGCATCCGTGGAATTAGGAACATAAGCTCCCCTTGGTGGTGAGCTTCCTCTTTCAATAACTGGTTGAGCCTGTGGAGGTAGAGAAACTTGTGGTTTGTTTACCAACTGCTCTAATCGTTCTAGTAAGCCCTGGAAATGCAAATCCGATTTGATAGAGTTTGTCTGATTGAACTTTTGACTAGTCTCAAGTATGGCTTGAGCTTGTTCTACCATTTTCATGCACATTTTCATCCGTTCAATCTCTAAATCTGCTCGAGGGTAACTCTTGTCTAGGTTTGCAGCAGTAGGCCCTTCTTGAAGTCGAGCCTGGTAGGCCTTGAACATCATGTCCAAACCTTCTGGGGTTGGATCTGCGAGAACAGACCCTGGTTGCGGTCTATTTACAATGGGTGGTGGGGTGGGATGAGATGGAGTGGATGGAGGTTCGGCATGCGAGGGGCTTTGAGATGCAATGTCTTCTATTTTTGTTTTTGCTTCTTTTAAGCTTTCTTCTAGTTCCGATAACTTTTTATTCCATTTGCGATTGGCCTTCTCTCTGGTATCCTTCCATGTTCTTGTTTTCCTCTTACTAGGCTCTCCCGATTCACTCGACTCTGACTATTCTACTGGTTTATCCTGTTTTAAGGCTTGTGCTCTAGTGACAGCTTGTATAGGAGCCACATTGCTACTACTTGAACTTGGATCTGCCACTAAGCCTACCACATTAATGGGTGTAATCTTGGGTGCACTAGAGGGGTTTCTTGGACAATCTCTGGGGAGATGGTCTTTGCCACAATCAGGACAAAAAGCCTGTATTGTGATAGCCTGTCCTTGGCTCGGAGATGGTGGGTGGGGACAGTCACGAATGAAATGGTCACCATGACATCTGAAACAAGATCCTCTAGGGGCTTGTGGTCTCATTTGTCTCAACTGGGGCCTAGGGTTAGGATTTGTGTACATGACATTGGAGTATTCTGGCTCCCAATTTTGCTCCATAGGTGGCACCTCATATTGATACGAGTAAATCTCACTATGCTCAGGTGACTCTGTGTAATACGCATGTGGACTACCTTCATGGGAGTAGTCTGAACTATGAGCATGAGAATCATTATCTGGTGTCCATGGGGTTAGGGGCACCAAAGCTCTATTTGGATTTTCCTCTCCCACAGCATACTTGACTGGAATCACGTTGGCTGGAGCTGGTGGTTGGTTTCCCAAGACAGGTTGTGGCCTATATGGTACCTGATACTGCTGTTGTGGTCTATAATATGGCTGTTGGTATTGATTCTGATACCTAACTTGTGGGTAAGGTTGCTGATAATTTTGTCTAACAGCCTGCCTATTGTAGGGACAATCTTGAGCCGTGTGGTTTGTGTATTTTCTCTCAATAGTGCAATATGGAGCATTCCTTTCTCTAATGTTTTGGTTTTGCATTGGGCATACGTTAGCCATGTGGTCACCTCCGCAAGTATAGCACCGATTCAATGAAGTGACTCTCTGTGTTTGTTTATTTTGGACTCCCAGCTTCTTGGCAACTTGCTCAGCTATCTCTTCTATTTCTGTGGAGATCTTTGAAGTATGACTAGTAGAACTATCCGAATCTTTGTAGAGTTTGGACAATCCTAACTCCTCACCCAAGTTATCTTCTATGTCTATGCACGTCCGCACACACTCTTCTATGGATCTAGGATCTTTCAAGTATACATAGGATCTTAACTTTGTGCTCAGTAAGCCATCTAAAAACAAAGCCACTTGTTTGGCTGGTGTGGGTAGCTCTGGAGCAGGGCATCTTTCTAGGTACTGTCTGAACCTTCTACCTGCTAGTCGCACTGTTTCTTGGGGTGTCTGCTTGAAACTATGGATCAGGGACGATGTGTTATGCCTGATACCACTCTTGGAAAATTCTACAATGAATTCGTCTAGCAGTTGACCTATATCGCGATAGCTGCTTCTACTCAATGGTTGAAACCAAGCTAAGGCAGTGCCTTTAAGGGTCAAACCAAATGCCTCGTACTGGGTGAACCAGTCCTCAATTTGTTCGGCTCTCAGCACTTGTTTGTACTCGGCCACATGATCATAAGGATCCCCTGTCCCATCGAAATAGTTCTTCATTGCCTTGATCACGTGACTGGGTTTAAGGGTTCTTGGGTACTCCCGGGGTCTAGGCAATGGAAAATCCTGTTCATCTCTTTGTTGCCTATGTGCTTGATGCCTCTCTCTTTCAGGTCTTTCATTTTCAAATCCTGACCTATTCCTGCCCACGGTGTGTGCAAAACTTACCTCAGGTCTCTCTCTAGTTCTTTCTCTCTGGGCTTCATGAGCCTGGGATGATCCTACCCCTTGGAGGCCATGGGAAGCATTGGATCTTGGTGGGGGGAAAATCATTTCATTCTTCCATGTATATGCATGTCTATCATGTTCCGTTACCAAGAAAATTTTCTCTGATGTGTTATCCAGGTAGACAACTTTGCCTGGTATCTCAGGATCTTTGAATTCATAGATGATAACTATGCCCAATTGGCTAGGTTGATCTGGCTTGAACCTCCAAAAGGCTTCCTCTGTTTCTCTATTCAAAAATAGTTCTATGCTTTTGTTGTCTTGAGGGATCCAGTCCGGAGTGATCACTCGGGTCAAAACTGACTTGCCTCTAGGAGTCTGGGGTCCTTGTCCTATATTTCCTTGCTCTAGGTCTCCTATCTCATTCTCATGAATGATATTTCCGAACTCATCGGTCCTATCTGGTTGGTTGGTAACCACATACATGGTTCCTTCCTTATCAATGTATGAACCCTCTTCGAACTTGACCACCGGGTGTTCAAGTCCAAAGGATTGATCTGGATTTTTGAGTTGGACCACTGATCGCCTCAGACCATCCTCATAGATGCGAGCACCTAATTGGTTGGTCCGAATATATTCCAACTGTGTCTTATAGGGACCTTCCGGTGTTTGTAGATGGGCAGTCCCTGAGCCACCTGCAGGTTTTCCCATACTAAAAGACATTTCTGAATCACTTGTGTCTGATCTGAGTAAAAGATGACCACTTAGTTGTTGTGCCCAAGACTTGGATGTATGGTTGACACTAGCCTCAGAAGATCTAACGCTTTGTTTATCCTTGCCTAAGTGTCTACCAGATCTCAGGTTCATAAGCTTTAGTCAGGAGTCCAAAATTTCCCCTTGGTATGGTTCAAAATTCTTTGGAGTCCCCTTGGTTCCCTAGTCCCACCTGAGGGTCAACTTCAAATTATCCTATCTCAAAATCAACGCATTATTCTTGAAAAAAACAGTTGAGATCGTGTAGGATTTGAAACGAGCTTTCCAACAAGCTATAGAGCTCAAAAAATGGACTTTGGATGAAAAAGTTATGCCAAATCAGGCTCCTGGGGGTCAAAACAGGCAAACAGGACCTTTGGAGAAAATCGCGATTTTGTGATCTTTCTGAAAATCGCGATGCTGTGAAGTCAAAAAAATCGCGATGTTGAGCACAAAATCGTGTTTTTGAAAATCGCGATTTTGAGCAGAAAATCGTGATTTGAAAATCGCGATGTTGAGCAGAAAATCGTGATTTGAAAATCGCGATGTTGATCACAAAATCGTGTTTCTGAAAATCGCGATGTTGATCACAAAATCGTGTATCAGAAAATCGTGTATCAGAGAATCGTGTTTTTTGAAAATCGTATTTTTCACATGAAAATCGCGATGTTGAGCACAAAATCGTGTTTTTGAAAATCACGATTTTGAGCAAAAAATCGTGTTTTCACAGAATCGCCTTTTTCACAAAATCGTGTTTTTGCTGAAAATCGTGATTGGTGAGAATCGCGATTTTGAGCAGAGAATCGTGTTTTTTTGAGAAAAACACAGAATCGCGATTTTTTTCAACCACTTTTAGGCGGGAAAACTGAAAATCGTGATTTTTCAAAAAATTTTGAATTTTCACAAAATCGCGATTTTCATCACAGAATCGCGTTTTTTGGCGGGAAATTCAAATTTCTGAGCGCCGGCTATGGCGAGCTCCGTATGAGCAGAAAATCATGAAAAAAACACAGCGCTTGCTCTCCCTTGCTTCTCCTAACTCCTTCCCCCACAATAATGCATGAAAAATGGTATGAAAATTGTGAAAATGCACTAAAAAAACAAGAAATTTCTATGAAGAAGAAGATGGAAGAAGGCGGAGATGATGATGATGATGAAGATGAAGAGGAAAAAAACAGAAAATGAACTGAAATGACAAATTTTTTACCTTCCAACGTCGCAAATCTACGATCTTACCATCACAACGCTCGTCCTCGAAGCTCTCTCCCCGGCAACGGCGCCAAAATTTGGTGTAGCTCAAGCGTAAGCACCACCTCCTTTACTTGTCAATCCGCGGAGACGTGAGGACCGGTATGAAGACCACGAGCAAGTGAAGGCACAAGTGCGTGAATGAAAGCACACAAACATGCACACACATACACACACACGCGCACAAGGCAAGATCAAAGAGAGGAACAATGGAAGGCTTAGATTGCAAAAGAGTTCTCTTACAAAAGTTCTGTTCTCTAACAAGCTAGCCCCAAAAATGAGCTCTCTAGCTCTTTTTATAGTTTTTTGACTAGTTTTGGCCCTGTCCAGACCTAGTGTCCGGCCTAGTTAAAAATTAGGTTCCAGGGCTTATTTGAGGGCTCAAACGAAGTCTAAAAATTATGAAAATTGGTACGATGGTACTTCTAATACTCCTCAAGCTCGAGGACTCCTCGGCTTGAACAAAATGGAGTTACTAAAAATAGATAATGGTATTTACAATGGTTTCTAGTGATGAAAATCACTATTTTTGTAGGGGATTCTTCTGAAAATTTGACATACACTTCTTGGAGCTCCCTACTTGCTCTCTCTTCTTCTATGTCCACTTCTTTGATGTGCTTCCATGCTTTGTCCTTGACCTTGAGCTTCAACAACAACCCTCTTTATCAAACGTAAAAGGCTTTATGCAAAGAACGTAACCGCTATATCAATGCCCACATGGACGTACATAAGCGGTATCCACAGAAGCGTACATGGTGTGTATGTGCTCAATATATGCAGTAAAATGACACTGAAAGGCTGAATACACAGCCCAGAAAACTAGCCAATAACACCTGCAAGTGTCTGTCAACTCTGATGTTTTAGGCTTTAAAAACCTGCATAAATTTGCAGCGACTGCTCCCACCAAAACTGAAAACCCCTCGAGAAACCTGTAGTTTTACGAGTGTGGCTGAAAATACAGCCCCAAAGGTTGATATTTATTGTCTGAGAAGTACAAGGAACACTCTTCTTGATGTTCTTGGACCTGTGTGAAGAGAACTACGTGCGAAAGTACTCCAAAATGGCTCCAAAAAACACCCCAAAATTGCTTCAGAAATAGGCTTTAAAAGCAAAAATGAAGCTTTGAGGGACCAAAACTTGTTCAAGGTAATGCCAACCTTAGTCTTTCCCCTTCTTCAAACACCACAAGAGTGTAGCTTAGTGGCAAGAGATTGCCGCGGTTAAGCGAGCTCTGGGGGGAACAGTACTGGGATGGGTGACCTCCCGGGAAGTACCGGGAACCTCTATATTCCTTGATCGTTGAGGTCCTCCCTCGCGCGCAGCCAACGGCGCCAACGGTGACTTCGGTGACTCGGATGACAAGGTATGCCAAGGTCTATGCCTTGGTCGCCACCTTAGTCGTAAGCCTTGGAGAAAAAGGAACAAAGCTTTTTCTTGCCTCGAACAGCTCTGATACCAGTGAAGTATTTCGATGCCGTGCACCACACTAGACTCTCCTTCTCGAGAGCTCCGCGACGATATGCTCTAAGTAAAAAACCGAGCTCCTGTCGCCACACACAGTACTCCGCACAGATGTTGTAGAATACGCAGAAAACGTAGTACACAGGGAGCACGAAGACAGACTTCTTAGGTCTTACAAATGCGGTCAAACTTACAGTCTGTGACTGACCAGGCCACTATATGTTTTATTAAAGAACATATACAAAGAAGTGTCCGGTGGCCATTTGGCCTTTCACATGGACACTAACGGTAACAGCGCTTTCACAATCCTTGAGCTCCATAAAATAATACATTTCAGTACACTATACTTTCCTAGAAATTTATAATTTTAGGAGTCTATGATAGAGATCCTATCTCTATTTTGAAAGGGCCAGAAACTAGAATCATCTTCCACTTTCAACAGAAAGGAGAGGAATCTTCAGATGATCTGAACTTAACTTATTCTTTTATAGTCCTTTTCAAATACAAATATACTTTATTTGTATTTGATAGGACTTAGCTAAAGATGTGAACTTAGTAAAGTGGGTCTAGTGAGTCCCTACCAAAACATGCTTAATAAAATGAGGAGAAATACTATCTTCTCATTCCTTGGAAACTTAGGTGGATTTATTTCTTGAAACATAAAGCTCAAGTATCCCAAATGATAATATACCCAATCTACAAGTTCAAGTCTACAAGTAGATCCCTATCTTGATCATGTTTGATTTTCCCTAGATTAATTCTCAGAATAGAGTTTAATCCTTTTGGAAGTTTTAACATTCAGGACTTAGATCCAAACATGACTTTTAGGAATTGGGAATTATCAGGTAGACCATTCTCTTAGGTCTCTACCTTGTTCTTTGATAGCCAATTCTTTTCAATGAGGATCAGTACTAACTATCTTGAACCGACTCTGGTTCATACTTGAGATAGTTATGTATACTGACCTCGAAGATCACCAAAGCTTTACAAAGAGCTTACTAAACCAATTCCTTCAAATCCTAAAAATAATTGAGGAGTAAAGCTTTATCAAGCCATCAAGATATCCTCTAGATTTTCTATTGGATGGGGTTGACATGATTCAAGTTTTGTAGCTTTAGTTCCAAAGACTTGCAAGAAAGATACCTGTTTCTAGGCATCATATCTCAGATCTTGCTAGGAACATTCTTGAATCACTTGTTCTCACCAAAGATTCAAAAGAAGATGTTTTACAAATCATTCTTTCATTCAAGGCTATTATACTTGAATAGGCTTGACTTACTTTTGGAGTTTAACTTCGTAAACTCCCAAAATTCTTTACCCTCTTACTTATCCAAATTTATTTTTTATTGAACTATTTCCTTGATTAGATGCAATCAAAGTAATCTTTGTTTATGTCATTTGATAATAGAGCTAGTATTTTCATACTAGATATCATCATTGACATAAGTAGGCATCTGTATCAAAGGATATAGTCAATCCTAAGCTTTGCTAAATGGTTACCTTGTTAACCATCTTGATAAATTGTTTCTTATTCATAGAGCACATTTTTGAGTAGAGGTCTTAAGAGTTTCTTTCAACCCTTTAATCTTCCTCTTCTCTAGATATGCTTAATGAGTTACAATTTTTCATTCTTGAAGAAATTTTCTCAAAGCTCCAAATGGATCCTACCTCTTGTCAATGGAGGAAGAAGCTTATTGGGGAAGAAATGAATGCTTAAAAGTGTAAAATGGTTCAACAATTTTTCCCCTAATATGTCATTTGAGGACATTCTCTTCCCCCTTTTTGTGTGATCATTGTCCTCAATGATCAGATGTTGAAGTTCCTCTGAACTTCTTAACATCGTTCACAAATGAAAAAATTACCCCATGCGTGTAGGGTCTCATATAAGTTTCTAGTTATCCAAGTTCTTATTAGTACCATTTATGGTTTAATAAGAAGAGAAACTTGTTGGTTTTGAAGCTTTAAGTGCTTGGCCTTGCTGATCAGTGTTGGAGTTTATTGATCTCCAAAGTACAGCTAGAAGTAGGTGAAACCCAACAGGACCTAGTTGACTTTTTCACAAACTTGTATGCACAGACCAATTTTCTTGCAGAGCAAATTGCTCTTTACTACCTTGGAATTTTCCAAAACTGTTTCACACACATACACTAGACTCTACGAGCTTTCCAACAAGATATAGAACACCTCAAATGGATAAATACACAATGAGCTATGACCTCTGCAATATGCAGCTTTAATGGAGACCTTGAAACAGAGATGAACCTGAGGACACACATCACTTGCAGAGACTACTGCTCTTAAGTAACAACTCCAATGACTTTGAAACTTTTTACAATACAAGTAGACTTAAAGAGCTTTCTAACAAGCCAAAGAACACATGATTTGGATACATACACAAGGATATATGACCTCTGCAAGTTTGAGGTTTAATGGAGACCTTCAGCAGGGATAAAAAACAGAGAACACACACTACTTGCAGAGAGTATTGCTCTCAGCTCACAAATCCAATGATTATGAAAATTTACAGGAAAAAAGTAAACAGTAAGAGCTTTCCAATGAGCTATCGAACATGTAATTTGGATATATAATGAGGGAGATACAAGCTCTGCAATCTCTGCATACAAAACTACAGTAGTGTAGAGATACACATATGACTCTCTTGGACATCCCACAAGATCACGACTATTCTCCTCTTTTTATAGCATGGGAAACTAATCTAAAACCTTCTTAATACATCTAAATTCGTGGTAGACACTTGGATGGAGGTATTACATGACTCAAGTGCTCAAATAAGCAAAGTATTGATGGACTTTGAGAACTAGCCACATCGACCTTCCACTAGGACACCACTGAAGCTCCCTTGTGACTCACTAATTTGACTCACCATGTTCTAGAACTCACGTGGTATTTTTGCTACATTTTATCAATAATATGAGCCTTCTTGAAGTATTTGAAGACTTCCCAAAGGTATTTACATAATTTGAAACTTGTACCCTACATAAAACAAATGTTCGCAACATTCTCCCCCTCAAGTTTCAAAGGGTATTCCCTTCATGCCAAGAATATAGTTGAATCTTTGAAGCTTTGGTCCATCCAAGGATTTGGTGAAGATATCTGCAACTTGATCCTTTGTTCCAACAAAAGAAACCTGCACTTCATTGTTCATGGCCTTCTCTCGAACATAATGATAGTGAACCTCTATATGCTTTGTTCTAGCATGAAAAATAGGATTTGAGGTCATATGAATGCTGCTCAAGTTATCCCCATATATCAGTGGTACATCAACCTGCACATTCAAGTCATGAAACAACTTTTTAAACCACATAACCTCAGTAGTAGCCAATGCTAAACCTCTATACTCAGCCTCTGTAGAAGATAAAGCAACTGTAGGCTGTTTCTTTGAACTCCATGTTAATGTCTTGTTTCCTGCTATTACCACATATCCACTTATGGATCTTCTGTCATTTTTGCTTCCAGCCCAATCTGCATCACTAAAGACTTTAAGAGTTAGATCAGCATCATGACTATAAAATAATCCTTCGTTCATGGTACCTTTCAAATACCTAAGCACTCTTTTGGCTGCATGCATATGAGGTACTCTAGGTTCATGCATAAACTATGACAATACTCCCACTGCATAACATATATCAGGTCTAGTTTTTGTTGCATAAATCAAAGATCCTACCATGGATCTATATACATTCATATCATGCAACTCATCACCTTCCTTTGCGCTTAGCTTTACATTACATTCCATTGGAGTAGAAACAAATGTACATTCCTGCATACCAAACCTTTTCAGCATATCACATATATACTTTTTTTGTATCAACCACATACCTTCATTGCTATACACAATTTCAATCCCAAGAAAGTATCTGAGCAAACCAAGATCTGAAATTTTAAATTCCTTTCCCAAATTACCTTTTATCTCATCAATTGCTTTTGCATCATTCCCTGTAATCAACATGTCATCCACATAAATGCATACATAGACACACATGCCATCTACATGTTTTACATAAAGTGAAGGATCAGCATGACTCGCTGTGTATCCTTGCAGCATAAGATACTTTACCAACCTTGCATTCCATGCCCTTGGTGCCTGCTTAAGACCATACAATGCCTTCTTTAACCTGCATACATGATTAGGACATTTTGCATCCACATAACCATCTGGTTGTGACATATACACTTCTTCATTTAACTCACCATTAAGAAAGGCATTCTTTATATCGAGTTGATATATATTCCACCTTTTACTTGCAGCTAAAGCCAACAAAGTTCTCACCGTTGCCATATTTGCTACTGGACTAAATGTTTCCTCATAGTCCACACCTGAGTTTGATTATATCCTTTTGCTACAAGTCTAGCCTTATATCTAGACACACTACCATCACTATTTCTTTTAATCTTAAAAACCCACTTGCAACCAATTACCTTTTGCTTTGGTGTACTTGGAACTAAATTCCAAGTCTTGTTATCCTGTAGTGCTTCCATTTCTTCTCTCATTGGTTTCTCCCACTTTTCATCTCCTTTGGCCTCATCATAACATGTGGGTTCATTTTCCTGCTCAACTTTTGTCATAAAAGCATAATGAGTATTCATGAAAGATTCATAAGTATACCTTTGAGGTTGCTTACTTACTCTTGAAGTTCTTCTTACCTCCAATGTAGATGCTCTTCCTTTCTTATTAGGAACCTTTGATGATTCTCCATACTCACATACATCACTAATTTCCTCTCCTTCATCATTAACTTCAACAAGTTTGAGTTTACCTTTACTTTTAACACTTGGAGGTGACTCTTGCCTTAATCTTCCATTGAAAGGTGATCCTCTTTCTTCATCTAAACCACTCCTTTCATCATTTAAACTTCCTGATGGCTGAACTATGCATTCATCTCCTTCAACCACACCTTCTTCATTTTCATCCATGACCTGCAAACAATTCTTATCTGCATACCATGAAAGTGATTCATCAAAGTTTACATCTCTTGACACAACAACCTTATTGGTATGAGGATTATAGCATCTATATCCTCTTTGAGTATCTGCATAACCAATAAATATACATTTTTCTGATTTCGCATCAAGTTTAGATCTCACCTCACTAGGTACATGTACATAACATACACAGCCAAATACTTTCAAATGACTTACACTTGGTTTCCTTCCATGCCATACCTCATATGGTGTCAAATGATGAACTCCAGCAGTCGGAACTCTATTCATAATGTAAACACTTGTGCTAACAGCTTCAGCCCAAAAATAATTAGGCAAATACATATCATTAAGCATGCTTCTAGATGCTTCTGCTATGATTCTGTTTCTTCTTTCTGCGACTCCATTTTGTTGTGGAGTATACCTGCATGTAACTTCTCTTTTGATACCTTCATCATACAAAAAATCAGTAAAAGCTTGAGAGAAATACTCTCCTCCTCCATCGAATCTTAGCTTCTTAATATACCTTCCTGTTTGCTTTTCGACATATGATTTGAACTTCTTGAAACAATCAAAGACCTCACTCTTATGTTTAATAAAATACACAAATGTCATTCTACTATGATCGTCAATGAATGATACATAGTACTTATTACCAACCAAGGATGCCTCTTTAGTAGGTCCCCACACATCTGTGTGTATGAGATCTAGCAAACCATCACTTACATAGCTTGAATGCTTGAAAGGTTGTCTACTCTGCTTACCCATTTGACATGCTTCACAAAGATGCACCATATGTTGCTTAGTAAGATCAGGTAATCCTTCAACAATCCTCTTCTTTGATAGCTCCTTTAACCTGTGTACATTCATGTGTCCAATCCTTTTGTGCCATAGATCAAGCTCTGCTATTCGATGCATACCATAAGAGAAATAGTTTGTATGATTTGGGTTTACCTTGAATGTAAACAATCTACCTTGTTTTTTACCTCTAGCAATTAACCTCCTTTGCTTTGGATCCTCAATGAAGCAACCTGCATGATTAAATCTCACTTGTAGACCTTTTTCTACCATTTGACCAACCGACATCAAATTCTTAGTGATCGTTGGCACATAAAGTACATCCTTCAAGCAATTTGTCTTGCTCTTATCCTGCATAACAACATCTCCAACCTGCATAATCTTATGTGTTGTATCATCTCCTGTTTCAACATGACCTTTACATGATGGATTATGCATATTAGAAAACCATGAAGCATCATGTGACATGTGATTAGAACAACCACTATCTACATACCATACATCACTATTGCAATTCATCTTAGTTTCTACATTCATCATAAGAAGAGAATCATAATCATCACTTTTACCTTCAACTGCATAATTTCCTTGTTGTTTACCTCTTCTTGAATAGCCTCCTCTTCGATTACCACCTTGATTATTTTCATTTTGATAACAATCTTTGGCATAGTGTCCATACCTTCCACATATATAGCAATTGTTCTTATTATCTTCACTCCTTTGTCTTTGGTTGTAGTTGTAGTAGCCTCTCGTACCTCTAGCGCTTGATCTTCCTCTTCCTCTTGTGTTGAAGAAGCCCCTTGAAGTCCTTTGATCATCGCTCCTTCTTCCTCGACCTCTATTTGAACCTCTTCCACCTCTGTTTCCACCTCTTGATGATCCTACATAAAGAGCTTGTCCTTGAGATCCTTTTTGATTTGAAGTAGAACCATTTAGATTCATCTCCTCCGTGACCATGAGGGCAATAAGTTGATCAAAATCTGGTAATTCTCCTCTAACATAAACTGAAGTAATGAAGGGTTTCCATCTCTCATCATCTTTGAGTCCGTTGAGAGTATGTGCAACCAAGTCGTCGTCCTCCACATGAGCTTGAATTGATCCTAGTTGATCTGCAATCTCTTTAACTTTCAATATGTAATCATTGACCGATGTCCTTGTATCTTTCTTTATGTTATTCAACTCATTTTTGAGTTGAATCTTCCTTGCTCTTGTACCTGTAGCATACAACCTTTCCAATGCAAGCCAAACATCTCTACTTGTGTCTAGATCTTGTATGTGTCCTACCATTGAATCTTGAATATTTTGTGATAAAATGAATATAACCCTTTTGTCTCTCTCATTCCAAAGTCTAAACTCCCTCAATTGTTGCTGATTTGGGTCCTCTGGTAATGTGGGTTTGATATCTGTGCCGTCAATCAAACCATACAAGCCTCTACCTTGCAAGTATGCTGTGATTCTAAACTTCCATGCCTGATAATTGGTCTTATCAAGCTTCTCTATTTGTGCATGTTGGTCTCCCATAATACAAATGCTAAGCTTCCTCCTTTAAGCCTCCTTTCCAATGTGTGTGATGAGAAGAAATATAATATTTACCTTGTAAATGAGGTATGTGCACCTTTCTTTGCTTGGATGCTGCTTCAGATGCCTCCTTGCAATCTTCTTCTACCTTTGTGTAGAGTTGATGATGAACTGCTTCTTTGATAGCTTCAAATTCTTCGTCAAGGTATGATAACCTTCTCCAAGCCTCCAAGTACTTGCTCTGATACCAATGTTGGAGTTTATTGATCTCCAAAGTACAGCTAGAAGTAGGTGAAACCCAACAGGACCTAGTTGACTTTTTCACAAACTTGTATGCACATACCAATTTTCTTGCAGAGCAAATTGCTCTTTACTCACTTGGAATTTTCCAAAACTGTTTCACACACATAAACTAGACTCTAAGAGCTTTCCAAAAAGATATAGAACACCTCAAATGGATAAATACACAATGAGCTATGACCTCTGCAATATGCGGCTTTAATGGAGACCTTGAAATAGAGATGAACCTGAGGACACACATCACTTGCAGAGACTACTGCTCTTAAGTCACAACTCCAATGACTTTGAAACTTTCCAGAATACAAGTAGAGTTAAAGAGCTTTCTAACAAGCCAAAGAACACATGATTTGGATACATACACAAGGAGATATGACCTCTACAAGTTTGAGGTTTAATGGAGACCTTCAGCAGGGATAAAAAATAGAGAACACACACTACTTGCAGAGAGTATTGCTCTCAGCTCACAAATCCAATGATTATGAAAATTTACAGGAAGAAAGTAGACAGTAAGAGCTTTCCAATGAGCTATCGAACATGTAATTTGGATATATAATGAGGGAGATACAAGCTCTGCAATCTCTGCATACAAAACTACAGCAGTGTAGAGATACACATATGACTCTCTTGGACATCCCACAAGATCACGACTTTTCTCCTCTTTTTATAGCATGGGAAACTAATCTAAAACCTTCCTAATACATCTAAATTTGTGGTAGACACTTGGATGGAGGTATTACATGACTCAAGTGCTCAAATAAGCAAAGTATTGATGGACTTTGAGAACTAGCCACATCGACCTTCCACTAGGACAGCACTGAAGCTCCCTTGTGACTCACTAATTTGACTCACCATGTTCTAGAACTCACGTGGTATTTTTGCTAAATTTTATCAATAATATGAGCCTTCTTGAAGTATTTGAAGACTTCCCAAAGGTATTTACATAATTTGAAACTTGTACCCTACATAAAACAAATGTTCGCAACAATCAGGCATGCCATGGGTATCATGGAACTTGGGGGTCCATAAGTAGGACTCGAAGTTTAAAGTTCCTCTTCCTAAATTAAATTTTGTTGGCTTTTGAATTAAGCCAACATATAAAAAGCATAAAAGTTAATGGGCATAATCTCAGCACACCATTAAACTTTTATGCTTTTGACTTCATATGAAGAAGTCATTTCTATCTTAAACCTTAAACTTAAAATACTTGATTTCTCTCTCATGTGCCATTAACCCATGCATATGTGATTCAATCCATGCATCATAGTGTATACAAACATTCTCATCTTTTCTTGAAGATGTTTTAGCATGCATAAGTCCAAAGGTTGAACCCCTCCTTAAAGCATGTATGTAATTCAAACTTGGAACTCCATTTTAATGCATGAATACATGCTTGTGGTTACCAATTATGTTCATCTCATGCAATAATGAACATTCTATGTGCATTTTCTAACAATCTTTAGGTGGTCAATCTTTTTCATGGTAATGAAAAGCCTTTTTCCATTCAACTATGCCTCTAATTTGTCACACAAATTATTAAACTTATGCATCTTTCCAAAAGCATATGGACCATCATTTCCATTTAAAATGCATCTCTATATGCATTACTTTTAGCATAGTCAAAGAGGAAAATGGAAATGGAAATGGTACTTACCTTCATTTTTGCTACGTCCATCCTTTGATTCCATGAAAGAGGAAGCTTCTCCATTTGGATACTTCAAACTTGACTTTGTAAGGTTTGGCCATTGCACCTTTAAACTACTTCCTTGGGCATATACATACTTATTTGTATGCCCGATTACCCTTTATGTTTTGCCACAAAAATGGTTTTTTGTGCATATTCTATGTATGCCACCAAATGCTTATGAAAGCAAATACGTTACCTTATTTCAAATGCGTACATACATTTGTTTGCTTCAATATACGTTGGCATACACAAAAGGTGCACACATATTTTCTTTTAGAAATAAAATATTCGAATAGAATGAAATAGTACTTAGCTTTGAAGATTCTCCTTGGTGGAACTTGAATTTGATGAAACCACACCCTCTGTCTTCAAGATCCATGCTTCCTTTTTATCCTCTATAATGGATTAGATAAAAGATAGAACTTCACTTACTTACAAAGGAAAGAGAGAATAAAGGCTTTTAAGCGTTCATTCTCTAACTCTACTAAGTTCAAGCACTAAATTGATTGAGATTCTTGGTAGAGAAACGTATGATTCTTGAGTTGCATCCTATCTAATAAAAAAGAAGCAAGAGAATAATTTGAATATCGAAAAACTCAAGAGAGGTTTGCTGCTCAAAATCCATACTTTTCCTTTTATCAATGATGGTGAAAAATCATTCTATTTTATCTTCCATTATTACGAAAGAGTGCATACTCTTGGCTTTCTTGCTAGAGATCATATCAAAAGCTTAAGGAATAAACTTCTCATATCAACAATTTGAGCCAAAAGGAGAAAGTGAATACGTTGAGAATACGTTATTTCTTCGCGAGCCATAGTTTTACTTTAATTCTACTATATCCTTAAAACTCCTTCACATTTTCTATGTGTATGCACTTCCTGAAACTGCGCGCGATGCATGAGGGTGGTATAAACTCTTCACATTTTCTATATAGTGCACTTCCTCAAACTGCGAGCGATGCGTGACGGTGCTATAAATCCCACATAGAAGGATTATTCCGAATATATGAAACAATAGGAGTATTCGTGAACGCGCTTACCTCTTGTTCATATTTGAGGAATGCGCGTGAACTGTTGGGCATGGCCGTTCGTGATATGAGAACCCTGATGGGTGTAACTTAGGCCCTCTACTCTTGGGTTGGAGTCACATGGCCCGACTTTTGCACACGTAAAGCCTCCCGAATGCACCCTTAAGAAGGGCTTTGAACGCAGAGAATTCTCGTGAGCACACAAAATAAAAAATTCTAGTGAGACTATAAATATTGGCTCTGGATACCAATGTTGTGAAAACAACTTCCTAGAAATTAAGCTACTACTCAAAAGTATAAAATCAACTAGTCTAAACCACCAAGGTGAAGAGAGAGCACATATCCATCCATCCAACTCCACCCATATATATACCTCTAGTCCAAGAGGATGCATGTCCTTGAGATTGGCCAAGTGTCCAACCAAGTGTCCCTCGTGTGGACACTTTCCCAAGGGTGATCACATGCCTTCTAATTTCCCAAGGTCTCTCACATGCCTTCTAAATCAAATGAGGATTCTTGGTCTCCCGAATGCACCCTTAAGAAGGGCTTTGAACGCAGAGAATTCTCGTGAGCACACAAAATCAAAAATTCTAGTGAGACTATAAATCTTGGCTCTGGATACCAATGTTGTGAAAACAACTTCCTAGAAACTAAGCTACTACTCAAAAGTATAAAATCAACTAGTCTAAAGCACCAAGGTGAAGAGAGAGCACATATCCATCCATCCAACTCCACCCATATATATACCTCTAGTCCAAGAGGGTGCATGTCCTTGAGATTGGCCAAGTGTCCAACCAAGTGTCCCTCCTGTAGACACTTTCCCAAGGGTGATCACATGCCTTCTAATTTTCCAAGGTCTATCACATGCCTTCTAAATCAAATGAGGATTCTTGGTGGCTCCTAGAGAAGCTTTTCCCAAGACTAAGGTTTCCACACCTTAGGATAAATCAAGCCTAAGGTTCTAGCCATTCAATTGGGAGCTTATATGAATAAATACCTCAAGGGTTCAAACCAAGGGTTTCACCCAAAGATTCAAGGCATGTTCCAAGGGTAGTTCAAGGGCTAGACCAAATCAAACATACATCATATTCTAACCTTTAGAATCCATATGTTTAACCTTCTAAACCCATGAATTATACAACACTGACCAACACCCAAATCAGCCATAAGGCATTTGAGCCACTATGAAAGCTGCCCTATACTTAGCCTCACAACTAGAAGTGGCCATAGTAGGCTGCGTCTTGCTCAGCTAAGATATGCATTAGCTACCAAGCATGAAGCAAAAACTGCTAGTAGACACATGAGTGTCATAGCAACCAACCCAGTCAGAGTTAGAAAAAGCATGCAAATTTGGCGGTAGTGATCCCCCCTTGGGATAAACCAACCCAAGTAGAGTAGCGAAAGATGTGTTTAACCACTTGCCAATGCTTGACTCCTGAGCAATGCATAAACCTGCTCATCTGTGAGATAGCAAACTGAATATTTGGCCAAGTAATGCATAAGTAAATCAACCATCCAATAGCTTGCTGATAGAGAACAGCATCAAATGCATCTCCAACATCATGAAAACTCAATTTGTAAACATGTCTCCATAGGAGTGGCAATAGGTTTACAGTCTTCAAGGCCAAAATGCTTCAATAATGTGTCAATATATTCCGTTTGACACAAATTCATTCCACCCTCAAGGTGCATAAATGCAATGCCCAAATAATGATGCAAATGCCCCAAACCAGACATCTCAAATGAGGCACGTAAATCAGCCTTGAAATTAGCAATATGCTCCTCATGAGGACCAGTGAGCAACATGTCATCAACATACACCAAATGATCAAAAGCACATCATTAGCATGCTTAACATATAAGGTGCTTTTAGTTGGATTTTTCTCAAAACCATGTGCAATCAGATAGGCATGTATCTTTTCATACCAAGCACGTGGTGCTTGCTTTAAACCATATAATGCCTTCTTTAACTTGCACACCTGGTTTTCATGCCCTTTCTGCACAAAGCCATGGGGCTGAAAAACATACACTTCTTCATGCAAGTCACCATTTAGAAATGTTTTTTAAATGTCGGGCCGATGTACATTCCAACCATGATAAGCTGCAAGTATAGAGTTGCTATGAACAGTAGTCATTCGGCAAGTAGAATGTTTCATCAAAATCAATGCCTCTTTCCTATGCATAACCCTTTGCAACAAACCTAGCCTTATACCTGTCAACTGTTCCATCATGTTTATGCTTTAGCTTGTATACCCACTTAGTGCCAATGGCCTTCTTTCTAGGAGGCAAGTCATATAAAGGCCAAGTACCATTTTTTATTATAGCATCATATTTAGATTGCATTGTAGCCATCCAATGTTTAGAATTTTGTGCTTCATCAAACAAAATAGGCTCAATCTCATCACAAAGACTAGAGGCAGCCATAGCATAGCAATCGGATGAAAAAGAGGCACTAAGAGAGCCTGAATGAGTATGGTATGACAGAGGTGGATCTAATCATGCAAAGTCTGCACCAACCATTTTGGCATAGTTTTTGACTGCTCAATATCAACTCTCTCATCAATAAGTGCATCATGTAAATCTGCATAAAAAATGGAATGATCTACATCATCACATGAAACGTGAAAAGTTGAGAAGTTGCCTCTATAGGAGTAGCATTGGAATGTCCACCTATAAAAAGAGGTAGCAAAGTATCATACATGTCCTTAGAGCTAACAGATGTCTCCTTCATACATGAAAGTAAGGGCTAAGTAGCATCTTCCACAAAAGCAACATCACAGCTAGCTAGAATGTGTTTAGTTTGTGCATGATACAAATGATAGCCTTTGCTTTTCAGAACTATACCAAAAAAAAAATACACTTTACTACTTTATCATCCAATTTTCTACGATGTTGTTCTAGAACTAGTGCATATGCCAAAAAACCAAAA
Source organism: Ceratopteris richardii (assembly GCA_020310875.1). NCBI lineage: Eukaryota > Viridiplantae > Streptophyta > Polypodiopsida > Polypodiales > Pteridaceae > Ceratopteris > Ceratopteris richardii. Next base: position 5,437,094 of record CM035420.1, read on the forward strand.
ACACATAGATGAGCAACAAATGGCTTGCAACCATGCCAAGCCTCATATGGAGTGATAGACTGGAGTGCTTTAGTAGGACACCTATTAAGTACATATGTTGCACACATGACAACCTCAAGATAGAAACTATGTGGTAAAACCTGAGTCTTGACCATACACCTTGCCATCTCCATGAGTGACCTCTTCTTCGGTTCAACAACTCCATTCTATTGAGGTGTATATGGCACTGTATATTGATGCTTTATCCCACGTTTAGGCATAAATGCATTAATGTTAGAAGACATATATTCCCCCCCTTGATCAGAACGGAGGATGCCCATTTTACATGCTGACATATTTTCAGCAAAAACCAAAAATTGTTTGAAGCACATAAACACTTCAGACTTTTCTTGAGTGGATATACCCATGCATGCCTGGAAAAATCATCAATGAAAGTCACGAAGTAAAGATAGTTTCCAAAAGAAGTTGTTTGCATAGGACCACAAACATCACTATGTACAAGCTGCAATTTCCACGTAGCCTGAATTGAACCATCTTTTGGAAAGGAGGAATGATGCATTTTGCCCAAGATACAACCTTCATAGACATGTCTTTTGGGTGCCTCAAGTTTGGGTAAAGAGGATTGCATTTTAGATCTCTACAGGTGTAGCAAACTAGCAAAATTCAGATGACCAAAACGTGCATGCCAAAGCTTTGCATCTGACATAGCCTGAGAATTATGTACTACACGTTGAATCCTTCACAGATCTTTCATAGTCTATGAGCTTATACAGACCATGACATAAAATGCTAGAAGCAATGACCATCTCACCATTTGACAGATCATGAACAGTACATCTGTCATCAACAAATTTCACAACCAAGCCAATCTTAGCTAAAGCAGAAACTGATAACAGATTCTTCTTGATCCCTGACACAAATAAAGAATTTGAAAAAGTGAAAGAACTACCATCAGTAGTAGTCAGAATGATCTTACCAACTTCCATGAAAGGTTAAGAGGATTTGTTGGTGCATGTGACATTATTCCCTGTAGGGGGAGGCTCGAGTGAAGTGAAGAGACTGCGCTACGAAGTAATATGTTTGGTTGCCCTACTATCAAAGGACCAAACATGTGAGTCTACTGCAGACATACATTGCTCATAAGAAGATGGGTCAAAACTACAAACAATAGTAAACGCCCATTTTTCATTCTACACTAGATTAGCAAATTCTGTTTTCGGTGTGGAGGCCTCTATAACAACCATTCTAGCCTCCTTCTTCTTTGCCTCTTTAGGAGCTAGTTTTGGATAGCTCTTAATAACATGATCATTTGCTTTACAGTATTTGCACAACAATTTCTGCTTTTCTAATTTCTTCTCGTCTTTGTCTTCCTTCTTTGAATGTGCAACGTTTGTAGATTTTTTATTACTAGTAGAAGAGCTCCATTTACATTTGTCCTTCTAACTAGCCAGGAAAGCTTGATCTGCAACATGCATAATAGACCTATTCTACCTAGACTATGCTTCCTCTAGCAAAACACAAACTAACTCTTCAAATGTTAAGGCATTTGGATTGCCTTTCATTATCAAACAAAGAGTAGAAGCAAAACTCTGATATGAGTTGGGAAGACCATTCAAAACAGTCTACACAAGTGAACTGTCAAGAAGGACTTCATCTGCAAAAATCAACTGTTCCTTCAAATCCTTGATCTTTGTCAAAAAACTGTCCATAGAATCTTCTTCATTCATATGCTCACTCTCCAACTATTTTTAGAGGTAAGCAACACGAACCTCATTCGTATCCTGGTATAATGTAGTAAGTGTATCCTAGGCATCCTTAGCTATTCTACAAGAGAGAATGTGAGGGATAATGGCATGTTTGATAGACAAGGCTATCAATGCATGCTCGTGAGCATCTGTGCCATCTCAACGAGTTTTCCCTATAGTAGGTGCAATAGAAACCACAACACAAACAGGAATTTGCAGAATATCACCATCTTGGACTCCATCTACATCAGCTTGATTTCCTGTCTTTGAAGTACCTATGTTCGCAATAGTAATAGGATGTTTTTCAACACCTTGCACAATGTCAAATAGTCCTTTTGTGACCAATACATGATGCATCGTATAAGCACACAATTGATAATTGGTACCATTCAATTTATCCTCAATAGCCAACATATGAAATACATCACTACTGGCAGCCATGGCCACTAACTAAAGTGCCTTGATGTAGAAAAATGACTATATCTGAAAAAATTGAATAGAACTACCCAAATAAGTTCTACTAGACCTGTAGCAGACTTCGAGACACTTATAATGGCGAACCAAAACTGGTATATATCTTTGGCATAAAAACACAAAATATCCTACATCGGAGGCTGAAACAAGCTCAGATCACGATTTTGGCAGCACAAAGCAAAGCAATTTTGATTCATTAACTCCCACATATACTTCATGACAGGCCTAGTAGTCCACAAAATCAAGAGCTCTATAAATCCACTTTGTGACCATGTTTGTGGCTATGTTGGTATGGGATAATACACTAGTTCCCCATTCAGATTTAGAGAGGCAGTGGATATTCCATGCAAGTTTGGGTATCTTAGTTAAATGAGAAGAACAACCCCACTAAAATCTCCTAGATAGAGCACAATATTTTCTTTGTTACTTGGTTTCCAACATGTAAGATAATAATCTAACTCTAGTTCTATAATAGGTCATTCGAGTGTCCTAGGTAAGTTAAGTGTCCCGCATGCATAGGCTCGTTTGCTTTTCAATGAGCAAATAATTTTATTTTTTTTCGCAACTACACATCGGTTATCGAGTGAAAACGAATAAGAAAAGTTTTAAAACGAAACTTTTTGTGGGACTAAAAAAAACCGATTGCTTCAATTTTTTTGACCTAATTGGCTATATGGTCAGCGATTGATGGTTGTGGGGAGTGTAGTGCAAATATTTGGGAGCTCCTTAGAAAATGAAACACTTGGAAACATAAAAAGCATGGACTCAAAATCTATTTTCTCTAGCTCATTTTTGTTTATATCAACTATAGAAGAATGGCTCGCTTTCATTTGTTCTACATGGGTTCCAACAGAAGTGACAATATATTGATGTAGAACCTTCAAGCTAATTGAGTGCTCTTTTTTATTCAAAGCCAAAAGGCCTCCAATCCAAGCCCCTAGCCATTGAGATTGATATTGAGCTTTGTGTTGAATGGAGAAAGCATAATATTCGATGGTTATGAAAAGAACACAATAATAGAGGTAAAATAGAAAATCTAACACAAAAGGATATAATTATTTAAATTCTCTTTTTAAGGATGCAACTTTCAAATACATGATTTTATGCCATGTGGTACCTTGGTCAAATAAGATGTGATAGGTAGTGCTGATCATGCGGAGAATAAAAATGTTGACATACATATTTAAAATCCATTTGAAAAAAGAAGATGGAATGCACGATGAAAATGATGAAAATGTTACAAGTGAATGAGACTAGTGCCCTTGGGACCCCCCAAATCCCACAAAGCAAGGGTAGAACTTGCAGATCTGGAGAGTGTTATAGAGGAGGTTAACAACCCTCTTGTCCCCTTCATGTGGGGCCCACATGGGTTTAAGCTTATTTTTCTTGATGAGAAACACTTTATGATTCCTAAAGGGGGGGACCTCTTATAGTTGGAGATTATTTTGCCAAGGAGGAATAGAGACTTGTCGATCAACCACTCTTTAGGAGAGTGTCCAAAATTGTTGGCACGCCGCTGCCTCCAAATCTTCCAAAGGGTTTCCCCTCTTGTAGTGTTCCACAATGCCCTTGAAAAGCCTATCGATTCACCTAGAAGCACTTGCTTCTAGGTGATTTGTTCCCATAGTCTCAAAATATTCCCAAGGGTGTGCTAGAGCATGAGAGACTTACGGCATGTGAAGAAGACATAACCCAAATCCTCAATGCTACGATGGCATCGCTTGCACCATGGCAGAGACCCACAAATTTTGCTAGTCTTTAGATTGGTCGAGATACCACAGTGGAGAATTCGCCACATGAGAACTGAATTTTTGACCTCGTTGAGGGGATCCGAGATAGACATGAACTCTGAATCCCAACATAGCCTTGTCCAAGTTAGGCACCACTTTTTGTTAAGCGTGATATGATAGTCCGTATTCGCCTTGATTTTAGGAATTTTGGACAAGCACTTGTTGTTGTGCCAAATAAGACCCTCATGGCATGGTGGATCTTGCCCAATGAGGAGTCGGGTTTTTTATTGTTTCGAGGTGATGCATGTGCTCTGAAGGAGAGTCCATTCTTCATAGTTCACTCTTATTTTAGGGTCTATGTCCCCAAAGCTGATCTCCTCACCAGTTTCTTGTTTCCAAACATGTTTCCAATGTCTCAAACTTTTGTTCCAGAGCCTCTTAGCCTTTTGGAGGTTCTAGGAGGCCACACCCATAATGCCTATGATAAAAAACTAGATTGAGTTTATTTTTCTGATATCGGCCGCCCATTTCCAATCTTCTCTGATTTTGACAAATTGTTTGAACTTGTTCAAATTCTTACATAAGGAGCACACAAGATTTGAGCCTTTATGGGAAACTAGAATGAGGGAGAATAAAAGGGTAAGGAGGACCATGTCCTTCCAACTAGGGAGGCCCATTAGTGTAATCATATTCTTGTTCTTGAAAATGAGCTTGGCCCAGGATGTCTCACAGTTGCACCAAGCCTTGATGATCCATTTTGCCGCTAGCTTGTCAGCCATGCCTTCAATATCCATAATGCCTAGGCCCCACAATCCTTTTGGCTCGTGTAGGTAGAGCATTTTATTTTGGGAACCCCCTTCTGTTGTGGTCCCCTATCCAAAGAAAATTTCTCTAGATTCTTTCCAATTTGCTAAGCTCTTGATCCTTTGGTCTCCAGCAAGAGAGAAAGTAGATCGTCAAAGAGATGAGGAAGGTATTGATTACCATGGCATGCCCCACGAGGTTGATTTGCATACCCTTCCAATATGTTAACTTGTTGTCTAGTTTTGACAGGACCCAATTCCATCCCTGCTCTATCGAGACACCAAAGCCCATCGGAATATTGAGTAGGTAAAAGACCATACCCCTGGGGATAATTTGGCAAATGCTCTTTTACTTTCTTGATTGACCATTCACTACTCATTCTTGAACGCTCCTCATCATGAAATCTCTCAAAGCCGTTTAAACAACTTCTACCTAGGATCTCTAAAAAGTGAGGGAATTAAAGTTTTATAGTAGCCCCTCATGTACACGTTTACACCGAATTTGAAGATTCTAAAGAGCTCCACAAGCCCTCCCAAAATTCTAGCGTCTTTACTGGGAATGAGAAGGGTTTTCCCGAGTATGAAAGTTCAATTTAGAAACAAAAGATGTGATCTATCAAATTGCAGAAACAATTGTGTCCACTTTTCTACTCATATATGAACAACAAGAGTAAATGTTGACAATCTTAGTAAAAAAAAATGACCAATGAGAGGAAATTTTGATCCGAGGAACAATTTCTTGAAGTCTTGTGAGCCCCGTTGATTTTTGAAATGGAGTACTATACTTTTATAGGTGCTCATCGAATCCCCCTAAACTCTAAGACTGAAATCTACAACGACTTATCGGCATTGATACACTTTCCCCCCAATGTGGGTATTTACACGAGTGGCACTCATATGATTTCCCATCTAGTGTACCAATATTCAGCTACATCTCTATCGTATACTAATATTCAACTACATCTTTGGATGTTCATTCAAAGCTAGCCAATATACTAGTTCAATCTCTTATATATATAATGACCCCGGAAACCCATAGGATTCACAATCTTGTATATTTAACTAGATGGAAGAGTGTTGGAGGAAAGCTGACAGAGAAGTTAAGATCCACTCGCTAGTCGAGGGGCTAGTCTTAAAGTTAAAGTCAAAGGTCAAAGGTGCCAAATCGAAGGGAAGGAGACCAAGAACGTGAAGGAGGGGGTCCACTATTTTTTTCCAAGATCAAAATCCTCTCTATTTAGATATTTCTATTACGTTATGCCAAAATGGACGTAAAAATGTTCTCTTTTAGCCTAAAGACCTCTGTTTTTTGTAAAAACCCTTCCCACCATGTGAAGGTTTAGTACTTAAGATCCAAGTTCGTTACAAGAGCCTTCCTAATTCTCCTTGGTATTTTATTTATCTGGTTTTCGACCTCAAATGAGCCCTATGATTTAATTTTAAAACTAGGTTGGACACGTCACTGTAAACATGCTCCTTCACAAACTTATAAAATAGAGTGAGCGTCATTTGTAAAGTGTACTTGGCTTCTGTAGATCATCTTCTTTCTTTCTTAAGAGATACAAGACCTTCTTGGGGTGATGCCATGACTCTTGTCTAGTCTTGAGTTTGTATTCACGATGTTGTCCCTTGAAGACACAAACGACGTATCGTCATCAAGCACAACTATCCACACACTGAATTCTGAATCTGTGGAATATCCAATTGCCGTTTTTAAGACAACATACTAAAAGATGGAAGTATACGCACCTACAACAAGAGAGAGGAAAGCACACACATAGGCATATACATGCATCCACACATAGAGTCGTGAGGAGATTAAATCCAATGCGCTCCGAGAATCTCTTGTATTGCTAAAGATAAGAGTGCAAAACTCATAAGAGTTCTGGATTGAGCAAGTTAACCTCAAGAAACAGGAGCTCTTTCACTATTATAGGTTCGGAAAGAGCTTTCTTCACACCATAGTGTCTAGTCTAGCTTTACAATTATGTTCGAAGGGAATAAGCAAACATGAAAATTGATATGGAGTTGCTTTTAGCTCCCATGAGAGCACTACTCAATGTTTACAATATGGACCATGTTATATCTAAAACTAGTATTCTACTTTTCTGCCACTTTCTCGAGCTTCCTACAACACCCCCCTCCTTGTTTTCTATTGTCTTGGAGAGATTCGTTGGTGGGTGTCTAGGATGAGCATGGACATTGATGCATAGGAGTTAAGTGTTGTGTCTATGCATCATAGTGGAATAGTAGACACTTGAAAAACCTCTAAACAACCAGATGGCAACTTCTTGGAGACTATCTTTGGACTTTTATTAATGTCTTTTATTTGTATTCTCAACAACAAAATATATCATGTGCTAAGAGGAAAATAGACTGACTACAAAATGAGAGTGTGCGTGAATGACATGTTACCCCTCAAAGTAGGAAAAATAAAAAGATGTGTTTAACAACACAAATAAGATGGATTTAGTTGGAGAGTTGTGTGTATAGTGAGAAATAAAAGAATATAAAGCTACTTTTGTTGATATATTTTGGAAGTGATGTGTATGAAGACACTTAAGTCTATTGCGTTCCTTTTTTTCCATTATAAAAGGTTTTCCCCCTCAATTTGTATATACGCCTATAACCCTAATGGATCTATAGCATTTAGGTTTGCTAGATGTACCAATAGCTCCCCCTCAGGACTAAGATGCTTGAATCCTTACTCCTTCATGATTTCTTGCAAATCAATCATTGATTTGAGCGTGTTCGATTTGCTTTCATCCAATGCTTTTGTCATCATATCTGCACATTGTTGATGTGTGGATACATATGAGAGTTGTATTTACTTACTCATGATCTTGTCTCTGACATAATGGTAGTGAGATTTAGTGTGTTTTGTGTTGGCATGATAGAGAGGGTTAATAGCAAGATGAAATGAACTAATTTTGTCCCCAAATGTGTGGAGTAGAAGTATTCAACCCTAAATCTAATTATAAGGTCTTTATCCACATAGCTTCTTGAGTAGCATTTGCTAGTCCTCTATATTCAGCTTCAGTTGATGAGAGATCAACTGTAGGTTGCTTCTTTGAAGGCCATGAGATCAATTTTGTACCTAGAAATGTGAGATAGCTTGATATGCTCCTCCTATCATCTTTGGAACCCACCCAATCTGCATCAGAAAAAAATTGAGATCTGTATCAGATGTATAAGGGTAATATATCCCTTCATTAATTATGCCCTTCAAATACTTTAGGATTTTTTTTAATTGCTTCCATGTGAGGCTTCCTTCAAGTGTGCATGAATTGACTTAGCACACTAACTCCATAGCATATATCTACTCCAATTAGAGTAGCATAGTTCAAGCTTCCAATGAAGCTTTGGTAACTAGTCACATCTTTAATTAACTCACCTTCATGAGCACTTAGCTCATGATTTAGATCCATGGGTGTACCTGCAACCTTTGTTTTTTCCATTCTAAAGTTGGAGAGCATATCTCCAATGTACTTTCTCTGAGTTAGGAACATACCTCTTTTTGTATATACCACTTCCAAACCTAGGAAATAAGTGAGTAAGCCACGATCAATAATCTTGAACTCTTCTTTCATCTGAACTTTGATCATCTTGATTCCATCTACATCATTACCTGTGAGTATATCATCCACATATACACAAAGGTATATAACCTCTGAGTGATTCCTCTTTATGAAGAGGGACGGATCTCCCTTCCTTACCATAAATCCTTTATCTTAGAAATAAGTGATCAACTAGGTTGCATTTATTCGATTGAATAATTAAAAAATACCGAATATGTTCGTTTTATTCGGGGTTGTCTGAATAAACACCAAAAAAAAAAACGGACAGGAATACACTTTCGATCAAAAATTTGTTCGAAGAAAAGCATTTCGATCGAAATTTCTTCGGATCAAAACTTTATTATCGAAAACTCATTTCACACATGTTTGAGAGTCTGGAGAGCTCTAGCTTTTTCTTCAGAGATAAAATTAGTGTTTTTATTTTACAGATTTGAAAGTACGTATATGCATATATGTGTATGTATGTGCATATCATACACACATATGCATACACACACATGCACACATATACACACACAAACATGTACACATGGACACAAAATCATACACACATATATAGATACTTGCACATATACACACACATGCACACATATACACACACAAATATGTACACATGTATACACAAAATCATACACACAGAGATATAGATACTTGCACATATACACACACACACATACACTCACATGCATACATACACGCATATGCATACATACACGCATATGCATACATACACACATATGTATACACACACTTGCACATACATACATACATATGCATATACACACATGCACATACCTACATATGCATATACACACATGCACATGCATACATATGCTACACACACATGTGCTACTATTTATTATCTATAAACTTACTTTTAAATAATAAGTTCCTAAAATTTTTATTTACATCTTTATTATTTTCTTTTTATATATATTTAATGTAATTTAATAACTCAATTTCATTCTATTTGTTTATTTATATATTAAATAGATCCTAAAGTCTATTTACATTTTTATCAATTATGTATTTGATTATTCAATTTTATTTACATTTTATTTTGTTTTTATATTATTTTATTTAAATCTTATTTTATTATAATAAAACATTTATAGCTGTTCTTTTCCTTTTTCTTTCTATTTACTAAATAACCATTAATTAATAGTTACATATAACTAAAAATAAAAAATGAAATTTTCTTTTTCTCCCTCTCTTTCTGTCTCCGTTTTTCTCTCTCTTCCTCCCTCTCTCTCTCTATCTCTTTCTCTCTCTCTCTCTACCTATCTATTTCTTTCTCTTTGTGTATGTGTGTTGCAACTAGATCCGCATCTATGTATCTACCTGATTTTCCCTTTCTCTCTCTATCTCTATCTATCTATCTATCTATCTATCTATCTATCTATCTCTCCCTTCCTCTGTCTCTCTCAATCTCTCTTTCTCTATGGGATATCATTGATAGACAAAGATGGAGAGAGAAGGGTAGAGCGTTAACACACTTTCATAGTTCAAAATATAAGAAGAAAAAAGGAAGGGTAGAAAAAAGTACCTTAAATGGTAAAAAATGCCAATGTGATATGAATCTCATATATATATATATATATATATATATATATATATATATACATATATATATATATGTATGTATATATATATATATATATATATATATATATATATATATATATATATATATATATATATATATATATATATATATATATATATATATATATATATATATGCCTTTGAATTTGTCTTCAAGAAGGACCTATTTTTAGCTTACTTAAATGATGAAGTCTTCCAATTTCACATGTATGGACACATTGACAATCTCCTTTCGTCTCTTCTAGATTGCGTCAATTATTCTATTATCGTTTCTTTTTCACCTTTTATTTTTCTTTTTCTTTTGTTTGTTCTTTTTATTTTAGAATAAGTGTGAATGGATATATTAATTTACATTCATCCATATACAAGGGGTTTTCATACACACACAAGGATCTTAGGGTTTGCAAATGGTTTTCTAGGGTTCCAACATAGGGTTTTTAATATAAACGTTTGGGGGTTTGCATAACTAAGGTTAGCAAACACACACACACACACACACATATATGTGTGTGTAGAAACATCTAAGGGATCAAAACACACATGCGATGTAGGGTTAACACATTTACACAGGGTATCATTCACATTCTCTCATGATGGATTTATTTAAATACAAATTAGGGTTTTGGGTGGCTAGTGTTTGTTACACTCAAGGGGTTTTAGAATCTTTAGACAGAAGTTTTGGTTTTTAAAAATTCATATGGAACAACAAGCTTTCATTATGCTTGAGGTGGACATGATCTTCATCAAACTCATCATTGAAATGATGCCACATATGCTCCATGTAGAGTTTTATTTACACTCACTTATTGTATTCATAATTTGATCATAGGATTACCCTCTTATGTAATTCAAAAATTATTTATCTTTGTAAACGAGAAGAGTAAAAGGCATAGAAGCCACGAGTTAGAAGTGGTTGGGATTGATTCTCAATCAATCAATCAATCAATCAAAAGGTAGATGTGATTTCAAATTTCCCTTTCCCTAGATTGTAGGAAATGATACCAATCAATCTAAACTTAGAAATCTGCCTAATTTGGAATTCAAATCTTTGAAGAAAAGGCATAGACATGGACTCAAGAGTCTATATAAAGACTCTAGATGCTTTGTACATTAAGTAGGAGGATGATATGAAGAAATACATATACTTCTTGTTCATTGCTTGCTACCGCTTCATTTTACTACTCTTTCTTCCTCAGATTCAATCAACTTGTAGAGAGTATTTCTCTCTCTAAATAGCTCAGAATCCTATCATTGAGGTCTCATTGGAAAGGTATTTTTGTCTAGGGAATGGATACAGATTGTTAATGCATTTGGTTCATTAATTTCAGAGAAATCCAAAAGTTACTATCTCGGGGTCATTCTCTACAACTCCCTAAAATTTTGGGATGACACAAGTTTAGTGCTAAGGTGATTTCTCCTTGTATAGTTCATATAAATTAGGGCTTTTATGCATTATAGCAAGCCAACCCTATGTATGAAACACCCTTAAGAGGAAATTTTCCAATGTTTACTATGCTGCTTGTTCTCAGTGTTTGAAGTCACAAATTCTATCCATATTTATATGGTTTTTGTGAGCTAGTCATGGTGCAACTTATTTGTTTTGCAAAAATTGTTCTTGTTGATGTTCCAAAGTAACTATTGGGTTCTATTGTACTAACCACAAGATTACAAGGTCTACTTTACATATCCAAAGATCTAGGCCGGTCCTATGCTGGTTTGCTGGACCAACTTCACCACGTGAATACTCTACTCTCCAAGCCTCTCCAAGCTTCTCCAAACTTTCTTTCAGTGGTATCACAACAACATCAAGATGGGAGATGGCTTTCAATCAATGATCGAGAAGCTTGTTAGACATAATTATACTACTTGGCAAAACAAAATGGAGGCTTATTTTCAAGGAAGAAACCCATATGGGATTGTATCAGGTGATGAAGCACTGCCTATTTCAAGATCCAAAGAAGGACCTACTCAAGAGGAAATAGAGAAGCTCACACTTTGGTGTGCAAGGGATGCTCAAGGAAGGTCATACATACCTACCTCTATCTTTGATTTTCTATTACCGCATGCTAGAGGATGCAAGACATCTCAAGAGACTTGGGATTTCCTAGAGAATTTCTTTTCTACTAGTACAAAAATCAAAGGAAGAACCATCTTTGGAATGAGTTCAACCAAATGAAGAAGAGTCCAAAACAAACCATCACTTAGTTTGTTACAAAAGTCAGGGAGGTTGCTGATCAGCTGGCATCCATTGGAGAGCTCATTGAAGAAGAAACCATCATGACAAAAATTCTCAATGGGATTAGAGGTGACAAGCAATGGCAATCTTTCATCACAACCTATGATCTCATCATGGATGTGCAAACTCCAAATTTGAACATCTTTCTTGGATAGATCTGCAATCAAGAGGCCAACAATAAAATAAAGGAAGAGGTAACTCCTTTTCAAGGAGTTCTCTATATGCAGATAAGAAGGACAAGAAGCTCAAAAGCAAGAAGAAGGAAGAAGATGAAGAGGAGAATTCCCAAGCCCACTTTGTAGGCAAGAGAAAATGGAAAGGGAGGAAGAATGGACCAAAGCATGACAAGATCAAAGGCCAAAATGTTCAACCTTATGACAGTAATAGAGGCAAAGGTGAACATAACTTCAACAACAACAACAAAAGAGGCCATAATAGAAGGGATATCAAAAATTATTTTGAAGATCAACAACATGAAGACTCATTGCTCTTGATGAATCCAAGCCACAAGGAAGTTAAAGAAGATGATCATTTATTCTACATAGGTTCGGGATGCTCCCTACATGCTCCTTCTTCTTGTATGTCCACTTCGTTGATGTAGTTTTATGCTTGTGCTTGACCTTGACTGTCAACACTCCCCCCCTTCTTGAGTCTGTCCTCCCTGACAGAACCTTGTCGTAGTGGTTGTTCCATGTAGTACTTTGAGAGGTAGAGTTCCTCATGTCTTGACAAGAGCGGTCTGTCTTCCACTTGTAGCAGGGTCGCTTGTCCCATTCTTCATGCTTAGTCCCTCTATATATATTTCTTCCTTGATTCAAGCATGAGAGTGTATTGTTGAGTTTTTAGAAATTGGGAGTTGCCCAAAAGATGTTATCATAGTTGATTGTGAGTAGCTCTCGATGGTGAATTGCTTCCTTGCTGTTGTTGTTGTCACCTTGATGTCCTCTAGTTGTCAAAGATGGCTTCCCAAGTTTTAATGCCAAGTACTCGTGACCCATAATGACTGATGTGCATCAGTGCATGGGTTGGAAGAAAAATGTTCCTTGTGCACGGCCTTATAATGTATCCCTATGCATGCATACTTGGGAAATGCATTGGAAGAATTATGGTGCAAGAAGTTGGGTCTTGAGCTAATTTTTCAAGGGTATGCCGACGAAGAGGTTTCCTAATCTATCATGGTTATAGTGTTGTTGAAGCATACACATCTTACCATGGTGAAAGGTCCATCGATCTTCATCTCTTCGTGTTGTACTTCCATCATGGTGTTTGACTATTGGCTTGTCATTTTTTGTTGATGGATGTCCTTGCTTATAGTTCACTGACGAGCATCTTCAAGCACACAGTCTTGTTCTTTCTCTCTCTTTTTTTTGGAAACAGTGTCACAAGAATGCAGCACACAATGCGAGGAGCCTTTTTTGGCAAGATAATAATTTTTTTTTTTGTTTTTGCAAAAATATTTTGTGATGCCATTTTGACAAAATCATTGTTTAGGATAGTGTTTTGTAGCAATCTTATGCTTGCGAACTTGCTTTTTTAAAGTAGCTTTTCAAAGGGCTTCAAAGCTATATAAGAACAAGCTTAGCTCATTGTTTGACTATCTTCTCTAGCTCAAGAAAGATCTACCAAAAGCTTAATGAAAGGCCAAGGAGGAGATCAAGGAGGTCCTTTACTGTGAAGAGATGGATAGGTATGTGCTTGAAGATGAAGAGGTGTTGCAAAATCCTTGATCTACACCAGCCAAATGAACTCCAGGAGTATATGGTGGGCCCTTTTAGCTTGCCAATGGATGTATTAGACACCCTATGTACCTTGGAAGATCACTCTCAAAAAGATAGATCAAAACAGATAAGTTGGAGTTAGCTCAGAGGTGAAAACTTGCTATTCTTGGTTCATACACCTGTCCAGTGTTTTACATAATTCTCTGAGCACAGCAGCAATTAGCTTAATTCCTCTTGGGGACGTCTAGGTAACTTAAAGAGCTAACTTTCAAGAGTAATCTCATAAAAAATAATGAACCACACACTGAGAATGAGTTTTAACAAGTGATGACATCATCCCGATTTTCACGGGCTGCTACAGTTTGAGACCAGTGAGCAGAAAAATCAGCATAACTCAAAATTTAGGAATCCAATGGTTATGAACATTTGTATGGTTATACTAGATAGTAAGCCGAATCGAACAAGCTTTAAATCACTAAATGTGGATAAGTAACCATTGAGAAACACCTCTGACAAGATGAGTGAAAAAGTCGGGTACCTGACAGAGAAGTGAAGATGAACAGACCCTGTTGACTTCAAATGAACATAAGGAAGATTGCAACATCCAAATGACATGAAAATTTGTGAGCATATAGTAGATTTATAGAGCTAACTTTACCAAGTTAAATCACTGAAAATGATGCACCAAGCTCAGAGAAAACATCTCTGCAAGTTGACTGAGAAAACTGAGAGTAATGGCAGTGAGAGTAATCATGAAAATGAAAGTATATTGCTTGTACAATACAATGACTTACTGATACATATGTGTGCCTTGTAATCACACCTTGATATGGTATAAAGCTCAGCTCTTGGAGGTCTTCACATAGGTCTCTCTAACCACGACTAAAACTGCCATCTATTTATAGTTGAGTTTGGGAGGCTAACTTCCTTCAATCACTCTCCAATAAATCAATGATTGATTTGATTCTCTACCTACCACAAATTACGAATTCGTGGCTCCTCTTTCCCTTTTTGATCATGTGGACTCAACCACTTAAGGTTCTCTTACTTTTACATTAAGTAAACTCTTCAAAAAATTATAAGAGGTAGTTCACAAGTGAACTTTACATAGTCTTGTTTTTAAAGCTTCTTCTAAGACTTTGTGGGACTCAAGCCAATACTTAGGCTTGTCATAGACTTGCTCCAACATTTACTTGGAGGAGGTGTTCTTACACACTTGAAGGAGGTGTTCTTACACACTTGGAGGATGTGTGCTCAACTCTTAGAGTTACTTGGAGAAGTGTGTGTGATTCGACCATCATCATCAATTACTGAGTTACTATGAGTAACAAGTCTATTTTTTCCTCACTTGTTCATGCATTAGTTTCTCACTTAGGTTAATCAAGATTCATGTTTGTTGTAAAACAGTTCTAAACTATTCATATTCTCCATATTCTCACACATACACTCTTCATACCTCTTAGGAACACAATCTATTGTATCTAGTTCCTATTTCTATGTAGATTTAGATATTATTAGTTTGTATCATATTCACACATTGTAAATTTGAGATTGGAATATAGGATAGTGTAGGTGACCATCCTAGTTTACTATTACGCTTGGAAAATCTTGTCTGTTCTTTCTCTATCTCTCACTCATCCTATTTTTGTGTATTAATGTGTGTATCCTAAGGTTCACGTGTTGGAAAATCTTGTAGACCTATGATTAATTATTATTGAGGCCCACCCCAATTCCAACACTGATAAAGATGAATAATATCTAAAAGAACACGTTATCCTTGATGTTAGAGCACCTCTATATCAAGAACAACTCATAAGAACAACCAATTTTGGAAATCTATTGCCAAATTATCAAGACTTGAGTCAACTATGAAGAAACTCATTACACAAAAAGGTCTGCTACACTTAATTCACTCATTGACTCATCAAATGTGTAGAGTTTTCAATGCAGATTAATACAAGGTGACTCCTAACATTTTTGCACATTTTCCAAGCTAAAAGTCTTTAAAAGAGTCAGTAGATCTTGAGATTTTCTTCAAACAATGTACCTATGTCTAAAACTATTCTTCTGTGTAATCGACTTTGACACCTGCAACTTCTAATGCATGCATAATTTATTCAAATGCTTTTAGCGACAGGTAGATTACCTTTCAACTTAAAGAATGCGTGCTTATCTGCTAAAAAATTTACACTCTGGAGGGAGATATGATCAAAATGCTGATCATCAAGATTGCGCCTGTTTTCGAAGACACTTATCACTTCTTCACATACAAATGTTCCTACTTATAATTCTCTGAGTTTGATTACAATTAGACTCTCAAATCTTGACCATAGATGCATTAACTATGGACTTAGACATCTACAAAAGGATTTTTGAAATGATCAAGCACAGAAGGAGAGATGGAGAAAAGATCACGACACATATTTTTAGAAGTTTTCTTCTATTTTCATGGAAAACATCTCGTTGATGAATCTCATACATTCATCACCTTTTTTTCTTCTTCTACTCATCTATTCTTGTCCTGTGTCTCTTCTCTCTTTTATTTCCTGACTCTATACTAGTATATATAGGCATATATGTACATACTCATCACCAATACAAAGACATAAGTGAACTAATTACAAGCTTAATGTACATGTATATACAAGTCCTCATCTTCTGACCATGCACTCATCTTCAAGGCTCAGATTTTGATCTTTGCTTTAGTCTTTGAATTCAAAGCTTGTCCAAAATCATCAATTGGTGATTGTCCTGTACCAGTAGCTCCCCCATCATCAATTGTGATTTTGTCCATCTTCTTTATACCTGCCATGTCTTCAAAACCTCTACAACTTCCATCCACGTTTTTGGTTAACATGTCTACAATCTGATCTTTTGTAGAAGTATGTATGACTTCAATTTCTTTATCAATCACCTTCTCTCTTAAGAAATGATATTGAATCTCAATGTGTTTAGTCTTGGCATGAAACATAGGGTTAGCAGCTAGATACAATGAACTCATATTATCTCCATGAATGATGGGTGTACTTTGATTTATGTCAAACTCTTCATGAGAGTCTTCAACCATACAACCTCCTTTGCAGCTTCAACCATACCTTTATATTCTGCTTTTGTGTATGATAAAGCAACTGTATGTTGCTTCTTAGAACACCAAGAGATTAATTTATCTCCCACATAGATACCCATAGGTTGACCTCCTATCATCAGGGTTACCTACCCAATCTGCATCACTATATATCTTAATTTTTGTATCGAATGTAAATCCATAATACAAACCTTCTTTGAGTGTACCCTTACTGCATCTTAACACCATTTGTCCTACAATCCAATGTTCTTTCCTAGGACAATGCATGAATTGAGACAACACTCCAACTGCATATGACAAATTAGGCCTAGTGAATGTAGCATAGATTAGACTACCAAGAAAACTTTGATACACCTTCATGTCCTTGAATTCCTCTCCTCCATATCTGCTCAGTTTATGATTCACCTCCATTGGAGTAGGTGCTATCCTGCAATCTTCCATTTTAAACTTGATTAACAAACTCTTGAAATACCTTTCTTCAGTCACATACACCCCATGTTGAGTATATGAAATCTCCATTCCCAAGAAATATGAAAAGTCTCCCAATTCACTAATCTTGAACTCGTTCTCCATCTGCTTCTTTAGACTTTGTATGCCCTTTTCATCTGTACCTTTAAGAATTATGTCATCAACATATATGCAAATGTAAATAAACCCATCATCACTTGCTTTAACAAGCAAGCTACTATCTACCTTAAAAACTTGAAAACCAAACTCCTTCAAGAACTTCACAAGTCTATAATTCCATGCCCTTGGGACTCCTTCAAACCATACAAAGCTCTTTTAAGCTTACCTACATACTTTCAATAACATTTTTCCTTGAAACTATCTGGTTGCTCCATGAAACCTTCATTTGAAATGTAACCATTTAGAAAAGCATTCTTCACATCTAATTGACATAGCTTCCAACCTTTACATGCAACAATAGCTATCAGAGTCCTTATAGTTGTCATCTTTGCCATAGGACTATAATTCTCATCATAATCTACACCATATGTTTGAGCATACCCTTTCACAAAAAGTCTAGCTTTATATCTAGACACACTTCCATCTACATACCTCTTTGTCTTGTAGACCCATTTGCATTCAATGATTTTTTGATAATTGGTTTCGGAACCAAATCCCATGTCTCATTCTCCATCAACGCATCATACTCCTCCTGCATAGCTTTCTCCCAAATTTCCTTACCTTTTGCCTCATCATATGTAGAAGGATCTTCTTCTGTTTTCACTATGTAAGCATATTCTTTAGTGGTAAAAAATGAAGTATCATAACTATACCTTATGGGTTGATTTCTATTCCTTGTTCAACTTCTAACTTCTCCACTCTTTTAAGTCTTTGATTTTTCATATTCTGGATCGAACCTTGGCAACTCTTCATTATCAATTTGAGCATCAACAATCTCTTCATCATCAGGAACTTGAATTTTTGATTTCCCTTTTCTTTGGGTCATGACTTCTTCAGCACCTGCATGAACATTAATTATACCTGCATACCAAGTACCTTGCTCATCAAATGTAACCTCCTTGGACACAAGGAATTGCTTTGTGGATGGGCTCCACAATCTATAACCCATTTGCTTATCATCATAACCAATAAACACATATTTTTTAGCTTTAGGTTCCAATTTACACCTTAATTGAGATGGTACATATGCATAAGCCAAACATCCAAACACTTTGCAATGATCTAAGGTAGGTCTCTTACCCCACCATGCCCCATATGGTGTCATACCATTCAAAGCCTGACATGGAGGTCTATTAACCAAAAAAGTAGTTGTATTCATGGCCTCAACCTACAAATAATTAGGGCAATTTTTCTCCTTCATTATTGAACTTTCAAACTCAACAAGAGTTCTATTTCTCCTTTTTGCTACACCATTTTGTTGAGGAGAGTACCTACAAGTAACTTCCCTTTTTATACCTGCACTCCATAAGTAATCACTAAAATCATTAGAGAAATACTCTCCCCATCCATCTGGCCTTAGTCTCTTCAAATTTTTCCCTGTGATTCTCTCTGCATACATATGATAATGTTTAAACATATTGGACACCTCTGATTTATCTTTGATCACATATATAGTGATCCACCTGGAAGCATCATCAACATAAATCACATAATATCTTGAACCACTAATGCTAAACTCCTTTGATGGACCCCACACATCTGTATGCACCAATTCAAGCTTCTCTGCATACATAAAACCTTTCTTACCATCACTCTTCTTGTGAGATTTACCCAATTGACATGCTTCACACTTGTATGTCATGTGTTGACCTGCAGTATTAGGCAATCCAAGCACTAAACCATTGTTAATCATATCCTTAATACCTCTTTCATTGAAATGTCCAGCCTTTTGTCCAAAGATCTAACTCAGAGATCTTATGTTCTCCATAAGTGAATAAGGCATGACCAACATTGCCTTGAATCTTCAATGTGAAAAGTCTTCCTTCTTTCTTGCTTGAAACAATTTGTTTATACCCATGGCTAGGATCTTCAGCATAAACTCCATCATTAGTGAACCTTACTTCATATCCTTTCTCTACAATTTTCCCTACACTTATCAAATTCGTTCGAATTGTAGGGACATAAAAAGCCTTACTCAAAAGAGTGCTTCCATCCTTGGCCTTTACTAATCCAATGGGCTTCACATTATGCTTTTTGTTATCACATATGTTTGGGCTATATGATTACTCACCTTATTCTCCAAATCAGTCCTCAAATGAATCACTTAGGTGATTGCTACACCTTGATTCAATGTACAAAACTCTTTGATAATCACTTGGTATTTCACATGTTGCATTCATAATTAAGTTTGAATCCTCTTAAGGTGTAGCAATCACTCAGGTGTAGCAATCACTCAGGTGATTGCTACACCTTGATTCAATGTACAAAGCTCTTTGATAATCACTTGGTCTTTCACATGTTGCATTCAGTGGTGATTGCTACAACTTGATTCAATGTACATTTGATAATCACTTGTCTTTCACATGTTGCATTCATAATTAAGGTTATAGTAGGTAGTATTGTAGGATTGACTTTTGAAAGCCTCTTCCTACATTTCTTCCAAAGAAACCTCTACTACCTCTACCTCTGAAATTACTTCTCTGATTTCTACCACCTCTTCCTCTTGAATTAAAGTTTTGATTATATGATCCACCATTCTCATTCTTATACATTCATCATCTAAATGATTAGTCTTACCCCAAATCTAGCAATCTTTGACACCATCTTTATTACTTCTGCCTCTTCCTCTTCCTTTGCCACCTCCTCGTCCTCTTAGGAAGTTAGCTTGATTCATAGTGCCTTCATCTTCATTCAATTGTTGCTTGCCTTTGTTAATCTTCTTCTTATCCTTTGAATACATTGCTTGATGTGTACTCTTATCAACATCACCTTTGATATCCTTCTCAAAGGTTAGCATATTTCCTAGCAATTGCTTTAAATCAAGAGTGAAATGATCTAGTGACAATTCACTAGATAGAATGAATGGCTTCTACTTCTCATCTCCTCTCAAACCTGTGAGAATTTCTCTTACCAATTTGTCCTCTTCAATTTCTTCATCAACTGATCCTAATGCATCTGCAATATCTTTCATCCTTGCTACATAATAAAAAATAGATTGAGAAGCCTTCTTGTTGAATGTGGTGAATTCTGCGTGTAAAGATGCCTTCCTTGACTTTGTAGTGTCTTGGAAATGCTCCTCCAAAGCATTCCATATGTCACTTGCACTTTCGAGTCCTCTAATGTGAGGTTGCAAGTAACCATTGACTCCCATGTAGATAATGCTCCTTGCTTGAGCATCCTTCTTCATGCATGACTTCAAATGTAAGAGCTTTTCCCTAGTTGGAACACTAGGATCCTTAAATTCTGGTTTTTCTTCTTCATCTGTGATGTATCCTATCAGATCTTTGCTCATGAGATGAGCTTCCATCCTCATTGACCAAGCAGGATATTTTTCTCTATCCAATTTCTCCATATGAAGAGAATCACCCATCCTTTCTTCACCTACATAATATATTCTTCAAGCTTTGTGAATAATGAATGTAGCTTTAATTCGAATATAGTTCCTTTTGATCCTCTTGATAGCTTTCCGGCCTTCATCTCTAGCTTTCACTTTGAACTTTCACCTTTTGAATCTTCAAAGATTGATTTTTGTATATCTGCAATAGTTGAGGTCCTCCTTTTCTTCAAATTTGATGATTCTTGCTCTGATACTACTAATGGAGATGAATAATCTCCAAAAGAACAAGCTATCCTTGATGTTAGAGCACATATTTATCAAGAACAACTCATAAACACAACCAATTTTAGAACTCTATTGCCAAATTATCAAGACTTGAGTCATATGTGAAGAAACTCATTGCATAGAAAAACCTGTTGCACTTAATTCACTCATTGACTGATCAAATGTGTAAAGTTTTCAATGCGACTTTATATAAGGTGAGTCCTAAAGTTTTCACACCTTCTTTAAGTTAAAATTCTTCAAACAAGTCAGTAGATCTTGAGATTTTCTTCAAACAATGTACATATGTCTGAAATTGTTCTTTTGTGTAGTCGACTCTGACACCTGCAACTTCTAATGCATGGTTCTTCCAAAGTAGACACCGTTTATTCAAATGCTTTTACGCAAAAGTAGGTTACCTTTCAAATTAAAGAATGAGTGCTTAGATGCTCAAAAGGTTACACTATGGAGGGAGATCTGATCAAAACATTGATCATCAAGATTGCACCTATTGCAGAAGACACTTATCACTTCTTCACATACAAATGTTCCTACTTACAATTCTCTTAGTGTGACTACAAGTAGACTCTCAAATCTTGACCATAGATGCACTAACTATGGACTTAGACATCTACAAAGGGATTTTTGAAATGATCAAGCATAGAAGGAGAGATGGAGAAAAGATTGCGACATAGATTTTCATACGTTTTCTTCTATTCTCATGGAAAACATCTGATTGATGAACCTCATACATTCATCACACTTTTTCCTTCTTCTACTCATCTATTCTTGTTCTATGTCTCTTCTCTCTTTTATGTGTTGACTCTATACTAGTATATATAGGCATATATGTACATACTCATCACCATTACAAAGACATAAGTGAACTAATTACAAGCTTAATGTACATGTATATACAAGTCTTCATCTTCTGATCATGCACCCATCTTCTGTTGGAGGTAGATGTCTACAGAAGCATGCAAATAGCACAAGGAAGGAGAAGAAGCTTCGAGCACAACACACAATAATGAATGTATTACTAGAGAATGTACAAAGATAAGTAGCCCATTAGGGAAATAGGCGTATATACAAGCGGGGGGAAAAAACCTCCTAAAGAGGGAAAGAAGTGCCTCGGCAGTCCTAGTGTGTTCACACACATCACTACCTAAATATATCAACAAATCCCCCCTTGGAGTGATGTGGTGAACAAGGAGATGGCACTCATGTATAAGGAAGTGCCAAGCTATGTGGAAATCACTCCACAAAAGGAAGTAAGCCCAAAGCTTTGCGAAAAGCTTCAAACTTCTCCCTAGGCAGAGCCTTCGTGAAAAGGCCTACAATGTTCTCCTGCGTGGGCACATATGCCAAGCTAATCTCTCCAGCAGAGAACCTCTCCTTGACATAGTGATAATGCACCTCAATGTGCTTAGTGCGAGCATGGAACACAGGGTTCCTCGTAACTGCCAATGCGCTCTAACTGTCAATGAAGATGGTGGTGACAGAAGACTGACCAACACCCGAATCAGCCATAAGGCATCTGAGCCATAGACACTCAACAGTAGCTATGAAAGCTTCCCTATACTCAGTCTCACAACTAGAAGTGGCCACAATAGGCTGCTTCTTGCTCAACCAAGATATACATGAGCTACCAAGCATGAAGCAAAAGCCACTAGTCGACACACAAGTGTCATAGCAACCAGCCAAGTCTGAGTCAGAAAAAGCATGCAAATCTAGTGGTAGTGATCCCCCCTTGGGATAAAACAACCCAAGTACGTGAGTACCACTCAAGTAGCGAAAGATGTGCTTAACCGCCTGCCAATGCTTGACACCTGGGCAATGCATAAACCTGCTCATCTATGAGACAACAAACTAAATATCTGGCCGAGTAATGCATAAGTAAATCAAGCATCCAACAACCTGCTGACAGAGAACAACATCAAATGCATCTCCAACATCATGAAGACTCAATCGTAAACCTGTCTCCATAGGAGTGGCAATAGGCTTACAATCTTCAAGGCCAAAACGCTGCAATAATGTTTCAATATATTTATCTTGAAACAAAGCCATTCCACCATCAACTTGCGTAAACTGAATGCCCAAATAGTGATGCAAATGCCCCAAATCAGACATCTTAAATGAGGCATGCAAATTAGCTTTAAAATCAGCAATATGCTTCTCATGAGGATGAGTGAGCAACATGTCATCAATGTAAACCACAATGATCAGAAGTACATCATTAGCATGCTTAACATATAAGGTGATTTTAGTTGGACTGATCTCAAAACCATGTGCAATCAGATAGGCATGTATCTTCTCATACCAAGCACGTGGAGCTTGCTTTAAACCATATAATGCCTTCTTTAACTTGCACACATGGTTTTCATGACCTTTCTACACAAAGCCACAAGGCTAAAAAACATACACTTCTTCATGCAAGTCCCCATTCAGAAATGTAGTTTTAATGTCCAACTGATGTACATTCCAACCATGATGGGCTGCAAGTGCACAGATGCTCCGAACAGTAGTCATACGGCATGTAGGTGCAAAGGTCTCATCAAAATCAATGCATCTTTCCTATGCATAACCCTTTGCAACAAGCCTAGCCTTATACCTATCAACTGTACCATCAAGCTTACACTTCAGCTTGTATACCCACTTAGTCTCAATGGCCTTCTTGCCAGGAGGCAAGTTGCATAAAGACCAACTACCATTCTTCATTATAGCATCATATTCAGATTGCATAACAGGCATCCAATTTTCTGAATTTTGTGCTTCATCAAACGAAACAGGCTCATTCTCATCACAGAGACTAGATGCAGCCATAGCATAGCAATCTGATGCAAAAGAGGCACTATGAGAGCCTGAACGAGTATGATATTATAGAGGTGCATTATAAGCCGCCAGAAAGGAACTCATACTTTTTGTAATATATATCCTGAAAGTCACACACATGATGTAAAGGCATAGCACAAAGTTGTAACCTTTGGAAAGATTAATGAAAGAGTCGCGTGAAGCAGAAGGTGTAGTCGCCAGACTGTTTGTTTGGGCGAGAGCCGGAAGCGAAGCGCAGTTATCGAATTAATGTGTAATCTGAGTACTATCAATTATGTTGATTAAGTTTAAACATTAAGTGAAGTTCAATGAAGTATTAAGTAAATTGATTAACACGCTAAATCGGATTATACTCCCAATACTGTTTTGAATGCATTTTTCAACACACTTCCACACTAGACAGTTAATTGTAAAGTTTAATCATTAAGTGAAGCTCAATGAAGTATTAAGTAAATTGATTAACACGATAAGTGAAGAAGTTATATAGTTAACTGTCTGGTGTGGAAATGTGTTGAAGAAGGCATTCAAAACAGTATTGGGAAGATAATCCAATTTAGCACATTAATTCGGTGAAGTAGTATACTCTTAATCTGTAGATTTGGGAAAATACAAACAGGGCCTCTGTTTACAGACCCCTAACCATCCCAAGAACCCAGATTGAATTTAACTTAAATAGATAACTTAATCCTAAGTTTAAGTTTAACTTAAGTTTAAGTTTAAATTAATCCTAAGTTTAACTTAATCTAATTTGTTGTCACGCAAAGTCTGCACCAGGCATTTTGGCATAGTTTTTGCCTGCTCAATATTAGCTCTCTCATCAACTAGTGCATCACGTAAATCTGCATTAGAAATGGAATGATTTGCATCATCACATGAAACTTGTAAAGGCTGAGAAGTTGCCTCATTGGGACCAACACTAGACTCTCCACCTGTAAAAAGAGGCATCAAAGTATCATACGTCTTTGGAGCTAACAGATGTCTCTTTAGTACATGAAAGCAATGGTTGAATAACATCTTCCACAAAAACAACATCACGGATAACCAGAATGTGTTTAGTCTGCGGATGATAGAGACTATAGCCTTTATTTTCAGAATTGTAGCCAACAAAAATACATTTTACTACTTTATTATCCAATTTTCTACAATGTTGTTCAGACACTAATGCATAAGCCAAACAACCAAAAACACGTATGTAGCTGAGTGATGAGTAGTACCTCCTTTAATGTCAATCCAAGAAGACGTGAGGATGGTATGAATACCTCGAGCAAGTGAAGGCACAAATGTGTGAGTGAGAAGCACACCAACATGCACACACATACACACACACGCGCACATACGGAAAGACAAAGAGAGAGAAGCAATGGAGTTCTTTAGATTACTCAAAAGTGCTCTTACAAGTTCAATTGTGCCACAAGCTAACCTCAAAAATGAGCTCTCTAGCTCTATTTATACTGTTTGACTATTTTTGGCCTTGTCCAGACCTAGTGTCCGGCCTAGTTAAAACTTAGGTTCTAGGGCCTATTTGAGGGCTCAAACGGAGTCTAAAAAATATGAAAATTGATAGGTAGGTACTTCTAATGATCCTCAAGCTCAAGGACTCCTTGGCTTGCACAAATTGGAGCTACAAAAATATGAAATGGTATTTACAATGGCTTTTAGTGATGAAAATCACTATTTTTGCAGGGATTTCTTCTAACAATTTGACATACACTTCCTAGAGCTCCCTACTTGCTCCTTCTTCTTGTGTGTCCACCTCCTTGATGTGCTCCTGTGATTTTTCCTTGACCTTCAGCTTCATGAAAAATTATGGCCTACTTGTCAGATCTCCTTTGACTACTTTGCCTGCTTGGCCCTTCACGTTGGCTCCCTTGTCTTGTAAGTCCTTGACTGCCCTGACCACTGCCAACACTCCCCTCTCTCTCGCATCTGTCGTCTCTGACAGACCCTTGTTGAGTGGACCGTTGGATGTAGTATTCCACCACATCTGTCGCTAGGTGGTGTTCTGTTAATCTCAGTCCTTTTGCCAAGTCGGTGAGTAGGGCATCCCAATCTACTGGCCTAGGTACCTCCGGGTGTGGCATACATAGCTTTTCTGAGTGGAGAGCCTGTTCTACTGTAAATAACTGTAATAGATGAGATGTTCTGGGGATGAATATCTCTGAATGATATTCCCAGAACCCTGTGATAAACATTTCCTCAAACGTTTGCTTGAAGCAGGCTGGTAGATACTTGATACGAGCACGCCACACATAGAACACATTGATAGATGGTGTGGCGCTCATATCATAAACAAGATCCTGGTTGCCTTCATTGAATCCAAGAGCCGACAGATGAGGTTCTTTGACATTTCTAAAGGTCGTGAATGTAACCAGCATTAGTTCAAATATTTTGAGGCACATATGTGCCATGATATCTGGTACGTTTTTGAATCTGATCGCCCAATGCCAAATGGTTGAGATCATATAATTAACCGTGGGTTGGCCATGAGGGGGTGCTAAGTACACATAGTTTAGCCATTTTTCACATACTTTAACTGTCAAAACTGTTTTGGTGTACTCTGGCCAAGACCTTCGTCGAAAGACAGGGCAGTAGTAGGGATTATACTTGATATATAAAGGCATGTTATTCCACGTGCGTACCATCTCAGGGTAGGTTTCAAGGAGGCGTATCCTCCAAGTAGGTTGAAATATATTCCCATGCGTGGCACTTGCAGAGATGTCATCAGGTGCAAATTGTGTGGCTGAGGTTGGTTCTTTTGTCATTCGCTGCTTGATCTCAGCATTATAATCTGCCATTAATATGTAGAATGGGACATACAAATCATCAGACGTTCCAATCCACCAATGATGGGAGAGGTTTCTGAAGTAGTCCAATTTGATGACGACGTCTTCCAATCAAGACATAGACTGTATCTGTACTGCCACTCTCTCGTCATGGGTTCCACCAATCTTCTCTAACTTTTGCATCCATTCGGGAGCTTCGATCTCAATTGTGTCCATTCCTTCCTCTGTTTGCTTACTCCCTGGTGCAGGCATGGGTACGTATGGGTCTTCAAAAGTCTCCTCAACTTCAATTGGGACTAAGTCCTCAGGTTCCAACTCCACAAGGGGAGAGGTTTCACGATCATATTGAAGAACTTTATTTTGTAGTTCTGCCAGTTGTGCTCTAAGCTCTACAACTTCTTCAGATGTGTCTGCGGCGGTTGTGACTTCTTTTGGTGACTCTTGCTGAGCTGCCAGTTGCTTTAGTAAGTCATCCCGCTCTCTTTCTAAGGCTGCATGGGCTTCCAAGAGATCGACGTATGTTTCCAATACAATTTGCATATTTTCCGATGGGATGGCCTTGAAATTCTCGGGGTCGATTTCTTGTGGTGAACCCTCCATTGCTGCTTCCAGGTTTTCTTCGTTCTGTTTTTGTAATCGTTTATTTTCTTTGAGTGTTGCAGACATGTGCTTTCGTAGTAAGGCAAGGTTACGTCGAAGCTTGAGATTGTCCGTTATTTGGGCGTGTAACATATCATCGAGTTGTTGTTTTTCTTCGGCATCTGGCTAGGGTGGATTGGCTACTAACTGATCATGTTGTGTCTGTAAAGTATTAAAATGTTTTTGTAATAGCCTCTTCTCCTTCTCTAAATTAATGAATCTTTCTTGTAGCGTTTCATGGTTTCTGAACAAGCTCGTATGCTGAGCATCTAGGTGCTGGTAATGCTGTTGTAGTTGGTACACCATATTAAATACATTATTAATAGGAGTGGATGCTGGGAAGGTGTTGAATGCAGGAGGGTAGGGAAAAGGGAATGGGAGTGTGTATACTATGCTTGAGAAGGGTGAAGTGGGTGGTGGGGGAATGGGAGACTGTGGAAATATGGGGGGAGGGAGAGGTGCGGAAGTGGGTGATATGTCCATGAAGTCATATGTGGATGTAGTCGTGGGAGTCATTGTGAACATGGGAATTGTCGGTGTGGTGATGGTTGTGAAGGTGTAAAGTGGTGTGTGTAGTTGTGAATATGAACCGCCAGGAAGTGTGATCGGGGGAATGGGATTTTTAGTGACTATAGTTAAAGTTACAGTGTCAGTGGTAGTATTTACAATAGGGGTGATGATAGGGTGTGCGGATTGTGAGGGTTGACTCATGGTCTGTGTTTTGGTATGGGAAGTGGACTCTGAGGCTGTGACAGTGGTGGTGACACTGGTAGTGGGAGGTGAAGGTGGTGGAGTTGGAGGGGAGAGTGGTAGAGGGGGTGACTGTGAAGAGAGATGGTGGATGCAATCCAAAGATGACTAGGTGCTGCTACAACCAGCTTCACACCAGCCAACTGAGACTTCAGAGTTGATTAGTAGACCCTTTGAGATTCCTAAATCCACCAAAATATCAGCCAAGTACTTTGGAACATGTATCCCAAAAGTTTAAGTCAAGACAAACTAGTTGCGAAATGACTAGCTCCCAAAACTTGCTATTTTTGGACATACACCTGCTGGAAAAAATGAACAGTGCTCTCAACCTGGTAGGAATTAGAAAAATTCCTTTTGGGCATAGCAAATAGACTTAGCAAGCTTCCCAATCCAAGTTAAAACACTTCAAATGATGGACTGAGCACTGAGAACAAGTTTCATCAATTTCTAGAACATTCCCACAATTCTCGGGGCTCTGCAGAGATAGACCAATAAGCAGTAAAATGCATATATCTCCAAAAGTATTAATCCAATTTATATCACAAAGTAGACAGTACACGCTATCAAACGCAAGTTAAATCACTGAAAAAGGTTCAGTAAAACTCAAGATATGACCTTCTGAAGGTACTGCTCTGAGTGAGTATAACAGAGAACAAAACAGAGAAGTAAATGGTGATAGATGTATAGATTCACATATGATTACAACCACATTGGCAATGAATCTTTGCACAATGGGAGTAGAATGATAGAGCTATGGAGTAAGCTCTTCAATCTCTAGAAAATGACATCAAGTGGTCACGTACAAGGCTTGCTAATCGCCTCTTCCTTCTTGCTCTTTTTATAGCTATTCTTGGAGGGAGTTTTGAATTCGAATTCGAACGGTTCCACCTAAAAGTGATCCCCAAAGTTAGGAGAGATTCCCTCAGCTCTAAATTTCGTGGTTTTAGGTAGTTAGAGCCACGAATTTGCTTTTACATCATGGATGAGGTAAGCCATCCTTTTCCTTTTTTCTTTTTCCATTTACAAGAGATAAAATGTACTCTTTTACAAGAGGTGTTCACATGACTACTCATGTGACTTACAAATAAGGATGATATCAAATATATCAAGCATGTAGGCTGGGGAAAAACGCACCAACAGCTCCCCCTCAAGCCTAACATGCTTGGCCTCCAAATAAGTCTTCAATTGTCCTTGATTTCTTGCAAGCCAATCATCAACTTGAATCTACTTAACTTTGTACCATCAAGAGCTTTAGTCAACATGTCGGCACATTGCATATCTGTAGAGACATAGGATAGTTGAATATCCTTGCTCATTAGCTTCTCCCTTACGTAATGGTAGTGGACTTCAATATGCTTGGTTCTAGCATGGTATACCGGATTAGCTGCTAGATGTAGTGAGCTTGTGTTGTCACCAAAAATGTGAGGTGTTGAAGAATGAAGTCCAAGATCTGTGTACAAAGACTTTAACCACATGATTTCTTGAGTTGCATTAGCCAAACCTCTATACTCAGCTTCGGTAGAAGATAATGCCACGGTTGGTTGCTTCTTTGATGACCAAGAAATGATTTTTGAACCTGCAAATGATATATACCCTGATGTGCTTCTTCTATCATCTTTAGATCCGGCCCAATCTGCATCTGAGTAGACCTTTAGCTCAATATCTGAAGTAAATGAATAAAACAAACCTTCATTCATGGTCCCCTTTAGGTACTTGAGGACTCTCTTGGCCGCTTCCATATGTGGTCTTCTCGGCTTATGCATAAACTGACTCAATATGCTAACACTATAGCATATATCCACCCTTGTGAGTGTTGCATAGTTCAAACTTCCAACCAAGCTTTGATAGCTTGTGATGTCTTCAATTGGCTCTCCTTCATAAGCACTAAGCTTATGATTTTGCTCCATAGGTGTACCTGCACACTTGGTATTTTCCATCTTGAACTTGACGAGCATGTCATGGACATACTTCCTTTGTGTGATGTATATACCTGAATCTGTGTAGATCAACTCCAATCCAAGAAAATAAGTGAGTGGTCCGAGGTCACTTATTTTGAACTCCTCCTTCATTTGACTCTTTGCCTGTTTGATTCCTTCAAGATCATTGCCTGTGATAATAATATCATCAACATACACACATAAATAGATCACTTCAGATCCATTCCTCTTTATGAACAAAGAGGTATCCGCCTTGCTAGCTTTGAACCCTTGGTCCTGCAAATAAGTCACCAATCTGAAATTCCAAGCTCTTGGAGCTTGCTTCAATCCATACAAAAGCTTTCTTTAGTTTGCATACATAGTTAGGATGATGTGCATCCTCATATCCAGTAGGTTGTGCCATATACACTTCCTCAGAAATCCATCCATTCAAGAAAGCATTTTTTACATCAAGTTGATAAAGATTCCAATTTCTAGATGCAACAAGACTAATGAGAACCCTAATTGTAGGCATTTTTGCAACAGGAGAGAAAGTCTCCTCATAATCAATACCATGGGTTTGAGCAAACCCTTTAGCAACTAACCTTGCTTTGTGTCTATTTATACTTCCATCTGGATTCCTCTTGATTTTGTATATCCATCGAGATCCGATTATCTTCATAGATGGCTTGTTAGGTACAAGCTCCCAAGTGTCATTCTCCTTCAAGGCTTCCATTTCTTCATCCATTGCATCTCTCCAAGCTTTCTTGCTTTGTGCTTCTTCAAATGTGGTAGGTTCTTCATTGGTTGAATCCTTTGCAATGTAGATTGAGTGCTTGGTGACCAAAGAAGTATCATAACCAAACCTTTTTGGTTTCTTCTTCTCCCTTGAAGACCTTCAAAGTGGTTGATGTGAGCTCTCCGGTCCATATGTAGCATCCTGCATCTTTGCTTTACCTTTGTTCTTCCATAGCTTTAGTCTTTCCAAGTCTTCTATGTCAATCTCCGAATCACTTTCTTCAATCTGCTTTGGCTCCTTTGGTTGAAGTGATGGAAAATCTTCATCCAAGTCATATGGAAGCTTCACTTTCCTGTCATCATCAAACCATGATTTGTTTTCATAAAAAATTACATCTCTACTCACAGAAAATCCTTTATTGGTTGGATTGTACAATCTATATCCTTTTTGGTTCTGATCATAACCAATGAATACGCACTTCTCTGCCTTGGGATCCAATTTCCCTCTTACTTGAGAAGGAATGTGAGCATAGGCTAAGCATCCAAAGATTTTGCAATGCTCTAGACTAGGTCTTCTTCCATTCCACACTTCATATGGAGTGGTTCCATCTAGTGACTTAGATGGAAGTCTATTTATGAGATATGTGGCTGTAGACACAGCCTCTGCCCATAGGTAGTTTGGCAATCCCTTTTCGTTGAGCATGGACCTTGCAGCTTCGACAATAGCTCTGTTCCTCCTTTCTGCTACACCATTGAGTTCGGGTGTATACCTTGTAGTGACTTCCCTTTTAATGCCTCTTTCATGCAAGAAGGCATCAAATTCAGAAGAGAAGTATTCTCCTCCACCATCTGATCTGAGTCGTTTCAAAGTCCTACCTGTTTGGTTTTCAACAAGAGAAATATACTTCTTAAAGCAATTAAACACTTCATCCTTGTGCTTCATGAAAAACAGAATGGTCCACCTGCTACAATCATCTATGAAAGACACATAATATCTTGAGCCTGATATAGATGGCTCCTTACTTGGACCCCACACATCCGTGTGCACTAGATCCAGAGGATTTTGATACATATATCCTTTCTTATTGAAAGGTTGTCTATGAGCCTTGCCGAGTTGACAAGCTTCACACTTATAAATCATGTGTTGCCTTGTGATACTAGGCAAACCAAGTACACTTTGGTCCCTGCAAATCTGTTTGAGTGTCCTCTCACCAATGTGAGCAAGCCTTTTGTGCCATATCTCCAACTCTGTTAGAGTTTGAGATCCATAGCTAAACAAAGCTATGTTCTTTGTATCTTCCACTTCAAAACTGAAAAGCCTTCCTGTCTTTTCTCCTTTGGCAATCCTTCGAAAGCCTTGCCTTGGGTCTTCAACATATGCTCCAAATCGATTGAATCTAACCTGCAATCCTTTTTCAACAATCTGTCCATCACTTATTAAATTTTTGGTAATTGTAGGGACATACAAGACTTTGCTTAAGAGGTTCATATTCCCATCTGATGTCTTCACATTACCTATCTTCTCCACTGAGTGCTTTGTGTCATCTCCTGTCTGCACTTCATGCTTGTTATGAGGATCTCCCAAATCAGAAAGTAAAGCCACATTTCCTGCTACATGGTTCGAGCATCCCGAATCAATGTAAAATATGTGATCATCATCCTTACCCTTCTTCGCTGATAGATTCATAATCAATAATGAATCTTCTTGACTTTGGTCCTCTGCATAGTTATTGTAATCTCTTCTTCCTCTATGGCCACTTTGATAGTTGTTGTTGTTGTTGTAATTGTTGTTGTAGTAGTTGTTGTTGTTGTAGCCTCCATTGTATCTACCTCTATTTGATCCATAGCCACCTCTATTGAATCCTTCCTCTTGAGTTCCTCGGGTTCCTGAAACATTCTTCAGTAGTATGGTTAGATAAGCCACATATGTTGCAAGGTTGAGATGATTGGAATCTCCCCCTGCCTTGCTTTCCACCTCTGCCTCTTCCTCTAGCTCTTCCTCTACCTGCAAAGTTTGCTTGGAAAGAGCTTCCTTCATCTTCATTCTTCCTATTCTTTGACTTGTCCTTGACCTTAGCTTTATCAGAATATAAGGCAGAAGTTTGATTACCTCTTGAGGACTCACCACCTTTGCTAATCTTTGCTTCATGAGTGAAGAGTTGGCCCATGAGTGTGTTGAGGTCGGGTACATGCATATCCATGTATAAATCCATGGCTGTTGTGAATGACTCCCACTTGTCGTCTGCTTTGATTCCATTCATGATTTGTCTAATGATTTGCTCCTCTTCAATTACCTCTCCAATGCTTCCAAGCTGGTCCGAAATCTCCTTCATCTTTGTGACATAATCAGTCACATTTTGCCTCGGGCTTTTCTTCATTGTTGTGAACTCCATCCACAATTGGTTCTTCCTTGCTCGAGTGTTGAAAGAGAAGAAAGAAGCAAGTGCATTCCAGGTCTCTCTTGATGTCTTGCATCCCTTGATATGAGGTAAAAGAAAATCAGAGATTGAGTTTAGAATATAGGACCTTGCAAGTGCATCCTTCGAACACCAATTCGAAAGTCCTTCCACTTCTTCATGTGATGGTTGCCCTTTGTTCCTCATGGTTGGCATTGCTTCATCTTCGGATATGAATCCATACAGATTCCTCCCTTGAAGGTAAGCCTCCATCCTTAGAGACCATGCCGGATAGTTGTTTCGATCCAATTTGTCAATTGTTGATGGAAATCCATCTCCCATGTTGCTTGACTATGCTCTGATACCACTGTGAAGAGAGATGGTGGATGCAATCCAAAGATGAGTAGGTGCTGCTACAACCAGCTTCACACCAGCCAACTGAGACTTCAGAGTTGATTAGTAGACCCTTTGAGCTTCCTAAATCCACCAAAATATCATCCAAGTACTTTGGAACATGTATCCCAAAAGTTTAAGTCAAGATAGACTAGTTGCGAAATGACTAGCTCCCAAAACTTGCTATTTTTGGACATACACCTGCTGGAAAAAATGAACAGTGCTCTCAACATGGTAGGAATTAGAAAAATTCCTTTTGGGCATAGCAAATAGACTTAGCAAGCTTCCCAATCCAAGTTAAAACACTTCAAATGATGGACTGAGCATTGAGAACAAGTTTCATCAATTTCTGGAACATTCCCACAATTCTCGGGGCTCTGCAGAGATAGACCAGTAAGCAGTAAAATGCAGATAAATCAAAAGGTATTAATCCAATGACCTTGAAAATTTATATGCACAAAATAAACAGTATGAGCTATCCAACGCAAGATATGACCTTCTGAAGGTACTGCTCTGAGTGAGTATAACAGAGAACAAAACAGAGAAGTAAATGGTGATAGATGTATAGATTCACATATGATTACAACGACATTGGCAATGAATCTTTACACAATGGGAGTAGAATGATAGAGCTATGGAGTAAGCTCTTCAATCTCTACAAAATGACATCAAGTGGTCACGTACAAGGCTTGCTAATCGCCTCTTCCTTCTTGCTCTTTTTATAGCTATTCTTGGAGGGAGTTTTGAATTCGAATTCGAATGGTTCCACCTAAAAGTGATCCCCAAAGTTAGGAGAGATTCCCTCAGCTCTAAATTTCATGGTTTTAGGTAGTTAGAGCCACGAATTTGCTTTTACATCATGGATGAGGTAAGCCATCCTTTTCCTTTTTTCTTTTTCCATTTACAAGAGATAAAATGTACTCTTTTACAAGAGGTGTTCACATGACTACTCATGTGACTTACAAATAAGGATGATATCAAATATATCAAGCATGTAGGCTTGGGAAAAACGCACCAACAGTGACAGGGGTGCACTTGAGGTATGGACTTCATCAGTGTGATGAATGGTATGGGTTGTGCCCGTGGTGGTGGATGTGATGCCCTGTGGTTCTGATACCAAGATATTCATTTGTTTCCCTGGTCTAGGGGCATGTCTGTCATATCTTTGCTTCGATCTTCGCGAGTGTGCGAGAGCAGTATGCACTGTCTCAGGTACCCCCAATGCATCAGCAATCATGTCAAGGGTTGCCCTGTATTGCTCATCTACACCTTCGTCTTCCAGGATCTGGTTCATCAGGGCCTTTCCGGCTGCCAAGGATAGTTTGTGTTGCTCCTGGACTCGGTTGATGGTATCATACAGTCTTTTCAATTCTTTTGTATAAGCAAGGGAACCTTCAAGTTCCGGTACAACTTCTTGCTCATATTCATGCTCTTCTTCATCTGATAGTCCTTCTTGTTCATCCTCTTGCTCCTCTTCTACAGTATCCTCTTCATCTTCATCTACTTCGACTACTTCTGGTTGGATTGGATGGGGTTGGTCCGTGACTGTCTGTTGCCCGCTTGCTTGCTCTACCTCAACTTCCAAATTAGTAGCATTAATTATTATGGCTACCTCCTCATCAGTTAGATCTTCCAGTGTAAAGCCATGAGGGAACTCTAAGTTGGTGGGTATAGGTGGAAACACCAGATTTGGCCCTTCTGCACTGTTCCTCGATAGTCTGATGGTAAAGGGCTACACACACCTTGAAAGTCGTGGAGTTGTGTCAGGTGTCAGTGTAGCACCTCGGGCCTGTGCACATGGCATCTGAACTGCTCCCCTCATTTTCTTGGATGGAGGCTCTACGGCTCATAGTCTTCGTTGAAATTCTTGAACCCTGGTCCAAACAAGTGCCCGTTGAATTGGCACATCATATGCCAAGCATCGGTAAACAATCCTTGTAAGAGCACAACATCCATAAAGTACCGACTTTTGCTTCTTATACCATCGCTGATGTGCCAAGTGTATTTGGTCAATAATCCAATGAGGCATGTTGATTGTCAAATTAGGCATCTGCTAAGTATAAACTGAACCATATCTTCTTGGGTGGCATCATGAATTTCTCTTGAGCAGGGAACATGAAATGTTGCATGCACATTCGAAGGTGAATAGCAATAGTTGGTGTCATTGCCACCATGTCCTTCAATTTAGTCAGGTTCCTGTTCTTCATGTTGTCTGGGACCATTGTCTCTTTCTCTGTGGGGATATGCATACCTTTCATATCAAGAGCTTCCCTTATCAAATTGTTCGTCAATTTGAAGCGCTTCAGTTCATTACCTCTTGTTAGAGATGGTAGGACAAAGGTGCTATACCCCTTTTTCTCTTTACTAGGAGTGAGGGTGCTAATCAAGTATGAACACCTTAGAAAGTTCGGCTTCAGTAACTGAGCTTTGAAGTAATCATATAGTCCGGCCTTCTTCCATATCGCTTTCAACCCTTCATTATTTTGAAGCCTCTCAAACTCTCTGGTAAAGAAGTGATACCTGCCCCAGTGTCCGTTGAACTCTATTTCTGCCTCCCACAAGTAAGTGCCTTCTCCAAGAGGTCTTGCCACATCACTGAACCAATGCGAGTTTTTGCTTACTGGTGATGTGTGCCCCTGGGCAGGATTCTGAACAGGTATGGCATGTAATGCTCTCAATGCCAGTGGCCTTTCCTTCAACTCCTCCTCAATGGGGAGACTTTCAATGTCCACAATCTGAGGGCTGGTGCCTGCCTGTGAGCTAGTTCCTGTAGCCTCGGCCATGTTGGAGGGACTGGTCACCGGTTTTGTGAGAATATACAAATGAATGTTAACATTGCAAATGGACACCAAGTGGTCATGTGTCTGCG